>CM051354.1:43433642-44633642 GCA_028015215.1 Gynostemma pentaphyllum | reverse complement strand
ATCGTTATATTACACTTTCAGGTACGGGATGTGGTCGTGGTCGTGGAGCTGGTGCAGCATGATTCTAGACCGATGATGCTGATGGATGGACTTTCTTTGTGTAGTCCATAGACTACTCGTGTCATGACACTGTCTGTTATACATTTTGTTTCTTATGAATTGTTGAGCTCTTTGAGCACTTTTACTCTATTTATTTAGTTATATGGATTTCTGGTTTATTTCCTTATTTACATTGTGGGTTTAAAACTTTATAAAAAGAGAAGCGTTTCCCATATTCGATTGTTGTACGGATTTTGGATTTCACTTGGAAATGAAAGAATATTTTTATCGATTTACAGGTTTTCTATTTATTTTTCTCAAGTCTTCCGCTGTGTTTACCAATTTAATTTATTTTTAAAAGTCGGGTCGTTACAAAATTAATACTACTCATTCTCCCATTCTTTGGTGTGACAATTTGAGCACAGTTCATCTAAGTGCAAATACAAATCTTCATTCTAGAACCAAACGTGTGAAACTAGATATCTAATTTGTGAGAGATTTAGTACTCAAGATAAAACTTTGTGTTCAATATTTTCCAGCCAGTATTGAACAGGTTGCAGACATTCTTACCAAGCCACTTTTTGCTACTTCCTTTCACAAATGCTATCCCCAATTACGTGTTTTGTCAGCATTATATATTGGCTTGAGGGGGATGTTAAGATAGCATACTATGTCTCTCTCTTCGACCAGTTTGTTTTTCATTGAAGTGAGGTTGTTAGAAAGAAAATCAATTATACATTAGTCAGTTGATATAGTTAGAAGAGGTTATGGAGTCAAAAATTAGTTTTTGAAATCTGTTATTAGTAATTGAGTTATTTACATATTTGTACATTTACTCTCTATAAAAGAGTATTGTATTTTTTTTTATCATCTCTCTTAACAAAAAATACATTCTCTGTGATCAATGTTAACTTTCTCTATACATTAATAATGGATGACTGAAATGTGATAAATTCTATTAAGAGATTATCAATCAGCTTTCTTCTTACAACTAAATTCATTATCTAACTAACAAGATTGCTTTTTTTTGTATGCATAAAATATCAATATGAACAATTAAATATAAAAACAAGGAAGAAAATTTTATAAAACAATGTCATAAATATCAAGCTAACTTGTATTTGATCCCATATTTCATTTCAAAGCATGTAACTAAGTAATAATGAAATCATTACTGTTCATACAGAATTTCTATGGAATGACATTAATGCGGAATAATATATGATTTGTATTGATATGCATTTGAGTGTTACAATATCTATTGGAAATAATCCCCTGATACTCTCTAAAATATAAACTTCAATGCGAGGGTAGGTCTGCGTAGTTGTCGGATCAATCGACTGAATCTTCGGCTTTTGAACTTGTGAAGAATCAATCGATTTGTTTTCGTATTGAAGCTTGAAATCTAAAGTCTTCAAAACTTGCGAGATTTTAGTCTTCAACAACTTATCTTCAAGATGGTCGTCAAAGAGTCTTAAAAGTGTTCAATGTTTAAAGTCGTCAAGGTTTAGAGTGTTCGATCTTCGAGATCTTTGGTTTTCAGGAACTCTTCAAAAATCTAGGTCTTCGAGAAGTCTTCAATCTTCAAGGTCTTCAGTCTTCTTTATGAATATTTTTGTTGTTGACCCCTTAAATGGTGAATGGTCTACTCTATTTATAGAGTTTTCTATGGACCTTTGGTGAATATGAGCTTCATTTGATTTGTTCCCAATCGCCATATGACATATTTTCATTACATTAATTTATGTCATCCAATGGCGATCATAAAGACATGTGGCATTATTTGATTCGCCAATTTAATGTCTATTAATTTAATTAGTTACATGTGTTAAATTTGGATTGGTCTATATTTAATGATATATAATTTGTCATTGGTTTGAATAATTTTGTGGCGATTTGTAATTTGCCAATTTTTTCCTTCTACAAATTCTCCATTTTCGAGATTTATGCATGGGTTTGGTCATTGGAAGGCTTTGAAGATTGCAAGGTTATTTTGATCTAATGTATAATAGAATATATTAATTATGAAAATAGACAAAACCGTTTGGGGAAGGTCAAAAGGACATAAAGGTTGGCCCAAAACGGTTTGTGGGAAGATCCATAAGACAAAGCTTGGTTAAATACATTTGATTACGGTTGAAAGGGAAAAGGCTGACCAAATAGATAGCCAAGCCTTGATGATTTAAAAAAAAAAAAATAGATACAAAATTTAGTAATAATTTAATTTTTTTTTATTATTTTTATAAATAATTATGATATATAATCTCAATATTAATTATGAATTGTAATTTATTTTTTTAATGATAATCCATAAGATTTTTTTTAAAATACTATTTATTAATTCTTTATGATTAATTAAAAATATGTATGATAATTTTTTTTAATATTTAGAATGGTATTTATTAAAAAATTTATCATTTGCTATTTAGCATAAATTGATATTTAATATTTAAATCGAGAAATAGTGGTAGTTTAAATAGTTACTAATATTGGGAGTGTATTAGTGTAGACACTCATTTTTGTCCAATGTGTCTTTAATTTAAAAAAAAAAAGATTTTTTATTTTTATGTTTATTTTAAAATTAGTAATTAGATTTTTAGGATAAATGTAATTGTATTTTTTTTAGTGTTTTTTTTATTAATAAGAATAAAAAAAATGATAAAAATAATAATGTGTCAAATTTGTTTAATTTTATTTGAATTAATTTTGTTTTAGAAATAAAAGATTTGAAAAAAATAAGTTTTAAATGAAAATCAATTTAAACATGGAAAAGATGAGTAGAAATTTATTTTTGTGAGTTGTCAAATTAAATTAAAATAAATTCTTTGCATGACTTGGGGGTGAATTAAAAAATTGATTTGATTTTATTTTATTCTCATTAATAACTTACCAAATTTTTATCCCCATTTGGCTATAAAAAGGACCCCTCAACCCTAAGACACACACAAAAAAAGAAACCCATCACAATCACGGCGAGCCCCCCTCAATTCCTCTTTATGATATTCTTATTTCTTTTCACCGTGGAATCCCTCTCTCATAGCCATACCTCAGCAAACCCATAATCCCTTCTCTCTCCAATATACTCATCACTATCCTCATTACCGCTCAACCAAAATCTCATTATAAACATTAGCTTGATCGTGGATCGTTGGAATCACTGCTTAGAACCCATCGCCGGATGAACATTGTATTTAACAGTTGGACAATACACAAGACTCACAGCTGGTGAAACGAGGATAGCCAAACAAGTACTTTTTTTTTATCAATCTTTATTTCTTTCATGGTATAAGGCTTTTTTTTTTTGTTTTTTTACATATTTGATGGATTCTGTTTTATCATTTTTTTTTATATTAGAATATTTTTTACGTTTTTTTTTTATTTCATGTGTTATGGATAGTTTGGTTTATTGGTTCTTGGTAATACTAGGTCTTCCTTTGAGTATTAATTTCAAAACTTTTGTTTTAATTTCTTGCTTTATAGGTCTGTTAAAAAAAAGGAGAGCCATATTGAATTTTCAATTTATTACAAAATTGGGACCACGTAATTTCAGCATGTATTCATTTAGACTATTTAATTGAAAAGTTGTATTTACATTCATTCTTAACATTGATTGATTGCAGCTAATGTAATTTGTTTGGCATAATAACATTGATTTTTCCATTGATTTAGTTTTCAAGTTTAATTTAATTAACATTTTTACATTTGCCAAAACAATTTTTAATGATGAGATTGATTCATTTTAATTGACATATTTGATATTTGGGATCATGGTTTTGTAATTTTATATTTTTTATTTGTAAATATTAATTTTATTTGAACTTGGTAATAAAGATTAAAATTGGAATTTTAGGATACTAATTTTCCAAATCATAAAAATTAACAATTTAAATATAGTAATTGGAACTAATTAGGATACTAATTTTCCAAATCATAAAAATTAAAAATTTTTAATATAGTAATTGGAATTAATTAGAATACTAATTTTCCAAATCATAAAAATTAACAATTTAAATATAGAAATTGGAATTAATTAGGATACTAATTTTCCAAATCATTAAAATTAAAAATTGAAATTGTAAATATTAATTGAAATTTACTAGGTATAAACCTACCAACTTTCAAAAAAAAAATAATATAAATATTAATAATATAAACCTTAAGCAAAGATTAAAATTTATTAATAATTGTCCCTAAATAAAAGATTTGTCAAATAAAAATTTTCCTATTAAAACTTAGGGGCTAAAGTGAAACTTACCCTAAACCTAATATTTGAACTAAATAATTTTAATAACAAAGATAAAAATTTACAATTAATTAAAATATTCATATTTAAAACTTAAACACAAAAAAAACAAACAAATCGTTTTCGAAAACTCCGATGACGGAATATAGGGGCGTTGGAATACCATGCCCCTAACATTCTTGAGGTAAGGAATTTTTCTCGGAATATCGAGTTAAAATTCCTGACAATATTTTTTCTAATGGCTTTATGCCACTCATACTTATTTAATCATGCTTTATTACTAAAGTATTTGATTAATAAAACATGAGACATTTAAAAATAACCAAAAAATAAATTTTGTTTTATAGATAAAGGCTTTCTTTAATAATACACCAAATCAAATAAAAAACAACAATCGTTTTAAAATGAACATAATAGGGTGCTAATACCTTCCCTATGTGTGAATGAACTCCCGAACCTATAGTCAAAAGTTAGTAGACCATCCTTAGTTAATGAATAGGTGACTAATCACACCCAATTTAGAAAATCAATGATTAGTGGCGACTCCCTTTTTATTTTTCCGAGTCGCGTTTACGTAGCGACAGCATGGCGACTCCACTGGGGACTTTTTGAGAGTCTTGTTGTTTTTTTGGTGTAATATTGTTTGAGCCTTACTTGTTTGTTTATAATTGATGTAATTGCATGATTTCACACACTTTCACAACCCTCTACCCGGGTTTCACCCTTTAGAAATAGTTTGGGATGGTAGTGTTGCCTTCGTGGAGTTTACTCCCGTGCAGGCCCACGAATCTTCCCGCCCAAGTCAACCTGACCGGAATACCGGAAGGGCTACTTTGTTATGATTGGTTTAATTTTATCGGAATACTGATAAATAAATAAAAAACCTATCATGACAAAGAAATCTTGGGGGCCTTTAAACCTTATATAGAGCTTAATACCACACTGAACCTCTGCATGCTTGTGATAATCCTTTGTTGTTAATTCCCATTTTTGTTTGAACTTTCCTTTTTGATAAATTTCGTACCTTACATAACTTTCTTCATCTCTTTCCAAAAAAATCATGACATAGAAAACCAGTTTTCAAATCATTGTGCAATAAAAATTGAAAATAATCCAACCATCATTTAAATCATGTGGCAGGCCTTTAGATATGGCTGAAATACAGACTTCAGTAGAGATCATTGAACAGAGGGAGGTTCGTCTTTGGTCTAAGAAAATCCAGGATACTTTTGGGAATCCTCCTACAATAGAAGTTGCATCAACATTACTGTTGAATGATGTGTTTAGAGCAAACTTACATGGAAAAGAAGACTTGAAGAGGATATGGAATGAATTTACCGAGGCTCGGCGCACACGCCCGGAACTAGATATGGGCAATTGGCGGACTTGCTTTATATTCCAATCAATGTGCATGCTCTGAATGGTGCAGTTACATTCTGGGATCCTACTTATCGATGATTCTCCTTTAATGCCATCGAATTGACTCCTACTATCGAAGAATACACTGAAACGTTGAGGGTACCAATTAGAGCAGAGGGAAAAATTTATAATTATGAGGGAAGACATACTGGAAAAAGAGCGTTGGCAAAAATCCTGGGAGTTCAGGCATCAAGTTTAGATGAGGTTTTCATAAAGTATGCCAAGTCTAAAGGGAAGAATGAAGCATTATCTACAGATTATCTCTTCCAGCTTGTTAAGCAGAATATGAAGGAAGACAAAGGATTGGCATTATTTGCACTTTGCATATACGGCTTGATTGTGTTTCCGAACGTCCAAGGCTATGTGGATGTTAAAGTCATAAAATTATTCTTGCAAATTCAAAACGGTGCGAATCCCATCATTTCGATTCTAGCTGAAACATATCGCTCTTTAGATTTCTGTAGAATTCAAGGAAAGGGAAAGTTTATTGGATGTACACCACTGCTTCATATATGGTTACATAGTCATCTGAAATGCCCAATAGAATACCAAGTTCCTCAGGTCATTTTTACAAGATCTTGTCATTCAGAAATCCGATTTCCGATTATTGTAGAGCAAAAGGAAATTTTGAGTTTCCAAAGCAAGATGTGTGGGAGTCTTTCTTCGCAACAATGGATACAAATGATGTAATTTGGAAAGCAGTGTGGATGCCATCGAATGATATGACTTACCGTTGTGGAAATTATAATTGTGTTCCGCTTCTAGGTCCTTGGGGATGTACCAGTTATGCTCCTCTCAGTGTTTTACGACAGTTTTTGATCGAGCAGTTTCCTCCTGCTGTAAATGGTACGAAAGAGTTGGAGTTTGATTATGATCAAGAAAATTCTGGAAAGAAGATTGCAAAAATGTTAGGAGCTTGGAAGACAATCAAGAAGATAAAAATGGAGAAATGGTGTGATGCAGCTATCAAGGAGTATGATACATGGTTGATAAACAAAAAGAAGTTGGAGTTTTCAAATAAAGTGAAAAGAAAGGTAGTTGAGCTAGAAATCTTTGAAGTGGGAGAGACATCATTACAAAAGAGGATGATCTTGTTAGAAGCCCGTGCCTCAGAAGCAGAAAGTGATTTGGTTGAAGCCCGAAAACTGTTGAAGAGTCAGGGGAAGCAGTTGGAGAGTCAAATAAAGGAGAATCAAGAACTAGATCGAGAGAACCGTCGATTAAATAAAGTGGCAAGAAGATGGAAAGAGAATAGTGACTATCTGCAAAGGAGAATGGAGGCTAGCGAAGAACATATTAAGGATTTGGAGGGTAGTATTGATGCCCTTCAGCGAGTAATATCTGAATTGAATGCTGCAGATGAGGAGAAAAGGGGACAAATCGTAGAAACTGAAGAAATTAATGACTCATTGCGACTGGCTATGGAGAACTTGCAATATCGAATGAATAAATGTCAGAGTTCGGCTGAGAAGATACTACAGGCATACGAGCATTTGAAAGAGGAACATAAAGATTTGTATGATGAGGTGGGGCACTTGCGTCATCAGAATGAAGCTCATCTTTTCTATATAAACAACGCAATGCAGAACCTGAGGATGTTGTGTAGGAGGGCTAGTGTCTTTGCTGATTGGGGAGCAGATCTTCGAGGAGGCCTTCATTTCTTACAACCCAATGGAGAGGAGCTGATGGAGTTTTTATCTACTTTATGCAGAGAGCTTAGATATTTGAGTCGTTTTATGTAGACGTGGAGTTTATTACTATGTCTTTTATTTCAGTTTATGTCTTTCAGTTTGTTATTTTGATTTAAGTAATGTTTGAATTTCAGACTATTTTTATTGCACAATGAATAAAATTTCACGTTTCTTTGCTTACATATTTCCTTCTGAGTCATCTCTTTATAAAATTGCATTTTTCTTTTCTTTCAAATTAGCTCGAGTTAAAGATTTCCACTTTCAAAATTGATCATCCAACTCAACATCATCATCCTTATCAAACAAGGTCAAAAACGAGAACCATGAGCGAACAAGAAAGCACTCAAAGTCATGAAATGCGTCAAGAGATCAACTCCATGAAGGAGCAAATAGCTGAAATGATGGGAATGATGAAAGAAATGTATAAGGCAAAAGGTGTCGCAGAGACCTCTCAATCTCACAATTCCACTCCTATACTATATAAGGAAGCTGCACTATGCCCCCCTGAAAACATTTCTATACTTCCAAATATCCAACCAAATTCATTCCCTGGACAAGAAGGCATGACCTCTTCTTGCATAGCTGGCCAAGTTCTCCCTCCTACATTACCAATCCATCAAGTATTCCACCAGAATGTTGATAATATGACCAAAAGCTCTGAGGAAACTTCCAAAGGGAAAATGGAGTATTTTGAAGAAAGGTTAAGAGCCGTAGAAGGAGCAGATGTATTCGGAAGCATTGATGCAAGCAAACTATGTTTGATCCCTGATATTGTCATTCCAGCGAAATTCAAAGTACCTGATTTTGAAAAGTATGATGGTACATCTTGTCCAAAAAGTCATCTTATCATGTACTGTCGAAAGATGGCTGCTTACGTAAATGATGAAAAGATGTTAATTCATGTTTTCCAAGATAGTTTAACTGGGGTTGCTACTCGCTGGTATATGCAGATAGATAGCTCACAAGTGAGCAAATGGAAAGATCTCGCTGATTTGTTTCTCAAACAATACAAACATAACCTAGACATGGCACCTGATCGTCTAGACTTACAGAGAATGGAGAAAAAGGCTTCTGAAAGTTTTAAGGAGTATGCTCAGCGATGGAGAGAAAGCGACTTCACAAATTCACCACCTTTGACCGATAAAGAAGCAAACGCAATGTTCATTAATACTCTTCGTTCCCCTTATTATGATCGAATGGTGGGTAATGCGTCCACTAACTTCTCAGACATTATCACAATTGGAGATCGAATTGATTTTGGGATTAAGAATGGCCGTATTTCTGACAATACAACTTATTCGAAAAAGGCTTTCATCCCTAAGAAAAAGGAAGGAGAAGTTCATCAGGTGGGGTATGGTCAGAGTCAGACAAACTATAGATACACTCCATTTCAACATCAGAATGTGAACAATGTGGGTCATGGATACTATATGTCACAACCGATCCAAAATGGTGGTGTAAGGCCGAACAACTATCCTCAAAATAATTACCAGGAACGTGAATAATTATCGTGATCTGCGAATAATTATCAAGCAAAATAGTTATCCCCAAAGAAATTTTAAAAATAACTCCAGGCAAACCCACTTGAGCCTATCCCTATGACCTATCTTGAATTATACCCCGCTTGTTACAAAGCCATCAGGTAGCCCCGATACATGTAGAACCTCCGAAACCACCCTATCCAAAATGGTATAATCCAAATGTTCGATGTGAATATCATTCGGAAATCCAGGGCATTCGATTGAAGATTGTTTTGCTTTCAAATCTAAAGTAGACTCACCGATGAAAGCTGGAGTTGTGAAGTTTGAAACAAAGAAAGCACCGATGTCAATCAAAACCCTCCGCCCGACCATGGAATCAATGCTATAGAGGAGTACCTTGAGGATGAGGAGATGCTTAAGGATGAAGAGGTCAAGAAGCATTTGAAATCTTGAGATGTAATAATGTGTTTAAGATCACCGAATATTCTGCATTTCGACCTTTGATAATTCGAGTATGAAGAAGTGACTACGAATCTCCCAAAATTCCCTTGTCATAACAATTCAAACACCAAGTCCTTTTAAATATCAGAGCACCAATGCAGTACTGGAATTATGATTGTCAGGTTACCATAGAGGGACAATCGGATGTGACCAATATCTCTGGATTAAGTGGAGTAACCAGAAGTGGAAGAATTTATAAACCGGAGGAAACACGAATTGAAAAAGCTGTAGCAGAAAGAAATAAAGGCAAGGGAATCATGAATGAAAAGGAAAACTGTGAAGAAATATTTATTGAAGAATGTCCGATTACAAAAGAGAAGCCTTTAAAATCGGTGACCGATGAAGAAGCAGGTGAGTTTCTAAAACTCATCAAACAAAGTGAATACAAGGTAGTAGAGCAGCTTAATCGTACACCAGCCCGAATATCTATCTTGTCACTTTTGATGAGTTCAGAGCCGCATAGAAAGGTCTTGATGGACATATTGAGTCAAACGCATGTCACACATGATATCACTGTTGAGAAGCTGAATGGTATTGTGGGAAACATCACTGCATCTAGCTTCATAGCTTTCAACGATGATGAGATCCCACCAGAAGGAATAACGCATACAAAAGCTCTCCACATTTCTGTTAGATACAAGGATCATGTGATTGCAAAAGTTCTAGTTGATAACAGATCCTCGTTAAACATCATGCCTAAATCAACACTGATGAAGCTTCCCATAGATCAAACACATATTAGACCGAGCAGTATGCAAGTACGAGCTTTTGATGGATCCCGTAGAGAAGTCATTGGGGATATTGAGTTGCCTATTCAGATCGGACCATGTACCTTCAACATAAAGTTTCAAGTGATGGATATGGTCCCTGCATACAGTTTTCTATTGGGAAGACCATGGATTCATTCTGCTGGTGTGGTCCCTTCATCTTTGCATCAGAGGTTGAAGTTTATTTTTGAAAACAAGTTGATATGCATATTTGGTGAGGAAGACTACTTGATTTCAAAATCCGCGGCATTATCTTATGTAGAAGCAGCAGAAGAGGCTTTCGAATGCTCATTTCGCTCCTTTGAAATTGCAAGCGCCTCGATCGTTGGCCCTGAACGGCCAATTGTAAAATCATTGTCAAAAGCTTCAATCATGGTTGCTAAAGTCATGATAAGAGGAAATTTTAAACCTGGAGAAGGACTTGGAAAGCAGAAGCAGGGAAGAAAACAAATAGTCAGTTTACCAAAGTATCCTGAACGATTTGGGTTAGGATATAAACCCCCTCCCAAGAAAAAAAAGAAATGAGAGAAAAGGAGAAGAATGAAAAAGTTACTCAGATGAACAAGATATTAGACACCAAGAAGATGTACATCCCTTATCTTCATGAAACTTTTGTGAAAGGAGAAGTTCTTTATCCAGATATGAAGATTGAAGTGGTGATCAATCTAGATGAACATGAATCAAGTTTAATAGCTGGAATGTCTGACTTATCAATTGCTGCAGTTCTAGAAGAGCAGTTTGAAGATGACCAATTTGTTTACCGTTGTGCACCAGATTTTGAGCTGAATAACTGGGAGTCCAAAGAATTTCAATCAATTTTCAATTTAATGCAAAAGTAATTTCCTGTTTTCTTTAAGTTTATTCATTTAAGTTTCAGTCATTTTTCATATCCTTTAGCTATGCCTAAGGCTATTGGATCTTTATTTTGTAATAAGGGCTGTTATCTTAATAAACGTATTTTCACTTTTAAAGCATATCTATCTAATATCTTCTTTTCTCTCCGAACCTTTTATTTACTAGCTTCTTTTTCTTTTCTCTCTTTCCTCCCACCATTTCTCCCAATCCCATACAGGACTGAAAATATTGAATTAAAAGATGAAACTTGTAATGATCCGGAAATTGATTTTAATATCCCGATATTTAATGTTGAGCTTGGTGAGGAGAATGAGGATGAAGTGATAGAAAATAATGATGAATTATCACCTGAGTTGTTGAGACTTATCAAACAAGAGGAGAAAGTGACTTTACCGCATCAAGAGGCGTTAGAAACTATTAATTTAGGGACTAACGAGGAGGTTAAAGAAGTGAGAGTAGGAACTTTGATTGCGAAAGATGTACGGAAGAGGTTGATTGAGTTGTTGCATGAATACCAAGATGTGTTTGCATGGTCTTATCAAGACATGCCAGGGCTGGATACAGACATTGTAGTACATCATTTACCGTTGAAAGAAGGTTTTGCGCCGGTAAGGCAGAAACTACGAAAGTTGAAGCCAGAGATGCTTATCAAGATCAAAGAAGAAGTCAAGAAGCAATTTGATGCTGGTTTTCTTGCTGTTTCTAAATACCCTGAATGGGTTGCCAATATAGTCCCAGTTCCGAAGAAGGATGGGAAAGTGAGAATGTGTGTGGATTATAGAAATCTAAACCAAGCAAGTCCAAAAGATAATTTTCCTTTACCTCATATTGATGTGCTTGTTGATAACACTGCGGGTTTTTCTACCTTTTCATTCATGGATGGATTCTCAGGATATAATCAAATCAAGATGGCTCCAGAAGTTCAGGAGATTACGACATTTATCACGTTGTGGGGAACCTTTTGTTATAAGGTCATGCCATTTGGTTTGAAGAATGCTGGAGCAACCTATCAACGGGCTATGGTTACTCTTTTTCATGATATGATGCATAAAGAGATTGAAGTTTATGTTGATGACATGATAGCCAAATCTCGTTCTGAAAATGAGCATGATGCTATTCTTCGTAAACTTTTTGAACGACTGAGAAAATACCAGTGGAAGCTAAATCCCTCAAAGTGTATCTTTGGAGTATCCTCAGGGAAGTTGTTGGGGTTCATCGTGAGTCGAGAAGGGATCAAAGTAGATCCAGATAAAGTTAAAGCAATTACAGACATGAAACCACCGCAAACTGAGAGAGAAGTTAGAAGTTTCCTCGGGAGATTGAATTATATTTCACGATTCATCTCACATTTGACCGCCACTTGTGAACCAATTTTGAAATTGCTTCGAAAGAGTAACACGAGCAAATGGAATGAAGATTGTCAAAATGCTTTCGATAAGATAAAGCAATATTTACAGAATCCACCGGTTTTGGTTCCCCCGACACCTGGTCGGCCTCTTATCCTGTACTTAACAGTGCTAGAAGATTCCATGGGATGCATATTATGCCAGCACGATGCATCTGAGAGGAAAGAGCAAACAATTTACTATTTGAGTAAGAAGTTCACCATTTGTGAAATAAATTATTCATTGCTTGAGAAAACATGTTGTGCCTTAGCTTGGACCGCTCAGCGTCTCAGACAATACATGTTGTACTATACTACCTTGTTGGTGTCGAAAATGGATCCAATCAAATATATTTTTGAGAAGCCATCCCTATCAGGAAGAATTGCAAGATGGCAGGTTTTATTGTCTGAATATGACATTGTTTATGTTACAAGAAAAGCGATTAAAGGAAGCATACTCGCGACTATCTCTGGCGATTTACCAATAGAGGATTATAAGTCGGTGAATTTTGATTTTCCTGATGAAAATATCATGGCGATTGTTAAAGAAGAAAAAGATGAGTTCGTTGATCCAGAGTTGTGGACTATCTTTGTTTGATGGAGCGTCAAATGAACTAGGGCATGGGATTGGAGCGATATTGATCTCCCCTGAAGGCAAGTTGTTCCCACTTTCGGCTAAGTTATACTTTGATTGTACTAATAATGTAGCTGAATATGAAGCATGTAGCATGGGAATTCAGGCTGCTAGACATATGAAGATCCAAAAAATACAAGTATACGGGGATTCCATGTTAGTTATTTTACAACTGAAAGGAGAATGGGAAACCAGAGATTCCAAGTTAATCCCGTATAAAGATTATATACTTGAATTATGTGAAGGTTTTGATGAGGTGGCCTTCAACCACATCTCGCGAGAAAATAATCAGATAGCTGACGCACTAACTACTCTATCAGCAATGTTCAAAATAGAAGCAAGTGAAGATGTACCACCAATACAGATTGAAAACGAGAATCACCAGCTTACTGTATGCACATTGAAGAAGAGTTAGATGGAAAACCATGGTACCATGATATAAAGAATTTCATCAAGAGTCGAGAATACCCTACAGGGATATCAGAAAATGATAAAAGAACACTTCGAAGACTTGCAATGAATTTCTTTCTAAATGGAGAAGTGTTATATAAAAGAAACCATGATATGGTTCTTTTAAGGTGTGTTGATGCGTTGGAAGCAAAGAAAACTATGGAGGAAATACATGGTGGAATTTGTGGGACCCATTGTAGTGGGCATATGATGGCAAGACAAATCCTTAGAGCGGGATATTACTGGTTGACTATGGAAACAGACTGTATTAAGTATGCCAGAGAATGTCACAAGTGTCAGATATATGCCAACAAGACCCATGCACCAGCTTCTGAATTGCATGTTTTATCATCACCATGGCCATTCTCAATGTGGGGAATAGATGTGATTGGTCCGATAGAGCCGAAAGCTTCAAATGGTCACCGTTTCATTCTAGTGGCCATAGATTATTTTACTAAATGGGTGGAAGCCTGCGTCATATCGAAATGTTACGAAGAATGTCGTCCAAAGATTCCTGAAAAGGGAAATAATATGTCGATATGGATTGCCTGAGCGGATTATCACTGATAACGCTAAGAATTTTAACAACAAGTTGATGGCAGAGTTCTGTGAAGAGATGAAAATAAAGCATTCAAACTCGACTGCTTACCGACCCAAAATGAATGGCGCTGTGGAAGCGGCTAATAAGAACATCAAGAAGATTGTGGGAAAAATGACGATTACATATAAAGACTGGCATGAGATGCTTCCTTATGCATTACATGGTTACCGCACAGCTATTCGTACATCTACTGGAGCAACGCCATTTTCCCTTGTGTATGGTATGGAGGCTGTTCTTCCAATTGAAGTAGAAATTCCATCTCTCAGAGTTTTAATGGAAGCAGAATTAGAAGAAGCGGAATGGATTCAGAATAGATATGATCAATTGAACTACATTGAAAAAAAAAGATTAACGCACTTTGTAGAGGTCAACTTTACCAAAGAAGGATGACACGGGCATATCAGGAAGAAAGTACACCCCGAAATTTTCAAGAAGGAGATTTAGTTCGAAAAGGATACTTCCTTTCATGAAGGATCACAGAGGAAAATGGACTCGAATTATGAAGGTCCATACGTAGTGAAGAAAGCTTTTTCAGGAGGAGCCCTGATGTTGACTAATATGGATGGGGAAGACTTACCGAACCCAATCAATTCAGGATGTGGTCAAGAGATATTACGCATAATGATGAATTCACCAAGCAAGCATTATTGTCGGGATATAAGTTAATTCCCCAGGAAAGCTACAATTCATGTTTTTATTTCTTTATTTAAAGTCTTTGTCTCATTGACTTTGTACTACCATTCTAGTCATAAATCTCAAACCCATATCATTAATAAAATGGCCTTTTTGAATCTCTGATCATCGATCTGTATCATTGTTCTAACTTGACCCAACTTTTGTTTACATGAGATTTCCATTACTTCTGACCTTATTCACATGGATAGATATGCTTTTTAAAAAAACAAAATGTGAGTCAACACGAATGGAAGGCTTAAAAAAAAAAAAAAAAAAAAAAAAGAGAGAGAGAGAGATGAGATAGGAATACAGGAATTATTGAATGCATTAAAATGAAAATATGTTTGAAATAACAGTTGTAATGTTCAAGTTAATAACACTGGGGCAAATTTTGCTATGAGCAAAATTTGATTTCAATTACTGAAGAAAGTTGATCATGATGTTCATCACTGAGCAAATGATATTGTTACTTTGCGGATTGAGGAAGTATACTGGGGCAAATTTTGGGGCAAAATTTGTTTTTGGTCTATAAAGCATCGTCACTTACGAATACTGGGGCAGTTTTGGATTCGGAATTTATTTTGAGCTGTGAGACACCGTTGCTTGAAAGGGTATAATGATATTCGACACCAAGACAATTTAAGAAGATTTGGACCATTAGAGTGACACCTTGTTTGTTAATGAATCGTTTTTATCACTTTCAATGATAAGGAAAATCATGTTGAGTTGGCTTTTTTTTTTTTTTTTTAAAAAAAAAAAAAAAAAAAAAGAATTATGCTGAGTTTAATTTTGTCAACATTTTAAGATTGGATGTCCACATATCACGATTTAATCGTCATGATTTTATACGAATGCATACATTCATTTTAGAAAGACGCATACATTCATTTTTAAATGAGTCAAATCTGAATTATCATTTTTAATTTTCTGTCTCTGATCGTATCGAGGGTGAAGTGCCGATATGTATCATTTTTAATTTTCTGTCTCTGATCGTATCGAGGGTGAAGTGCCGATATGTATCATTTTATTTTCTGTCTCTGATCGTATCGAGGGTGAAGTGCCGATATGTATCATTTTATTTTCTGTCTCTGATCGTATCGAGGGTGAAGTGCCGATATGTATCATTTTTAATTTTCATGTCTCGATCGTATCGAGGGTGAAGTGCCGATATGTATCATTTTTAATTTTTCGTCTCTGATCGTATCGAGGTGAAGTGCCGATATGTATCATTTTTAATTTTCTGTCTCTGATCGTATCGAGGGTGAAGTGCCGATATGTATCATTTTTAATTTTCTGTCTCTGATCGTATCGAGGGTGAAGTGCCGATATGTATCATTTTTTTTTTCTTGTTTCTGATCGTATCGAGGGTGAAGAGCCGATATGGATCGAAGTTCCTCCATTTAAATTTTCTTTAATTTTACATAATATCGAACGAAATAGGGTCTACGCGTTTGTCCACCTTCTACTTCTACAAGGATGAACAAACAGGGGCAAACTGTAGACACTCATTTTCGTCCAATGTGTCTTTAATTTAAAAAAAAAAAAGATTTTTTATTTTTATGTTTATTTTAAAATTAGTAATTAGATTTTTAGGATAAATGTAATTGTATTTTTTTTAGTGTTTGTTTTATTAATAAGAATAAAAAAAATGATAAAAATAATAATGTGTCAAATTTGTTTAATTTTATTTGAATTAATTTTGTTTTAGAAATAAAAGATTTGAAAAAAATAAGTTTTAAATGAAAATCAATTTAAACATGGAAAAGATGAGTAGAAATTTATTTTTGTGAGTTGTCAAATTAAATTAAAATAAATTCTTTGCATGACTTGGGGGTGAATTAAAAAATTGATTTGATTTTATTTTATTCTCATTAATAACTTACCAAATTTTTATCCCCCATTTGGCTATAAAAAGGACCCCCCTCAACCCTAAGACACACACAAAAAAAGAAACCCATCACAATCACGGCGAGCCCCCCTCAATTCCTCTTTATGATATTCTTATTTCTTTTCACCGTGGAATCCCTCTCTCATAGCCATACCTCAGCAAACCCATAATCCCTTCTCTCTCCAATATACTCATCACTATCCTCATTACCGCTCAACCAAAATCTCATTATAAACATTAGCTTGATCGTGGATCGTTGGAATCACTGCTTAGAACCCATCGCCGGATGAACATTGTATTTAACAGTTGGACAATACACAAGACTCACAGCTGGTGAAACGAGGATAGCCAAACAAGTACTTTTTTTTTATCAATCTTTATTTCTTTCATGGTATAAGGCTTTTTTTTTTGTTTTTTACATATTTGATGGATTCTGTTTTATCATTTTTTTTTATATTAGAATATTTTTTACGTTTTTTTTTTATTTCATGTGTTATGGATAGTTTGGTTTATTGGTTCTTGGTAATACTAGGTCTTCCTTTGAGTATTAATTTCAAAACTTTTGTTTTAATTTCTTGCTTTATAGGTCTGTTAAAAAAAAGGAGAGCCATATTGAATTTTCAATTTATTACAAAATTGGGACCACGTAATTTCAGCATGTATTCATTTAGACTATTTAATTGAAAAGTTGTATTTACATTCATTCTTAACATTGATTGATTGCAGCTAATGTAATTTGTTTGGCATAATAACATTGATTTTTCCATTGATTTAGTTTTCAAGTTTAATTTAATTAACATTTTTACATTTGCCAAAACAATTTTTAATGATGAGATTGATTCATTTTAATTGACATATTTGATATTTGGGATCATGGTTTTGTAATTTTATATTTTTTATTTGTAAATATTAATTTTATTTGAACTTGGTAATAAAGATTAAAATTGGAATTTTAGGATACTAATTTTCCAAATCATAAAAATTAACAATTTAAATATAGTAATTGGAACTAATTAGGATACTAATTTTCCAAATCATAAAAATTAAAAAATTTTAATATAGTAATTGGAATTAATTAGAATACTAATTTTCCAAATCATAAAAATTAACAATTTAAATATAGAAATTGGAATTAATTAGGATACTAATTTTCCAAATCATTAAAATTAAAAATTGAAATTGTAAATATTAATTGAAATTTACTAGGTATAAACCTACCAACTTTCAAAAAAAATAATATAAATATTAATAATATAAACCTTAAGCAAAGATTAAAATTTATTAATAATTGTCCCTAAATAAAAGATTTGTCAAATAAAAATTTTCCTATTAAAACTTAGGGGCTAAAGTGAAACTTACCCTAAACCTAATATTTGAACTAAATAATTTTAATAACAAAGATAAAAATTTACAATTAATTAAAATATTCATATTTAAAACTTAAACACAAAAAAAACAAACAAATCGTTTTCGAAAACTCCGATGACGGAATATAGGGGCGTTGGAATACCATGCCCCTAACATTCTTGAGGTAAGGAATTTTTCTCGGAATACTGAGTTAAAATTCCCGACAATATTTTTTCTAATGGCTTTATGCCACTCATACTTATTTAATCATGCTTTATTACTAAAGTATTTGATTAATAAAACATGAGACATTTAAAAATAACCAAAAAATAAATTTTGTTTTATAGATAAAGGCTTTCTTTAATAATACACCAAATCAAATAAAAAACAACAATCGTTTTAAAACGAACATAATAGGGTGCTAATACCTTCCCTATGTGTGAATGAACTCCCGAACCTATAGTCAAAAGTTAGTAGACCATCCTTAGTTAATGAATAGGTGACTAATCACACCCAATTTAGAAAATCAATGATTAGTGGCGACTCCCTTTTTATTTTTCCGCGTCGCGTTTACATAGCGACAATTAGTGTCCAAAGAAAGTTTCTTCAATTTGCACACTTTTTAAGTAGTGATATATAAGCCTCATCATATGGATGAAGCCCGTGAGCCGGCCCAAGCCCGGCCCGGCCCGACCCGTAAGTCAACAGTTCACGAGCCAGACTCGGCCCGACCTGTAAATCTTTGGACTGGATATGGATCATGCATTTGAGCCTAAGCCCGGCCCGCGGGCTTTATCCATAAGGCCCCCATCAGTCCCGACCCGAAGCCCGGTTCGTGGCCTGTTAAAAAATTATTAAAAATATATATAATTATAAAATATAATGTTAATATTTTATTTTATTTTTATATTTAAATATAATCTTATATATAATTATAAAATATATTATATTATATTTTAAAAAAGAAATGTAATAATCTTTACTTTACTTCATTATTATTTTTTATCCATTTAGTTTGTCTCTTTTTAAGTTAAACTTAAAAAACTATATATAGTCAAATAAAACTACAAGAATGATAAATAAATTTAATTTAAAAGTTTAATAAACCATATAAAATAAAGTATAAATAAAAAAAATATATAGTAGTAAAATAATAAATTAACTTCATCACTTTAGAGTTAAATTTAAGTTTAATAAACATATAAAAACAAATATAAATAAATAATGAATAAGATAGTAAAAATTTAAATTAACTTTTTTTTCATCATTATAGAGTTAAGTTTTGAGTTTAAAAAGTTAAAAATAATTTTTAAAAAATACAATTAAAAGTTTAATGAAAATTAAATAAATAAAACTTTAAACGGACTGGGCCAAGCCCGTAAAAACTGGCCCGGCCTGGCTCGGCCCGTATTTTATCTCATGGGTCCAAGCCCGTGGACTGGGTTTAGACTTACCATTTAAAGTCAGGCTCGGGCCAGGCCTGGCCCATTTATTGACCAGGCCTTGCAGGGCCCGGCCCAGGCCCATTCATTTAAAGGCCCATTGATGAGGCTTAGTGATAGATAATAGATAATAGATAATATTTAGAATGATATTTATTTAGTGGGAAGGTATTAGTGTGTATAAAAAGGTTCTTCAATTCGCACACTTTTTAACTAGTAATAGATAGATAATATGTAGAATGATATTTATTATAGGATAAACACACTTTTGGTACCTGTGTTTTCAGTTTGCGTTCGATTTGGTCCCTATGTTTTCAAACTCGACATTTTTAATCCTTGAGTTTTTATTTAACTGTCAGATTGGTCCTTGCCGTTTAAAATCCGTTAAATACCTAACAGATATCCTACATGGCATTAAACTATTTATTTTACATTAATTTATTGCTTATGTGTCAAAAATTAAATGATATGACTTGATACAATTTTACTTATGTGGCATTTTTTTTATCTCCCACACTCCCTCTTTCTCTCTCCTCCCTATCATCATCTCCTTCTCAGGTCTCTTCCTCCATTGAAACAGATCCATCGAGAAATCTGAACTAGAAATAACAGATCCATCGAGATTTTTCTATCTTTTTTTCTCTTCAGCTTCTTGTTGAATCATACTTGTATCCATTTTCTATTGACATTTTTTTGTGTTAATTAATTTGGATTTTTTTTAATTGTCTCTTTATGAATTCTGGGTTTTGTTTTTCTTTGATTTTTGAAGAGTTGTATAAGATGAAATTTTTATTTTTATTTTCATCTTACAAAATAGAAAAATTTCCCCCAATTGATAAACACAAAATGGATTTGTTTTCAGGGAAATATGATTTCATACAAAAGATTTAAAATTTATGAGAAATTTTAGCAAGATTTTTTTAAGGGGAAATGCAATTTTTCTACACAGCAAGAAATTGACCGTCTTTCCCTTTCTACCTCTCTAATGGCTTCCCCTTTACAACTCTCTCCCTTGTTCTAGTTTGTAAATCTGGGTTTAGTTGATGATGGGAAAAACAGAAATCAATCTGTGTGCTTACCATTGTTACAGAAAAGGAGAAGAGAATGAGTTTCTTTTAGATCTACGGGTATCAACCGTGTTGCTGCTTGGTGAGTCTGAGATGTAGAAGAACAAACATTCGAACACGGAATAGAACAATCCCAAACCAAAATCGAACAAACATGTTGTCTTCATCTTCATACGAAGACCTCGATTTATAGAGATGAGAGATCGCGAGAAGGAGAAAAGATGGCGATGAGATCTGGGAATCGGGAACAAATCGTGAGGTCATGGTGAACAAATCTCCCCTCGTTGTTTCACGATTTTGTTATCAATTTTGAGTTAAAGAGAGAGGAGAGACCATATCCATGGCCGTGGAAGAAGATGAAATTTGGGAAGGAGATGAGATTTGGGAAGAAAAAGAGGGGGTAATGAGAGAGAAAAACCAAATATTAAAAGTGACACCTCATTTAAAAACATAACACATAAGCAACTAAATAAATACAAAATTAAGAAAAAAAATGCTACATCATAAATCTGTTAAGTATTTAACAGAAAAGTGACGGTAGGGACTACATAGAACGCTTAAGTGAAACACAGGGGCTTTTTTGTCGAGTTTGAAAACATAGGGACCAAATCGAACGCAAACTGAAAACACAGGACCAAAAGTGTATTTTACCCTTTATTATAATTTCTATCATTTATTATTTAGTATAAATTGATATTTGATATTTAAATAAATTGTGGAATAATAGTAGTTTAGATATTCATTAATAGTGGGAGGGTATTAGTGTAAAAAAAATTCTCTCATTAATATACTTTTTAAGTAGTAATAGATAATAGATAAAGAAAGAAAAATCTAATGCCTTCTTTTGATTCATTCAACAATTCTTCTTCCACATGATATATTCAATTAAAAGATCATAAGCGTAGCAAGTTTCTATCTATATATTCTTAACGTGTTGAAAAATTCACATATATTATTTATTTTTCAAAGTAGGCAATGATGGCTATTTTAAATAATATTTTTTTTTAATCTAAAAGTAATGTGATGTTGGCTCTGTACTATTTTTTAAATTGCTTTTCACATTTAATTTAGTATAAAATTTAATTTATTCTAATAGTTGACCAATTTTTAAAAATAGTTAAATAATTCATTTATCTTATTACAACAAAATAGATTAATTCAAATATTTCTTACACATATATTTTTCAAATAAATCAGTGGGGTTTTTCAAAATGACATTTTATGAATTGGCATTTTAAAAAAAAAGAAAGTTTTTTTTTTAACATTTCTAATTTTGAGATCCACCAATCTCATACCAGAATGGATCAAAATCTTTTATCAAGATTGGTGAAATCTTAATATAAGAAATCTCATATTTTAAATATTTTAAATATTTCCAAACATTTTCTATTTTTTAAATTACTCATAAAAAATGTAATCTGTTGGACTTCCCCTAAATCTCATCTGTAAATATAATAAATCAACTTGAAATAAAGGATTAAGAATAACAATTACGAAATAGACAAAAACAAAAACAAAAATAAAAAATTATGAACGAAGATGAAAAAATTGGTTCATAATTTGAAGGACACTTATGCCCCTTAATTATCTTTAATTAAGAAAAAAGAATGTTTTATTTTCAATTTCTATATTCTCCATATTTTTCCAAGTCTTAGTATTCTAAGACTTTCTTAGTTCTTTTTTTTCTTCTTTTATGACTACTACTAATCAAAAAGTTGGTCTTGTAAGAAAGTCATGTTTTCATCAGTCCACAAGTTTTCCAATGATGAGTCCACTCCATCTCCATCCATCCAACCCGACCCAAAATCTTCCACATTGAAACCCGACCCACCATCTAGTTCCGATATCGGCAAGTCCACGTCGGAGCCGGTTAAAACTTCCGATGATTCAGACGACGTTTCCGTGCCCGATATCGGTATGTCGGGGATGAACATGTTGGGGTTCTCCCACCAGCTGGATTCAGATGTTGTTGAAATTGAAGACATGGTAGCCGGAGTTGAGTGGGAGGTGTTTTCGGGCGGCGAAGTTGATCGGATTCTTTCGAGCAATCGAGGAATCCAGAGAAAACGCATGGCGTCTCGAAAACGTTGGCTATTAACATCACAATTAAGTTGTTTAGCTTGCTTTTGAACTCTTGTTCTCCAGTAATTCTTTATCTCATTATCTGTTCTTCCTGGTAAATATTCTGCTATTTTAGCCCACCTTCATCAATTGAGAAAGAAAAACACTAATTTAATCATAAATGTTAAATAGAAAGCTTTAATGATATTTGTTTTTTAAAATAAAAATAAAACTATTTTTTAATATTCACGAGCTTCCATTTCAAAAACAATTAATATCAAGAGAAGTAATCTTTAACCGTACTGAAACTCATATTTCCAAATTAAAGGGATATTTTGAAAAATTAAAATAGTTATCAAACGAGTCTAATCGAAGAGAGATCATACCGGTTGCCCCAACGGGAATGGAGATGAAGAATCAAAAGCTGTTCTTTAAGAGTAATATTTCCACGACGAACATTTGGACGTAAATAATTAAGCCATCTCAATCTACAGCTTTTCCCAGTTCTCTTCAAACCTTTATAAAATCACAACAACAAAATTCATCATCAAAACTAAGAACCCTTATTAAATTTCAATCTCTAAATTAAAAATATAAAATATAAAAAAAAATTATATAAAATTAAATATACCAGCAGAGCGAGCAAGGAAATTCCAATGACCTTCACCATGGAGATTAACATAATTAAAGAGTATAGAATCTTCTTCAGGAGTCCATGGCCCTTTCTTAATTATAATTATCTCCTGATCCATTTAATTTCTTAATTCCAAAAACTGAGTTAAGAAAATGTTTGGAAATGGGGATCAAGAAAGAATTAAAACTAGAACAAAGTTTTTTTTTATGAATTTTCTTAACTGCCTTTTAAGCTTTCAAATTTAAACTATATATATATATATATGAAGAAGGAGAAAGAGAGATAAGACCAAGACTAAAATATAAAAACAAGGGAAGAAGAAAAAAAAACACGGGTTTAATAAACCACGCGCCGCAAGTTTGACACATTTTTCTTAATAAAAATTGATAATAATTGTTTACTAAACCACTAATGAGTGACCTTTTTTTTTACTTTTAATATATTAAAAACTTTAGTTTTAGTACCTTCTAATTTTATAAAAAGGGAATTATTTAGGTAGTTGAATAAATATTGTTGAAATTTTTTATTCACTATTAAATATTTATTTTGACATTTAATTTGATAAAAACTTATTTGAAAGTTTGACAATTTTGAATTGATTTTTTTTTGGAGATCTTGTCTATGCATAAATATTCCTTTTGCAATTCTCCATTAACACTATCCTAATTTAAGTTTTAATTTATTGGTTTGATTATCTTAATTTTAGCTTAATTGATTTAAATTAATGTAAGGAAAATATTTTGTGATTGCATTGAGTTTTATGGACAAGAAATTTGATCTCCACGTTTAAGGCAATTTTTTGTATTCAAATTTTAAAATTTGTAATTGATGATTTATATAAGGGAAGTTGTTTGTTACCTGTTGTCATCGTTATAATATTCCTTGCCTGGCAGATTTCTGATTTCCAGATTTCCTTATTTGAAGATTCAAGGTGTTGCCTATAAATTGAAGGCTTCTACATTAGCTTGTTCACCCCAACCTTTTTATATTCTCTCTCACTTTTATTAGCCTATTGTGCTTATTATAATATTTATGGGAGAGTGCATTTTGTAAGCTTTATTATTCAAATATTCTATATTGTAATTGCTTGGAGAGTGATTTGATTCTTCGGGAGGAAGAAGCGACTTGATCACACATCAAAGAAAGGAGTTCCTTGATCTAAATCCGCAAAGGGAGCTTGTGGTATGATCAAAACAAGAACGGGAGGTTCTTGAATCAAATCGTCACAAGGGGAGCTTGTGATCGAATCCATTGTAGACGTAGTCGTTGCAAGGAGAAATCAAAGACAAAAACAAAGAAGAGAGTTCTTTTTATATGTGTTTTTTTTATTTATATTTGTATTGAACGACTAACAATTCTAGTGGACATTTTCTTGGCGAGGCCCGTGAGTTTTTACCAGTTGGAGGTTTCTCACGTTAATCATCTCTTAGTGTCGATCTCTCCTCTTTACTAAATCTGTCTTTTTGCTACTATTCCCGTGCACACGCTGTTGCAACACCAAAATCCGTGGGCTATAAACTTGAGACATAAACCATTATTGTATAATCTTATTCATTTGTATCCTCAAACTGAATCAATCCGATTTAAACTGAGAAAATAGGTCCTAACAAATATATAATTATTTATATATTGTATTATTTTTAAAAGCTTATGAAAATAACATATTTTTTCTATTTTAATAAATTATTGATTTAAATTTATAACTGACTTTTTCTATTTTAATTTTTTTGAGCTATATAATTGTCATATAAATGATTTTTTAAGAACTAAAACTGTTATTAATAATATTATACTCGAAGTTCATTGTTAATTTAGTTTTGCTAATCTTATTCCTAGTGTTAGTTATTTATTGATTTGATTTCCATAAATGATTGAATAATAAATTTTACATTCAAGTACAAAAAAATAAAGTAATAATATAAATGAAAATATATATCTAAATCTATTATTTGACATATTTTTTTTAAAAAAATATAAAGGGTTGCATCATAATTCAAAATTCTCATTATCATTTTGATTTAAACGATAGAGACTCTAAAATTGTCTCTCATCTGATTCGATTTATATATTATATACTTTTTTTTTTTTTTTTTTTTGTATTTAGCCTAATTTTTTTAAGTATTTAAATGTATATCCAAACGTTTGAAATATTTAGGAGAATGCCCTTTTTTACGAGAAGTCAGGTTTAGAAGTCCCATTTTTAGTTTTTTTTTTATGAGCTCGGGTTTTAAAAACCTGTCTTTGACACGTCGTCAAAGTTGAGTTTTATAAACCCGACTTCATGCCAATGGGACGAAAATAGGTTTAGTTATAGTTTTACTTGAAGATGAGTTTTGAAAACCCGACTTCTTATTTTTTTATTTTCTTTTTCGAAGGCAGATTGCAATTTTTGTTTTGTTTGTTTTCCTTCAAAGTTGTCCTTTGTCTCTCATTTTTTTTTTTAGAAAAATGACCAAGACATATATGTAGTTCTTGATACTCATATCTATTTGAGAGAAAATAGACGAAAGAGGTTCATGCTCACGATCATCAACTTTCATAGCATAATCACCCTCATCATCAATCTATGTGCGCACATCAATATACTCATTCGATGCTAAAATATCATCAAATCTAATAAAAAGGTCTGATCTGGGTTGAACATCTCCTAATATGAGATTGTTAGAAATATTTTTCATAATTTTCAATAGAGCGAAAAAAAGATGGACAAGGTATATTATTTTAAATTTATACACTAACATACAATTTACATTCATTTTCTTCTCATTCTAAGCATATTAACATTTATTTCTTGAAGTAAGACTTAACCAGATTAACAAATATTTCTTCTATAAAACTTAGAAAACCCTAAGAAAACCTTTATACATTTTATGCATAAACTAGAAAAACCCAAAGAAAACTATTCATTCCATAAAAACTAACCCACTATTTTTCCTATAAAAAATGGTACCTAGGGTTTTCTTTTTTAACATTAAAACAACATTAAAAATAAACTAATATTAACATATAAAAACTAACATTAATTTTTTTTAAATAGCATTGAAAACTAAGAAAACTTCAATCAGCCACAATAAAAACAAACCTTGCACACTGTTTTTGCCGACAACTTCGTCTACCAAAGTGGAGAAACTTGGGTAGTTGTAAAAAAAATTGTAACGACCCATGTTTTTACAAGTAGATTTATTTTATTTTAATTATTTAATTAATTTAATTTCTAGAGAGCTTAATTATCTTAATTCGGTTAACTTAGAATTTGAAGTTATAGTCTTTTCTTGATAGTTTATCTTTTTTAAAGTGTCACTTAGAAGCTAGATATGCATTAATTATTATTGATAAGAAAGCCAATTAATAATAATTAATCACCTTATGAAATAGTTTTTAAGTGTATTTAGTTGAGTTATTTTTTTTTTTCAAAAGGAAAAGGAAAGTACATGGACCTTTTTGCAAGAAATAGTTTACTCATAAAAAAACCTAGAGTCCTTCTCCTTCCCCTTCATTAAAAAAACACAAAAAAGAGGCTCCCCCTTCTCAATTTACGACGCCACTACTAAGGGACTCTATGAGCTTTCTTTCCATCTAGGCCTTGAAGCTTTTCCCCAAAATTCAAGGGAAGCTGTGAAAGGTGATATTCATCAATTTTCTTATGGGGTTTCTTTCTTTTATCCTTAAATGTAAATTTTAAGTTGAATTCTTCAATTCCATCTAATGAAACTTGAAAATTTCGATTTTAAGGTTTCATTTTAGGGTGGTTCTTTTTGTCTCCTTAGCCTTATAATCTTCAAAAAAAAATTACAAAACACCTACTCTCCAAGGACCCCAAAACTGTGGTTGTCATTGGCTTCTTCCCCCTTGTTATTTTGAGTTTTCTTTGATTTTGGGTAGTTAAATCTTGTTAAAATACCCTAATTAAAGTTACCCATTGAGTAAAATAAAATATAAAGCTCACAAAACGAACCTGGAACATTCCAAAGATCACCCAAAGGCCGAGAATACCCCCTACTACACCGTGTTAGACTGAGAGCTTGCATGAGAGGTTTAAGGACTATTTTGTATAATATTTCGATTTTACGTGTCATTTGTTGATTGGTTAAATTAATAAGATTTAGATATAATTAATTGTAGGTGATGTTGATTTGCTTGCTTGACGCTCTCGTTAGATTGTTGTTTGTTTTACTTTTGCTAAAAGTGAGGATACAAAGAATTTAATGTAAATTTAGGAACTAAACTATTTGAACAATTTGTATGATTTAGGAGATAGGATTTAAGTGTGTTTGAGCTTGCTTTATTAGAAGAAATAGGATTTTGGGAGTATATGTAGACATGAATTCTTGACTTAAGGGGTAGCTTGGGTTTAAAGTTGGGTTATGATATGTTTAGTATTAGAACTCAAGTTTAAGGATCGTCTATGAGATTTTCTAAGTTGATATACTTGTCTAAGAATGTTGAATTATTTAGATATAAACAATGGAGGACTCTCATGAATTTGTAGGTTTATGTAAATTATGAGAGTAATGAGATTCTGTTGACATTACTTGCTTATTTGGGAGTCTGCTTACATTACTTGCTTATTTGGGACTCTGTTTACATTACTTGCTTATTTGGGACTTTGTTTACATTTCCTGCATAATTGAGATATGTAAGGACAATTGGCACCTAACATGATCTTAGTTTACTTATGGCGGACGTATGAATGGGTGGGATAATTGGATAATGTACATGATGTGTGTTCTTTTTACTATCCATGTTTTTTTGCTTTTAAAGTAAATGAGTTATGTAAGGACTATTGGCATCTAGCATGAACTTCGTTAACTTTTTGATGCAATGTAATTAAGATATATAAGACTGTTGGCACCTAACATTATTTTATATTACTTTTGGATGTTGAATGGTAAAAGTTGATGAGATGTTAATGTTGCATGTAGTCTAGCTATGTTTAGAGACATGTTTGGGAGTTAAAGGATGAAGAAAGATGATTGGTTCATTAGTTGTTAAGATGTGAAGATGTAACATTTGGGTTGGGTAGCAAAGAGTTAATAGGGTCTTTCAACAAAAATACGGATTTGAATTTTGGGACCTAAAATTACTTTACTTTTTGTTTATCTTCACTAGGTGTTTTCACTCATGATGCTACTTTCTAGGTAAGAAACAGGGTCACAGTCGTGGCCATGCAACTGGTGTAGCTTGATATTGAGGATGGATGATCCAGATAGACTAGAGAGATTTATAAGTCCATGGACTGTTTTACGTTTATTTGTTATTTCGAATTTGGCCCGTTGAGCTCTTGAAAGTGTTTATTTATACTTGAACATTTCATATTTGAAGTATGGATTTTGGTTAAACTTTTGACTTTTATATTTTGTTTCATGATAAAAAAAGGATGTGTATCCCTCTTTTTGGAAATGACTATGGGCTTATCCCACTTTTGAAATGATAAAGGGTTTAATCTCATTTATTTAAAGGTGTTTAATGATTTAAAGTCTTTTGCTTGCGTCATTTATGTTTGTTTTTCAAAAATAAAGAGTCAGGTCTTTAAAAAAAAAACACTCCAATATTGCCTGGAAACATTACCAAAATGAATAAACAATAAGAAACCAAATAAATCTCACCGTAATTGCAAGCTTCATAAAATAAACTTACCTTTGTCGTTGATTCTTGCTTGAAAAAGAGACAGATGTGGCTAGAAGAAAAAGAGACAGAGGCGGACGATGAGGAAAATGAGAAAGGGGTTTTGCGTTAAAAAAAGACATGAAAATTTTTTCTACCGCACTTCTCTTTTACTGTTGAAGGTAATTAATAATATGCAAAACACGAGTCTTTAAGAACGGGCTTCTTTAAATTTTTTAAGAAGTCCAGTTTTCAAGACTCGTCTTCACCTTTATAGAATATTTTTAGCTTGCCACACCGAACATCTCACCTTTGGACACATATATTTAAACACTTAAAAAAATTAGGCTAAATGGCATAAAAAAAACCCTTATATAGGTTACTTTCACATGATATTTTTAATGGTTACATTTTAGCCTTCTAATTTTAAATTTGGGGTGATTATCAATCACATATTTGTAGCCTTTCTAATTTTTACAAATATATCTTATATGAATCTACAAAATCACACTCATCTCTAATACATTTCCATTCTTTTAAATAACATTATTATAGATAATTTATTTTAGAATTAATTACACCAATAATGCTGGTGGTTATGATTTTATTTCATTTTTATCCAAAAAACACCATTGATGGTGGTGATCCGGTGGTTTCTGATTTATTAGTTTACGATTATACCCTTCATAATCTTTCTCTTTCCATTTCTGTTACTTATTTATTTATTTATTTTTAAATTCATTTATTTTCATTAGCTTAATCATAGGTATCAATCAATCAAATTATATTTTTTCTAAATTTGAATTTGTTTTCAAATTTGTATTC
Organism: Gynostemma pentaphyllum; assembly: GCA_028015215.1. Taxonomy (NCBI): domain Eukaryota; kingdom Viridiplantae; phylum Streptophyta; class Magnoliopsida; order Cucurbitales; family Cucurbitaceae; genus Gynostemma; species Gynostemma pentaphyllum. The sequence goes on along the minus strand of CM051354.1, from coordinate 44,604,034 downwards.
TTTCCATCTTGCACGACCCAGTCAAAACGGAATTATGATGGAAATCAATGGATTTTAATATCGACGGTGAAAGAGAGAGAAATTTAAAAAAGTTTCTTCCTTTTTTCCTTCTTCTTCCATGAATCAAAGCAAAGCGACAGATCCAACAATGAAAACAACCCATGATTTCAAAACCATCTCATTTCAAGAAACCAAATTCAGAGGCGTGAGAAAACGTTTTTTCTTTCAGTTTCTATTTACCTCCCCGGCTCACACCTCGAGATTTCCAAACCGTAAGTTCTAATATCAATTTTTCTATCTCTGAATGAATCGTTTTTCTCTTTCGTTTTTTCTTTCAGTTTCTATTTGTTTTTCGATCTTTGCTAGTGATTTTTCTTGCGGATGAGTCGGATCTAGGGTTCTGGTGATAGATCTATCGGTTTTTTTGCTTATATATTTGATGATTTATTTGTTTTTATTTACCAATGATGGCTGTCGAAACCAGCAAAAATAATATACTCGCTTCCTAAGATTAACTTATAGCAGTTGTAAGCAAGGTCGAATCCACATGGACTGGAAAATTAACTTATTGTTATTGACTAATTAAAAAATGGGGGTTTTGAGATTTCTAATCTAAGAAAGCTAAGAATGTTCAAAATATAAAGATTGATATGAGAGAAATTTCAACTACAAGTATCATCTCCGTTATGGTTTGTTCAATTCGATCATAGACAAAAACATACATTCAAATTCTTTTCTAGATTGACATGAGTCATTAAAGCCTAATTAACAACTTTTATGTAGTCAAAATACGGTATAATGACTAATTCCCTAATTGATAGACAACCCTAGAATACGATAATAGAATTTAACCTTTCAAAATCATTAAGAAAAGAAGAACCATCAATCCTAGCCAATAAACACAGTACGACCGATTTATTTAGACTAGATCAAGATTTCTCACAATATGAATCAAATAGTTTCCTAAATCAATTCATATCATTCGTCACTTAGATTAGAACGATTCAAACAATTACGGATTCAAATGTTCTAATTGACTAATTATCAAAAAATACCTGGGCATGGGATCCTATTTGCACAAACATCAATTCAATAATAGAGAAGCAAAGAGAAATCAAGAATAGAAAACAAATTGAAATCTAGATTAATGAATAGGTCTCACGAATTCAAACAAACCAAACGTCGAATCAATCTCTAGTTAGAAGGATGAAATTAGCTAGACAACATATTAAAAACTACCTAAAAGTTCTAAGAAAAATAGGGGAAGGAGGGATTGTGAATTAGGGTTCAAAAAGGCTTTAAATAGGCAAAAATATGATATTTTCGGATAAATAAACAATAAAATTTGCTCCTTTATCTGCTCCAGCCGCCAAAAATCTTATTTTTTTATTCTTCTTGTTGCTGCAGTGGTGGCTTCCCATTGCTGCGGCAATAGCCCTTTTTTTTCGCAATACTAAAATGGGCATAACTTCTTCATTTTTAGTCCGATTTGAGCGCCGTTTTCGCTTACGTCCATGAAATTCAAAGATTGATAATATTATGGACATTTAAATCAATTAACATTCATATTTTAAAAATTTTGGAGATAAAACCACTAATAAACATGCGTAGATTACGAGTTATCAATCAAGATTTGAAATATTTTATTAAAATGTTTATTTTTGTAACATTTATTTTAATTTTCTATTTACATATCTTTAAAAACTATTACCTCTTTTTCATCTTCAGTTTTGTGTATTCCCTCTATGTCTCAATGAATCGTTTTTCTCTTTCAGTTTCTATATGTTTTTCGATCTTCCTAGTGATTTTTCTTGTGGATGAGTCGGATCTAGGATTCTTGTGATAGATCTATCGTTTCTTCACTTATATATTTGATGATTTCTTTGATTTTTTTTCCAGATTTGAATGATTTTATTAAAATGTTTATTTTTGTTTAATATTTATTTTAACTTTCTATTTACATATCTTTAAAAACTGTTACCTCTTTTTCATCTTCAATTTTGTGTCTTCTATAAATTTTGAGTACACATCAATAAATGTTTACTAAAAGTAAACAGTTTATAAAAATTTATACCTTTCAATTCTCCGGCGAACTCACTTTCTTTGTTTTTTGTAGAATAAGTTACTTTTAATTAAATTTTTATTTTTTATCTCTGTATTTTGTAGGATGACAAACAAGAAAGGCATTCGAATTTTCCTGAATGAAGAAGTCAGAAGTTTGAAGATTTTTCTTTTATTTTTTGTTATTGTTTTGTTTTTGTTTAGATTTGATTTTTCTATTAATTTTGTAAAATTTAAAGGATTTTTATAAATTTCCTTAAATTTTACACAAATTAAGGAGAAATTAAATTGGGGTATGTTTTATCTTTTCGCTATGTAATTTAATTTCGCCAGTGGCGGTTTTGGGTACTATTGATATTTAATAAAAACGTCCGGTATATTTGATATATCTATATTTTTTTTTATTATTAGTGAAATTAACTCATTATTTTATGTGTGCCATGTATTCTAATTTTATTTAAAATTAATTGATAAAGGGTAGGATTTATATATTACTAACAATATCGGTACTTAAACTAATATTAAAATCTAGAACAGAAATGGAAAATTAAAAAATTAAAAATTGATTTGTCATTATCCATTTAATTTTGTATGAAAGGAACATAATATGAGTAAATGAGTCCAAATTTAAAATATTAAAAATGAGTTGACATTGATCCTTTTTCCATCTCCGACACAAATCATACACTCATATTAAAAAAAGAAATCCATTTTCTTTATTAAATTTCTTGTTACCGACAAAACGGAGAAACCCTTTTTGTCTAGAAAAGTGACGATATGCTTCTCACACGCTTATCCCGTGGTCCTAAAGCCTAATTCTCAATTTTTTTTTATTTTTTACATTTATGTTGGAATCAGTTTACACGCAACTCAATTAATTTAACAGGAGAACTACACGACTCTATAATATTTAGTGTCATAAAAACTTGTAGGATAATATTTTAAGTATGTGGCTATACATTGTTTGAATCATGAACTCAAGATTTAAAGGAAAAATTCTTAACTAATGGATCCACCCATGGTTGGTATGTACCATAATTATTATTATGGGGCATTTGCAAATCTAGCAAATTTGTATGCAATATTTGTAAAAATAAAAGCTCAAAAAAATATTTGCAAATATAGCAAATTTTGATCGGGTTTATCAATGATAAACATTGAATTACATATTTTTACCCTATGTTTATCACTGATAAACACATAAATCATTGTTAATCACTGATAAACATGATAAAAATTGCTATATTTGTAAATACTTTTTTGAGTTGATATTTTTACAAATATTGCATAAAAATCTGTCACCCAATGAAATTTCCCTATTATTATTATTTCTTTGGTAAATTGGGATTGGTCTTTCATTGCCACGTGAAGATAATGCAAATTAGTTATACAAATTAAAAAAAAAAAAGTTATATGTGCTCCACTACACCGTCTAATTCTATATTTATTAAGACTTTTTGTTTTCAAAATTCATTTACGTACTAAATTTTTTTATTACAATTCAAAGAAAAAATATTGTTATTAATACGCTATCTAAATTTTATTTTGAACATGATTCCAAAGTTTGTAATAGGGGTGAAAGAAAAACTCTGCTCCGACCACAGTAAACCCGTTTTATAAATGGGGCAGGGGGAAAAATTCCCCTGTTTGCTAAATAAGGCGGGGGCGGGGCCATGTGCAATGCCCGCCCTGCCCCGTTTAACATTTTTATTTGTTTGTTTGTTTTTTTTTTTTTTTTAAATAATAATATACGTACATACCCACCCCAACCCATGACGAAGCAAGGGGAAAAAAGACCCAGCCTATAAGTCTTTTCTATTTTTCTTTTTCATTTATGAAAAATTTGTGTTTGAATTGTTACCTAAGACTTTAGAATGGAAATTTGGATTATTTATGTGTTTGAGTGAGACTTTTAATTTATTGTTGAATGCATTGTATATGAAATGAAATTGAAATATGTATATTATATAAGATTTATATTAGAAAATATTAAAGTTTATAACAAATTTTAGAATAAAGTCATGTTTTTTTTAATAATTGCACCAACCCGTCTCGCCGCCCCTGCCCCATAAACGGGGCGGGGACAGGGTTGCATTACAAAAAAAAGTCAATTTGCGACAAACTGGTCGTTTCTATAGTAGAATGCGACAAAAAAAGCGACCAACATGGTGGAGGCAAAAAAGCTGATTGGTCTGGGATTTGTGCGACTGTATAGTCACAAATATACGACCAAGCAGGGTTGGTCGCAAAAAAGTCAACATTTTAAAAAACGACCAGATGGTCGCTTAAAAAAGTGACCATCTGATCGTAATTTACGTTGAAGATAAGTGACCAGTTGGTCACATGAAGCAGTGACCACGTGGTCATTTTATAAGTGACCAAATGGTCACTTTTGTACTCAGACAAAATACGACCAGATGGTCGTTTGTTTGGGGATAAAATACAACCATCTGGTCGTAATTTAAGTTGAAAAAAAGTGACCAGTTGGTCACATGCAACAGTGACCACGTGGTCTTTTATAAGCGACCAAGTGGTCACTTTTGTACTCAGACAAAATGCGATCAAATGGTCGTTTATCTTAGGGTAAATGCGACCATCTGGTCGTATTTAATAAATATTTTTTTATTTAATTAAATTACAATAATTAGTTAATTAATTATTAATTATTTATTTAATTAATATTAAAATTTAATAACAAAAAATTGGAATTAAAATAAAATATATAAAAATCAAATATTCAAAAAATGTTTTATACAGAAGAAAGCATCCTAGAACTACTGCGGAGGGGCGGGGGGTGGTGGAGGCCGCGTCGATGATGAATGGCCTCCGTCTAGGGATCTGAAGTACGCTGCCAGAGATGCTACGACCTGGGCCTCGACCTGTGCCTGCATATCCGCCTCAATCGCATTGACTCGAGAAACGAAGTCATCGCGCATAGCGTCCATGTAGGTGTGAAGCTGCTGAACCTCCGCGCGCAGCTGCTGCTCAACCGGAGAAGGGTCGGAGCTAGTGCTCACTCCGCTCCGCTGAGGCAGGGCACATCCGCATAAAGGCGTCACCCATACGAGCCGAGCCCAGAAACTGATCCATCAGGCCGAACCCCTCCAGTAGCCTCCAAGAACGCCTCTCTACGGTCTTCCTGAGTCGGTTGCGAGTCTGGTGTGGGCACTCGCAAACTCAACGACTCCATGAAACGTTCCTAAACATTTAAAATTCAGAAAATAAAATAGTTAATATATAAGTTAGGAAAAATTTTAAAGAAAAAATAATAATTGAAAAAATTATTAAATACCTGAACTTCTTTCGCCTTATCGTCGACGAACGTCCCGTCCTTCTTCGTGTGAAGAACGCGGTGCAGCTCATCGGGCGGGACAAGGCGACCATGCTTCGCTTCCTAAAAATATTAGAGATTGAAGAAGAAAAAAAATAATAAATTAATAACTAATTGAAAAAAGAAAACAAGAAAAAAGTACGTAAAAAAACAAAAACAAAAACTTACCAATCGACGATGGTGCTCGTCGTGGGTCCGGGCCCCGTCTGTGTGTTTGGTGAGATTCTTCGCGCGGTTGGCCTTATTCCTCCTTGACACTGCCATGCCCTCGGGAGTGCTCAGGCTCACAATAAGTCGCGCGTGGTCCTCCGGGCTCATCCACACGGGGCGGTTTGCTGCTTGCTTTCTGCGCGCCAGGTAAATGGGGTCCTTGAATCGATCCTGGACGTGATTGTCCCATAGGGGGAACAATCTACCGTCCGTGATATCGGGATCGATAACAGGAAACTTGCCCTGAAAAAATTGAAATAAAAAATTGTTAAAGTAATAAATTTATTTATATAAATTTCAAAATTAATTAATTATAAAAATAAATGATGTTTTTTACCTTCCAATTGTCGTACATCCGACGTTTCTCCGTTGTCGGAATCTTCTGCCAGCGAAGGTCGTTGGGTAGAGGCATGCTTTGGAGGACCTCGCGAAACCGTTTTGAAACGGTTGTATGCTGCTGTACTCTGCAAAAACATAAAAATATTGTGATATTAGAAACTATTAGTTAACAGAAAAAAAAACTTTTAAAAATGTTTAAAGATTTAAAAATTAAGTAATTAAAATAATAAACAAAATTACTTACGTATTCCCTTCAATCCGAAGGGTAGAGTCTGCGGCCCGAGGAGGCTGCGTGCTCGAAGTGGAGGGTCCCGCTGGATCGGGCTGTGATGCAGACCCCAATGCTCCCGCGGAATTCGTGGCCTGGGAGTCCTGCACCAAGCGTGGTGCCACAGGCTGGGTCTCAGGGATTGCATCATCAAGAGTGGCAGCAACTCCCGGCTTGTAACCGAAGAGGATGATGTCCAACTCTTCTGTAGTCAGGTCCGCATCAGGGGCAGCGACAGCAGACGGCTGCGGAGTCCCCTCGTTAATCTCTTCGTCAGGCTCGTTCGACTGGGGAGGACGTCGTCTGCCCGTCATAATCCTACAACTAAACTAAACTAATTTAATACAAAGTAATTAAAATAATGAAAGAAACTAAATTAATTAATTAATGAAATACTTTAAATTAAATTAATTAATGGAATAATCTAAATTAAATTTATTAAATAATGTAAATTAAACTAACGTAAATTAATTAACTAATTTAAAGTAAAATAATTAATTAAATTGAATTAAAGTAAATTAAAATTAGATTAATTTGAACTAACATGAATTAATTAAAGTAAACTAAGTACCGAAGAATTAAACTAAAATTAATTAAATTAAAGTAAATTAAGTAATGAAGAATTAAACTAAATTAGATTAATTGAACTAAAATTAATTAATTAAAACTAAATTAAACTAAATAATTAATTATATTAAAGTAAATTAAAATTAGATTAATTAAACTAAGTAATTAATTAAAATAAAGTAAGTAATGAAGATTTCAACTAAGATCTATTAGATTAATTTAAACTAAAATTAATTAAATTTAACTAATATTAATTAATTAAAAATAAACTAAACTAAAGTAAACTAATTAATTAAATTAAACTAAATTAAAATTAGATTAATTGAACTAAAATTTATTAATTAATTAAAGTAAACGAAAATTAGATTAATTAACCTTAAGTAAACTAAGTACTTATTTAAAATAAATTACATTAATTAAACTAAAATTAATTAAATTAACAAAATTAAACTAAATTAATTAATTAATTAAAGTAAACTAAAATTAGATGAATTAAACTAAAGTAAACTAAGTAATTAATTGCACTAAATTAGATTAATTAAACTAAAATTAATTAAATTAATAAAATTAAACTAAACTAATTAATTAAAACTAAGTAAACTAAAATAACTAAAAATTAAAAACTAAAACTAACTTAAAACTTAAAATCTATACGAAAACTAACCTCGTAATAGAAACCGGGATTGAAGGTTTAGGGTTTTTAGGTTTAGAGTAGGAACGGGGGAAAAAAAACGGGCAACGGAACGGGGGAAAGAGAGAAAAGAAAGAAAAGAGAAAGGAAAAAAGAAGAAACGGGGGAAGGAAAACTGATCTGAATTTAAATCATATTTTGTGACCAACTGGTCGCAAATATGTAATCATGACCAGAAACGAAAGGTCGCGCGTGCTGGGGAAATTACGACCACCTGGTCGTATTTTTACACATATTTGTGACCATTTGGTCGCATTTATTGAAAAAGTGACCATCTGGTCGCACAATTGGGATTATCTAGAACAGCTGTCATTTCACGCGTCCCATCGAGAGTTGCGACCAACTGGTCGTAATCTTTAAATTCACCGCCAAGGATTGCGATAAGATGGTCGTAATCTTTAAATTAATCGCCATGAATTTCATGAAAATTTAAATTTACCGCTCATATTTGCGACCATCTGGTCGCACTTATTAAATTAACCACCAAAACTTTCATTAACATTTTATAATATCCTTTGAGTTTTGCGACCAACTGGTCGTAATTTTACTTATATTTTTTGAAAAAAAGTATTCTACTTTTCCACAAATGCGACCAACTGGTCGCATTTAACTTCTAAATTACTACCATATGGTCACCTTTTGTATTAAATTGCGCCCATATGGTCGCATATATATATATATATATATATATATATATATATATATATATATATATATATATACATATATATATCATTCATTAAAGAAATAGTTTTAATAAAACATACACAGTGAATCATAAAGTTACAAAATGTCTCATTCATCATCCTCAGTTTTTTCAGTCGTCGCTTCTTCTTCTTCTTCTGTTTCTTCGTCGGATTCATCGTCTCGAATAAATTCAGCATCAATGTCACGTGCGTGAGAAATGGAAGCATTTGTATCATCATCATGCAATGTTATCGTTCCATCGTTCAAAGGACGAACAGTACTTGTATTCTGACCATCGTCGATTGCACAACATCTTATCTCATCTTCTTGAAAAGTAACAGCTTCCTCTGCAAGGTCGTCTTTCTCGGACAAGTTTTCTTCTACCTGGTGTGGTTTAACTTTACAAACAACTAACCAATCTGTTAGTTCTCGTCTATTAATCGGATAGTTCAAGTAATAAACTTGAATCGCCTGTGCAGCCAGGACAAACCTATCAGCGGTGCGCATATGCTTAGACTTGTTTACCTCAACGATTTGTAAATGATCAATCTTACGGACTCCGCCTCGTTTGGTTGTCTCAAACCAAGTGCAGTTGAACAGAACAATGCGCTTTAGCGTCGGACTTGCGTATTGAATCTCAAGAATCTCATCGATTACTCCGAAGTAATCATCTTCGTTTGTGCCAAACATATGACCTTTTATGCAAACACCACTGTTATTTGTTGCCCTGTTAACTGAATGTGCCTTCGTTTGAAATCTGTAACCGTTACCGATGTATCCTGTATACGACCTTGCAATCCGTCCAGGTCCATTTGCCAAAGAAATAATGCGAGGATCATCTACTGGTGATGTAGAGGAGTCAACCTGTCATTGTTCACATACAGTAATAATGTTAGGAGGATATTAATTTTTTCAACAAATTGCCATGGTTTTTTTGAAAAAAGTACGTAAAATAACTCACGTATGCATTGAACCAAGAACAAAATTCTTTGTCGATTATTGACCCCTCCTCAGCGGCTGTAAGACCAACTTGTGTCATTCGAACGTATAAGTTTAGAAATAATCTGTATGTTACAAAAATAGTTAGCAAATAGTTTGAAATTGTTTAGGCGATGAAATAATGTAGCTATTTTAAAGAAAAAGTAGCTACTTTCTAAGAATATCATTATTAATGGATAAATGTGAGGGGTAATGAAACATTGAAACTTGTCATATAGAAAAGAACTGTGGAGGTAGCATAGATCATATCTCCGTTATGACTTCATCGAGTTTTTGCCGGAAGGATGATGATCGTCTCTTTTCTACCGACGAAGCTCCACATTTTTTCAAAATCATTCTAGCTCATACTCTCAGGGAACAAAAACTAGTAAGTACAAAATTATTCTTTAGGCAATGAAATAATGTTAAGTTATGAACTCACTCTATGTAAGGATCGATCTTTGTGCAGTAACATAACACGTATGTCTGCATTGCGTGGTACTCAGAATCAGTCAATGGCCTACACACTGATCTTCCAACTGTCATGCCAGGTTCCGTAAAAATCGGCAAGTCATTTATGTCAACACCTTCTAGTAAATTTTCGACGATGTTTCGTTTCGCTGGTCGAAACTGCTCTGCAATGTGTTGATCAAAGTAGTATGAAAAAAATATTGTAGTCTCTTGCGTCAGGTACGCACTACATATAGATCCTTCTACTCTTGCTTTATTTCCGACCGTCTTTTTCAACCGACGTAAGTACCTGTGGGTGGGTACAATGTGTAGAAAACATAATTTACATTCTATCACTGTACTTTATATGTGTAGATTACAAATTAACTGTGCTTACCTTTCAAATGGGTACATCCAGCGGTAATGTACCGGACCCCCTAAGAATGCCTCGTATGAAAGATGCACTGGAAGATGCTCCATGGAGTCAAAAAAGCCAGGAAGGACCATTCACTCCAACTTACAGATAATAATAGCGATCTCTGAACTCATTGAAGCGACAGTAGCTTCAGTCAGCTCTGTACATGTCAAGTCCCAGAAAAAAAACACTCAACTGTGCAAGCGGCTCCCAATGTCTATTCTCTAGGAACGGTCTGAACGAGACAGACATCAATCGTTGCATAAATACATGACAGTCGTGGCTTTTCATCCCGAACATGATATGTTTTTTACTATCTATACACCGACTCAGATTCGAAACGTATCCTTCAGGAAATTTGATGGATTTGATCCACTTAAATAATGTTTTCTTTTCATCCGTCGTCAACATGTACTTTGCTTTTGTGTAATTATCATTGTCGTCAGGCTCCAACTCAGGACGGTGACATATCTCCCGTATATCATAACGTGCCTTCAGATTGTCCTTCGTTTTTCCCGGAACGTTCAACATCGTATTGAAAATGTTGTCGAAGAAATTCTTCTCGATATGCATTACATCCAGATTGTGTCTAATCAGTAAATCTTCCCAATACGGTAGATCCCAAAAAATACTCCGTTTCTTCCAACCCGTGTTTTTCCCAGCTGTATTGTTTGCACTCTTTGCACCGTCCACTGTAATCTTCTGCATCCCTATAGCATCTATACCTTGAAGAATCTGCCTTCCACTATACATTGTCGAGGGGGTATATTTTCTTACTCGTCGACCTTTCTTCCAGTCACTGTCGTTTGAACGGAAAGTCTGATTCAACGATAAAAATCGATGGTGACAATCAAACCAACAAGTTTTCCGACCGTTTCTGAGATAAAATGCATCTGTGTCTAGCATGCAATGTGGACATGCGTATTTCCCTGTCGTATTCCATCCTTTAAGAGGAGGAGATTGAGGTTCACACAATTAACTACACTGACTAAGGAAATCAATAGCTAAAACTAAACACATACTCAAAAATGTATATGAAAGTAATGATCAACATACCTGACAACATTGAATACGCAGGGAAGTCACTGATCGTCCAGATTAACGCGGCGCACATCAAGAAATTTTGTTTCTTCGAAATGTCGAACGTCATAACACCGTCAGTCCACAACCTTTTTAACTCTGCAATAAGTGGTTGCAAATATACATCCAGTTTTTGTTTTGGACTTTTCGGCCCAGGTACGATCACTGTTAGAAAAATCACCGGTGTCTCGCATGCACATCAAGGGAGGCAAGTTATACGGGGTTACCACTGGCCAAACTGAATATTGTGCCCTGGATGCCCCGAACGAGTTAAAGCCATCCGTGCATAAGCCCAATCTAACGTTTCTCGGATCTTGTACAAAATCCAGGATGACAGTTATTTAAATGCTTCCATGCCACAGCATCTGAGGGATGTCTCATAACACCTTCATCTTGTGAATGTTTGTGATGTCATCTCATGTGCGAGGCTGTCACATCTGATGCATACAACCGTTGCAGACGTGGGGTTGGCGGTAAATAGAACATGCGGGCGTACGGAATGAGATTGTGTTTCCCTTGTTTATATCTTGGAAGAAAACAAAATTTGCAGTGATGCAGGTCCTCATCCACATCCCAGTAAAACATGCATCCGTTCCGACACGAATCTATTTTCTCCACGGTTAATCCAAGTCCCTCCACTAGCTTTTTCGTGTCGTACAAACTGTGGGGCATAATATTTTCTTCTGGAGCGCATCAACGAAACCACGATGCAATCGAATCAAATCCTCGACCAGGTATGTTGTACTGTGCCTTTATATTTAAAAGTTCTGTAGCAGCAGCAAGTTGACTTACCTGACACCCATCGTACAATGGTCGGCGGGCTGTCTTTAGCATCTTGTGCATCTTACGTGCTTCCAGATTCATTTCCTCTTCAACAACCCGTTCATCTTCGTCTACGTTTAAACTTTCATGGAAATTTTCATTGCCCCCATAGCCCGCACCATCAAGTATCATTTGCTGCATCTGACTATATTGTTGTTCATCATTCCGTTCTTCGGAAACAACCTCTACATTCGAGTTGTTACCTTCGTATCATCTCGATTCATGTAATGCAACGTCGAACATTTCCTTTGTTTCCCCCTGAAACACCCAGTGATAATAATTCTGCACAAATCCCCGACTATAGAGATGTACCTTCAAATCTGTAACCGGTATGATTCTCCTATTGTCACATTTCCTGTACGGGCAACGTAGCTTTCAACCATACTTTTCATAATAGACAGTTGTCATGTAAAACTCAACAAACTGTTCAACCCCAGCCACGAACTCATCGTTCAAATACCCGTCTAACAAACGAACATACATCCACTCTCTCATTTTCTTTTTTCTTATTGCTAACAAACAATGGGAGGAGGGGATTTTTTAATGGACTCCTCTGCTCATTTGCGACCAGATGATAGTATTTTTGCTACCACCTGGTCGCATTTTCCCGCCATTTTCCTCACTACCCCAGGTCACATCAAGTCACAGCATTTAGACCACATGGTCACTTATTTTGGTGACCACTTGGTAGCTTTTCTCCCACCAAATTGTTTATCTACCACTGGTCACTAAAATCACAGCATTTGCGACCATCTGGTCACTTTGAAATGTGACCACTTGGTAGTCTTTCTCCCGCCAAATTTACGCGCCTTTTTTTGCTACTAAATGGTAACGTGTGTCACAAAATTGCGAACACATGGTAGTTATTTTGTAGTGACCATATGGTCACTTTCATCTCTCCAAAAATTCGCGCCATTTTTTATGACTAATTCTTTACCTGGTCGTATTTTGGTGGCAAAAAAGTGACCATATGGTCGTTTTAAGTCAAACTTCATATTTACTACCAAAGTGGTCACCCAAAAAACTACCCAATACTTTGGTCGCAAATTTCTGGTCACAATTTAACAGTTTTTTTTGTAGTGGTGGGGCGGGGTGGGGATTTCTCCCTTAAACGGGGGACCCAACCCCCACACCCGCCCCGCCCCGCCCTATTTACACCCCTTATTTGTAATGTGACTTTTATAAATAGAAAAAACTGAAGTTTTGTATTGGATACAGAGGAATGGAGTAAAGTTGATTTATTTTCTGGTTTGGGTGGTTTTTTAAGATTTTTCATGTAAGAATGTGTTCGATTTCTTCCTTTATTTTAAATTTAATGGTCTATGATTATGTATTTTTTTGTCATGACTAGTTTATTAATCTGTATTTGTAAATGAGTTAAGTACAAAATTAATGAGTGGTCAACAAGTAACTATGAGGAGTGGTCAACAAGTTTGTATTTGAGTATAAATACTTTTAAGTTTGTATTATGTCATTATTTTTAAGGTGAGCATGGTTCGGTTTTTCATAATTATCGAACCGAATAGAACTTATCGGTTTTGATAAAAAGGGATCCAAACCGTCCAATTAAAAAATACAAATCCGGTTCTTGAACTAAACCAATGGTTTGGTTTATATTGGTTCGGTTTGTCGATTTTGTGAAACAAAATTTAAACAAACAAACTTAGATAAAATAGATGAAAATATTAAAATATCCAAACTTTTGTCCACTAAAATTAAGGTTAAAGAAACAAAAGGGAAGGAAGCTAGAAGATTGAGGGGTGAATTTGCAAAGTGAATCGAGAGATTGAAGTTTTTTTTAAATTGTTCATTAAGGTTGCATAGTGACCAAGTAAAAAGATATAAAAAAAAACTATTATACTTATGATTTTTTATATATATGGTTCGGTTTAGTTTTATTCAATTTTTCAAATATAAAAACCGAACCAAAACCGATTTATACGGTTTTTTACTATTGCAAACCAAAAGAACCATTGGTTCAAATATATAAGCCAAAAACCGATCAATTTGGTTCGGTTTTTCCGTTTTGTTGCACACCCCTAATTATGTTATTAATAAATGAGATAAATTTCTTTCCTTATACGTGTAGCTTTACAATGGTATCAAGAGCATGGTATAGACAATTAGACACACACACGTCCTTTTTAATTCTCTCTTTCGATCCTTCTTTCGCCTTATTTCTTTCGTTACCTCTTTTCTAATGAATTTTGCTACAATTTTTCCATGGAGAATCCTTCTTCTTCTGCTGCCAAAGCTTCTAATCCCGAAGTAATTGTTAATTCTTCTTCAGAAACTCCTCTGGATTCTTCACCATTTCCATAACTTGATCGAGAATATTCTCATTCTCTAATTTTCCTTCTCTCCAATATATGTATTATTCTCATTTCCATAACTTGATCAACTAATTTTTTGTTATGACAATATAAAATTAAATCAATTCTAGAGGCTCACTATCTTTTCGGATATGTCGATAGATCTTTCTTCTGTCCTGAACAATTTATTTATTTTAATGGTGTTCAGACAGTTAATCCAAAATTTGGTTTATAGAAAGCACAGGATCATGCATTGAAGACTTTCCTTAATGCAACTATGTCTCAATCTACTTTAGCCTTAGTAGTTGGATGCAAATCCTCCAAGGATGTCTGGAATACTTTGGAGCGGCAATTTTCATCTCTAACTTGTGTTAATATTGTGGATTTGAAATCAGCAATAATGAAAATATATATATATATATATATATATATATATAGGCTATTGAGTCGATCAATGAATACATATGTGTATAAGTTCAAGAAATGAATCAAGATGGTTGAGATACAATCTAGATTGAAAGTAAAGAAAATAAGGATTGATAATAGATTGGAGTTCATAAATGGGCAAACGAACAACTTGTATTAAAGAGGGAATTGTAAGACACAAGACAGTCACCTATACACTCCACAACAAAATGGTTTAGTTGAAATGATGAATAGAATAATCCTTGATAAAGTTAGGTGTCTAATGTCAAATGCAAATATGTCAAAGAGGTTATGGGGAGAGGCTGCTTGCATTGTTGTTTATTTGATTAATAGGTGCCTTCAAGTGCAATAGACTTCAAAACGCCAGAGGAAATGTGGACCAGTTCACCTCCAAACATTAGAAACTTGAGGGTATTGTTGGGATTGAGACCTCTAAAAGAGTTCTCAAACGGAAGTCTCAAGGATCTTTCCTTGCAGTATAATATTAACAAAAACTAAATGCATAAAATCGAATACTAACCCTTGTTAAGAAATGTCTGGCTCTTCCTCGTTCTTCGATTGTTACGATCCTAGGACTACCAAAAAGATCTTCCTCACTAAGCACAAAAGAGAATCGGTGCGTGGGCACTATCCTCTTTGGAAAAAGGAAGAGGGAAGAAAAAACTTCTTCCCTATACCCTTGGGGCAGTGGCGACAATGAAAGAAGGAGAGGAATTTTCTGAACTTTCTTTTGGTTGCTTAACCGTGTGTGTTTTGGGATCACCCCAAAGGTCCTATTTATAGGAAAAACAAGACCTCAGAAAATCTTTGAATATCTTTTTAATAATCAAATAATTAATAAAGATATTCTAAAATATATTTTAAATAATTAAGATATAATATCTTATTCCATAATAAGATAATCTCATATCTTTTATTTAAATTAATCTTTATTTATTTAAAATAATTATTCCATATCTTCACCATTAAGATATTCATATATTTTAATTAAAATAAAATGAAAATAATTTGTTACCATCTAACCAATGGGGCGTGTGACCCTACCCGTGGTACGCCCACCATGTCATCTCTATGACAATATTGGGCATTTTATTTTTCTTTTTATTTAATAGAACAATTCCATTAAATAAATAAATCAATAAAACTCTTTTTACTATTTCCTCTTTCATTTGACTTCTTCAAATCAAATATTTAAATAGACTCCTCTATTTAAATCCCCACTAATTTTTGACAACTTCAAAATTAATTTAATTAAATAGACTCATCTATTTAATCTCTCTATTTTATATTTAAATAGACTCCTCTATTTAATAAATAATTAAATAGACTCTTCTATTTATTTTCACCATTAATTAAATAATTAAATAGACTCATCTATTTAATTTCATTTAATTAATCAAATAGACTCCTCTATTTGTATTTGCCTTAATTGATTTGACAACTTCAAATCAAATACTTGAAATCGTTTTTCGAAAGAAATTAATCATCATTAATTTATGTTCTCAATTACATGCGTTAACTTGGAGGACTTAATGGACCTATAAGACTAAGCTCCAATGATCTAGAATTACATTGAGTGAACTCCTTCAATCAATTAATTCTTACTCATTAACTCATAGATAACTCCAGTAAATATCTAGAGTTGCACTCTTAGTACTATAGACATAGTTATATCCATTGGCTAATATCATGATACATCTTGTTCCTTAAGCCCAACTGATTCTCTAATGAACAACCTTACATAATCTCCATTATGCGTCTTTACCTTTTCCTTGATCAGAGGAATATGGGGCCCCGCTGTTCAAGACCGAATTAGTCCATAAGGGAACTACTTATCTATTTTCTTATATAGAAAAGAGTGTATTACATTCTTGTGTAATTACATTCCTAGCTATAAGCAAAATGTAATCGCCAAAGTGGGAGGCATATTTAGCGAACTATATCGAGAGTCACTCTCACCTATGCAAATCAAAGGCTTGTCTCTTGCGAACAATAGTTCGTAATCCACTCAGGATTAAGATCAATTGTACATGATCAATCGGTTGATAAACGAAGTGTCTTTCTGTAACGGCTTTCCCAGAAGACAGAAGTTTATCTTAGTCCAGTCTACTACAATCTCTATTGCAGCAACACCCACACTCACATGTCTCTACATGAGCGATCCAGATGAGATCACTTGTGCCAATTCACAAGTGGGCTGTGTTAGTGGTGTTACCAGAAATAAGGCACCCAACCTTTATTCATATACCACAGATTATTTGAGTTACACTTAAGTGAATCTTCCCGCATCATATGCTCACTTTAAGTTATCATAAGTAACTCTAGATCTTATGATGAATTACATATATTAAACTAATAATAAATGGCAATGTAAATATTACTTATTAATAATTCCTTTATTTATTTGTAGTTTAATTGGATTACATAAGATTTAGGGCAGAAACCCCAGCAGGTATTTGGATGTCTGATATATGCACATGTAAAAAAAGGGAAACTTGATGCTAGAGCAAAAATGTGTATGTTCATTGGCTATCTATCAGGTGTTATGGGCTCTAGGTTATGGCATGAAGAAGGAAGATATGTTCAATGCTTTAATAGAAGAGGTGTTACTCATCCATGAATATGGATTGTAATGGAGATGCATCTGAAAAACCACCTGAAAGTAAGACAGTACAAACTAAAATGGAGAATACACCAAGAAAAATGAAGCAACTGAAAGGCAAACTGAATTGATTACATTTTGTGAAGAAAAATCAGAGGATAGATTGCAAGATTATTAACTTGCAAGAGATAAATGAGGGTTATTACTCAGCTCATAAGGTATCAGATTTCTGATTTGAATTCATTTTGCTCTTGCTGTAGTAGAAGAATATGAAAAACTTGAACCTAATTCCTATAAGCAAGCCATGAGAAGTCAAGACAAGTAACTATGGATAAAAACAATGAAAGATAACATGGACTCTTTGATGAAGAATAAGACTTGGATTCTTGTTGATAAAGAGAAAGATAAAAGACTGGTGGGGTGTAAATGAATATATAAGATAAAACCTGCAACAGTGGAGAATGATAAGCCAAAGTATAAAGCAAGACTAGTTACTAGAGGTTATACACAGAGAGAAGGGGTAGACTTTAATGAAATTTACTCTACAGTAGTAAAAGACTCATCAATTAGAGTACTTCTAGCCATATGAAGTTGGAGCAACTTGATGTCAAAACTGCATTCTTACATTATAATTTGAATGAGTAGATTTACATGGCTCAGCTAGAAGGTTTTGTTGAAAAAAAAATTCAGTCAAAGGTGTGTCTCCACAGAAGGTCCTTATATGGATTGAAACAACCCCTTCGCCAATGGTACATCAAATTGAATGACTTTATGCTGAAGCAAGAATTCAAGAGTAGCTGTTTTGACAGCTGTGTTTATATCAAATCTACAGAAAAGAATGTCTTGGTCTATCTACTATTATATGTAGATGACATACTGAAAACATCTACTAATAATGAAGAGATAGAAGGCATAAAAGGTAGATTGAGTTTTGAGTTTGAAATGAAACATCTAAGCAAAGCAAACACGATCTTAGGGATGGAGATCTGCAGAAATGAAGAAGCTGGTACATTGCATCTAAATCAATCTAGGTATTTGTCTAAGATACTGGAAAGATTTAGTATGCATCAAACTAAGCTTGTAACTACACCAATTTGTGGTCACTTCAAACTGGCGGGTAAAGATTGTCTTAAAAGTGATCAAGAAAAGGCTGATATGTTAAAAATTCCTTACATAAATTTAGTTGGAAGCATTATGTATGCAATGGTATGTTCAAGACCATATATTGCCTACTCTGTTAGCCTGATTAGTAGATATATGTCAAACCCTGGGAAGCAACACTGGCAAGCTGTGAAATGGGTTATGAGATATCTGAGAGCCTCAACTACATATGGATTGTTGATTAAGAAGTAAGATCAAGATGTAGATGCATTACTTGGATATGTGGACTCAAAGTTTGTTGGTGATATGGATAAAAGGAGATCCTTAACTGGATATATTTACACTATATTTGGTACAACAATCACATGGAAGGCATTACTCCAGTCAGTTGTAACATTATATTCAACTGAAGCAGATTATATTGCCATGACAGAGGCAGTGAATGAAGGAATATGGCTGAAAGGAATTCTTGCAAAACTTGGTATCAATAGTGATGATGTTAGGATTCACTGTGATAACCAAAGTGCGATTCACTTTGTGAAAAAACTAATATTCCATGAAAGTGTTGGGATTGAGGCCTCTATAAAAGAGTTCTCAAACGGAAGTCTCAAGGATCTTTCCTTGCAGTATAATATAATCAAAACAAATGCATAAAAGAATTACTAACTCTTTTAGTTGTGTGTTTTGGAAACACCACAAGGTTCCTATTTATAGGAAAACTAATGCCTCAGAAAATCTTTGAATATCTTTTTAATTATCAAATAATTAATAAAGATATTCTAAAATATATTTTGAATAATTAAGATATAATATCTTATTCCACAATAAGATATTCCATATCACTATTTAAATTAATCATTATTAATTTAACATAATTATTCCATATATTACTCATTTAAATTAATCATATTAATTTTCTCAGTTGTTTAAATTAATCAAATTAATTTTCTCAGTTGTTTAAATTAATCATATTAATTTAAATTAATATTCTATATATTTTAAATAAAATAAAATACAAATAATTGGTTAAATAATAACCAATGTGGCGTGTGACCTTACCCATGGGTAAGGTCACACGCCCACCTCATCATCTCCATGATAATATTGGGCATTTTATTTTTGTTTTTATTTAATAGAACAATTCCATTAAATATATATAAATAAAAGTCATTTTATTTATTTCCTCTTTAATTTGACTTCCTCAAATTAAATATTTAATAGACTCCTCTATTTAAATCCCCATCAATTTTGGACAACTGTAAAATTAATTTAATTAAATAGACACTTCTATTTAATCTCTCTATTATATAAATAAATAGACTTCTGTATTTATTAAATAATTAAATAGACTCTTCTATTTAATTTTACCATTAATTAAATAATCAAATAGACTCATCTATTTAATTTCATTTAATTAATCAAATTGACTCCTCTATTTGTATTTGCCTTAATTGATTTGACAACTTCAAATCAAATACTAAAATCATTTTTCCAAAGAAATTAATCCATATTAATTTATGTTCTCAATTACATGCGTTAGCTCGGAGGAGTTAATGGACCTATAAGACTAAACTCCAATGATCTACAATTACACAGATCAAACGCCTTCAATCAATTAATTATTATTTATTAACTCGTAGATAACTCCACTAAATATCTAGAGTTGCACTCTTCGTACTATAGACATAGTTATGTCCATTGGCTAATATCATTAACTACACTTTGATCCTTCACAAGTAGTTCATATCCATGGCTAGGTAATTTTACCTTATTAACTTCAATGATTTATCTTGTTCCTTAAGCCCAACTGATTCTCTAATGAACAACCTTACATAATCTCCATTATGCGTTGCTTTTTCCTTGATCAAAGGAATATGGGTCCCCATTGTTCAAGCACCGAATCAGTCCATAAGGGAACTACTTATCTATTTTCCTATATGGAAAAGAGTGAATTCCATTCTTGTGAAATTACGTTCCCAGCTATAAGCAAGATGCAATCCCCAAAGTGAGAGGCATATTGAGCGAACTATATCGAGTCACTATCACCTATGCAAATCAAAGGTTTGTCTTTTGCGAACAGGAGTTCGTAATCCACTCAAGATTTAGATCAATTGTACATGATCAACCGATTGATAAACGAAGGATTTTTCTGTAAGGACTTTCCTAGAAGACAGTAAGTTTATCTTAGTTCAGTCTACTACAATCTCTACTACATCAACACCCCACTCACATGCTCTACATGAGCGATCCAAATGAGATCACTTATGCCAATTCACAAGTGGCACAAGTGGGCCGTGTTAATTGTGTTACCAAAAATAAGGCACTCAACCTTTATTCATATACCACAGACTATTTGAGTTACGTCTTAAGTGAATTTTCCCGCATTACATGCTCACTTTAAGTTATCATAAGTAGCTCTAGATCTTATGATGGATTACATTTATTAAACAATAATAAATGACAATGTAAATATTACTAATTAATAAATCCTTTATTTATTTATTGTTTAAATGAATTACATGAGATTTAGGGCAGAAACCCCAGCAAAAAGGTCCAAGTATATAGACATAAAAAGGCACTTTGTGAGGAAAGTTGTCTTAAGAGGGGACTTGAAGGTGAAGAAAATTCATACTGATGGAAAAAAAAACCCAACTAATATGTTAACTAAACGTTTACCAGGAAACAAATTTTAGAATTCATTGGTGAGGTGATGTTAACTAAGTTATATCCTCCTTGAAAACTGCTAGAAAATGCTTGGTGAGAGCTATGTTTCAAGTCAGATGAAGAGAGTAATGTAGTATTTGTCTCAAGGTGGAGATTTGTGGAATGAAAGGTGATCCAAATACTATCAGGAGGAATTGTTAGATTAAGTAATAATTGAAATGCTGAAGTGGCAAGAAGAGAAAGCTCTTTGGTTCCAATTTGGAAGGAATGGAATCTGTAATAACCGATTTGTCTCTCTCTCATTCACATGTGTATTGCAAGGCATCTTTGGACAATTATCTCCTGTTTTTCTATTTTCATTGTAAGCAGATATATAAAGCTCCTGAATTATAGTAGAGAGGTGTGAGATTTGTGATTGTATTACTCTTGATCTGAAGAAGAAAAGCTATCACCAAGCGACTGGACGTAGGCCACGTTAATGGCTGAACCACGATAAAACTTATGTGTCTTCATCTTCCTTTTGTTTGTTTTGTTCTTGTTTACCTTCATCTTGAATCTTTCACTGAACTTAGTATTTCAGTGATTAGTTTAACCCTTAACTCAATAAATGATTCAATTACTACCCTTATTATTAGTTAAATTGATATTATTTTGGAGGTTTTACAGTTAGATGTGGTATTTTTTTTTTATTATTGGATGAACTTATTTTGTATAAATTTATTTTTAAACTAGTGTTTAATATTTTTAAGGCTAGGTTTGGCTATTTCTATGTTAGCTTTGAACCTTTTATGGTTTGACTTCGTGACTAAGGATTGTTTATTTTTGTTTGCAGATTGATATTTTTATAATTAAGTTGTTGATGTTGTGTTACTTAGACTGGATTGTCTGATAATCTATTGATTGGTTTTTTTTAACTAATTTTTTGTTTTGTGTTAATTTAAGTATTAATTGAACCATTTAATCAAGCTCAAAGTTTTAAAAATCTAGAGTTTAAATTTGTCTTACGTTACTAATTTTAGGGGCATGAACTAGGGGAGTTGGGAATTATTTGTCAATGGAAATATTTTTATAAATTTATTTTTAAGAAATAAAGGGTAAAAGTATAATAAGTGTATTAAAAATTCAATTTTATAGCTAAAATTTTCCAATTTTTACATTTAAAAGTGTTACTCTAATTAAAATTGATGCTCCCTTAAACCTAAATATGCCCCAGGTATAGAGTCATTTTCTGGATTTATGAATGGATTCTTTGGTACCAAACAAACTGGTGAGCCTCGGTATAAAAGTAGTTATGAAGAAGATAGTATTGATCACAAGAGAAAGATTTTTTTTTTATTCAGAATATTTGATCAAAACTACATTACTCGTATATAGAGTGAGTAAGTAGAAATGTATATAACTCAAACATATGTAACTAGTTCTAACTATCTTGAATTACACAATCCCTTCTTAACAAATTCAGTTTACTTAAAAAACAGAAAATAACTTGTAGAATAGTAGTTCAATGTGCAGTCTTAACACTCGGTGACCCAATCCATGGTGGAGCTCTATCGGAGAGGTGGGGTACTCCTAAAAAAGAGAGTTTGCCAGGATAGAGTGAACAAACGGAGGAGAGATGCTTAGAGATTCTTTATTCGAGGAAAGGATTGTTGAAAAGAAATAAAGTTTCACATTGGTTAGATTAATGGATAATCATGATTATATTAATTAAGGATGGGACACCATCTACAGTAGTAAGAGATTGTGGAGACCCTTACGTAATCTTTGCTACAAACTAATATTTCCATATTGCTTTTTTTTCTTTTTCTTTTGGGATAAATCCCTATTGCTTTCTTTGATTAACATCAAAGTTCTATTTCTGACCTTCTCAGCAAGTCAGCATGACACAACAAATAATTATTCTTTCAATACACCATTAAACCGAGTCAACCGACTGTTGTGAGAACGAGGAAAATATTGCTAGAATAGAAAAACAAAAAAATGTTGAATTCAAAACATTTTTTTATACGAATTCTATGCATATATGTTGACTTGCTCTTTGTATATTTTCTCACTATTTAAACTCCACTAAGCCTATATATATTTTTATTATTATTACTATCATTTTTCTTTTTTATTTAAAGATATCATTTTTATTGTTATTATAGAAAGAGAGGTGCAAGTCTTACGTGTAATGTCTAATCAAGTCAAATAGTCTTTGCTGACTGTTTCTCATAGTCTTAAGTTCTTTTTGGTCAAAAATAGAAGCTTCTTTGCGCTAGTTACAAATGTGAACGGAATGGACTATTGGAATTAATTAATATATTATTTATCGTAGGTTATACTTTAAGCAAGACAAATTTAATATGTAGCATTTTCTTGTACATTGTCCACATTTTCTTTTGAGTTTCTAGAATTCAATATTATATGTAATAATTAATTAATACAAAAATTGTCCCAATATAATAATTTTATATTGATTGCCGTTTATGTTATACCTCTTAGTTTTTCAAAATAAAAGATTTATTTTTAATAGTTTATTAAAATCAAAATCATAAATTATTCAAATCATAAATAGATTATCAAAATTCAATTAATTGTAATAAAATTTCAGTCTCTATAAACTCATTTTGATTACAATTAGGGGATTTTTACCAATGACATTTCTCATAATCTCATTTTAAAAAATATTTCAAAACATTTATTATTTCTGATATTAATCATATAAAAAGTGACATTTGTTGAAATTTCTCTTTCAATTATTCAATTCAAACAAATATTAACAGACAACAATAAATTTATTTTCAATAATTTTATTCAATTGGAACCGAAATATGTTTTTGATAACTTTTTAAAAGTGATGCTTTATGATTGGTTTAATCTTAGTTTGAGAATTTTTTTAAAAAATATTTCAAAATATTTGCTACTTTTGAAATTACTCATAAAAAAAGTGTCATCTATTGAAAATTCTTAGTACATTATTGTGTAATTATAGTTGGGAAATGCGAGGTTAATTTTGTCATATTTTATTAAAAATGAAAGATTTGTAAGGAAAATCTATAATTTTTAAATAAGGCAATCCCTTATTTTGAAGAGGAGAATCTATATTTTTCATAATTATTCCATTTATTTAAAATCTTTGATTTTAGATCATCAAATCCCAATTTTCTTTTTAAATAAACTAGATTTTAACACGTGTGTTGCACATGATTTATTTGTTTTTTTAACTATAATTATTAAATTTTATAATATTTTTATAGTGTCGATTATTAAATTAAATATATAAAATAGTCTATCTATTATTTTAAATAGGAACACATAATTTTGAAATGTTAGCTTTATTAATTATTAATTATTAACTATAATTTAATTTATAGTTTTAATAAATCGTCACATCAAAACTTCACATACGGTAATATTAAATATTTTTATTCGCTGTATCATAATTAATCCAAAATATCTTGTAGATACCGTATTTTGTCCATACCAAATTTATTAATTTTTTATTTTTAAAATAAAGAAAATTGAAATAAAAAATAAAATTTGATTGTTTTAAAAATAAAAGTAATTTTATTCTCAAAAATAAAATTAATTTTATATTTTAAAAATAATTAAATTTTAATTTTGTTTTAAATTTAAATGATAAAGACAATTTTTATTTCAAAAATAAAATTGGCTTTTAATTTTAAATATAAAATAATTTTCGATTTTATTTATTTTAAAAATTGTTATTTTCAATTTTTGTAGAGATAAGGTAGCTAATTTTTAAATTAATTTGAAATGGTCAAAGATAAATAGGATTTGAGATAGATTTAAATAATTTTGTAGAGATATTATTTGATTTAGATTGAGTTAATCTCTAAGTATTATCTGTTATTATCATCAATTTATCTCAATTTATTTTAGATATCTCTAGTTTTGGCTATAAATAAGAGCCCTCCCTCCTAGAATAGGTCATTGGTAGAAACACAGAAAAACGGTAGAGATCACGTATCAAAGTTTGGGAGAGAAAACCAAACACAAATTTCTCCATCTCATTCTCTCCTAAACAAATTCAACTCTTCCCATCTCTTCAAGGAGTCAAGGTAAGTTCTTTTCTCCTTCAAATTATTTCCTAGTCTTATGAGTCTTTTGTGTTTCAATTAAATTCGTGATTCTTAGGTACTGTTTTTTTATTATGTGTTTATTTTATTTGAAAATAGACTGATAGACGAAGATATAGGAAAAAGAATCAATCAATTTCGATTTTTGGTTTGAAAGTTATGATTTTTTTAAGTTTAAGGTTTTAACAGATTCACTGTTTTCGGAAAAACTGCAGCGTCCTTGATTTTGATTATTTTCGGTGATATTTCTCTGATATCTATTTTTGAAGTTTATTTTTCCTGTAAACTAGACTGATAAATGAAGCTTTGAGAATAAGAATCAACTCGTTTGGATCAGTATTTAAAAAGATATGATTTTTCAAAGTTGATACAAATGCTGCAGGATTTTTGTACAAAATAAAACGTGGTTGAGATTTGTCTTACATGAATTTTGATTTTTATTTTTAAAATTAACTCCTTTTAACATTATAGTTTAATGATATATTAATAAGGTGTATTTAGGTTAAAGAATTAAGTCAAAACACATTTTAATTAACGAGATATGAAATTTTCAAGTTTAGACTTTGATTTGAAATAATTGATACTTTTAATTGGCTTGTGATATTCGTACATTAATTTTTATTATAACAAAATTATCTTTATAAAATTATATTTTGGGGAAAGAGTAATATGTTTATTGCGAATTTGATAAATGTGTGGAAATCGTCACAATTGTGAAGGCTGAGTAATATGCTTATCAAAATCTCAATAAGTGTACAAAAACCCTAGAAATAACTATAGTTATATTTAAATAATAAATACTAGATTTGTTGTTTTAAAATAAAAAGGAGTATTTTGAATAAAAAATAATAAAAATGTTTTAAAATATAAATACAAACCCGATGATGGGATTTTGAGAAGTAACTCTCTCAATTTCTCTAGGTGAGGGATTTTTCAATTCCGATACTTGTTCAATTAATGGCCATAACCCCGCTCAATCAATCTTTGAACTTACATCATTCTTGATGTTAAGAGAAGGTTAAATGAGACACTTGTTTTTACAAATTAAAATCAATCTTTTCACCAATTAGTTTAATTAAAGACCAATAATTAAAAATTAGATAATATAAGATAAGATTAGGGTAACCATTTTTTAAATGGATGTCGTAGGGTGCTAGTACCTTCCCTATACATAAATGACTCCCGAACCCGATCTGGCTTTCGTAGACTATTTTCTATTAATTAGGTGACCAATCACTCCTGAATTTGGTTGGTGGCGACTCCAAATTTTTGCTTTTCACAAAGAGGCCTATAAATTGGACGTTGGCGCTCCGAGTCGCAATTACGTTGTGACATATCTTACATTAATTTTTTTTTATAAAAATTATTACTTTTTAAATACAATCTCATTTATATCTATCATTTTGAAGATATCCCACAATATATTTGAAACAAAATAATTAATTTTTACTTCTCTCCAAACCGTTTTATCATGACAACTTTTAGACTGACTAGTCCATTGATACGTGCTACGCATGTGAAATTTCAAGTTTTTTATTTTAATTTAAGTTTATTTAATTTCAAATGAATTAGAAAAAATACTATTGATGTATATCCTATAGTTATAGAGTAATTACATAAAGTGAAATCAAACTTTACTACTCAACCTTATAATAAATAAGTCAAATTATATGTTGAGTTTAAATATTTACTCATATATTATAAAGTCTTGTATCACATCAATTTATTTCATTAAGTCTTATTTTACCAAATTCAACATATATAAAAATTCATATATATATATATGTGTGTGTGTGTGTGTGTGTGTGTGTTAATTTCATATGTATCCAAATTAAATAGGGTTTATAGCAAGTAAACCGTTTGGGGTGAAGAAATAGCAAAACTACCCAACTAAAGTCCACGCGCCGTCCATGACATGATTGAAAAGACGTGCACTGCCCTCAACAGGAAAGAGAACCGTCTAAATCCCTTGATAAACGTTTTTAATTATGAAAACGTGTCAGATAAGGAAAATTGTGTTATTTCATTCAAATAAAAAAATTGCCTTTTTTAAATATTAAATTCAAACTCATATTACAAAGAACAAAACAGAACGAAAGAAGCGTGAACCATAGATGTGAAATAGATCTGAGGGAAGAAATCGTATTCTGTAATGGCGAGAACAAGAGGAAAATAAAAACGGTAATGATAAAGAAGAGAAGCACTAAAAATATGAGAAAAAGTATCAGATCTGGTAACAAACAAAAAATAAAAACGGTAATGATAATGGTAATGGAAATAGGAATTCAAAAATATATGCACCATCAATAAGGATTAATTAAAATAAACATTTAAGGAAATAAAATAGTCTGAAAACGAAATTAATATCCCATTAATGACCGGGGTAAAAATGTAATCCATGCAATCGGAAAAAACCATATCGCAGCCAACTATGGTAGTTTTAGGGTAGAAATGATATTAAAAAAAACAGTCGGTATAAATGAAATATTGTGATTTATTGTGGTTATTAATGATATTAATCCTATATATATATATATATATATATAGGGGTAATAACTAGTATATTCAAATAGGGGACCTTAATTACAAAAAAAAACAAGAGTCCAAATTAATTACAAAAAAGGCCGCCAGCCACCCGCCGGAGGAAAAAAGGTTCAAAAATACCCTTGCACGTGAGAATTGAAAAACGGCAAGTGAATTAAATAGAAAATCCCACGATTCGAGGTAATAAATTCGGGATTTCAAAAAAAGGGGGAATAAAATTAGGAAGAGGAAATCGTGGGAGATTCAAATTCGAAAAAATTTCAAAACAATACCAGTCGGACAACGAAGAAAAGGAACGACGACGAGAAAGAGAGCGATTCGTACAACATGATTACGAAGAAACAAATTTGTCAGGCAAGAGAGAAATTGATTGAAGAAACTACGATCGTGAAAGGGAAAAACAGGAAAAACAAGGGATTGAGGGTGATTTTGAAGAAATTGAAGATACGAGGGGAACAAATGAACAAAAAATAGAAGAATCACATGGAAAGGTATGAACTAAATATTATTGATCATGATTTAAAAAAGTAAATATGTTAATTAATAATGTTGAACATAAAAAACAGGAACAGAGAGAAATTGATGAACAAGAAGCAGAAGATTACACCGAAGAAGATGTTGATAGTGAACATGCAAAAGATGAAATTGAAGATGAGAATAGTGAAGAAGAAGAAGAAAATGATGATATGACAGGAAGTACAAAAATTGAAAAGACGGAGATAAATACAAAGACAGAATTGAAGTCTAAAGAAGGAAAAAATAAAACAAAAAAGAGTACGAAGAAGAGTGGTATGGAAAAGAAGGTGGAAAATGCTACACCAGCAAAACACAAGGTATCTGTTTGATAAAATTAAATTGATTAATAGAATAATTGCATTTAATAATATCAAATGTATTAGGTACTGCAAAGTTCTGGTGTATTATGCCCAACAATAATGAAGTACATTTGTAAAACAACACTTATTTCTAATCCATGTTGTATTAGGGGCCTCCTTTCATTGTAACCCTTGAGAATTGGCAAAGGGATAAGAAGACACATCCGTACACCAAAAAGACCAAGATAATGGATTTGATGAACTGTTTAAAAGAGGAGGCAACAAGGAAAATGAAAGAGGGGTGCTTCAAAGATATTATAGAGTTGGGTATTATGAATTTCCCACCAAAATTGATGCAAAGACTGATAGGAAAGATAGTCCTGGAATTCAAATCCGGATGTCCTTAGCTTCAATTTCGACGGAAGGGTAGAAACATTCGAGATCAAAGAAATTGCGATAATTACGGGACTCTCCGTAATGAAGAAAAGTATACCAATCTAAGAACCCTCCCTGAAAGCACAATCATGACAAAGTTATTTCCGAAGAAAAAAAAAATAGACAGAGATGATTTAGAGATGAAATACATGGAGATAGACTTCAACGATCTTGAGATGTCCGAAAAGATGGCAGATTATGTGTGCTTGAAGCAATACTACTACAGGTGCAGAAAACAACAAATGTTAAGACTTTGCATCTAAGACCTGATAGAAGATGAAGAACAATTCAGCAAATATCCATGGGGAAGAATAAGCTATAACATAACTATAGCATCTATCAAAAAAGTGATGGAAAGTCCAGAGACAAACTACCATGCCCTTGATGGTTTCCCTCATGCATTGATTCTTTGGGCTTTCGAGGTACTACCCGCTCTTTCAAAAGATAATGTCTATGCCACAAGGATTGACACAACAACACCAAGAATACTAAATTGGTACAGTTCAAAACAAGGAACCTGGAAAGCTTATGAGAAAAATGTTTTCAGCAGCCCGGTAAGTTATTTATTGATTTTTATTAAATATTAGAATTTTATTACGCAAAAACTACTATTTAATAATGTTCAATAACAATTCCCATAGATTGAAGTTCTTAAGTTCATGCCAACAAAAGAGGAGTTGGAATCAGATCATGTAAAGAGTCTTATGAAAGAGATGAGACAGAAAAGTATGAAAGCAAATGTCAATAAAGAGGACGCAGAAAGAAGAAAAAGAGAGAAAACTGACATAGACGCGACCGAAGATATCGAAGAGCTAAAATTAGCAATGAATGTACTGATTGATCAGAACCATATACTAAAGACAAGTATGTTCACTGTGAACAAGAAATGTGAAAAATTGAAGAGTTGGGTGGAGGCACATTTAGGGGTCAAATTTGATTGGATGGAAAAAGAAAAAAATGAAGAAGCACAAGATGAATCTGATAAGGTAATTATATTTTTCATACATGTTCATAATTTATACTTCTAAGGTTTATTCATAATACATAATTTATACTAATAAGGTTGATTCATATTTCATAACTGATAATATTTTGTGAAATTTCATATTTGCTATAAAACAAAATGCTATTGGAATATGTTAGGATTTTGGAATTAAACAAGACCAGGAAGACGGATCGAGACAAAAATCATTCAAAGGACATGACAACACGGTAGCGAATGAAGAATTCGGTAATGCAGCGATAGGAGACGTGATTGATAGATCTGAGAAAGATAAGGGAAAGAAAAAAGTGGAAGAAGAAGAAATGAAAGACATGATTACAGAATCTGAGGCCGAGGTAAAAGGTGTATTATTATATTAAAATGTTAAAATGATTACTAATGAAATATCTAACAGTAAATGTATAATATATATTGACTTAGATTGAAGAACCATTAGTAAGAAAGAACTCAAGAAAGAGGAAGGAGGTAGAAAGATTGGAGGGCATGAAAGAAAAAAGAAAAGAAGCTGCTGAGAAGAAGAAAGCAAAGAAGCAAGAAACAAGGGTAAATTTAATTATTCGTTTGATAATATTAAACAATTTATACACTGTTTTAAAATACAATAATTTAACTATAATGCACAAATAGGTAATGACTACAAGAGCAAGATCACTGAGGCCAAGGATAAAATCAAGATCAACAAAAGATCCATATACCGAGGAATTTGGATCAAAGGAGAAACCAATTACATTGACTCAAGAATTGAAAAGAGATTCACCAACCTTTCATATACTCACCCAGGAGTAGAATTAAAATAGCCAAATATGGATTTTTTGTTTAGTTTAGAATATTGTATTGAATTATGCTACATTGGAACACCAACAATTTAATTTTTTCCATGAAGTCTTTATTTTGAACAACAACAATTTTGATTGTTATGTTTATTTAATATTTTCAAATTGTTTTTACAAAAACCATCTGATTGAAATGGTAATGGTAATGGAGTTTAAAAAAGATCAACACTCTAAGTAATTTACATTCTACAGAAAAAGGAAAGATATTTTAAAACATAAAAAATGTTTAACAATGAAAAATAAGAAAAACAAATTATTAACGATGTATGAAACAATTTAATAATATTCGATAAACACAATGTAAAACCCCGTTCTCAATTAAAATTTGGAAAATATTCAATAACGAACAAAAAAAGACAGAACCTTTCCAACAATTTTGTTTATTCTGTTTATTTAATATTTTCAAATTGTTTGTAACAAAACCATCTGATTGAAAAGGTAATGGTAATGGAGTTTAAAACAGATCAACACTCCAAGTAATTTACATACTACAAAAAAAGGAAAAATATTTTAAAAAATATAAAATGTTTAACAATGAACAATAAGAAAAACACATTATTCATTGATAACGGAATAAACAAGACTGCTTATGATAAAATACAACACACAGAATGCAAAAGACAGAACCTTTACCCATTCTAAATTTATCAAAACAATTTGATAACAATAAATAAAACATTGAACAAAAATAATTATTAATAATATTTAACAATAAACAATTAGTATTATATATTCTCAGCATTGTAACCAATGATTTGATAATATACAACAAACAGAATGCAAAACATTGTTAAAATTAAATATTAGAAAAACTTCAAAAAAGATAAAATGTTTAGGGATAAATAATAATTCTGAACAATTCCAAGAAAAAGAAACAATCTGATAACATAAAACGTAATAAAACTCAAAGAACATTGAGATTATTCAAAAGGAATTGAAATAACAAAACGATTAAAAAATTCAATAACTAGGAACTCAAATCGATCGACGAATAAGAGCATTCCTGCAAGACTTTCGATTATGTCCACTTCCACCACATCTAGAACAATTCTTGGTTTGAGAAGTTCCAACTTGAATCCCGACAAGTGACGTTTCATTCTTGGACGACCACTGGACGCCTAACATTAGGAGGATGAACAATAATAGAACAAATTTCAGGTGGGACACACCACTGTCTTCTATTGCCAACCTGGATAAACACTCCCAATATACGTACACTTCAAAGCTTCCGGATGTGTAATATCTGTTCACAAAATTAGTTGGTGGCGGTCTTTATACAATATTGCAAGACAAGCATGTGTGCAAGGGATTTTAAGCATATTCCACCGTCTACAATCACACATTTGCTTATTAATGTTAACAACATACTCCATATCAAAGTCAATAACATGATATTCAAGATCATTAATAGGGCGAACCGCAAAAAAAAAAAAAAAAGAATTTAATAAACTCAAATACATGTATAAAAATCAAATTATTCAACAAGACTTTTTACCGTCATCCGATCGCCAATATTGATGTTTCGCCGAACAATACGATCAGCCCAAGGGGTAAGCTTAGAGTGAATTTCGGGAGGCAAGATGACGACGGTCGTTAAACCATTCTTGAAGCTTTAATCGAATCTCATCGATAGCGGAAACAATAGGAAGTTCTCTAGCGCACAGTAAGGCAGAATTGTAACTTTCACATATGTTCGTTGTCATAACATTATACCTCATTCCATGAAAATAAGCACGAGACCAAGTACGGGGATGAATATCATTAAGGTAAGGAATGATATCAGGTTCACACCTAAATAGTTCATTCATAAGACTTTCAAAATCAGAATGTGTGTAAGCTTGAGCACATCTTTTAAACAAATCTGCTAGTCTTTTTTTTTGAATCTAGACTTGATATTGGCGGCAATGTCTGCATATAATAACCATAATGACATCCAGGAATAATCTTCTCTACTGCTTTCCGTATGCTCGGGTGACGATCCGAAATTATAGCAATGTCTGGAACATGACCATACACATTTTTTAAATGATAAAAGAACCATTCCCACGAACAATCGTTCTCGGGAATCTACAACAAGAAGTGCTAATGGAAATATTTGATTATTTCCATCAAGCGCATAGCGATCATTAAAGTACCAAGATACTTCGCTTTCATAAACGTGCCATCAACGGATATAACAGTCGACATGCAGGAAATCCTTTTATTGAAGCACCAAGGCTCAAATATAGATACTTAAATCTATTCTCATCATCCAGCAAGTAACGAACATATGTTCCTATAAAAAAAACAAAAAACAATTAATAAAATTAAATTGTTGAACAAAAGACACCATTTATTGTAACAAAAAAACATTGAACAAAATACAATAATTGGAATAATATAAACAATTGAATATAAATAAAAAAATCTGGATGAAAAAAATACCATAATTCTTCTCAGCTATAACATGGCAAAATCTTGGAACCAGTGCATATGATTCTTCTGGATTTCCTCTTAATTCATTCAAAATAATCTCACGAGATCTCCAAGCCTTCATATAATCAATGTGAATACCATGATGATTTTGCATGTAATTCATTATATCATTTGGAGTCATAAATGATCCAGAACCAATTGAGAAATTATCTCTAATGTACTCAGCAATAATAGAAGATCGAGCTTGAGGATGAGACCCCGTGATCATATCAATATCACAACAATGCTTAAAACAAACCTTCGAAACAATCCAAGAATCAGTCTTAAGATACCAGTGTAGCTCTAATAAAAAAGGAACAGTTCTCATCCTTACAACAAGCATAATAGCGTTCAGGATCGATTTTTTAACAACCATTTTGAAATTGTGCTTCAAAGCAAAAATGTTAATTGCTTTAGTTAAAACCAACTTCGAGGAATATAGCGTATTATCAACCTTAAGATAATAGCTATCCCTCGGACAGTTTACGTTAAGAAACGTAACATATTCAAAACCATCAGGTGTTTCAAGTAAAAAAGGATCATTATCGCTATCATGAAATACGAAGTCAAAATGGTTAATTTAATTGAGACATTTGGACAACAAGATTATTCACACCCACGAAATCCTCCACGACTATGGCTACGTACTCCGTATCTTCAGATGAGTAGTAACAGAAATACGATAACATATCATCGGAGTCTAAAACGATGTAGGACTTATGATGAACAACGGAACAGATCTCCATACGCAATCTATGGCAGTGGACATTAAACCCAACCTCACGAGACAACCTATTATGTAAAACACTCAAAGTAATATTTTTTGGAATCCTAATGACAATAGAAATGTAATTAACGTACACTCCATCCTCGTCAAAACTCCCACCATGAAAAAGCTTTGCGTCTATGTACCTACCCATATTCAACAGCAAACAAAAAAAAAAAGAAAAAAAACCTAGAAAGATGATAAACGGCAGAATACCTAATAAGAAGAATGAATAATGAAAGAACCCTAAAAAATTTTCAAAAGAAACGTAGACAACTATGATGTTAGAAAAGGAAAGGAAAAAAAAAATAAATAAATATTGAATTAAAGATACGAAATCAAAACTGATTGGAACAGACAATTAATATACAAAAAAAATTAAAGTTTAAATGAACAAAATCGGGAAATATAACCGAAAAAAAAAGCTATACAAAAATAAGAGTAAATCAAGGAGAAAACTAAACAAATACCTAAAATAATATAAATAATTAAATAGAGGACAAAAAAGTAAAATAACAATGAAAAACCACCAAAAGTGGACTACAATGGATACTAATGTAATTAAAATTGAAACACCTGCATTTGCGTAAATACATGCTCCGATATGATTTACTGAGTAAATATTCCTAAAAAAAATCAGGTTACCTTTCTCTCCTCCCTCACTATTTTTGTCTCCTCTTTAGTTCTCTCTCCCCGATTCATAGTGAAATGCACGAAGTTTAGAGACTGATTTTTTAGATTTCTACCTCTCTCCAGATTCAGATTCTCTTTTATTTGTAATGAAGGAAACAAATTTAGTATTCATCAAAATTTGAACTGTAGAATCCTGTAGAATTTCTAGAGATCTTCACTGTTAAAATTATAATCAACTTCTTCCATTAAATTAAGAAAGGACATTAATAGAGAAAATTCCAACAGAAAATAAAAAAAAAATTAAAAAGTTGATTCCATCAAGGAGTTGAAATTTTTTGACACCGTGACTTGTGTAAAAATCCCTCTGAAGCAACAATGTCATTAGAAATCGCACAAAACCGTGGCCCACTGAAGAAACAATCTCGTAGATGCAGCTGATGATCCAGTATGAAAAATCGCAGCCTTAATTTCTTTCATCATCTTTTAATTTTGATAATCTTCGAAATAGAAAGGATTTAAAGATATTTTCAAAAACAAAAAGATTTATTAAAGATATTTTCAAAACAAAAAGATTTATTTCGAAATAGAAAGAATCTAGATCTTGTTTTTATCTCTGTTTTATTTGTTATTAAGTTCTTCCCTAAACTCATGTCTGTTTGCTTCGTGGGATTGATGAGAGATGAACAAAGAAGAGAGAGGAGAAGGAAAAGTAACCCAGGTTAAGTAAATAAGAATATTAAATTTAAAAGAATGAAAAAAAATATTAAAAAAAAATCACTGTTAGTTTGGATGGAATTAATAACAGATAATAACTTTTGAAAGTGAAGGGGTGATTTTTTTTCAAATTAAAAGTGCAGGGGTGTAAATTGAAAAACCTTAAAAGTGTAGGGGTCATCTATGCATTTAACCCTTAAATTAAATTAGATTAATTGAACTAAAATTAATTAAATTAAAGTAAACTAAAATTAGCTTAAGTGAACTAAGTAATTAATTAAAGTTAACTAAGTAATGAAGATTTCAACTATTAGATTAGATTAAACTAAAATTAATTAAATTTAACTAACATTAATTAATAAAAACTAAACTAAACTAATTAATTAAATTAAACTAAATTAAAATTAGATTAATTGAACTAAAATTTATTAATTACTTAAAGTAAACGAAATTAGATTAATTAACCTTAAGTAAACTAAGTATTTAATTAAACTAAATTACATTAATTAAACTAAAATTAATTAAATTAACAACATTAAACTAAACTAATTAATTAATTAATTAAAGTAAACTAAAATTAGATAAATTAAACTAAAGTAAACTAAGTAATTAATTACACTAAATTAGCTAAATTCATTAAACTACAATTAATTAAATTAACAAAATTAAACTAAACTAATTAATTAAAACTAAGTAAACTAAATTTAAACTTAAACTAAAACTAACTAAAAACTAAAACTAACTTAAAACTTAAAATCTATACGGAAACTAACCTCGTAATAGAAACCGGGATTGGAGGTTTAGGGTTTTTAGGTTTAGAGTAGGAACGGGGAATGGGAACGGGGAAAAAATAACGGGGAACGAAACGGGGGAAAGAGAGAAAAGAAAGAAAAGAGAGAAAGAAAAAGAGAAAGGAAAAGGGAAATGGGGGAAAGCAAAGTTGTAGTGATTTTAAATCAGATTTTGTGACCAAATGGTCGCAAATATGTAATCATGACCAGAAACGAAAGGTCGCGCGTGCTGGGGAAATTACGACCACCTGGTTGCATTTTTACAAATATTTGCGACCACCTGATAGCATTTATTGCAAAAGCGACCATCTGGTCGCCACTTTGCCATTATCCAGAACAGCTGTCATATCACGCGTCCCATAAAAAATTGCGACCATCTGGTCGCAATAGTGAAATTCATTGCCAAAAATTGCGACCGTCTGGTCGTAATATTTAAATTCACCGCCATAAATTTCATGAAAATTTAAAATTACCGCTGATATTTGCGACCAAATGGTCATAATTTAACTTATATTTTTTGAAAAATATAATTCTACTTTTCCACAAATGCGACCAACTGGTCGCCTTTCCCTTTTAAATTACTACCATGTGGTCACCTTTTGTGTTAAATTGCAACCACATCGTCGCAAATATTAATATATATATATATTTTTTTATTCATTAAAGAAATAGTTTTAATAAACACATACACAGTGAATAATAAAGTTACGAAATGTCTCATTCATCATTCTCAGTTTCTTCGGTCGTCGCTTCTTCTTCTTCTTCTTCTATTTCTTCGTCGGATTCATCGTCTCAAAGAAGTGCGTCACATAAAGTCTTCTTCTTCTTCTTCTGTTTCTTCATCAGATTCATCGTCTCGAATAAATTCAGCATCAATGTCACGTGCGTGAGAAGTGGAAGCATTTGTATCATCATCATGCAATGTTATCGTTCCATCGTTCAAAGGACGAACATTACTTGCATTCTGACCATCGTCGATTGCACGACATCTTATCTCATCTTCTTGAAAAGCAACAGCTCCCTCTGCACCGTCGTCTTTCTCGGACAAGTTTTCTTCTACCTGGCATGGTTTAACTTTACAAACTAACCAATCTGTCAGATCTCGTCTATTAATCGGATAGTTCAAGTAATAAACTTGAATCACCTGTGAAGCCAGGACAAACCTATCAGCGGTGCGCATATGCTTAGACTTGTTTATCTCAACGATTTATAAATGATCAATCTTACGGACTCCGCCTCGTCTGGTTGTCTCGAACCAAGTACAGTTGAACAGAACAATGCGTTTTAGCGTCGGACTTGCGTATTGAATCTCAAGAATCGCATCGATTACTCCGAAGTAATCGTCTTCGTTTGTGCCGAACACATGACCTTTAATGCAAACACCACTGTTGTTTGTTGCTTTGTTAACTGAATGCGCCTTCGTTTAAAATCTGTAACCGTTATCGACGTATCCAGTATACGACCTTGCAATCCGTCCAGGTCCCTTTACCAAAGAAATAATGTGAGGATCATCTATCGGTAATGTAGGGGACTCAACCTGTCATTGTTCACATACAGTAATGTTAGGAAGATATTAATTTTTTCAACAAATTGCCACAGTTTTTTTGACAATTTAAAATAACTCACGTATGTACTGAACCAAGAACGAAACTCTTTGTCGATTATTTGGGGTCCTCAGTGGCTGTAAGACAACTTGTGTCATTCGAACGTATAAGTTTAGAAATAATATATATGTTACAAAAATAGTTAGCAAATAGTTTGTAATTGTTTATGCGATGAAATAATGTTAACTTACGAACTCACTCTATGTAAGGCTCGATCTCTGCGCAGTTGCATAACACGTATGTCTGCATTACGTGATACTCAGAATCGGTCAATGGCCTACGCACTGATCTTCCAACTATCATGCCAAGTTCCGTAAAAATCAGCAAGTCATTTATGTCAACACCTTCAAGTAAATTTTCGACAATGTTTCGTTTCGCAGGTCCAAACTACTCTGCAATGTGTTGGTCAAAGTAGTATGAACAAAATGTGGTAGTCTCTTGTGTTAGGTACGCACTACAGATAGATCCTTCTACTCTTGCTTTATTTCCGACTGTCTTTTCAACCGACAGAAGTACCTATAGGTAGGTAGAATGTGTAGAAAACATTTACATTCGATATCACTGTACTTTATACGTGTACATTACAAATTAACTGTGCTTACATTTCAAATGGGTACATCCAGCGGTAATGTACCAGACCCCCTAAGAATGCCTCATATGGAAGATGCACTGGAAGATGCTCCATGGAGTTAAAAAAAGCCAGGAGGGAACATTCGCTCCAACTTACAGATAATAACAGCGATCTCTGAACTCATTGAAGCGACAGTAGCTTCAGTCAGCTCTGTACATGTCAAGTCCCTGAAAAAAACACTCAACTGTGCAAGTGGCTCCCAATGTCTATTCTCTAGGAACGGTCTGAACGCGACCGACATCAATCGTTGCATGAATAAATGACAGTCGTGGCTTTTCATCCCGAACATGATATGCTTTTGACTGTCTATACACCGACTCAAATTCAAAACGTATCCATCTGGGAATTTGATGGATTTGATCCACTCAAATAATGTTTTCTTTTCATCTGTCGTCAACATGCACTTTGCTTTTGTGTAATTATCATTGTCGTCAGGCACCAACTCAGGACGGTGATATATCTCTCGTATATCATAACGTGCCTTCAGATTGTCCTTCGTTTTTCCCGAAACGTTCAAAATCGTATTGAAAATGTTATCGAAGAAATTCTTCTCGATATGCATTACATCCATATTGTGTCTAATCAGAGATCTTCCCAATACGGTAGATTCCAAAAAAATACTCCGTTTCTTCCAACCCGTGTTTTTCCCAGCCGCATTATTTGCACTCTCTGCACCGTCCATTGTAATCTTCTGCATCCCTATAGCATCTATACCGTAAAGCATCTGGATTCCACTATACATTGTCGGGGGGGGTTTCTTTTCTTACTCGTCGACCCTTCTTCCAGTCACTGCCGTTTGAACGGAAAGTATGATTCAACGGTAAAACTCGACGGTGGTAATCAAACCAACAAGTTTTCCGACCATTTCTGAGATAAAATGCATCTGTGTCTAGCATGCAATGTGGACATGCGAATTTCTCCGCCGTACTCCATCTTGTAAGAGGAGGAGATTGAGGTTCACACAATTAACTACACTGACTAAGGAAAGCAATAACAAAAGCTAAACACATACTAAAAAATGTGTATCAAAGCAATTAAAGATCAACATATCTGACAACATTGAATACGCAGGGAAATCACTGATCGTCCAGATTAACGCGGCGCGCAATAAGAAATTTTGTTTCTTCGAAATGTCAAACGTCATAACACCGTCAGTCCACAACCTTCAACTCTGCAATAAGTGGTTGCAAATACACATCCAGTTTCTGTTTTGGACTTTTCGGCCCAAGTACGATCACTGTTAGAAAAATCACCGAGTCTCGCATGCACATCGAGGGAGGCAAGTTATACGGGGTTACCATGACTGGCCAAACTGAATATTGTGCCCCGAATGCCCCGAACGGGTTAAAGTCATCCGTACATAAGCCCAATCTGACGTTTCTTGGATCTTGTGCATAATCCGGATGACAATTATTTAAATGCTTCCATGCCGTAGCATCTGAGGGATGTCTCATAACACCCTCATCCTGTGAATGCTCGTGATGCCATCTCATATGCGAGGCTGTCACATCCGATGCATACAACCGTTGCAGACGTGGGGTCAGCGGTAAATAGAACATGATGGCGTACGGAATGAGGTTGTGTTTCTCTTGTAAATCATGCATCCACATCCCAGTAAATCATGCATCCGTTCTGACACGAATCTATTTTCTCCACGGTTAAGCCAAGTCCCTCCACTAGCTTTTTCGTGTCGTACAAACTGTTGGGCATAATATTTTCTTCTGGAGCACATCGACGAAACCACGATGCAATCGAATCAAATCCTCTAGCAGGTATGTTTTACTACGCCTTTATATTTAAAGTTCTGTAGCAGCAGCAAGTTGACTTACCTGACACCCATCGTACAATGGTCGGCTTGTTGTCTTTAGCATCTCGTGCATCTTACGTGCTTCCGGATTCATTTCCTCTTCAACAACCCGTTCATCTTTGTCTACGTTTAAACTTTCACGGAAATTTTCATTTCCCCCATACCCCGCACCATCAAGTATCATTTGCTGCATCTAACTATACTGCTGTTCATCATTCCGTTCTTCTGCAACAACCTCTACATTCGAGCTGCTACCTTCGTATCGTCTCGATTCATGTAATGCAGTGTCGAACATTTCTTTTGTTTCCACCGGAAACACCCAGTGGTAATAATTGTGCACAAATCCATGACTATAAAGATGAACCTTCAACCGGTATGATTCTCCTATTGTCGCATGTCCTGCACGGGCAACGTAGCTTTCCACCATACTTTTCATAATAGACAGTTGTCATGCAAAACTCAACAAACTGTTCAACCTCGGC
Source organism: Gynostemma pentaphyllum (assembly GCA_028015215.1). Taxonomy (NCBI): domain Eukaryota; kingdom Viridiplantae; phylum Streptophyta; class Magnoliopsida; order Cucurbitales; family Cucurbitaceae; genus Gynostemma; species Gynostemma pentaphyllum. The sequence goes on along the minus strand of CM051354.1, from coordinate 44,563,436 downwards.
CACGAACTCATCGTTCAAATACCCATCTATCAAACAAACAATGGGAGGAGGGGGTTTTATAATGGACTCCTTTGCTCATTTGCGATCAGATGGTAGTATTTTTGCCACCAACTAGTCGTATTTTCCCGCCAAAATTTCCCGCCCTTTTCCTCACTACCCCGGGTCATATCATGTCAGAGAATTTATGAACACATGGTCACTTATTTTGGTGACCACTTGGTAGCTTTTCTCCTACCTGTCCCGGGTCACATCAAGTCACAGCATTTACGTATTATGGTGACCACTTGGTAGCTTATTTCCCGCCAAATTTCTAAGCTACCACTGGTCACTAAAGGTCACCAAAATTGCGACCATATGGTCACTTTGAAATGTGTCCACTTGGTAGCCTTTCTCCCGCCAAATTTACGCGCCTTTTTTTGATACTAAATGATACCTCGTGTCACAAAATTGCGACCATATGGTCGTAATTTTGCAGTGACCATATGGTCACTTTCTTCCCGCCAAACTTTCGCGCCATTTTTTATGACTAATTCTTTTCTTGGTAGTAATTTGGTAGCAAAAAAGTGACCATATGGTCGTTTTAAGTCAAACTTCATATTTACTACCAGAGTGGTCACCAAAAAAACTACCCAATGATTTGGTCGCAAATTTCTGGTCGCAATTTAACAGTTTTTTTGTAGTGCAAAACCTGTTTACATTTTTCACAAGCAAGGAATTTAAAAGACAGGAAATGCAATTCCTGTGTAAAGCTTAAAGGAGTTCAAGGTGATAAAAGTTAAAACAAAAAGCTCTTATGAACTTATAAACAAATTTACAACTCATGAGATAAAATAAAATGTGTCCTTAGACTTTAAAATATATCTAGTCCCTCTCGGCATCATCATCATCTAGATCAGACCGCACCAGCTCCTCTCTACACGACCTCGAGCATTACCTGAAAATGTTTGTAATATCATGAGCTAAAAGCAAGCCCAGTGAAAAAAAATAGAATAAAAAGTAACATTAGACCCCAAACCCGCATCCGGATTTGTGTCCAAGTAAAACTTACATTCTCTTTACCAAAACTTCCAAAACTCGAGAAACTAACTCCCAGCATTTAGAAGACTGTTTCCATATCACATATCTCTTTCTTATTCATCATTTTTAATATCTCATACTATATATAAGGTTTATATTCAAGTGTTAATCTCCAATTTTAAGATCTTCCAGTTAATTTAGAATATAGTTCTCTTATATATAATATAATAATTATACAAGGTTCAATACACTCTTGTATTCTCTCATTATACAATTCAATTTCATTCCTCTTTCTTATAGCACTCGGCTACACATATATATATAACATAATTATTATACAAGGTTCAATACACCTTTGTATTCTCTCAATATGCAATTCAATTTCATTCCTCATTCCTATAGCACTCGACTATCATCATATTTCATCTTTTTTCTCTATGGAAATGTATAATATACATAATGTTTCATTTCTTTTCTTTAATAAAAAATGCTAAGCTCACTTGGTCTTAACATATTTAAGCATTCATTAACTCACTAAACAAATGTAAAGGGCACACGACCTTTACATCAATATAACCATCACATGCAAATAATGTTAGGTAATGAAAGCTCCCGCAAGACTAAACATTCACCTCATTATCTCGCTTTCCAAAATAAAATATTCAATGTCCTTTAAATAATACCTTTCCATCTCTAGCGAATAATGACAGGTAATGAAACTCTCGTAGGCTAAGTTCATTCACCTCATTAAACTCGCTTTCCAGAATAAAATATACGAATTCTTTTCAATAATATCTTCCCACCTCTAGTGAATAATGTCATGTAATGAATGCTCTCATAGGCTAAGCTCATTCACCTCATTATCTCACCCACCGAATACAAGCTTCAATGCACACCTGTATCCTCGTATATGTATCATAGTAATTATGGATAATACTAGATAATGTGAACTCGCATAGTTCAATCATTATCTCATTATCCATCTCCTCCGATCATGCAAAGTTCATGCAGCCTTTAGCATTCCTCATGATACATATACGTAAACATAAAACGAATAATACCAGACAATGCATGCTCATTCAGTCTATGCATTGCCTCATTATTCCTCCCAATTTCGATTATGCAATATGATATGATATGATATGAATATGCTTTCAATTGCAAGTAAATAATTATAAACATTCCAAGTAATTGAAAGAACATAAAGATAAATGGATCACGTAATGCTCTTATACATAAAATAAGAAATTAGGAACTTCTAATAAGAAAACAATAATAGATCAAGCCAAACGGCCTTTAGTTAAACTTGAATTACTAACTTTATCATAAAGTCTCCAATTCAAAATTATCCTATTGCTTTCAATTAATATCTGAAATTCCATAATCAAATTCCTTATTCACCCCATTACACTTGAAACCTTCAACCTCCGATAATCACTCTTAAACTCCGGAACGAATCTAAATTTAGAACTTTCAAGAGTTAAACGCTTCCCTCGAGAAATCCATGAGTTCTCTCACTCAAATAAAACTAACTCCAAGCCTAAGCATGTTAGCTCACTTTCTTTTATCCTTTCGATTCAAACCTTAATCTCAACTTCCGATCCTAATCGTTCAACTTATTCGGTTTCTAAAGTTACTTTAAATTCTATTTATTCTCACCTCGAATGCTCTCGTGACAACAAAGTTTCCACGAACCAACAAACGAGCAATCACACCTACAATTCATCAATCGATCAACAAATTACAATTCATATCTAATAAGAGAAAAAGTGGGAATTTCGGGTGAATAGTAATTTCGAATTAATAAAGTTTGCGAGCTCGAAATCGTCAAATTCCTTGATGGAAATTCATGATTTCAACTTCAAAACTCATTTATAATAAAAAACGAACAAAACCATGTAAAAAGTTTTGAAAACTTACTTTTTAGGGCTTCCCTTAGGGAACAAGAAACGGCATAAGGTTAGGTGGGATAGATAGTCCACGTCCCGAGCAATCCAACGCAACTGACCTCATCGAAAACGGTAGAGAATCAATGAAAACCCAAGAGGAATTCTTCCATCTTGTGACCCACAGCTATGGAGGAAAAGGGAGAAGAAATTTGTGTCAACTTTGGTAAATTTGGTCTATTTAAGAAGAGGCTGAATAGTATTTGATATTTTAAGAATTTTAGAAATTACGGTTATATCTTTTTAATGACTTTTGACTTATAAATCGAAACCCGAAGTTCTTAAACTAGTCAAATGGTGATTAATAATTATTAATTGGCCCGTTAATAATTATTAATATGACCAAAATTAATTTTAGCTAATAAACCGATTAAAAGGATTTACGAACGAAATAAACTCGTAAATTCTAAGTTGTAAATTCTAAATTAAATCTAAAATTTAAATTAATAAATTCTAAAATTAAATTAAGTGCTTTACATCAAATAATAATAATTAAATTAAATAATAAATAAATAAATAAAAATTCCATGTAAAATAACGGGACGTTACAATAATACTCTCTATTCCTCGAAGATTGTTTTGACTAAAGCCATAAATATTTATGCTTTAAAGCATAATTTCAAGATGATGACAAAGAAATATCATAATGAACGGTATTATGCTTGCTCTAAGGATGAAAAATGTTCTTTTATAGCAGAGCGATACGATATCTTAAGACTGATTCGTGGCTTATTTCGAAGGTTTGTTTTCAACATTGTTGTGATATTGATATGATTACTGGGTCTCATCCTCAAGCTCGGTCTGCTATTATCACTAAGTTTATTAGAGATAATTTTTCAATTGGTTCAGGTTTATTTATAACTCCAAATGAGATTAATTACATGAAGAACCATCATGGTATTCCCATTGATTATATGAAGGCTTGGTGAGCTCGTGAGATCGTTCTGAACAAACTAAGAGGAAATTCAGAAGAGTCTTATGCTCTGGTTCCTAGTTTTTGCCATTTAGTAGCCGAGAAGAATTACGGTATTGTGTTTTCTTTAATGTTTATTTTTGTTCAACAGTTGTTCTTATTTAAATTTATTAAATATTAGTTTTTGATACTACTTTTTTTTCAGGAACATATGTTCGTTATTTGCTTAATGATGAAAACAGATTTAAGTATTTATTTCTGTGTTTAGGTGCATCAATAAAAGGGTTTTGTTCATATAGTTCGGTAATATCCGTTGATGATACATTCATGAAGTCGAAGTATGCCGGGTTTCTAATGACTACTTGCCCTTAATTGAAATAATGAAAATTTTCCATTAGCAGTTGCTCTTGTTGATTCCAAGAACGATTGCTCGTGGGAATGGGTTTTTTTTTTTGGACAATTACTGAAATAGCATATTTTTACATACTTATTACTGAAATGTCAGAACTTTTCAAAAATTACTCAAATAATATAATTTTAGTTCAATAAATTATTGAACTAAAAAAATTAAAAAATTTAACGAATTCATTGAAAATAATAATAAAAAATGATCAAATAGTGCAATAAATTATTACCTTGAACTTAATTAAACTAAAAACAAACAAATTCGTTAAAAATACTTATGAAAAATAGTTCAGTAATTAATTGAATTATAGTTCAATAATTTATTGAACTATAATTATGCTATTTGAGTAATTTTTAAAAAGTTCTGGCATTTTTGTAATTAGTATACAGATTTATGCTATTTGAGACAAATTCTTTTTTTTTCATCTGAAGGCTGTTTATAATCATGTTCCTGACATCGCTATTAATTCTGATCGTCATCCAAGCATACGTAAAGCTTTAGAAAGGGTGATTTCTGGATGTCATTATGGTTTATTGTATTCAGCACATTGCCTCAAATATCACGTCTAGATTATTAAAAAGGTTTTGTCGATTTGTTCAAAAGATGTGTTCAAGCTTACACAAGACATGAATTTGAGTGTTTCATGAATGAATTGGGTAGGTATGAACCTAAAATTATTCCTTACCTTAATGAGATTCATCCCTGTACTTGGTCTCAGGCTTATTTTCATGGAAAGAGGTATAATGTCACGACTACGAACATATGCGAGAGTTACAATTCTTCCCTTCTATGTGCCAGAGAATTGCCTATTGTTTCTACTATTGATGAGATTTGGTTAAAACTACAAGAATGATTTAATGACCGCCGTTATACTGCCTCTGAAATTCATTCTAAGCTACCCCCTTGGGCTGATCGTATTGTTCGTCAAAATATCAATATTGCCAGTCGAATGACGGTAATTTTTTATCAATATTTGTTTTATTTCGCAGTATTAATTTTATTAAATAGTTTTTTTTTTGTAGAAGTACGTTGTTAACATTACTAAACAAATGTGTGATTGTAGATGTTGGAATATGCTCAAAAAGCCTTGCACTCATACTTGTGGTGTAATATTGTTAAAAATCTTACTCCAACTAACTATGTCAATAGATATTATATCACTGAAGATTTGAGGTGTACGTATGTTGGTAGCGTTTATCTGGTTGGCAATACAAGACAATGGAGTGTCTCACGTTTCACTGTTGTTCACCCTCCTAATGTTAGGCGTCCAATAGGTCATTCAAGAATGAAACGACACTTGTCAGCAATTGAAGTTGCAACTTCTCAACCTAAGCAGTGTTCTAGGTGTGGTGGTAGTGGATATAATCGCAAGTCTTGCAGGAATGCTCTTGTTCATAGGATTGATTTTAGTTCTAAGTTTATGAATTTTAGTAGGTGTTTCAATTTTAATTGTTTATTTTGTTTAAACTCATGGTTTTTTTAACTTATTATTTCGTTATGTTCGGATGGTTTATTCAATTTGATTTTTTTGTTTTTTTTATTTTATAATCTTATCATCTAATTTTTTTTGTATATTGTTAGATATTTGCCTAATTTAAATTTGTCCAATATTTTTAACTGTATAGGTACTTCACTTTTTCTATTGTATATTGTCAAATAGTTTTGTAATTTAATTATGCCCAACAATTTAAATTACATATATTCTCTATTATTTTTGTTAAACTCATGTTCATTTTTTATCTAAATATGTTCGGATGTTTTATTGCATTGGATTTTATTCAATTTCGATGTATGATCTTATCATATTTGTATAATTTAATTTTATTCAATCATTTCAGTTACATAGATACTTTTCATTTTCTATTGTATATTGTTAAATTGTTTGTTAATGTTATTTTATCCATTAGCTATAATTATCATAAGTATGTAATTTATTCATTTGAAGCCAAAATATCACATTCATTAAAAATAACTTGATGTCTATTTACAAAATAGAAAATCACATAAAAAGTCTAAATTTTAACATCAACATTACATAAACAATCATACGAGAGTAGTTTTAATCTTGTGTTAGTTGATGAAAAGTAGGTAAATCTCCTTTCAATTCTTTAGTCAAGGTAATCGGCTTCTCTTTTTATCCAAATTCCTCTATGTATGGATCTTTTGTTGATCTTGATTTTATCCTTGGCCTTAGTGATCTTGCTCTTGTAGTCACCATCTATTATTGATCGTAGTAAAAGTGTTGTATAATATTAAACAGTAGATAATTTTTTAACTTTCTTATATTTAGAATTACATCTTACTTGTGTATGTTTCTTCTTTTCTTTTTTTTTTATTTACAGCAGCAACTTGTTTCTTTTCTTCATTGCCTTCCTTTTCTTCTATCACCTTCCTCTTTCTTGAATTTTTTCTTATCAATGGTTCGATGATCTAACACAAAAATATGCACTTACATATTATTGTTAACAATATGAAGTCATATGTTACAGTAGGTAAAATCAATTAACATTGCATTTATTACCTCTTTCGCAGCTTCTTCATTGATTTCTACCATTGGTTCATCTTCCAATTCCTTTATTCCTTCCTCTTTCTCAGCTTCTTCATTGACGTCTGTCATTTGTTCATTTTTAAATTCATCCATGTTAATGGTTGTGTCATTTACCTCAGCTTTGCTTCCCATCATGTTCATTATTTATTTCTTCATCTTCGAATTTGTTTTCAAGATCCTACAATTTTTAAGAAACCTTGCTTTGATTAATACATTTTTTTATAAAAATATACATAATATATGATAGATGATATTACCTTGTCATAATTCTGCTCTTCATCTTCATTGTTTTTTTTCCTTCCCAATCAAATTTAATCCCAAGATGTTCTTTGACCCACATCTTCAGTCTTTCACATTTTTAATTTACTATGAACATACTAGTCCTCAGCCTATAGTTCTGCTCAATTAGTACATTCACATCATTTCTCAGCTCTTCAATGTCTTCTGAAGTATCCGTATTAGTTTGCTCTCTATTTTTTTATTCTTGCTCTTGATTGTAGACATTTCTCATCCTATTTTTCTGTCTCATTTCTCTCAACAGAAGTTTTAGGTAATCTGATTCCAACTCTTCCTTTATAGGCTTAAACAGAATTACCTCCATCTGTGTTAAATTCTATTCAATATTATTAAACTATATAATTGAATTACACACAGAATAAGATATAATTAAATACAACAGAAAATTAGTCAGGTTGCTGAAAACATCATTCTCGTAAGCTTTCTAATTTCTTTGCTTTGAACTGTACCACTTCAGTATTCTTGGTGTTGTAATGTCAATCCTCGTGGCTAATAGATTATCTCTTGATAGAGCAGGTAGAACCTCGAAAGTCTGAAGAATCAAAGCATGTGGGAATCCTTCTAGTGCATGGTAGTTTGTTTATGGTCCTTTCATTACCTTTTTTATGCTTGCTATAGCTATATTGTAGTTTTTCCTACCCCATGAATATCTGTAGAAATGTGCCTCATCTTCTAATAGTTTGAGATGTAACATCTTTACGCTTGTCTATATTTGTACCGGTAGTAGTATTGATTCAAGCACATATAGCCTTGCCGTTTTTTCAGACATTTCAGCATCATCAAAGTCTATCTGTTGAAATAGTTTTTTCTAAATCTGACCTGTCTATTTTCTTTTGTCCGGGGAAGAATGTATTCATTATTGAGCATTCAGGTAGGGTGCTTATGTTGATATACCTTTCTTTTGTAGAGAATAATCCAGTAATTATGCACAATTATTTTATACTGAAGGTTTCTATCTGTCCGTCAAAATTGAAGCTTAGCACATCTGGATTCAATGTAAATATATTTGTCTGTTTTGTATACTGATTTGTCTTTTTATCTTTATACCAGTTCTGGAGCTTTATAATTAAAGGAGGACCTTGTTGAATATCAATTGATAATTGCTTTACAATATACAATCTGATGATATAAGTTTTTTTTTGTTAACATTGTTAAAAATTTATATTTATTCAATATTTCTAATCAACAATATTGTTTAATTTAATTTGGATGTACCTTTTACTGTCTTATTTGTGACGTCGTGTTTCCCTTTTTGTTCCTCTCAGCCTTCTTTTTGTTACTTTTTCCTTTTTCTATTTTTTCTTGCTTCTTTTTCGATTCAGTCTTTATCTTTTTCTTTTTTTCCAACAATTTCTTCTATTTTTGTCAAAAATTCCTCTTCGTCAACCATTTCCTCTGCGATTTCTTCATCAGAATGTTCACTATCCACATCTTCTTCAGTATTTTCTTCCTCTTTTGAAGTTGAATCCTGTTTATTTATTTCAAAATTATGAAAAATAAACTTAATTTTTATTTATTTCACAAGTGTTATAAAATTCATACCTTTGCATGTTCTTCATCTATTTTCTGTTCTTTTCCTCCTCTGATTTTCTTTTGTTCTTCATCTTCATTACCTCCTATGTTTTCCTCTTGATCTCCTTTTTCATCATGGTTTGATTCTTCCATCAATTTCCTCCTTGCCTCCAAGATTTCCTTCCTTGATACCATCGTTTCCTAGCTATCGATGGCGTCTCTAGTTCTTTTTCCCTTTCAATTAAGATTTGTTTATTTTTAATAAACTGATTTCTAATCTCCCACGATTTTCCTTTATATTATTTTCCGCCTAATTTTTTAAATTTCCTATTTAATGAGCGTAAATCATGGGGTTGACACACTAATTTTTCAAATTTCAACATTCCAGGTGCAAGGATATTTTTGTCTATTTTTCTTTCCGGCAGTTGGCAGTCGTCTATTTGTGTAATTAATTTTCATAATCATGTTTTTATGTAATTAAGATGGCAAATTTGAATATACATGTTATTAGCTCTTTAATATAGAGCTAGAAACAAATCACTCCATAATTACTACTTTATGCTAAAAATGTACAATAAATTAAAAATATAAAGAAAAACGAGTTAAAAACGAGAAATGGATTTCATTATTATTATTAATACACTTTACAAATCACATTTTTTTAACAGTTTAAACACTTCAACATGACTTGTAGAATTGCAAATCATATTATTTTCCATTTAATTTTTTACGATTTTAAGACACGTGCTTATTTTACAACTGTCACATATTTCAATTCTATTAATACCATTTGGGTTATTTTACGGATGTCACAAATTTTATCACTTGGAAAAACAATATCAATACTATTCTGGTTATTGAGGATCTCAAATTCACCATTCTAGAGAAATGTCCTCCAGGACTACCTACTAATGCCTCTCGAACTGTTCGAGAGGCATATGATTGTTGGAATAAGGTTAATGAAAAAGTTTGTCTCTATTCTTGGGATTGAGGACTTTATAAAAGAGTTCTCCAAGCGGAATTCCCAAAGATATTTTCTTGCAGTATAATATTATTCAAAAACATATGCATAAATAGAAGAAAAACCCTTGTCGAGAAGTGTTTGGAACTTCCTCGTCTTTCTTGGTTACGATCTTGGGACCACTAAAAAGTTCTTCCTCACCAAGCACAAAGGAGAATCGGTGTGTGGGCACTATCCTCTTTGGAAAAAATAAAAGGGAAGAAATTTTTTTCCCTTTGACCACTAAGGGGTCGGCAGCAGCAAAGAGAGAGGAGAATGAATTTTTCCTGAATCTTTTCTTTTGCTCTCTTAGTTGTGTCTTTTGAGGTCACCCCAAGCCTCTTATTTATAGAAAAACTAAGGCCTCAGAAATATTTGAATATCTTTTAATTATCAAATAATTAAATAATGATATTGTAAAATATATTTTGAATAATTAAAATATAATATCATATTTCACAGTAAGATATTTTCATATCACTATCAATTTAAATTAAGATATTCCATATATTTTAAATTAAATAAAATGCATAAAATTGGTAAACCACTTTACCAAGTGGCGTGTGACCCCACCACGGGTCACACGTCCATGCTATCATCTCCATGACAATATTGAGTATTTTATTTTTCCTTTTATATAATAGAACAATTCCATTAAATATTTAAATAAATAAAAATCCTTTTATTTATTTAATTCCTCTTTAATTTGACAACTTCAAATTAAATAATTAAATAGACTCCTCTATTTAATCTCCCATTAATTTTGGACAACTACAAAATTAATTTAATTAAATAGACTCTTCTATTTAATCTCTCTATTAAAATAATTGAATTAAATAGACTTTGCTATTTAATAATTAATTAAATAGACTCCTCTATTTAATTTCACCATTAATTAAATAATTAAATAGACTCGTCTATTTAATTTCTTTGAATTAATCAAATAGACTCCTCTATTTGTATTTACCTTAATTAATTTGACAACTTCAAATTAAATACTGGATACCATTTTTCCAAAGAAATTAATCCATATTAATTTATGTTCTCAATTACATGCGTAAGTTCGGAGGACTTAATCGACCAATAGGAATATCTGAAGGTGAAGACTTAAAAATCTTACTTGTCAAGCTTGCTTATTTTAAGGGAGTATGAATTCCAGACATGTATTATACTCTTTTTCCTTCATAAAAAAATTTCCCGTTTCGTTTTTTCTTGCGAAGTTTTATTAAGGCATGTAGAATACATATAATTTTATATATAAGAATATTGAACTATTTTCCTTTAATTAGTTGTTTTCTAATTGTCGCTACCCAACGAACGACGCAGAGCGGTCGAGCCTCTTAAAAAACACAAGTCCTTTTCTATCCAGGCAAAAGGGTAAAAGAAAAGAACATGAAAGAAAACAGGAGTCGCCATCAATCATTGGTTTTGAAATGGGTGTGATTGGTCACCCGAGAATGACAAAAATAAAATGGTCTGCGAATTTTAAAAAATGAGTTTGGAAGTTAATTCATGTTTAGGGAAGGTATTACCACTCTAAAATATTCTTAAAAAAAACTATTACTGTTTTGATTATTTTTTTACAAAAAAAATGTTTTTTTTATTATTTTGAAATGCCTCACGTCTATTTAATCAATATCACTAATCAATTTAATGATATTGTTAAATAACTGTGAGTGGCATGAAGCCATTAGGAAAAATATTTTTTTGTGATTATTTGAAATATCTCATATTTAAGGATGCTACAAGACTTCATTTTTTCAATGGCTTCATGCCACTCATATTTAAGTATTCATATCATAAAAGTTATTTTCACATATGAACTCTAGAAGAATGGTGTTATAGACATGAAACACCATATTTAAGTATTATGGTGATATACTTTTAGTATGTCTTCTTATATATAGCCTCCTTTAACTTGAATAATACCTAAAACATTATCTTCATATAGTATTACCTTTTGAATTAGAAAGTACAATTTTAAGGGTAAAAAGGTTGCATTATTTGGTTTTAAGAGATTGCTCAGAATCAGGGAACTCAATGTCGGCGACTTAACCGAAATGTCGCTCGACATTTCGCTGAAACGGAGGTGCGACATCACACAAGGGGGGTAACCTCGTTCTTCTCCTAAATCGCTAAAAGATCGTCATATGTTGCCGGAGCACTCTTTCCATCGAAATGTCGTCAGAAAGTTGACCGTGATGTGTCAGGCGCCTGATGTTTAGCCTTGAATCTACCACCTCTCCCTCAAAATATCGTCGAGTCGTTCGAAATGTCGCCGAGTCGTTATGGCTTGGATGGAGATGAAGAACAGAAAAAAATATTTGGAGAGAGAGAGAGTTTTGGTGAAGAAGATGAAATGTTGAAATAAAGTATTGGGAAATGGACGGCATCAGGCATGGCAGTAGGTTAGGTGGCAGATTTTTATTAATGTAGAAATTATGAGGTGGCAGTAATTTCAAGATTTTGAGTAAATATTTTTGTTTTATTTTATTTCTATCAATTAAACTATTTTATCAAATATATAAATATATTAAACTGAATTATTTAACTACTTTTATAATTTTTTTATAATAAATAAATGTATCTAACTTATACATGATACACCATTTAAAAAAATAATATATATTCCATTTTACTATTTAACAACTTTGAATATATCACATATATAATTTTAAAAAATCTTAATATATTAAAAGTGACAAAGAATGGAGAATCTTTCCATTCCAATTTTACCCTTATTATTTCACTAAATACCATTTTAGACCAATTTTGCCAGCACTTTTTTGACCAATTTTGCCATATCCTACGTATTTTTTAAATATTAAATTGACTTGAATCTATCATTTAATTCATGGGAAAAAACTTATTCCCAATCTTGCTATATCCTACGTATTTTTTAAATATTAAATTGACTTGAACCTATACGTTTAATTCATGGGAAAAACGATGAGTTTTTGTTTATTCCAATGAGAGCATTCATGAATTCGGTCCATGAATTCCAGTGATCGAGTGAGAGATTATAAGAATCAAATGTTGCAATACAAATTATAAATAATTTTTCCTTTTATTTTCTAGACCTTTTGTTAATACAGGGAAAATTAGAGCCAAGTGTAAAACAGAAACAAGAGGAACTTCATGAAGCTGCTGTCGATTGAGATGTAAGCCAGTCCAGAGGAACTTCATGAAGCTGCTGTCGATTGAGATGTAAGCCAGTCCAAAGGAGGATACAAAATGTCAAGGGGATCAAGTGGGAAGAAGGAGATTTTTCTAGTGGTGATGTGTTAGTAAAGAAGTTCACCATCAACTATATTAATACCTTTTGATTTCACTTTATAGGATAAAAAAAACTGATCCAACAAAAAAATATTTCATTTTATCAATTATTATTTTTCATTTTCTGGTTCACTTAAATTTACAATAAATTATGTCCTGATTCTTACATTTGGTTTTAGATGTGTTGAGAATCAACTGTTTTTCGAAGCAATGTAAATGGTATGATTATAGGAAATTATCATTAATTTTTTTTAAGTGGTAATATTTTTAAAATATGATCTTTTTTTTTACCTTCAAGTTTTATGAGAATTCTTTTCAAGCTTTCGTCCTTTTTATACTATTATCCCTCATGTTTTCCATTTGTTTTTTACGTTCCCATTTTTAGTGATTTGGTCGTATTATTCTTTGGTATCAACCATAAACACAAACTAAGGTAATTACGATAGTTCCATTACATACTTATTGTGTTTATGGTTTATAAACTATATTCATTTTTCTTGAATTTTCTCTTAATCATCTGTACAAAAAAGTATCTAAGCTTTTGCATGTGAAAATTTGAAGATTATGAGGACTATTTTTATTGATGAAGAGGTAAGAATAGTTAAAAAAAAATGTTATTTTTCTTTTCATATAATTTTGAAAGTAGTCATCTAATAATTTTAATTTTATGGAAGTACTTATTCTTTCATTAGAAATAAATCTTTTTCTAAATAATGGAGAATATTTTTTTCTTATTATAAGTAAGAAAAAGATTCAAGCTTGGGACCAGAAGTTGAGCGAGTATATTTATATTGATGAAAAGGTAATTATCTTAAAATAAAATTCAATATTATTTATCTTTTAAGATAATTTCAAATCCGAGTTATTATTATTCTGTTATAAAGGAATATTTTTTTTTAAAGAAAGGAAAATAATTTTTTCTATCATTCATAAAAAATATCCAAACTTGCGCATACAAGAATTTCAAGATCATGAGGACTTTCAATATTATTTATCTTTTCTTATAATTTAGAAAGCGGTCATTTAATACTTTTATTTTTAGAGGGAACTAAGATTGATGTTGAGAAAACGGGAGATAGATTGAAAAATATAACAAACCAAACTACATCCAAAGTGGAAATGTGAAACCCGTCAACAAAAACTATGTACAACAACGACAATGATGGGATAAAACTGGTTTTATCTCCAAGTATTAACATTAAATAAATGTAAAATCATCTTTCTTTATATATATAATAAACACTTTCATGATTTTTAATGTCTTTTATGAGACTTTTAATTTAAGAATTCTCGGCCGACATGAATATTTTTTACAAAACAACCCTTTTAAAAACATTACTAAATATAACATAAAAACGATGCATGATCACGTGCTACGCACGTTATTTCAACTAGTAATTTTAAAAGACACAAAACTCAAAAATAATAATGAACGTATTTTAATATGATCTTTCGATATTTTTTTATTGTACTTATCACATTTTAAAAAAATGTTAATATAAGGAACAATTCATGAGCAGGATGTAAACTCTCAAAATTCAAGTCTCAATTTACTTCTGTCTCTTCTATTTATCAATTCTCTAATTCATCTATTTTGATAAGTTTTTTTCCTTCTAATTACAATGTAATTTTGGCATATTAATTAGATTATAAATTTCAATCCTAATGCTAAATTTAATTCTAAATTTTAGTTAAATTTTAATCCTAATGTTAAATTGATGTTAAATTTTAATCCTAATGTTATTAGTTTTGTTTAATCATAATATTAAATTGAATATAAGTATGTTTTATTCAAGTTTGTATTAGATTTTAATTGATAATGTTATCACTTTTGTTTAGTATTATCTTTTGATAATTCATTGTAATAAACATATTTTAATCTTATATTTCAATAGCATATAATATCCTTTTTACATTGTCATATGTTTAACATCACTTTTAGGTGTATAACTCCATTATATGATAGATTATGACTAAATTAAGGTATTGGGAAAGTTTCATTCAAATTGTCCAAAAATTCACATATATTTCCATCGTTTCCGTGTTTTTTTCCGGTGATGTCTCTCGACATCGATATTTCCATAAATTTGGATCTCGACATTTTCATCGACATCGACATTTTACTCCTTGCTCAGAATGAGCTAGAAATCTTTGATTACAATGGAAATGAACGTTAGCTATATCATAATTACCTCAAATTCTACATTAGTTATTGCTTTGTAGGAGAGATCAAGCTCAACAAAGAGCAACTTCTGTAAACCCAGAAGAATAATGTACATCAAATGATCATTAAATTTTGGAAAAGAATAAAGCAGCAAAGAACGGGTTGTAAACTTACCTGAGCTTCAGGACTCTAAAAAAGAAACCTATAGTGGAATAGCATAGTTTCCATTGAAAGAAACCATTTTCTCAAGTCCTCCCTAGGTAGTGGGGCACCATGAAAAAATTAATAATTGACAAAAGGATAAGCAAAACTACAAAAGAGGGAGGAATGGGTGCACTTACGTTCTCTAATATACTAGGTGCAGAACAAAGTGAGATATTATATCCTTGTCCAAATCCTAAGATTCTTGTGGATGTTTCATATTCGTTTTCCACAATTCTCTAACCAATCTATACAAATAAGAAATTTGTGTCTATGATTATGTAATATGCAACTCAAAAATATTTACACACATAGGATTCTTTTCATAGGGTTGAAGCCATGGAAATTCCAGGAAATCAAAAACTTCTTTTTCCAACATGTTCCAAAGTTGATAGAAAGTTAAACATAATTAAATTTATAAGTTCAATTATATATCTATGTAAAACATACACTTGCAGCTTATTAACAAACATCTCAACATGTTCCAGAGCCGTGTTATAAATTGTCTCACTTGTAAATAAGGTAATAAACTGCGAAATATAAATAATCTTCTCCCGAAATATGAGTAATATTCTCCTAAAAAAAGACATAACATAAGGAAAATATCAATGTTAAAATGACTAAATCTACCTTGTCAACATGCCCTACCAACCTATATGAACAAAAATTATAAATAGCAACTAGAGTTGTTATTCTTCCACACAAAATAGGATAAAATGACTAATAATTTTAATTCAACATTCCTAACTACCAAAATGTTCACTTAACATCTTACGCACAAATTCAGTCTTGTAGCTACCATTTGGAAAACTAAAAACTAAATGAGTCTGATTATGATCTTTGACCAAAACTCTTACCGACTGAACTTGTACGACATTAGTTAACTCTTCCACCATAAGAAACTCATTGAATATCAAGGTCCTCCTTTCTACCTTCATTGCTTCTTGTTTAAATTATGATGTTATTTCAGAAATATCTCCAGTAGTCTTTTCATACGTCGTGTCTAACTTTTACATTGTTGTAGTCACTGTTGGAATTGAGGACCTCTAAAAGAGTTCTCAAACGGAAGTCCCAAGGATCTTTCCTTGCAATATAATATAATCAAAATCTAAATGCATAAAAGAAATACTAACCTTTGTAGAGAAGTGTCTGGCTCTTCCTCCTTCTTGGATGGTTACAATCCAGGGACCACCAAAAAGATCTTCCTCTCTAAACACAATAGAGAATCGGTGCGTGGGCACTATCTTCTTTGGAAAAAGGAAAAGGGAAGAAAAATTTCTTCCTTTTGACCACACTGTGGCCGTCGGCTAAGAGAGGGGGAGGAGATGAATTTTTCTTGAGCCTTTTACTTTAACTCTCTTAATTGTGTGTTTTGGGGTCACCCCAAGGTTCCTATTTATTGGAAAACTAAGGTCTCATAAAATCTTTTGAATATCTTTCAATTATTAAATAATTAAATAAGATATTCTAAAATATATTTGAATAATAAAGATATTATATTTTATTCCATAATAAAATATCTCATATCTTTTATTTAAATTAATCAATATTAATTTAAATATATTATCCCATATCTTCCATTTAAATTAATCACATTAATTTAAAATAAAATATTCATATATTTTAAATAAAATAAAATGCAAAATTTAGTCAACTCTTTAACCAAGGTGGCGTGTGACCCCACCATGGGTCACACGCCCCTATCATCATCACATGACAATATTTGGCAATTTATTTTCCTTTTTATTTAATGGAATAATTCCATTAAATAATTAAATAAATAAAACTCCTTTTATTTATTTCCTCTTTAATTTTACAATTTCAAATTAAATATTTAAATAGACTCCTCTATTTAAATCCCCATTAATTTTGGACAACTCAAAATTAATTTAATTAAATAGACTCTTCTATTTAATCTCTCATAATTAATTAAATAGACTTTTCTATTTAATAATTAAATAGACTCATCTATTTAATTCCACCATTAATTACATAATTAAATAGACTCCTCTATTTAATTTCTTTTAATTAATCAAATAGACTCCTTTATTTAATTCCATTTTTCCAAAGAAATTAATCATATTAATTTATGTTCTCAATTACATGCGTTTGCTCGGAGGACTTAATGGACCTATAGGACTAAGCTCCAATGATCCAGAATTACCTTTGATTAAATCTCCTTTTAATCAATTAATTCTCATTCATTAACTCCTAGCTAACTCCACTAAATATCTAGAGTTGCACTCTTAGTACTATAGACATAGTTATGTCCATTTGCTATAATCATTAACTACACTTTGATCCTTCACAAGTTAGTTCGTATCCATGTCTAGGTATTTGCACCGTATTAACCTCCATGATACATCTTGTTCCTTAAGCCCAACTAATTCTCCAATGAACAACCTTACATAATCTGCATTATGCGTCTTTAATCTTGTCCTTGATCAGAGGAATATGGGGCTCCGCTGTTCAAGACCGAATCAGTTCATAAGGGAACTACTTATCTATTTTCCTATATGGAAAAGAGTGAATTCCAATTCTTGTGTAATTATGTTCCCAATTATAAGCAAGATGCAATCCCTAAAGTGGGAGGCATACTGAGCGAACTGTATCGAGTCACTCTCACCTATGCAAATCAAAGGCTTGTCTCTTGCGAATAGGAGTTCGTAATCCACTCAGGATTAAGATCAATTGTACATGATCAACCGGTTGATAAACGAAGTGTCTTTCTGTAACGGCTTTCCCAGAAGACAGTAAGTTTATCTTAGTCCAGTCTACTACAATCTCTATTGCAGTAACACCCACACTCACATGTCTCTACATGAGTGATCTAGATGAGATCACTTGTGCCAATTCACAAGTGGGCCGTATTAGTGGTGTTACCAGAAATAAGGCACCCAACCTTTATTCATGTACCACAGACTTTTTGAGTTATACTTAAGTGAATCTTCCCGCATTATATGCTCACTTTAAGTTATCATAAGTAACTCTTGATCTTATGATGGATTACATTTATTAAACTAATAATAAATGACAATGTAAATATTACTAATTAATAGTTCCTTTATTTATTTATAGTTTAAGTGGATTACATAAGATTTAGGGCAGAAACCCCAGCAGTCACAACGTCAACCGTATCTTCTTTATTTCTCATCAACTTCTTCCACTTTCTACTTGATGATTCATCAGGAGTTAAAGTCTCATTTTGTGTGTGCTTGGTTGAGTTAAAACCACCCATATGAATATTGGTTCTCATGTATCATAAATTTACCACTTCTGATGGTTATGAGATATAACAATCTTGAAAGTCCTCCCATACACGTTCTCTTTCAAATTCCACATTTTTAGCCATATCTTCTGGAGATTGACCACCAAAGCCAGTCGCCCTGTCTTTCCCAAAGATAATAATCAACTCATCCAAGTATGGAAAAGACTTATTTCTTAGTTCTTTTGTTATGGGATGACTTTGCAAGAATATGAGAAATATGTACATCTTTAGGATAGTCAATGCATTTTTTTTGTATCATTCCAACCAAACCCACTACAATTAGGTTCTAACATCTCAAATATTGTATTATATTGCTTTTTTAAAAGTCTTATTCAATAATCAACGTGTTTAGCCTTTACCAATCATCCAGGTATCTTCGTTCTCATAACTTTCTTCAACTGTAGGAGATATTCTGGTTTGAAGGTTCCATTATCACACCTCCAAGTCCCATTGGTTGCCAACTCCAATAGTGATTGTATGAGGACCTCATCCTGTTCTTTACACCAAACATGATTCTTGGAGAGTACTCCTCTAAAATGATCATTTTCATCCATATCTAATTATCAATGACATAAAATATAACTCAATTGGTGAAAAATAAGATTAACACATATATTAAGATCAACTATAAATTTAATCAAGTAAAAAGTTGTGCATTGGACATAATAATCAAGAATAATTTTTCAAATAAACATAACATCCGAAAAATGATGAAATTAGTCATAAAGAAACGACACGTTACAAATCATAATTAACTATCGAATGGGTAAAATTATATTTATACTCATCAAACATCCATTTAGCTATTGAATCTCGCCAAGTAGACCACTCATTAGAGAATTCAACATACATAATGTTTTCTATTTCTACATATGTGGACAAACCATTCATCCCTAAAGATCATCTGACATTTCTCGTCTTATTAGGTTATGTAAAAGGCAACAAGTCGTTATGATTTGACATTGGAGTTCACAGGATAAAAAAAATTCTTAAAGTATGGCCCACCTCCCTTTGAGAATTCCAAACGCCCTTTCTATTACATTCTTGGCAGAAGTGTGTTTCATGTTATAAAACTCTTCAAGAGTTGAAGGTATGTGGCTCGATCTCCACTCAGTAAGATAGTATTGTTGTCCTCTATGTATAACCGGCATCACCGACGTAATAGTAGCCTATAAAAAAAATCAATTTGGTTAAAAAGGTCGAATAAATCGTGTAAATAAATTATTTGTATATATTCTAATATTTTGGGACTTGTAATCTGTGTTGTCTAGATATGGCATCTCTAAGAACTCTAGAATCAGAGGCCGATCCTTCCCATTCAGACAACACATAAATGAACTCTATATTTTGATTACACGCTCCTAGCACATTTGTTGCTATTTCACGTTTCCTAGTTCTATATCTAGGTCTTTCAATAGCACTCACATTCACTCTAATGCAAGTCTCATCTAGTACTCCTAAACAACCCTGAAAGGGTAAAGAAAAAGTAAAGAGTTGAATAGTCTTGGTAGATAAAGATTAACTAAAGGAGGATGCTTGATTCTAATGTTTAATACCTTAAACCATTTCCCTCTTCCATCCAATGAATTAGTAGGGACTGGCTCTGGTTTTTTTAACAATAGCTCATGTATTCGTATAACTGAAACCCATCTAATCTTTTGGGCCCTGAATCATGTCGCGTTGTGTCGAGTAAGTTTATTATTTTAGTTTAGTTGTTAATTTGGGGTTTTAAGTATGTTTTTGAATTGAATTATTGTATGTGGTGTTTAAATCAATAAACCGGATTTGTTACTTAACATTGGAACGTTGGTAGTTTTGAGGTTATAAAAAGGTGAGAATAGGGTGGTGAATTGAAAGGAGAATTGGGAATGACCCAATATTTAATTGAAAATTTTGATTGGTAATATTGATTGTGTTTTGATGCTTGATGTTGTCTTTATTGTAATTAGAAGCATGAACATTTTAAAACTCATAAAAATCACTTTAGTTAGGTTGTACTTCTATATGTGGGAAGAGCATCTCATTGTTTTCATTTGCATGTAGTTTTCAAAATGGGTTGTCGTACCTCATTGATTACGATCACTTTCTCTATGTTAGGCTGCTAGTAAGTATATTAGGATGTATATTGTGAATTGTATGTTTTTGGATGCTTATTGTCGTTATGGAAAATCTTAGATGTGAATTGTTAATGAATAGGAATTGAAAGAGAAATATGGCATGTGTTGCCAAGAATAAATGATAAATGCAATTGGGAATGTAAGGTTTGTAGTTCTTTCTTGTTGCCACAATCGAAGGGCGTAGTTATGGTCCCTAGATAAAGTAAGGCTATGGATGTGTTACATTCAATAACAAGATCTAAGGCTAAATAAGCCAAACACTTGTTTTATATTATTGGGCCAATTTCTGGGATGTGTTGCTAGTTTGATGGACACGAGGAAGAAATAATACAAATATTGTATTCCATTATTTTGTTTGTTGAAATTTACCTCAATGGTGAGGTGACGAATTGTTTGAAAACATTAAGAAAGAAAGTTAAAGGATGAAAAAACTAATAGAAGTTTTCTTAACCCAAGTAATGTTTTGTGTTGTTTACAAGTTTTCTTTCGTTTAACATTATTTCTCACTTAGCGAGTTTAGCTAATGGTGTTACACCAAAAACCTTTCAGGTATTAGCAGATGGACTGGGCCTTGATGATTATTGGCGTGGTGAGTTGATGGGCTATTACTACACATGTTGTTTAGGATGTTTAGTTTCTTTTGAACTTTTCATTTTATTATGTTCCATAGATGTTTTGTAAAAATCTTAAAACTTTTGAGATATATTTTTGTTTATGGTTTTGATGCATGTTTTTACTAAACGCTATGAATTCCGGAATTCGTTTGAAATGAATTTAAAGGATGAAATATTTGAAACTGGGTCTTCCGCTGCTTTAAAAGGCTCTAGCATGTTTATTATTGTTTTAGGATCGGGTCTTTACAGTACATCAATAAAACTTCAAACAATACTATATCCAAAGTAATATCCAATAATATTAAAACAAATGTATATATTATACGTAAATTGAAATAAGGATATTGTAAATAATTATATAATGTACATTAATCATTACATTATAAATCTAAGAGAACACTATATTGTAGTCTATAAATTTTATGAAATGGTGAACTTAAGGAAAAATTAACTTATAAAAAATATAGTAGATTTACAAACTTAACAACATTCATATATATAAGATTAAAACTTGTAACTAAACTACAATCATGAAATATAGGGCTTCAACACATAACTAACCTAACAAAAATAAGTCTGAACGATATTTATTTTATATATTGTACGTAAGTTACAAAAAATCAATGGAAAAGTAAGAACAATTAATTGGGTAGATTAATATATTTAAAAATATATATATATTGTCCATAAAAAGAAAAGATAATAGTATACAACGTTTTATATTATATACTTCGTAAAAATCCTGTAAATCAAAAACTAAAAGAATGAAATAGTGAACTTTATAAATTTACATGAAATAGTGAACTTTATAACAATTTTTTTATAAATTTTAATGCGATATTATTTTGATATAATATTGAAAAATGGATTGAAGAACAATATGAGGTGACGAGAGAAATGAAAAAAATGAAACCATAACAAAAAAAAAATGAAACTGGCAAACGAAATAAAAATGAGAAAAAAAACGAATACAAATGGAAGGAAATCAAAATCAAAATCAGAAATCAAATTGCACTAAATCAAGGAATTTTGAAAATCAAAAGGGAGAGAGAAACAAATGTGCCCTTAAATAAGGGAAAAGAGGAAATTAAATGAGGGGCAAATATGATATATTTAAGAAAAACAATATCATGAATGGGCTAGAAATAGGGGTGAGCAAAAACCGTCCAAAACCGATAAATCAGACCGAACCATCTGGTTCTATAACTATTTTTATAAACCGATGGTTTATTTGGTTCTTTTTTGTGAAGAACTGATTGACACTAGTTTGGTCCGGTTTTTATTTTTAAAAAAAACAATAAAAACCGAACTGAACCGATTATATGCTTTTCATCTCCATCTTTGATTTTTAAGGCGTGCTTTTCTTCTGCTACAAATGTTTTATCTCATAACTATTTTAAATTTTTGTTATTTAACTACTCAAGATTATGGCTTAGTCATTAGATCTACCACATATTGGTATAACTATAAATTTCTCATTGAATTTTTGAGATCTGATGAGAGTTTATGATGAATAGTCTAAAATCGAAAACCAAACCGAAATCGACATAACTTAAACTGTTTGGTTTTGTAAAAAATAAAAATCGAGTGGTTCATGATAATCATAAACCGAAATGTTCGATTTCGTTGGTGGTTTTACCCAAAATTGAACCAAACCGAACCGTGCACACCCCTAGCCAAAAAGTATTAAAAAAGAATTAAAAAAACATAGTGTATTGTTATAATAGGCTATACATTGGATTATCTCATCTTGAAATACATGGAAGGACAAAATTAGATGCAAGGACAAAATTGGAAAAAAGTAGGGGTGAAAATTAAAACCGGAAAATCAAGCCGTAAAAACCGAGTCGTTTCAGTTTTTTCGTATAAGAAACTGAACCGAACCGATAAAATCAGTTCGATTTTCGATTTTAATAAAACCAGTTCAGTTTAAAACAGAAAACCAGAAAACGGATATATGTATTAAATAATCTATAGGTTGTTTAATGACTAGCGCCTGGACGAGTTGAATCCCATGTTGGTCATCATTTAATTAATTATGAAATGGGCTGCAGTCTAACCCATCCCAGAAGTAGCTCAGAAACCCTCTTCTCACCAATATGACCCAGCCCTTTCAGTCCAACCTAGCCCATTTCATATAAAAAAACCCATCTCACCCATTAGTATCCCAAAACACCCATCTCTCTCATTCATATAAAAAAACAGAAATCGGTGGAACCGAACCGGTATTAATCAAACCGAATTGGACCGGTTAGCCTATATTACCGGTTCGGTTTCCATTTCATCAAAGTTGAATTGGTCTGGTTCTAACAGTTCGGCTAAAAAACCGAACCGAACCGGTTTCACCCCCTAGAAAAAAGTAAGTAAACGATGCACATGATTTATGAAAGGAAAATACTCGCTTACGAAAATGCCATTTTTGAAATTTTGAAAAACATTTTCTATATATAAAAATATGCAATTCAAAAGTGTCATATCCTGAAATTTCTCTTTTAATTAAACACAAGCCTCACATTATAAAGATTAAATTGAAATTTTCAAAATAATTGGTTTTTCAAAAAATGACACTTTAATAATTGATATTTTAAGAAATAACAATTTTTTTAAAAAAAATAACATTTCTTATATTGAAATTATCAAAATATTTCAAAACATTTACTAGTTTTAAAATTAGAATTGGTCTCAAATACCATAAATCTACATACTAATTACTAAAATGTCATAACTTTTTTAATATTACTCAAATAGCATAATTAATAGTTCAATAATTTATTGAACTATTTTTCATGGGTATTTTTAATGAATTTGTTTTTTTTTTTTTTTGCTTTTTATGTTTAAGTTCAATAATTTATAGAACTATTTGATTACTTTTAATTATTAATAATGAATTTGTTAGTTTTTTTTAGTTCAATAAATAATTGAACTATAATTATACTATTTAAATAATTTTTAAAAAGTTCTCACATCTAAATAATTAATATGTAAAAATATATTATTTCATTAATTCTCCAGTTTAAAATTACTTGTTAAAAAGGTGTCATTGAATTTTTTTTTCTAAAATAAATTAGGGGTGAGAATCGAAACCGCAAAACCGATAAAACTGAACCAAACCGACAAATTGAATCGAAACCGCCAATATCGATTTGGTTCGGCCCGGAGATTTCTGGACTGATTAAGAATTGGTTTGGTTTCGGTTTCAGTTTTCGGTCTGGGAGGGGTGAAACCGCACCAAACCGAACCGAACCGAAAACATATATTAATTTTTTTTAAATAAACTTCACTGCACACTGCCCTTCCAACCCAATACCTTTTTTTTAAGTTATAGATAGCCCACTATATATATATATATATATATTTTAATATTTATTAATCTAATTTTTTCAACTAAGTTTTTGTTTATATTTGATTTTGTTTTATTTCATAATTCAATATTAGATGATTTTTTTATAAAATTAAATGCGAATGTTCCTATACTAGAAAAACCGGAAAAAACCGAAAACCGAACAGGTAAAAACCGTTCAAAATGGGGCCGGTTCCTATTATAAACCGGACCGGTCCGGTTTTTAAAATTAATTGAAAAACCGGACCGAACCGAACCGGTTTCACCCCTAATTTTAATATAATAATTTAATTTCAAAAGGCAAAAACAATCATTCTAGTATCTGTATTTTAGTCTGTTCAATAAAAAAACCTAGGAAAAGTATGAACATCCCTCCTTGTAAAAAAATAATAATAATAAATGGAAAAACTGAAACCGAACCAAAATCGGTTCGTTTCGGTTCGATCCCGTCTGGTCCAGTCCTAGTAATTCCCAAAACCGAGAATCGGTTTCAGTTTCAGTTTTGGGCAAAAACCGAAACCAAATCCGATATGACAAATAAATTACTAAATCGAAATTATGGAGAGAGTTCATAGTGAAAGTGTTCAAGATTCGAGCTAGCAAACCTAGACTATCGCTTCTATGAAGCTCGCGATGATTCTGAAACCAAAATATTTTCCTTTTCCATTCAGGTACTTCACATCAATCCCATTACCCAATTTCTCTTCTCGTTTATTTTCATCTGAAATTGAAAATCAATCGCTAAACGAAAATGTAGATACAGTTTTCCGTGTTATCAGTAGTTCTTCCTGCTCAACAAACATGAAACAATCGTTGAAATCGACTAGGGTTTTTCTATCTAACGATTTGATTGATCAAGTTCTGAAAAGGGTTAGGTTTAGTCATGGAAATCCTTTACAGGCGTTGGAGTTCTTTAATTATACTAGCAAAAGAAGGGGTTTTTATCATACTGCGTTTTCTGTTGATACAATACTTTATATCTTAGGAAGAAGTAGGATGTTTGAGAAAATTTGGGATGTTTTGACTGATGTTAAGCTAAAAGATCGATCGTTAATCACCCCACGTACTATTATGGTTGTTTTAGGAAGAATTGCCAAAGTTTGTTCTGTGAGAATGACTGTTGAGTCTTTTAGGAAGTTCAAGAAGTTTGTTCCTCAGTTTGATATAGTATGTTTTAATGCATTGTTGAGAACTTTGTGCCAGGAGAAGAGTATGTCGGATGCTCGGAATGTCTATCATGGTTTGAAGAATAAATTTAGACCAAACTTGCAAACTTTTAACATATTGTTGTCGGGTTGGAAGTCCACGGAGGAAGCCGAGGGGTTCTTTGATGAGATGAGAGAAATGGGTGTCAAACCTGATGTTGTTTCGTATAATTGTTTGGTTGATGTTTATTGTAAGAATAGAGAAATGGAGAAGGCATTTAAGGTGGTAGAGAAAATGCGGGATGAGGATATTCCTGCTGATGTGATTACGTACACTAGTATTATTGGAGGGTTGGGATTGATTGGTCAGCCTGACAAAGCTAGAGATATTTTGAAGGAAATGAAGGAGTATGGATGTTACCCAGATGTTGCGGCTTACAATGCTACTATACGAAATTTTTGCATTGCAAAGAGACTTCGTGATGCTTTTGATTTGATGGATGAGATGGTGAATAAGGGTTTGAGTCCTAATGCAACTACATTCAACTTATTCTTTAGGATTTTCTTTTGGTCAAATGACTTGAAGAGTTCGTGGAATTTGTATCGTCAAATGATGGATACTGGGTGCTTGCCTAATACACAATCATGTTTGTTTCTGATGAGGTTATTTAAGCGGCAGGAAAAGGTGGAAATGGCACTAGAATTGTGGAATGACATGGTGGGGAGGGGTTTTGGATCTTATATATTAGTATCTGACGTTCTATTTGATCTTCTTTGTGATATGGGAAAAGTGATGGAAGCCGAGAAGTGTTTTCTGCAGATGGTTGAGAAGGGGCATAAGCCTAGTAGTGTCTCATTTAGAAGGATTAAAGTGCTCATGGAACTGGCAAATAAGCACGAGGCCCTTCAAAACTTATCGAAGAAAATGGCTATTTTTTCTGCTCCATCAGAACGCTTTCTTGAAACTAGAATTAGTCCAACTGATGGAACACATTCAATTTCATTTCCATGTTAAATGCATCTTTTACAAAATTTGCTCGGAAAAGTGCCAAGAATTTTCACTTCAGTAAAAACTGCTGGACCATCAAGGCATGAACTGCGCGTTTAAAGTGGTATTTGCCGCTAAAAAATTATTAGATATATTGAAATCAAATCTTTAGCAGATGGTATTTAAATCAACGACCTATGTTGAGGGCTTAGAAAATTACCCTGGAGATTTTTTTTTTTTTTTTGCTAAACCGTTCATGAAATCTAATTTATTCATTTCATTACTATGAGCTCAATTTCAGGATTATTGAAGTTTGAGGAAGGGAAGGAATGAACTGATCGGTTGAAGAACTTTTCTCATGATAATGTTCAATTATGATGCTTACTTCAAGATATGAAATATATTTATGAATACAGGATCTCAGATCTGTCATTCATTTCTATTAGCTCAAACTTTCAGGATTTGAAAGTTTGAAAACTGAAGAAGAGAAGGAATGAGCCGATGGAAAGAACTTCAGGGTATGAAATATAATTATGAATACAGAATCTCAGATCTGTCATACATGCTTGTGAAGATGACTGTGTCTGATCTGATCGTTAAACTTTCAATCCTAATGGGGAATATATTTTCGAAGTTGAAGACAGTATAGGCTGGCTCATAACTGCCTTAATGTAATGGATGGGAAGAAATATCATTTTAAGTCCTGATGTTCCTTCAGTAACTGATTTTTGTTTCAGACGACTTCTCGAGTGTGCAATCTCATTCATATGACCTCGAAAGTCAAAGGGTAAATTGTTCCATCCCCTCTATATCGGTAAACAGATACCACGTGTTAGATTCTCTGTCTTGGAATTTGCAAACTGAAAGGCCTCACATTTTTGCACATTTTCTCAAGGAAGTTCTATATTATATCCATTCTGAAATTATGTTTTCTGAGAACAAGATAAATAGTACCTATCTGAAAAGTGGACATAATCGTTGGCGGAATCTTCTGCAATGATCAATCTTTCCAACCCGTTTCCCTTGATGCAACTGTTATGCAAGGGGTCTGGTTTAGAAGGCAGGTTCTTCATGCAACAAATAGCAGCAAATTTCTAAAGCATTACTGTTGCTTAACTGAATCCTTGGCCTAAGTCCTTTCATCAGAATGCCTATTTATGTTGCAGTTGAAGCTTGCAGCCATGATGTAAAAAAGAAGTGCTTGTTATTAATATTGTCATTGAAATCCTTTCCATGACATCTTTATTTTGAAAGCCCTTGGGAAGGAGCAAAATATTTCAATTTTTACTCTGTTTTTGTTTTTGTTTTGTTTTTTCCCATCAAATTAAGAGAAAGACTTGAATCTCGATCTTATAGGAAGAGAATTCCAATGTCTAACCATTTAAGTTATGTTCAGGCCAACCACTATCTGTGTATTATGATGGCCGAAACAAAGTTGAATTGAAAGTGAGTAATCTCTAACTATGTGGCTTGTTATGATCTAGACTAGGATTTTTTTTTTTAATCATATACGTGGTATAAATATAACTCTCTTGTTGCTGGTTCTTTACGTTCTCTCCTTCGTAAAGGTTCAATCAAATCTCTTGAAGTGTAGTAGTGTCAAGACTCTTTGGACATATTTGTTTCATGTCTATAACACCATTTTTTCAGAGTTCATGATCAAAAATAACTTTGGTGATATATTTTTAGTACGATTTATTTTATATGTATACATAACCTCTTTTAACTTGCATAACTCATGAAATATATATATATATATATATTTTAATAAATCGAGCATGTCATTGATAAATGAAAAGGCCAAAGGAACCATTCTAATTGGCAACAATAATAGAAGGAGAATAATTACAAAAACAATTACAAAAAACACTCCAAGAGGAGGCATGAATCACACAATTCTTCCAAAGATGATCCTTGTCTACAAAAATTCTTTTATTACATTCTAACCAAATATTCCAACAAACGACTTTAATCGACATGATTTTGATTAATGATAGGTCATGAAGTATTATCTTCATACAATATTGTCGGAATGGTTTTGATTAATGATAAACTACATATTTATTTGATGTATTGGATCATAAATCTTAACCACACAGTCTCCAATTTAAATGCATGACAACAATTTTCTTAATAATGTATTATAATTTTTTTTTTCTTTTTTTTTTTTTTATGGAATGTGAAGTGAGAAAAGCAAATTTTTTGAAATATTTCTAAAATAACATTTTTCAGGGTATCTCAGTCTAAGAGTGATAGATCTCAGAAATTTTACTATTTTAAAAATATTCATTCATAAAATGCCATTTTTAAAACCTCAAAAGAAAACCACAGATTGAATTGGAAGCCATATTTTGAGAGCGGTAGTCTAGAAGGAGAAAAAAAAAGGTCTATTTTATTTTTCTATTATAGAACCAATCAAATAATTGGGTAAAAAAATCAAATTCACTCAAAAAATTTTCAAGTAAATTTATTATTCATCGTTTAAAACAAATATAAGCCTCCTAACATCTGAAATATAAAAATGATCTAATAATAAGTTCCTTCACCATGAAAGACATTGGCACCCAGTTAAAGTCATAAGAAACAACTTTTAGGATTTAATTCAAATTTTGACGAATCAATCAAGGTAACAATAATTTTTGATAGGGAAAAACACCAAACTAAATCTGCATTCTGATAGATACCATTCCAGCACCAAAAGCTCACTATGAAGCCATCTATGCCTGAAAATAGTAGATGAAATTAGTAAATCACATCAACTTAGCCCAGACCTTTGATAACCATTTCGTTTTCTGTTTTAACTTTTCAAAAAACAAGATTGATAACTATTTCATTTTACTAGTTTTGACAAACAAACAAAAAAACAAAAACAAAAAACTTAAAACCAACATTCAAAAACCGTGAAATCTATGAAATGAAATGGTTACCAAAACGGGGGCTTAAATGTGAAATGAAATGGTTACCAAAACGGGGGCTTAAATGTAAACTTATATTTGCGGTGACTATGGGCCAACCTTGTTTGCAATATTGTTTGAGAGCCAATCAAGTCCTTCATAAAGCCCTTCCCCAGATGTGGCACATGTGCTCTGGATGTACCTGCGGCATGTGAATAGAGTAAGTACTAAGCAAACTAGAAAGCAAGAGATGGTGATAGAAGAGTATAACAATCATCTCATTCACCAGTGGCGTTGACGCAGGGAGTGAAGACCGAGCTTATCAGTTATCTCTGCAGCATTCATAGCATTCGGAAGATCCTGTTTGTTTGCAAATACCAAGAGAACTGCATCCCTCAATTCATCCTGCAATTATAACAGAAAGGAAGATCATATGAAAGATGGAAAAGACCCACGTAATCTGTGACTTTTAATTTGCAGATTGTTCTGTTACACCACGAAGCTTTGCATACCTCGTTCAACATTCTATGCAACTCATCCCGGGCTTCCACAACACGGTCTCTGTCATTGCTATCAACCACAAAGATAAGTCCTTGTGTGTTCTGGAAGTAATGTCTCCACAATGGTCGGATCTAGAAAGACAATACGGCATCATTGTAAAAAACTATTACTAAAACTTTCTCGTACATAGTTACATTGATATATCAACATATTTAATTTTAGACATATCACATTCACAATTTAAGTGCATTGGTCATCTAGAAAGAACATGAACGACAAAAAATTTGGCTGTTTGACATGAAGTTCAATCCATCAAAAAATGCCCATGTCCTCTCTTCTTAATTTTTTTTGCAAAAAACAATAATTATTTAAATTAACTATATGTTAGAAAAATAATTGAACTTACCTTGTCTTGGCCACCAACATCCCACACGGTAAAGCTGATGTTCTTGTATTCCACAGTCTCAACATTAAAACCTATCAAAGTATTTATCAGTGATAAATCAAAAATAGGAACCATTCACTACTCTCTTATTTCTTCTCTTTTCATTTTATTTTTTTGAAATTTTGTTTGAGGGGTGTTCTTTGAGATTCCACAGAAAGAATAACAGTAGCATATACAAATACAATTACAAGTTTGCACAAGTAGAGGAATCTGAAGAACACAACTAACATTTGGAGGTTCGTGCATTATCTGCCACAAGATGGATAGCTCTCCCTCATATAGCCCAAGGAAAAACTAAAAAACTTAGACGGAAAAGAGTCTACCTTATGCACATGTTGTGTACTGATTTAATGATTAATCCGTACAAGACCGTCCATAAGCACATATTGACAATTTTTAAAGTATTGGATCAATCTAAATACAATTGGTTTTAATCTATTTTAGTTCTTCGATAGGAAATCGAGTTTGACTAGTTTAGCATACCCTTTCAGAAAATTTTACAACATGGATACTTTTATTACTGTAACCTTTCGTTTCTTTTTCACATCTTTCAGTTTTTATTACACTTGCACTTCAAGACTATTTTTGAACAATTGTTTTTTTTTTAAAAGAACACCTCAAAAGGCCATTTCATTGAACAAATGAAAGAAGTACAGAAAAGTAAAAATAAAACAATTGTACACCACTAGTTCTTCATTCCTGTGATCTTTTATCATAATATCCGTTTCAATTCTCTTCTAGTATTTGAGTTTGTTAATTCAACTGCTTAGGAGACGCATAAAAATAGAATTTTACCAGACTTGTCTAGAGCCAGAGCTTGTAGAATTAACATTCAAATCCCATAACCATAGAACAGGGAAAGGATACAACATTTTGATAATAAGAGAATTACAGATACCCCTTAGCCTTAAGTAATGGTTAACACACTTACCAATAGTAGGAATTGTGGTGACAATCTCCCCCAGCTTGAGCTTATACAGAATGGTGGTCTTACCAGCCGCATCGAGACCCACCATAAGTATGCGCATCTCCTTCTTTGCAAAGAGACGGCTGAAGAGCTTTGTGAAAGATAGCCCCATTGTCACGTGGACAGCAGATCTATAAAGTGAGAAGTACATATGTTATTCGTTTTAAAAGTTTCAATTTCATTCCTAAAATATCAACATTTTTTTAATAAAGTTCCTATCCAATTACAACATTAGAAATGTATAATAAATTTATGACAAGACATTCAAAAAACAATAATTTTTTACCACACGTTACAAATCTCCAACAATGCTAATTTTGGTGAGTTTTTTTTAGATAGAATTCTACAGGTTTCACGGTAGGATCAACTCTATAACATAGCCCCATTTACACATGGACAGCTGATCTATATATCTATTTAAAGAGAAAAGTACAAAAAAAGCTAAATACATCATTTAGCCCGGAATTCTCCTCCAAGATATCAATAATTTTCAATCAAATCTCTATCCAATAACACCATTAGAAATCTACAAATTTAAGACATGTCATTCAAACAATATTATTTTTTATGCCACACATTTCCACCAATGCTAATTTCTTCTTTCTAAAAGAGTTGATAAGTTTTTAAATAGGATACTACAAGTTTCACGAGTAGGATCAAATCTACAAACAGGCCCTTTATATTTTTCTATTTTTCAAGTAAGGTGGATAATCAACCTTTGAAATTTTCCAAATCGTTCAAAAAAACATTTTTTTCGACCCCCGTGTCATAAGTCAAATACAAACTTCCACAATGTTATTAGAAAAAGATTTGATTGTATCGATAATTTTTAAAACAATGAAGTCTAAATTGAAAAGTATTAATTATATAACCATATCATATATTTAGCAAAAAAAAAATTATAATACCGAAACCACACAGCATAGTTTGCTTCATTCGTCAAAACGAAATATCAGATTTCATTCATAAATATTAAAAAAATTGCTCAAAAAACAAAATTCGAAATTCTACAAAATTGAAGGTGTAAAAAGATAAAGAAATCCAGAGTCAATATTATAATAATTAGACTAAAAAAATCACATTTCAAAAGCAAGAAAGTAACATCAAAATGACAAAGAATGAAATGAGAAACGCAAATTGAAGCAGAATCTAGGATCTTAAGCATCCAAATATCGTAAATCCAAATCAACTCAATGAAATCACACAAATCCTAATCTTCCTAATCATGAAAAACACAAACAATAAAAAAAGAAAAAGATAGATCTAAAAATCAAAAATTCAAATAAAGACATAAAACATTAAAAATCAAACAGATCAGATCAACGAGTATCATAAAAAATGTAAATAACATAGAAAACAAAAACAGACCCAGAAAAATTCAGATCCAAAAGATAGATTTGAAACGAATGAAAGAAATTGAAAAAATGAAAATTGAGAAATTGGAAGGAAAAGAAAAGGGAAACCCAGAAAAACGACTTGCCTGAGGAAGGGAGGGGAAATTATAAAAACAGAGATCTCTGCTCTGCCTCAGAGAAAGAGCTGTCCTTTGACGCGGAAATCGAAGGGCTTTGGTATTTGGCTTCGTGGGTTATTTATAGGATTTTTTGCTTTTGAATCTTAAAGGCAGAATCTCGTTTGTTACCAAAAGATCGACGCTTTGCCTGCAAATAGTTAAGGACATGGCCTCGCTATTAGGGTAATAATAGACTATTCATGGACAAGAGTTTACCTTATGATGAGTTTAATAAATTAATAAATATATATATATATCATTTTAGTTGGGATATTTGTATATTTGACCTCGAAAATTGGGATCTAATGAAACTTGTTAGAGTAAATAGGATTTAGAGAATAATAGTTTATTTTAGCACTTTTGATTTCACTTTTATGTTGATTATTTTCCCTACGAATCATATTATGACAAGTGTATTTACTTTCCCTATATGATGAAAGTTTGGCCTCAACACTATTCATGTTGAGCCCTTCTCATTTCCCTTTTGCTTCTCTCTCTATCTTTAAAATTCACATGGTATCAGAGCTATGGTTTTCTAATTTAATATTAGCTTAAGAATGAGCAAATATGGAGTAAGATTCTGGGGTGGGTAATTCATATTCAAATCTTCCTCAAATCTTTCTATTTTCCTTCCGTTCATTACTTCTTAAATGGCTCAACATCAAAAAAAAAAAAAATCTGATTCTGGGAATTGTCTGATCTTCACAATCTCCTTCACTTTTTCTCTCTTTTAAAATTTTCTTTTCCCTTCTCTGTTCCCTTTTTTTTTTCCCTTCTCTCTACACTATTTTGTTCATCTGCCACCATTTTCCCCATCATCGTCAACCGCATTTCACAACCTTGATTTCCCCCCCCCCCCTTTTCTTTCATTTAGTTCCATCCATGACTATATTTCTGGAACATGCATTCTATTTTTTTTACAGGCTTCATTGATCTAAATCTCAAATCCCCTTTCTCATTTACTCTGTTCATCATTTAAAAAAAAAAAAAAAAAAAAAAAAAAAAAAAATTAGATCTAGATCTAGATATTTTCACCAATTTCATTTCTTCCAGATCTGTCTAAAATCCACCGCCACCATTTGTCTAACATGGCCGTTTGGGTTCTTGAACTTCAAGCCACTCCTCTTCCTTTTACGAAACAGAATGTAGTATGCTTGCTTCCGCTCCTTCAGATCCGATTACTTTAACCACGGGTTTATCAGATCTCGCCCTTCGTTTGTCTCGCAGCACCACCGTTCAGATCCCGTCATCACTGTCTCCACAACACCACCTCGCCCTCACCAATTTGCCGCTTCCATACCTCTACCATCACTAGTCTGTCTCAGATCCATCATATCCGAACACCACCATGACGCCCCAGATCTCGCACATCACCACACCTCAGATCTACTACAGACTCAGCATCACACAAAAATATATATATCTTCTCTTATCACCATTTTCTTCCTATAATTACTGTTTTTATTTTTATTTTTCTTCTTCAACCCAAATTCATCAAAACCCCAATGTTCTTTTTTTTCCTTCTATTCTCTTCCATGTTAAATATCCATCCATTTCTAGACCTTTAGCTTCAGATCTGTTAGCCCTTTTCATTTTCTTGTCTTTTCTTTTATCTATTTTTCATTTTTTTTTCACAGATATGCTTCCCTTTTGATTTTATCTTCCTGAGAATTTCTCTCCTGCTTTTTACTGTTCTTCGTAAAAAAAAAAAATCAGATCTCAATCTAGATCTTAACTATCTTCCACTATTCTGATTTCTTTACCCAGTCCTTTTTATGTAGATCTTCAAACTAGTCTTTTTCTTTCACTCAATAGTCAAGATTAAAAAAAAAAAAAAAAAAAAAAAAAAAATCCCAGAAACTTATCCCTTTTTTTTTTAGCATCATATATTTATTTCCTCTCTTCATTTTCTCTACTTTCAATCTTAATATCCAGCCTGCCAGAAGCAGCGGCCCTCTTACTCAAACCTTCTCAGTTTTAAGCAGGTAAATCTTGCCATTCCTTTTCAGTTAGGCCATGTAAATCATGAGCCATCAACATTATCTCCACTTTTCAAGTTTGTTCTGCATTCAAAACTCTCAATCTCTTCTTTCTTTCCCTCAAATTATATGTTCTTTCTACAATCATTCTCTATTGATTTACTGCTTTTTGGGCTTTTGTTCACAGTAGCAGTAACCACTAGTCTAGATTTTTCTCAAATGTTATTTGTTTTTGGTTCTTCATTTAAATATTTTTCAATCTAGATTACATTCCAGCTTCTTCGATCTCCAAGCTCACCGATCTTCTCAGACCGTTTCGCTTGCGGGGGGATGTTAGAGTAAATAGGATTTAGAGAATAATAGTTTATTTTAGCACTTTTGATTTCACTTTTATGTTGATTATTTTCCCTACGAATCATATTATGACAAGTGTATTTACTTTCCCTATATAATGAAAGTTTGGCCTCAACACTTTCATGTTGAGCCCTTCCCATTTCCCTTTTGCTTCTCTCTCTATCTCTAAAATTCACAAAACTTAACCTCAATTTGTATTTTTTTTATAAATAAAATCTTATACTGATGTCATCCAAGCGTGAAAAGACCAAAAACCCTTTGAAAACTCCTTTTTGTATTGTTATAACTCTTTTATCTTTCTCTTTCACTACTCTCTCTCATTAAACAAAAACTCCTTACTCTCTCTCTAAACTTGCTCAAGGAAGAAGAAGGTAAGAATTATTTATCTTTTTCACATTACACCAAACGTATGATATTCGTGTTAGAAAACAGAAACATCACACATTTTTCGTCTGACCAATCAAAGTCAATGATCGGTCATATCATAGGCAATGATCGGTCCTATGATTTGAAGGTGCCTATGAGATCTGATTGATAATTTCCTATGATCTGACCGATCATTGACTATGCTTTGACCGATCATTGACTATCTTTGTTAGCTATTGATAAGAGCACAAAAGTGAAGCTCTAAATCCCTTAGTTTGTTAACATTTCAAGAAGAATTAGGTTTAATTTATTAAGTAGGATGTAAATTATACATAAATAACTTGAATTTGAGCTAGACTCATATTTTGTGATTATTTTTGTGTTTTACATATTTTCTTCTCTCTTCAAGTTAGGTTTCTCTCTTTCTAACCCACTTTTACTGAGTTCTAAATGAAGTTCTTAGGCAGCAAGACTTGTCCAAAGCTTGTCCTTATCAATTAGCCTTTGTTGAAAAAGATATGTCCATCTGGAGCAAGGAAAGTCGTAGCTGAGGCAAGTCGCTAAAAAAATCCGACGATATTTTTCTCGCTAGCTGTTGCTGACAAGACTAGAAGTTGGCACTTCCCGCTATAGTATCTGCTCGTGTGGCCTACAGTGATCCACCTGGTAGTTCACCAACCCTTATTTTTTAGGGGGAAAATGGAAAGAGAAGTAAGAAGGCGTGATATATAAGCTTCAAGAAAAAAAAAAGAGAGTAGAAGTAGAAGAAGAGGAACGAGAAGAGAAGAAAGGGTGTGAAGCAAAAAAGAAGGAGGAGATCCAAATTAGTTAGAACCAATAATTATCTTTTTATTCATTTACTGTCTTTAAGCAATTTAGTTTATATATTTTGGCATGGGCTCTATTTTTGTTTTTAATCTTTCTACTGTAATGACTTTAGCTATGAGTATCTAAATCTTCGTGGTGTTGTGAAAGGATCAAGGATGGTAAGAACTTCAAGTGCAATGAGACATTTAATGAGTATTTTTACGATAAACTATTAACTTTCTTAATCTTCACCTTGTGTTGAGCTTAGTGAGAACTGAGTTGGAGGAGTTTAATCTTGTATTGAGATTAACAATTCAAAAAGAAAGAGAACAGTGGCAACTTCACATTTGATTTTAGAGATAAATAAAAGTGTGAGCTGCATGGTTGATGAGTTGATGAAAAGTAAAGGAGAATGCATGAATTTCATGTAGGCATTTAGAGATAAAAGGTTGCATGAAAAGTGCTTGATGACATTTGGAAAAATGAAGTCAATTCCTTGCTTTAAGTTATGCTGTCAATCTTAATCAGTTAAAATACGAATTTAGAGATCATTAAAGCAAGATTATTTATTGAGAAAACATCACCATCTTTGTACCTCAACACAACACCCACAACTCCTCTTGATCTACACTTGTTGTTGGATCCACTCAACTAAACATTTATTAGCTTGCTATAAACAACTCTAAAGTTTTTTTTAAGTATCTAGTCAGCTATCCTTGTGGGATCAACATCCTCTTGTCACTTTATTACTTGTTGACCATGTACACTAGCATGTCATCCACCTTCCATCTAGTTTAATCCATCACCATTTCTACCAATACCGACCATAGGCAATAATCTGTCAGATCATAGGCAATGATCGATCAGATCATTGAGTAACAAAGCTTTTTTCGAATTTTTAATATTGAATCTGATTTGAATTTTTGACTATTTGTGTAGATGCCAATTATAAGACTATTTGTTTGTTATGGTGGACATTGGGATACTGATGGTTACAACTATATCGGTGGCTCATTGGGAGGAATAATTGTGGATAAGGGTATAAGCTATGAAAATTTAGTAGAACGACTATATGTAGTTGTAGGAGCTAACCTTTCATCGACTACTATAAAAATCAAGTGCATATACAAGTATGCAACAGTTTGTCCCCCTTTTGAAATTAGAAATGATATGAAGTTATAATTTTACATTATGAACATCTCGATCTGATATATGTATCCTCTAAACTTAGAGACACGATGAATGGAAGTGGAAGGGATATGAATGTTAACATAAATCAATCTCATGGATTGGGGAATATTGCATCTATGACTTAGTTGGATGATACTATAGCTCCATGTGATTTAGCAAACGATGATAATGTAAGGATGAATTGGAAGAAGGTGAACGAGGATTTTCATTACGATAAGCATGGTCATGATATTTTTTTAGGATTGGATGACATATTCGACATATTTGACATATTCCCCTTCTTATCACGTACATCCACGTGATTACTCAATTCACATTCATGGACAACATTCCTCTCAAGTTTCACTATGACAATATCCCTCTGGACATCATGAATGTCGAATATGTCATCCAATCATTCAGACTCCCAATGAATGACTTATGATCGTTTTAGTGCAGTGGTATTTTCGTAATTAATTGAAATCGGGATTCAGCCTTAAAATCATCCCCTTCTTCTTCCCTAAGCCGAAAACCAACCCCCCCCCCATTTATCATTTTTTTCTCTTATTTTCGCCCTAATAAATTCCCAAAAGTATTTTTGACATAACTCCCTCATCCGAACTCTGATTTGCGAAAATAAGATATCTATTTCTATCAATTTTTCGTTTTCTTTCCATTGAGCATAATTTCGTAGCAATCCAACTTCTGTAGAAAATATTATGGGTCAAAACCAATTTGGACTTATTATGGTTTATTCGAATTTAATTAATTTTTGTTTCGCTTTCTTGTCGTATAGTTGCAGAATGGCTCTTCCTTGCAGTGGGTAATTGTTTGATGAAGTTTGAGAGAGGTTTCTTCAAATTTCGAAAAGTTGTGGTTATGAAAGGAATAATTTGGGAAATTTTTGAAAATTCTTCAAGTTGAGTAAATGAATAGATTGGTTTATTGTGTTTTGGGGAAACCCAACTTATTAACTATTGATTGGAGATAAGAAACATGTACTTTTGGATGTTTAGATTGATGTTCTAATGATATTTAAGATGTTTTTGGTTGCTGATTTTTCCGGAAAAAAGTATGAGAAAAGTATGAATTTGATGTGGTAATTGGTGGTAGTTTTTTGTGATCTTTTGGATAATGTTTTTGGTGATATAGTGGCTGTTTTTAGGATTTTAATGTGCTACTTAGTTGCTGATTTTTTTGGAAAATGATGTAAAAGGTGTAGTTATGAAGTGGGTTAAGGCTTATGAATAAGTTTGATTGGGTGTTGGACTTGGGTGGTTTGATATGTTTTTGGGAGATTATTATGAGTTTCTAGATTGAGTTAAGAGCTGATGGTTTTGGTTTTGGTTGTTAATAATTATTTTAGGAGTTTTTATGAGAATTTTAGTTGCGTTGTTGGTTTGAAAGATAACTAGTTTATTATGTTTATTTTATACGCATGTGTATGACTGTGTGAGAGGTTCGTATTGATAAATGCGTTAATCAATAGTGAATACAATGTAGGTTCACATTAAGAGGGCCATGTTTAATAAAGAATATGTCGTAAATATTTTTTTTGTAATGCATTGCTTAAATAATCTTTTTACGGGGTAGGTCTATTTCATGTATGTAATATGTGAAAAAGAATATATTTAAGGTTCATTTTATGTACTAGCTATACATAAAAGAGAATATGCGTAAAAGTTTTAATTGTGAAAAATTGTGTTTAAACTATTACGAGTAGGTTCGCTCAATACTTGTTGGTACAAAGAAGAATACCAAATGTTTGTGATTAAGAATTGTTGAGATGTAGTATGTAAGATTTTTAGTTGGAAGTTGTTGAGAATATAGTTTGGAGTTCGGATATTGAGAAGAATACCATGTGTTTGATGAATGTGGGAAATTTATAGCAATTGTAACTTGAGGGTTATGAATTGTTTTATTTGTAACTTGAGGGTTATGAATTATTTTATATATAACTTGTGAGTTATTGGGGTGGATGACTATTTGAGAATAGTTTGTGATTTAGAGTATATTTGTGGGCAAGATTGAGATGTTGGGATATTAATTTTGAGGTGTTAACATTGTTCGGAAGTTGCGATATTGGATGAGTTGAATCTGGACTTAATAAATTCAGGCGTATTCAAAACATAGTTTTCTTTTCAATTTATTTGCTCATTGGGCGTAGTTTTATGATGATATTTTTTTCAGGTAATAAGCGAAAAGGAGTTGGCAAATGATGAGGACTTGAAGAAGATGTGGTTTATAATGTGACAGTTGGCGCCAATCTTCTTTCATTTTTATCCTTTACTTTTTCTTTAAATTTTGAGAATGTGAGACTAGATTTTGACATTCAAGTGATTCAGGATTATTTTTGTCTTGGATTTTATTTGATGAATTTCTTTGTTATTGAATTTTCACTGACAATTGTTTTGTTTTAGATAAATTGTTCGCGAACAAAAGTTATTTGAACTTGATTTAAATTGAATAAATATGTTATTTTCTTCATTGAGTTTTTCGCTGTGCTTTATTGTCGTTTTATGACAAGTTAGGATGTTACACCATCTTAGTTGGAACCTGACTCAATAAGTTCAAAAGCAATAATATCAATAAGGTATTCTTTCCTGCTATCAAGGCCTATCGAGAGTTCGTTTTCCAACGTTATTGGGCAACCCTTTCTATGTTCGCAGGTGTGTGTGAGTACTTGGAAGGTGACGTTGGTCTAGATAAATGGGCACGTGCTTTTGCGTGAAAAAATAGATATCATATAATGACCACGGATATTGCAAATCTATCAATAGTGTATTCATCGAGAACTACCAGTGACTTCACTGCTTGAGGGTATTCGTGCGAAGTTGCAAAAATAGTTCTTTTAGTGTCGAGTTGAAGCATCAAGATAAAAGGAATCTTAACAAAAACATGTAGGTGATACAGTCTGAGCAACTCATGAGAGGTCAATGACATTGTCTGTCAAGACCATTGACATTTATCGTTCCACAGTGAAAGATAATGAACTTGTTACGACTGTTGATCTGAACTCCATGGAATGTAGTTGTCGATTATTTGATTTAGACTGATTGTCCTGTAAACATGCACTCGCAGCAGCACGAGAGTAAAATGTTAACCCATATACATTATACTCAGACTATTTTACAGCCGAGTTCTTATTGAATGTATATGCGGAACCGATAAATCCAGCTCCCCACGAGTCGGAGTATAAATCGTCTGAGGGATTTCAGCCACTAAGCGTGGTACCTCCTAAAGTGGTGTCACGTATTGGATGTTGGAATAAACTAGGGATCCCGTCATCTAGAGAGATTGTTGTGAAAACACGACATTGTGGAAGGTGTGGTTCAATTGGACATAACAGAAAGATATGTCGTAATCCGATTTCTTATGACTTATAAATGTAAATTGTGTAACTTTTTATTTAATAAATCATTCAGATCATAGGCAATGATCTCTATGATCTGTCCGATCATTTGGACAGAGGCTTTATATTATTCTGTCCAAATGATCGATCAGATCATTGCCTATGATCTGACTGATCATTTGGACAGAGGCTTTATATTATTCTGTCCAAATGATCATTTATTCCAATGCGGTTTTTTTACATTGACTGGAGCATATACCTAATGGAAGAAGAAATAAGGAAAGTGAAAAAATGAATTGATTATAATTTAAGAGAACCTGGAATATAACTTACATAATCGCAGTCACACCATGGGATTGTGAAATGTCCATGCTTGTCTAGAACATAATCCATGAGTTCAAAATATTCCTGCCAATCTTATACCTCATTATTCTGCACAGTCGTTTCATAGTCGGCCCAACTTCAAGCGCAATATTGTTATAACAAATATTATAGTGATGAAAGTTTCAACTCACCTCAAACTAAATGCAGACAAATATCTTATTGGTAGAAATATGTACCGCAAAGTAGGAGTCAACGACTGTGAAATGTTGCTTAATAAATTCAGGCCGCTTTCTCAACTTATCTTGGATAAACAACAGTATCAATATGCTATATATTGAAAACAAACATTAGTGAGTAAGACTATATATTAGCATATGTTCATGAATTGAAAGTGATCCACTAACTTCACAGCCAAGATATGGATTTGCTAACCCAATTCAATTTAGGAATAAATATTTCTGCTTCGCACCGTAGTACTGACACGGCACCAGAGTTTTAGCATACCTCTTATTGGAAAAGTAATTCTTGTATTTATTCATTATAGCTTTTGGCACTATGTACAATGGGTCATATAGTTCTATCTCTTCCTTTGCCAACTTCACTCTCTTTTTTGAAATAAACGGAGATCATTGAACTGGCTTGACCTTCATTTTTCTAGTGCCTCGATGACGCTTCTTAAATTCACTGTGCTCATCCATCATAATGATGTCGGAAGTAGGCTATGATGTATAAAAAAACTCATTAACTTGTGCCTGACTCACCCTTTGATCATTCGCCTCTGCTCTCCCCTCTCCCCTCAAGCCCCTGGTTCTTAAGATTTTCTCTCTCGATCTTCTCATCATCCTTCTCCTCCACTTTCTCTTCAATCTCCTCCTCCTAAACCTTCTCATCATCCTTCTTCTCAACTCTCTCCTCACCCTCTCTTTGCTTCTCATCCACATTCTCCTCAACTCTCTCCTCAATCTTCTTCTCCTCAACCTTCTCATCCACTTTTTTCTCCTCACCCTCAATCCTCTCATCTCGAAGCCTATAATTATCAACAATGTCATGCTCATTATCATGCTCATGCTCTTTATCGTTCCCGTGGTCGTCTGCATGCTCATGCACAATTTTTTCTACAATATCAGTTTGACAGAGACATTTTAACCCTATAGTCATTAACAATAAAAAACAACAACATATATATCTTTTATTACCTTCAACAATAACGTCTTGATGTTCGTTAATATGTACATCATAGTCCGAACATCTGTTTCCACCCGTTCAAGACGAGTCTCACATTTGAGAATTGCTCGTTTGTATTTTGATGACAAATAGTGACGCTTCTTTTCTCTGTTCTTAGCCTTAATAACATCAATTTTCTCATCCTTTGGCCTGTTCACCTCATTTTCTTTTGGTCTTTTTACCTCATTTTTTTAGCCTCTTCAGCTCCTCACCTTCTGTCCTCTTCACCTCCCTTGCTTCTATAATCTTCTTCTTTTTTGATGGTTTAACCTTCAACATAAAAAAAAAATAAGCACGTGTATTACAAAGAAAGAAAATTGTACACATGATCGGTCAGATCATGTGTATGATTTGACTGATCATTAAGATAGAACTAACATATATGTTTTATCCGAATGATCGGTCAGATCGTATACTACGATATGACCGATCATACACTATGATCTAATCGATCATAATGTATAATATAACATATAACTTATAACTTCACAAAATAAAAAAAAATACCAGTTAGGAAAAGACTTTCTTCGTAAGGCTAGTTTGTGTCATGGACTTTCTATTCTGCCATAAGCATACTTCCGGTATAATTGTATGAACTTTCGATACATACTTTTTAGCAACAAGCTCATGTATTTGTTCATAAATTCATGCCTATAGTAGTTTCATATATAAAATATCAGATAACTATAAACTTTCACAATGCAATACAAAGAAAGTTTTTAGAATAGTACTTGAACTGCATACGGAAATCCGACTAGCGAGTAGGTTGCACCCAACAGCTTCGCATCAGGGTTGCTCTTTTTTTTATCTTCAACCATTTCATCATCCAGTAATTCAATTTTTTTTTCCGTCAAATTTCTCTTTCCTATAATCGCGTCATTCAGCGAACCAAGTGTGATCGAATAAATGGTGTCAACCCAGTCAAAACTTTCCCATATTTATTCATATTCTACCAATGAAAAAAATCCAGTATCAATATGTTTTCTCTTCAATCCACCAATCAACACTAACTCCACAATGTACATGAATGTCAGCTTCAATATATCTTGATCATCTTGAAGGGACCACTTTACTATATTAACGGAAATTCATTTAGTAAACTAATTAACATTTAATTGACGATCTATTAATACAATACGTGATAGAAACATGAAGAACATGCAAATTCATGCTTAATTTTCGAAAACTAAAGGCGTTTTACTTACATTGAGTAATTTATGGAGAATTGGTTGGAGGTTTCTTTACAGCATCAATCCTCAGCAACACCAGATCTTCTATGCTATATCCCGATCGAAAGCAAAACCGACTTATGGGAATTGATCCGGAAGAACAAAAGAAGAAACAATTTCTTCTAAATTTTTCCCTAAAGAAATCGGCAATTGGGCAAAAATTGAAGAGAGAATTTTCACTTTTTTAATTTAAGTGAGAAATGTACAAAATATGAATCTCAATGGTCATATTTATAAGAATATGATATCCTAATCTAATTAAAATATCTTATATCTTAATTATTAAATTATATAAAAGATAAATAATATAATAAATAATATAAATAAGCTTATCTCTTGGAAATTCCATACCATGCCATGCACGCTGTCAGCCAAGATTGACAT
The DNA here is from genome assembly GCA_028015215.1 of Gynostemma pentaphyllum. Classification (NCBI taxonomy): domain Eukaryota; kingdom Viridiplantae; phylum Streptophyta; class Magnoliopsida; order Cucurbitales; family Cucurbitaceae; genus Gynostemma; species Gynostemma pentaphyllum. The sequence goes on along the minus strand of CM051354.1, from coordinate 44,519,175 downwards.
ATATATTTTTTTATTTACTTTTGTTTTAATTTATGTATTTAAAATTATAAAATTTCAAATAATATTTTCTAATTAAACACATTTAGCCTAAAATTAATATATCAATACAATTGAATCTTATTCAATTAATTAATTATTTTAGGCTAAAACAAATTTGTTTCTTAAACCAAATTGTATTTAATTCTCTCTAATATTTATTATTAAATTAAATAAAGTCATTATTTAATTAATAAAATTAATTATTAATTCCATTTAAATAAAGTCATTATTAAATAATTAATAATATTAACATTAATTTCCGTTTAAATAAACTATTTATTTAAACAATTAACTTTTGCCTTGAAATAATATTGTATTAATTTCTATTTAAATAAACTCTTTATTTAAACAATTAATAATAATATTAATTTCCATTTAAATAAACTCATTATTCAAATAAGGGAAATTTCATTGGGTGACAGATTTTTATGCAATATTTGTGTAAAGACTCGAATTTTCTCAAATATTTAAATCATAAGCAAAATAGCGGAAGACTTGTTTTTACAAAAATTTGGCGTGGATCCGTTTAAAATGCGAACTCCCTAAACCTGTTTACATGAGCTCAATTCAGAGAATTTAAAACAACAGACATTTCACTCCATTTTATACCCAAAATCAGAGGAAATAACATGAAAATATAAACAACAGATCTCAGACTCTCATGAGCCACAAAATACAAGTTTAAGACATCAATATCAAGTTTATATTTAGCATTTCTAAAATGCTCCAAAATATGCCTTTTCTAGTCCAGATATCCAAGACATCCACTCGCGATCACGCAGCACCACCTCCACGACCTTGCCCTCTCGTACGAGTATTACCTGAAAAGTTTAAGTGTAGCAACATTAGCATAAAAATGCTAGTGAGAATAAGATGGATGCAAGCACTTCTATGGACCGAATCCCATATCGGAAAATGTGTCCAAGTAATCCTAACGTGCTCTTACTACCCATTCAATATTCCCAAGTACTTTACATAAGAAAATCAATCCATTCTACTATATCGAACTTTCGAAAAGTAAACATTCAAGCTTGTAAAATAAAGTACTAAAACAACTAAAGTATAACAAAGTAAATAATAAAGTAAATTTCTATCATTTACGTCATTTCACACGTTATTTCACATTGTGACCACATTGTCACATTTCACAATTCAACCGTGACCACTTGTCACCAATCACAACCATATCGTGACCTCACTGTCACCGTGACCACATTGTCACCAATCACAACCATACCGTGACCTCACAGTCACCAATCACAAACCATACCGTGGCCTCACAGTCACCAAACATAAATCATACCGTGACCTCACAGTCACCAAACATAAATCGTGCGTATTATAACACCACACGTACTACTCCTCTTTGGTAGTACTAAATAGCGAATCCCATCGCTAAATAATATCATACTAACTCGATTCTACACGAAGAATCTCTCCAGAGTCTCTTTTAACTACCTTATAACCACTCGAAATAAAAAGGAGTATCTAATACTCTTCTCCAAATTCCGGAATCTAATTCTCCTCGAGAATATAACTTAATCCACCAATAACATCTTACTTTAAACAACAACCAATCTTAACTAATTTTCCTTATGCACTTTCCTTAACTCCCAAATAACACACATTCTTGGAAAGTTCTAAAGTCTATTAACCCTCTTAACCTCGATCGAACATAAACGTCAAGCAATTCGAAAACATAAAAGTAATCACAACCATTTTAAACTCACCTTATAATCGAAGTCAACTCCGAATCACCGGTTGACCAAAAATCACGATCGATGCACGAAACCTATAATTAAAATACACCTAAAGTATATTAATTAACCGAATCGAACAACGATCGTCATGTCATTAAAATAAAGGACAAAACAGCCCGAGAATTCACCCATGAAGCCCACGGCCCTAGGGGAGTTCAAGGTGAAGTTGGTTTTCCGGATTTTAAGCACTTTAAAAGGGTTTCGAGTTGGTTTCGGGCACTTTGGAGGTTGGTAATATCAATGGGTAAACGTGATTTATGGTTTAGGTCAAAAGTTCAATCCCGAACAATTAAGGAAAACATAAAAACATAACAAATTCCAAACCCTAACCATCACCAAATATGAGAAAAACTAACGGAAATGGCTTTGGCTCAAACTCGATTCTAGGGTTTAGGGAAAGTTCTAAATATACATAAAACAATTCCCTCGATCTAAATCTCCGAGTTCCCGAGCAAGAAATGGAAGATTAAAACCAAAATCACCATTAAAAAACTATTTGAAGCTTTAGGTTTTGAAATTAAACATACCTTAAAGCCTTGAGAGAAAGGATGGAAATTTCGATTGGTAGGTTGGAAATGATGCTCGGGCCCGTGGCTATCCAACACAACCAAAATTGTGACGATTCAGCAAGAATCGAAGTAAAGCCAAAAATCCCTCCCCACCCTTTGTTGCTCACGACAATGAGAAGAAGAAAATGAGAAGAAATTGCTAAGTTTGGCTTATTTAAGGAGAAGGAGGAATAGTGTTTTAGATATTTAAGAAATTCGGAAATGACGCCTACGTCCTTTTCTTGCCTTAAGCTTTTAAAACGAAGCCCGAACCACCTAAACTAGCCCAATGGTGATTAATAATTATTAATTGGCCTATTAATAATTATTAATACCATCGAAACTAATTTAAGCTAAATAAACAGTTAAAAAGGTTTCCGAACGAAAATAACTATTTACTTCTAAATAACAAATTCTAAAATTATCTTTAACACTTTAATTCAATAAATAAAATAATAATAATAAAAAAAATTCACCTAAAAAATAACTGGACGTTACAGTCCACCCTCCTTAAAAGACTTTTCGTCCCGAAAAGTAGCTTCTAAGTAAACAAATGAGGGTATTTATCCCGCATCTCCTCCTCTCGTTCCCAAGTAGCCTCCTCCGATACTTGGTTCCTCTACAAAACTTTCACTTAGCCTATGGTCTTGTTCCTCAACCCTTTCTGCTTCGATGCTAGAATCTTCACCGGTGTCTCCTCATAAGACATGTTAGCATCAAGAACAACGGGCTCATGATCTATCACATGTGAAGGGTCAGCCAAATATTTTCGAAGCATCGAAACATGAAAAACACTATGAACGGCCGATAAGGATGGTGGTAAGGCTAAACGGTAAGCCACCGCCCCAACCCGATCTAGAATCTCAAATGGACCGATAAACCTAGGGCTCAACTTGCCCTTCTTCCCAAACCTCATCACGCCTTTCATAGGTGCCACCTTCAGAAACACGTGTGTCCCCCACTGCAAACTCAAGTGGACTACGTCGCTTATCGGCATAACTTTTCTGTCGACTTTGGGCAACCCTCATCCTCTCTCTAATCAACATAATGGACTCACTAGTCCTCTGTAATAACTCGGGTCCCAACAGTCTCATCTCCCCAACCTCATCCCAATGAGCGGGAGAACGATACTTTCTACCATAAAGTGCCTCAAACAGTGCCATTTCGATGGTAGCTTGGAAACTATTATTATACGCAAACTCTACCAAGTACAAATGCGAGTCCCAACTACCACCAAAGTCCAGTACACAAGCCCTCAACATATCCTCTAAAATCTGGTTAACTCTCTCAATCTGACCATCAATCTGAGGATGAAAGGCCGTGCTAAAATCCAAACCGATACCCATGGCGGAATGCAAACTCTGCCAAAACTTCGACACAACCGAGTGTCCCGATCTGATACAATCCTCATAGGCACACCATGTAGTCTAACAATCTCCCTCAAGTATAACTGTGCCCAAGTCTCAACCGGATAAGTGATCCTCCCCGGCAAAAAGTGTGCGGATTTTGTCAAACGATCAACAATCACCCAAATGGTATCATACCCCTTGGGTGTTCTAGGCAACCCACAAACAAAATCCATAGAGATCTCTTCCCATTTCCACTCGGGTATACTCAAAGGATTAAGATAACCCGCTGGTCTCGTCCTCAAAGGCTTGACTTGCTGACAAGTCAAACATCTACTCACAAACTCCGCGATCTCAAGTTTCATCCCGGGCCACCAATAATGTTGTCTCAAATCTCTATACATCTTGGTACTACCCGGATGAACAGAAAAGATAGAATTGTGAGCCTCCTCCAACAATTCTTTCCTGAAAGTTGAACACAAAGGTACACATAGCCTTTGACGATACATCAAAGCACTATCAGGGGGAAAAGTTAAGTGGCTAGGTACACCTGAATCTGCCTCAATAATACCGGCCTGTAAATGATTCTCGCTCCTCTAAGCCTCAATCATCCTCTGTCTCAAAGTAGGCCCTACTGTCAAACTAGCCAAACTCACTGTAACCTCGGCAGTAAGGAGGGCTATCTCAGCATGCTCTAACTCCCACCTCAATCTCATCGGTAAAGCAGGCAAGTGCGAAGACTTCCTGCTAAGTGCATTCACTACTACATTGGCTTTCCCGGGATGGTACTGAATATCATAATCATAGTTTTTCACAATCTCCAACCATCGCCGTTGTCTCATATTCAATTCCTTTTGAGTGAAGAAATATTTGAGGCTCTTGTGATCGATGAATATCAGGATTTCTCACCATACAAGTAATGCCTCCAAATTTTCAAAGCATGTACAACCGCCGCCAACTCCATATCGTGAGTCGGGTACTTTTTCTCATGCTCTTTCAAATGACGGGAAGCATAAGCTATAACCTTACCATGTTGCATCAAAACGCAACCCAAACCTCTCATCGAAGCATCGGTATAAACCGTCAAACCTCCACTGCCATCGGGTGACACTAGAACAGGTGTCGTTATAAGTCTCTCCTTGAGCTCCTCAAAGCTCTTTTCACACTCCTCGAACCATACAAAGTCCACTCCCTTCCTAGTCAAACTTGTCAAAGTCGATGCTATCTTAGAGAAGTCTTGAACAAACCGTCTATAGTAACCAGTAAGTCCAAGAAAACTGCGAATCTCTGTCACACTAGTTGGTCTAGGCCAACTACTAACCGTCTCAACTTTAGATGGATCCACATCACTCCTTTACTAGAAACCACATGGCCTAAGAATGCCACTTTCCTTAGCCAAAACTCACACTTAGAGAACTTTGCATACAATTTTTGTTCTTGTAACACCGTCAAAACCTTCTCTAAGTGCATAGCATGCAACTCCTCGGTCTCAGAATAAATCAAAATATCATCAATAAAAACAATAACAAAGGAGTCAATGAACCTCCTAAACACTGTTTGCATAAGATCCATAAAAACCACCGGCGCATTAGTCAAACCGAATGACATAACAACAAACTCATAATGCCCATATCGTGTACGAAATGCGGTTTTGGGAATATCATCCTCCCGGATCCTCAACTGGTGATAACCGGATCTCAAATCTATCTTCGAAAAGATAGTAGCACCTCTCAACTGATCAAATAAATCATCAATCCTTGGCAAAGGATATTTATTTTTCACAGTAACTCGGTTAACCTCTCGGTAGTCGATACACAACCTCATTGAACCATCTTTCTTTCTCACAAACAACACCGGTGCTCCCCACGGGGACACACTAGGACGTATAAACCCCAAATGTAAGAGTCCTTGTAACTTACTCTTGAGCTCACTCAGCTTCGCTGGTGCCATACGATAAGGTGCCTTGGACAATGGAGCCGTCCCAGGTAACACCTCTATCTGAAAATCCATCTCTCTCACCGGTGGTAAACTGGTTAACTCATCAGGGAAAACATCAGAGAAATCCCTCACAATTGGTACCGACTCAAGTGTAGTCACACTAACAGACATGTCTACTACACTAGCCAAATAGCCCATAGCACCATCACACAAGAGAGCTCTAGCCTGAATCGTAGAAATGATTGCAGGAGACACTCTACCTCGAGTCCCACGGAATCGAAAACTAGTCCCACATGGACCAATAAAATCCATGACCTTGGCACTACAACCAATATTGGCGTGGTTGGCTGACAGCCAATCCATACCTAATATAATATCAAAGTCACACATAGGCATCACTATCAAAATAGCATGCAAACAACAACCCAAGATGCACATGTCATTAGCATAAATAACTCTATCCATAACAATGGACTTCCCAAGCGGGAATTTCAAGAAAAACTCAACCTCGAGTATTTCGGCTCATATTTGTACACTCATTACATGTTAGCTACAAGGCTAGACCAAAGATCAAATGATATAATAACTCACTGTCCTCTTCAGGACCATCTTCCAAAAGGTTCTACCTCTCTATCTTGAGTAGCAACACTCTCTCAATTTACAACTTCACTAATCCCTTGAAATGCCATAATTAAAAAAAATAACTTCACTTTCTCAACTCCGACTAGGGACTTGTCCCTATCTCAATCTTGGTCACTAAACTCAAGCCAGAACGATTATTTTTTCACAAACAATCAAATGAACTAGGTATCACATCTCTTATCACCGAGATCTTGGCACAAACATACCTCTTTTCATGTAAATCGTTAGTCACGTGTTCTACTAACACATCTACTCTAACAACTACACCACAACCAAACCTTGATCAAAAGATCAATCTCTTGGAGTATCCCGACTCCCTTGCACTAGCTCTATGTCACACGCTACACAATGTGCATAACCTTCAAACAACACTTGATAAAGCCTAACCTCAGTACTTATACCAAAATTCCCAACAATCAGTCAAATCAACACCGCCACTTAGTTGCTCTTACGAGGTGGGAAAATATCACAATTTATAATCAACATTCAATAAGGGAGAATCTCTCCTCATAACTTTTCAGTTATAAGAAAAGTAACACTTAAGAATAAAGTTCAAGGAATACCTGGTGCCGTTGATCCGAGTCATGCTTTGGACAAGGCCTTAGAACCAAAACATGAATAACATGCGATGCATGTGGTCTACAGAACCCGTAGGTTCTGATACCAACTGTAAAGACTCGAATTTTCTCAAATCTTTAAATCATAAGCAAAATAGCGGAAGACTTGTTTTTACAAATATTTGGCGTGGATCCGTTTAAAATACGAACTCCCTAAACCTGTTTACATGAGCTCAATTCAGAGAATTTAAAATAACAGTCATTTCACTCCATTTTATACCCAAAATCAGAGGAAATAACATGAAAATATAAACAACAGATCTCAGACTCTCATGAGCCACACAATACAAGTTTAAGACATCAATATCAAGTTTATATTTAGAATTTCTAAAATGCTCCAAAATATGCCTTTTCTAGTCCAGGTATCTAAGACATCCACTCGCGATCATGCAGCACCACCTCCACGACTTCGCCCTCTCGTACGAGTATTACCTGAAAAGTTTAAGTGTAGCAACATTAGCATAAAAATGCTAGTGAGAATAAGATGGATGCAAGCACTTTTATGGACCGAATCCCATATCGGAAAATGTGTCCAAATAATCCTAACATGCTCTTACTACCCATTCAATATTCCCAAGTACTTTACATAAGAAAATCAATCCATTCTACTATATCGAACTTTCGAAAAGTAAACATTCAAGCTTGTAAAATAAAGTACTAAAATAACTAAAGCATAACAAAGTAAATACTAAAGTAAATTTCTATCATTTATGTCATTCCACATGTTATTTCACACTGTGACCACATTGTCACATTTCACAATTCAACTGTGACCACTTGTCACCAATCACAACCATACCGTGACCTCACTGTCACCGTGACCACATTGTCACCAATCACAACCATACCGTGACCTCACAGTCACCAATCACAAACCATACCGTGGCCTCACAGTCACCAAACATAAATCATACCGTGACCTCACTGTCACCGTGACCTCACAGTCACCAAACATAAATCGTGCGTATTATAACACCACACGTACTACTCCTCTTTGGTAGTACTAAATAGCGAATCCCATCGCTAAATAATATCATACTAACTCGATTCTACACGAAGAATCTCTCCAGAGTCTCTTTTAACTACCTTATAACCACTCGAAATAAAAAGGAGTATCTAATACTCTTCTCCAAATTCCGGAATCTAATTCTCCTCGAGAATATAACTTAATCCACCAATAACATCTTACTTTAAACAACAACCAATCTTAACTAATTTTCCTTATGCACTTTCCTTAACTCCCAAATAACACACATTCTTGGAAAGTTCTAAAGTCTATTAACCCTCTTAACCTCGATCGAACATAAACGTCAAGCAATTCGAAAACATAAAAGTAATCACAACCATTTTAAACTCACCTTATAATCGAAGTCAACTCCGAATCACCAGGTTGACCAAAAATCACGATCGATGCACGAAACCTATAATTAAAATACACCTAAAGTATATTAATTAACCGAATCGAACAACGATCGTCATGTCATTAAAATAAAGGACAAAACAGCCCGAGAATTCACCCATGAAGCCCACGGCCCTAGGGGAGTTCAAGGTGAAGTTGGTTTTCCGGATTTTAAGCACTTTAAAAGGGTTTCGAGTTGGTTTCGGGCACTTTGGAGGTTGGTAATATCAATGGGTAAACGTGATTTAGGGTTTAGGTCAAAAGTTCAATCCCGAACAACAAAGGAAAACATAAAACATAACAAATTCAAAACCCTAACCATCACCAAATATGAGAAAAACTAACGGAAATGGCTTTTGGCTCAAACTCGATTCTAGGGTTTAGGAAAAGTTCTAAATATACATAAAACAACTCCCTCGATCTAAATCTCCGAGTTCCCGAGCAAGAAATGGAAGATTAAAACCAAAATCACCATTAAAACACTATTTGAAGCTTTATGTTTTGAACCTAAACATACCTTAAAGCCTTGAGAGAAAGGATGGAAAGTTCGATTGGTAGGTTGGAAATGATGCTCGGGCCCGTGGCTATCCAACGCAACCGAAATTGTGACGATCCGGCAAAAATTGAAGAAAAGCCAAAAATCCCTCCCCACCCTTTGTTGCTCACGGCAATGAGAAGAAAAAAATGAGAAAAAATTGCTAAGTTTGGCTTATTTAAGGAGAAGGAGGAATAGTGTTTTAGATATTTAAGAAATTCGGAAATGACGCCTACGTCTTTTTCTTGCCTTAAGATTTTAAAACGAAACCTGAACCACCTAAACTAGCCCAATGGTGATTAATAATTATTAATTAGCCTATTAATAATTATTAATACCATCAAAACTAATTTAAGCTAAATAAACAGTTAAAAAGGTTTCCGAACGAAAATAACTATTTACTTCTAAATAACAAATTCTAAAATTATCTTTAACACTTTAATTCAATTAATAAAATAATAATAATAAAAAAAAATTCACCTAAAAAATAACGGGACGTTACAATTTGTAAAATTATCAACTCAAAAAAATATTTGCAAATATAGCAATTTTTATCATGTTTATGAATGATAAACACTTATTTATGTATTTATCAGTGATAAACATAGTGTAAAAATATGTAATTCAATGTTTATCATTGATAAACCATATAAAGATTTTATTTTTACAAATATTACTAAAAAAATTGCTAGATTTGCAAATGCCCCTTCAAATAATGAATACATACATGCATCATGATATAACTAGTTATTGCATAATTCAAAATAAAAACAAATTGATAATTAAACTAAACTAGAAAACTATGGTTTTGGAAAGGAAAATGTTTTCTTCCCTTTAGACTATAGTAAAATCGGTTATGAAGAAAGATAGGAAGAAGAAGAGTTTTCAATTCTGAGAATTGAAATTAGAATGTAAAGACCCGACTTTTTAAAATAGAATTAAATAGAAAACGCAAGCGGAAGACTTGAAATAATAATTAAGAACCTGTAATCGAAGAATATCATCCTTCATTTCAAAACAATATCCGATATCCTTAATATTTAAAGATGGGAAGCGCTTCCCTTTTTAAGTTCAAACCATAAGATGAGTTGTCACATAAATCCAGGAAATGCATAAAGACAAGTAACGTAAATAGTAATGCTCAAAAGAGCCCAACAAAATCCATAAGAAATGATATGAGATAAGGAAAGTAAGTCCATGGACTACACTGACTCAAGTCCATCCATCATCATTGATCTGCTAATCACGCTGCACCAGCTCCACGGCCACGACCATGACCACGTTCCATACCTGAAAGTGTAATATAATGAGCGGGGGGCCCAGTGAAGATAAATTGAATAGAAAGTAACTTTAGAACACCAAATCCCATCCGGATTTGTGTCCAACAGATCCTACTGTCTCTTAACTACCCAATCATACTTCCGAAAGCAAGGTTATGCAATTCTCCAGAGGATAAGAGGGTAAGAACACGATTGCAGATCATATGATTAAACAGGCTCCCAACTCTAAATAATCAGGGCATAATCATAGGATAACACTTTCAGGATAAATTATAGAACGAGTTAAGCTCCCAAAGTCTTAACTAATAATAAGAACAAGTTCATAGAACCAAGAACATAGGGTTTAGAACTTAGAACATAGAACGTAGATCATATAGCATAGAACATGGAATGTAGAACAAGAACATAGAACATGTGAATAATGTCAGATGGTGCAGCTCACGTAGTCAATGCATGATCTCATTATCTCACTTCCAATATCAAGTAAAGCTTTCTTATCAAGAACCAATGCTCGCTCACGTAGTCGATGCATTATAGAATAGATCAAATGCTAGCTCACGTAGTCTAGGCTTCATAGAACATAGAACATGTCATATGGCACAAGAACATAGAACATGTGAATAATGTCAGATGGTGCTAGCTCACGTAGTCTATGCACGATCCCATTATCTCACCTCCAATATCAAGTAAAGCTTACGAAGCCTTTAATTTCTTATCAAGAACCGATGCTCGCTCACGTAGTCGATGCATCATAGAACAGAACCTCCTGGGTGAATAACGTCAGATGGTGCAACTCACGTAGTCAATGCACGATCCCGTTATCTCACCAATGACATGCAAAGCTCACGTAGTCTAAGCAGTCTAGAATGTATATGTATCATAGCAATTATGAATAATACCAGATAATACTAGCTCACACAACTAAATATTATCTCATTATTCAACTCCTCCGTTAATGCAGTTCACGTAGTCAATGCATACCTCATGATACATATACCGAACCATGAATAATACCAGAAAATGCAAGCACACGTAGTCTATGCATTATCTCATTATTCATCACCAAGCAAACAAGTGTGATAGTAATGAATCTTAAATGCAGGAATCAGAATATTTAACCAAGAACCAATATCAGAACTACTAAGTAAGTAATAGTAATCGGAAAAGAGAACGAGTCTAATTGATTAAGAGCGTAAACACATATGGGCTCATAAGCACATGCATATAACTTAATCGCAATAAACCTGCGAAATCGAATAATTGTACTATAGACCCAATGCTGGAAGACCCAGTCTCAGTAAGAGCTCAATGTAATCAGAAAACATCGATATCGTAAATAATTTCCAAGAGCATAATATAACCATTGCTGGGAAGGCCCAGTCTCAGTAAGAGTTAAATTGATCAAGAATATCTCGATAACTAAATTAAAACATCCAAGAATACATGGTAAACATTCTTTAAGCGGTAACCGAAGTAAACCCAATAGTTCATGCTTAAACTCCCAAGAATTTGTAAATCCAAAATTTCCCATATTAAATCTATACTCTCGATTCCTATAATTTCACGAAATTAGCATGCTTTAGTTCACTTAAATCCAATTTAACTTGACTCCCGAATCATACAAATCGTTCAAGCATTTGATTTCTAAATTTACTTTAAAATTCTATTTATCCTCACCTTTGAAGATTAGCAACCAAGCAAATAACTATGAACCGACTTCCAATTAAGCACATACAAAGTCCCTAAAGTTGCCCGGCACCTGGAAAATAGTTAATTACAATTAATTAGCGAGAGAACGGACCAAAATAGCGTGAACCGATCCCGATTAACAAGAAATTGGATTGAACCAAGCTGAACCGGTTCAAATGAACCGGCCAGCGGTTCAGTCGAACCGCTTCTCCTCCAACGAAGCCAAGGACGCACGGGTTAACGAAAAACAGAGCAGCTCACCTCCGATTTTCCGACGATGCGTTTTTCAGGGGCCTCTGACGCTAGGAACGACTTGGACACGTGCTGGGTGTTCGTTTGAGTTGGTTAACTTCAGGGAAAACGAGCTTAGAAGAAGAACCCGACCTCAAAACGATACTGAATCCGGCGCCGACGAGCTTCCAAAATTCTCAGTTTTCGGTGAGCTTTGCAGTCTGAAACTACCCGGATTTGAGAGAAAAAGATAGTTAGAACTAAACCCTCATACTATTCGAAAGAAACCGAAGCTAAACCCAGTCCATTACCTCTCTAAAAACCGAAAACGAAGCTCTGTTTTCCGAGTGCCTTCTGGTGAGTTTTGGCCCAGATTCCGACTAGCTTTAGGGGTAGTTTCTAAAGGAGAAACGAGGGGGAAAGGTTAGCTAAATATCTTCCTCATAATAACCGAAACAAAACCCCGAAGAAACTCTGACCGTTACCTCTCGAATCCGAAGGAGAAAACAATCCAACTTCACCGTTTTCCGACGTTATTTCCCTTAGTCTCCGGCGAGCTTCATGGACGTTCCAGCAGCAGTTACAGGGAAGTGGGGCTTGATGAGTTCACTAGGAGAAGGAGTTCACGAGGGGATTGAGAGCTTGCGGCTGGGAGGAGAAGGAAATAAAAAAAAACGAGGCGTTGGGAGGAGAATCGGCTGCTGAAAATGAGAGAGAGAGTGTTGGTTGGAATTTATATAAAAAAGATCTTTTCAGGAAATGCCCATCATGTCCCAAAACCTTAATTTTAAAATAGGACAAAATACTAAAGTGGGGCCCTTTCCCTTCTTATCCACTTGACATTACTATAGTAATTTAGAGTTTAAAGTAATTAAAAGTAAACTAAATTACACTACTCCTATCTAATTACCAAATAATAAACTAAACTAATCTAATTAATATAAATAACTTAATTTAATCTAATTAAAATAAATAACTATAAATATGAACATTAAACTATTAAAATTAAATGGTAAATTAATAAAGATAAATAAAATAAATAAATAAATTAAAAAAAAATTACCGTTAAAAATACGGGACGTTACATAGAAGCTTTTGAAGGAATAACCAAGACCTTTGTATTTATATGTAAAGTAGTCTTTCAATTGAATTAGAAAACTATCAAGATAAATATAAAAAATAAAATCAAATTTTATTCCTTATTTAGCTTTTGTGCCGATTTTATGTGCATAAAATCAACAAGAAAAATTAATTTTTTCTTTATTTAATTTGTCTTAGATAAACATTCTTTTATATATTTATTTTAGACAAAATAATTCAATAATTATTTCCTTAAATATCATATATGTGCCAATTTTGGTATCTAAATAATTCAAATAATTTGAACCAAATATTTATTGAATTCATTAATTCAATTATAGATTCTTCCTTATTAATAAATATTATTTATTAATTCTTGATATTTATTTTAATCAATCATTTAAATAAACTATCATATTCCGATTTTTGTACTTTATTATTTTCTATTTAAATAATCGACATTATTTGAATTAATAATAAATATATTATTTACTATTATCCTTCTAAATAATCAATATTATTTAAAATTAATAATAAATGTTTAATTATTAATTTCCATTTAAGTAAACACATTACATAAATAATTGATAATATTTTATTATTAATTACCATTTAAATAAACACATTATTTAAATAATTAATAATAATGATATTACTTTCTATTTAAATAAACTCATTATTTAAATATGTAACGACCCACATTTTCCGGTAAGAATTCTCTTAAATTAAATATTGATTTTTAAAAAGAAAATATATTTATTTGGAGAATTAAAAGGATTTGTATTTAAGGAATTAAATTCTTATTTTAGGAATTTAATTATTTTTAAATGCAATTTTGGTCTTAAAGGAAAAGAAAAGGGAAAAAGGCTTCTTAAAAAAAAAAAGGAGAAAACGTGAAGGCTTTCTTAATGTGAAATTTCTACAGAGAAGAGAAAAGGTAGAGTTTCTCCATTGTCTTTCTCCTTCCCCCATCTTCTTGCCACCACCCATATAGGGTTGGGTGTGTAGTGAACATTCTTCTTCCACTTTCTCGTGTTTTAGGTGTGATTATTTACGGGTTGTGATTTGGAGAAGAATTGAAGTCGTTGGAGACAATTTCCCAAGAGTCAAGAGGAGGTAAATTCGAATTCTTATTCAAAATTTCAAAATTTAATTTCAATTAAATTCATTCTTGAAAAAGGTTTCTTGAATTCTTTCTCTTTTACCTATTTGGAAAAACCCTCTCCTTGAATTCTCCAAACCCTAAAAAAACCTAATATTTTCATAAACTGAAAGTGGCCCTAACGATCTAATTTCTGACCAAACGAGATGCCGGAAGACACCCCGTGGACGTGCTGCCGCTGTTATAACAGCAGCAGCCCACAGTTTGCTGCTGGAAAACCGTGGGCAAGAACAGCCCAATAGGGGCTGTTCGTGCTACTTTTCCGTCTTGTGTCGATCCTTGTCGTTTTATTTATGTTTTTAGATAGATTAGGATAGGTTTTGAACTTTTTAGATGAACTTTTCAGGTTCTTGAAGTCTTTGGAAAGGAAGACTTGTTCTTAATTTTTATTTAAGCTTGAAAGTTGAGTATATGTGTTTAAGGTTAATTAATTCAATGTTTTGTTTTCCTTTTCTTTTATAAGATGACATTAGAATTTTTGGGCATTAAAGAGATCATCTAAGCATGTTTTAAAGAGGATATGGGGCTGTTTTGTTTATGTTGCAGAAATTGAATTGTTAAGTGCTAATAATTGGAATTTAAGCATGTTATTTGTCTACTTTGCCTCTTATTATTACGCAACTATTATGAAGTTAATTTTGGACCATTTTAGGATGTTCAAGGCTATTTTATGGAGGTTTTAAGGTATTATAAAGTTGCTGGTTTTAGGAGAAAATGTCATGCTTAGTGCCCATTAGGAGGAAAATTAGCCTAGGCCTTTTTCTAGCTTTATAAATTAGAATCTTGTTGGGATCTGGTTTATTTGCAGGTGATATTATATTTTTTTGGGAGTGATAAAATAGGCGTTATGACGCCGAATTTTATCTAGAAATTTAAGTTCATCCTAGTGCCCAAAATTAGAATAAAACTACACTAGTTTAGGCTAGTTTTACCCTTTTTAGTGGAATTTCTTGGGGTGATCGATTTGTGAGATAAAGTTGGGATTTTGGGTGATTTTAGATCATCTTAAGGTTAGGAAAGAGCCTAATTTCCAGAAATTAAAATTTCCAAGTTAAGCCTCATTAAAAGTCGGTTTTGTCAAGCATTCTGCTAGTGATGCTTGTAGTTAAATCATATTGTTTTGGTGCCTTAAACAATATGGTTGTATGTTCGAATTAAGTAGGGCAATACTTAATGAAGAATATGCCGTTAAGGGGGAAAATTACTGTTGTGCATGACGTAGTTTCACTTAACGGGGCAGGTTCATTCCATTTGATCAATGGGAAAGAATATAAAAAGTAGGTTCGCTTATGTGTTTGAGGATACATAAGAAGAATACCTCAAAACATTGAATTGTAGAAATACGAGTTTGATGCTTTTGGGGAAGAAACTCGCTTTTGTTTTCGAACATTAGTCGAGAAAGGCATTGTGTAGAAAAATCGATATCATTTAAGTTGAGAAAATTTGTTGGGTGATGTGAGATCGATATGGACTTAAAGGATTTAGAAAAACATCTCATGACATTACTTTTCTTTAAACATTTCTACTCATTGGGTGTAGCCTCATGATGCTACACTTATTTTTTTTCAGGTAAAAAGAAGAAGAAAGATGGCAACTGACGATGCTTCGTGACCAGTGGTCCGGTTGGAAAAGATTTACACCGCCGGCGAATTTGTTTCCTTCTAGTAGAGTCTAGTTGGGATGTTATGAACTTATCTCAATTTTATCGTGTTTTTATAATACGTTTGAATTTTAATTATTTCATTGCATTTCATTATTTCTGAATTGTGTTTTGAAACAATGAATTGAGTTTTGGAATTTGAAATAAGTTCGATCGAACTGAGAACGATTTTGTTTATAAAGTTGAAATAAATGAGTTTTCGTTAAATTTATTGCTCCGCTGTTATTATGTGAATTTCCGTGTTTTGGGAATTTTGGGGATGTTACAAAATAATTAATATTGTCAGTTATTTAAGTAAATTACATTACTTAAATTATTCATTTCCTTTTCTAGGAGATATAGTTCTCATCGTTCAGTTTGTTCTTTCCAAGTATAGTGACTAAAGCAGATGCTATATTACTGAAAATTTAAATAAACATTATCTTAGTAATCTAACATGCTTGCAACATTTAAATATATAAAGTTTCGACATATAATTAAATATGATGCATGAATGTGAGCATATTAATGAACAGAAAAAGCTCTAAAACATGTTACTATGTCACGATATTTTAATAATACCAATGAAGTGTCGACGATTGATAGGTCAGTTACCATCATTAAAACGAGATGTCACTCGAACAAATGACAACTCCAGAATAAATCATATTCATATGTCTTTATTTACCTTGTGTTTGGTCTAGAATTTCGATAACAAACTTTATCAAAAAAAATTTAAGTCTGACCCACTAATTTAGTCTTTTAAATAAAAATTGAAGAGTGTCTACGAAGTGTAGATTTATTCTTCAACTCGTATTTAAAATTTTTTATCCCTTTTGGGAGACTCATCCTGATATTGATTTATACAAAAGAACATTCCTATGGGAATGAACACCTGCAGTAGTGTTATAGAGGTCTTGTATAAATCTAACGTTTTGAGCCCATTAGTGGAGACGATATGATACATTGACATGTGTCCTTCTCCCACTTAATATTTTAAAGCTATGGTTTCACAACTTAGACTAATTCAGGCTAACTCATTGATCCAAGTTTTAATTAACCTAAACAACTTTAACTCTTAAATTAGTTAAGTAATCCTAATTAAAACTAATCACATTATGAACCGTCTTAATAATTTTGATTTATTAATTTGAACTTTTCTCCCAGATCGCTCCCAGTTAGAGGGGTTCCGTGTTAAGGGATCTTTATAAAACCTCATCGCTTGGGAAGAGCTTTCTCGCCAGAGATCCATTCAATTTAATCAATCTCAATTATTAATATTTTATTAACCTTTAATTAAAAGTTTCTATTTGTTTACCTTATATAGATTTTGGCTCAATTGTTTAAACAATAATTCCATATTACAAATAATTTATTTAGTTTTTATTCAACTTTTAAACTAGATTTAACTTTTGAATTTTAACTGAATAAGCATGCTTTTAATCCTAAAATAATTTAGAATAAAAAATCATAATTTTCGATAATCACAATCATAAAATAAAATTATGGCTTGCTTCGCATACATTAGTCTATAATAACACATATTATATCATGATGCATGTATAATTAAAATCATACAACATATGGTGGGATTTTCTACATGACATACTCTTATGCATGAACATTATTTAAAACATTATATCATACATATAAACAATTTAAATAATAAATAGCTAAATTGACCGGTATTCTTGGGCACTATTTCTAAAACAGAAAAATCAAAATTACAACTTAATTTAAATCTTTCATTGTAGAACTTGAGGCATCAACTTTTTCTTTCTCCTCCTTGGTCTAGGCGTGAGAATGGGTAATTATGGAGGCAATATTATCTCTCATTATATTTTCATAAATACTTGTTTTAAAATAATTATCTTTTAATTATATGGAAAAAATAAAGAAAACATTTTCCTTGTAATCTTATATCAATTTCTAAATTTATGATTTAAAATATGGAGATAATCTTATAAGAGATTATTTCCTTATCTTAAATACTTGATTTTGTAAATTGTTATAATAAGATAATTATGTTAAAATATGGGAAATTTTATTGGGTGACAGATTTTTATTTAATATTTATAAAAATATCAACTCAAAATAGTATTTATAAATATAGCAATTTTTACATTGTTTATCAATGATAAACAGTGATTTATGTGTTTATCAGTGATAAGCTAAGTGGAAAAATATGTAATTCAATGTTTATCACTGATAAACCAGATAAAAAATTGCTATATTTACAAA
Organism: Gynostemma pentaphyllum; assembly: GCA_028015215.1. Classification (NCBI taxonomy): domain Eukaryota; kingdom Viridiplantae; phylum Streptophyta; class Magnoliopsida; order Cucurbitales; family Cucurbitaceae; genus Gynostemma; species Gynostemma pentaphyllum. The sequence continues at coordinate 44,501,029 of CM051354.1, read as the reverse complement.
TATTTTTTTTGAGCTTTTATTTTTACAAATATTACTATAAAAATTGTTAGATTTGCAAATGTCCCTTAAAATATCTCACCATATCTCATCTTTTTCTCCTCCTTTGGGCATGGACATCATGGATTGATAGGGAAAAAATTTCTTCTCCTTTAGCAAACCTCCACAATTTATATAAACATACATAAAACGATTTTTATGATACCCACCTAAATTTTCGAAAATTATCACAATTTTGCATGATCAAATTAGTTCTGATATCAATTGAAGGGACTCCTTTACTAAATTAGAGGAATTTCATTCAGTAAACTATTTAACATTTAATTAATGATTTATTAATATCATGTAATACATGATAGAAACATGAAGAACATGTAAATTCATGCTTATTTTTTGAAAACTAGAGGCCTTTTACTTACATTGAGTAATTTATGGAGAATTGGTTGGTGGTTTCTCTACAGCATCAATCCTCAGCAACACCAGATCTTCTGTGCTTTATCCCGATCGAAAGCAAAACTGACTTGTGGGAATCAATCCGGAAGAACAAAAGAAGAAAATATTTCTTCTAAATTTTTCCTAAAGAAAATCGGCAATTGGGTAAAAATTGAAGAGAGAATTTTCACTTTTCTTAGTAAAGTGAAGTATACAAAATATGAATCCCAATGGTCATATTTATAGCAAAATATGATATCCTAATCTAATTACAATATCTTATTTCTTAATTATTAAATTATAGAAAAGATAAATAATAAATAATATAAATAAGCTTATCTCTTGGAAATTTCATGCCATGCACGCCGTCAGCCAAAATTGACATATATTTTTTTATTTACTTTTCTTTTAATTTATGTATTTAAAATTAGAAAATTTCAAATAATATTTCTAATTAAACACATTTTGCCTATAATTAATATATCAATACCAATGAATCTTATTCAATTAATTAATTATTTTGGGCTAAAACCAATTTGTTTCCTAAACCAAATTATATTTAATTCTCTCTAATATTTATTATCAAATTAAATAAACTCATTATTTAATTAATAAAATTAATTGTTAATTCCATTTAAATAAACTCATTATTTAAATAATTAATAATAATAACATTAATTACCGTTTAAATAAACTATTTGTTTAAACAATTAATTTTTGCCTTTAAATAATATTGTATTAATTTCTATTTAAATAAACTCTTTATTTAAACAATTAATAATATTAATATTAATATTAATATTAATTTCCATTTAAATAATCTCATTATTCAAATAATTAATATTTTGCTTAATATTAAGTAAATTCAATTACTTAAATTTTTTTGTTCTTCCTAAGTTAAATTAATAACTTAATTTTTCTATAACGATATTTGGGTTAGCATAGGGACCTGATGGACCTATAGATCATGGGCTTAATAATTAGTCAATTAAGTGATTAACTCATAATCAGTTAATTACTTATTATCTAATTATGAATAATTTCACTATAGATTTATTGCCGAACTCCCCTCACTATAGATAAGTTATGTCCATTTAGTTTACCGTTTATTTATATCTTTGATATATCCTTCATGTGGAACCCTCATAATTACAGGCGGATTAAATTTACCGTTTTGTCCCTGTAATTACCGCTTTTTCCTTGTGTTCCCACTAATTCTCCAATGAATATTATTTGTAGTCAACTACAGATAATATACTTCTGTGATCAATAGAAGTCGTGGCGCCACTTGTTCATGTCTCGAATAAGTACATCAAGGGAGTTTCCTAAAGTTCCTAAAATATTTAGGTATCACACTGATACTATTAATTTAGAGGAAAGTTATGAATTCTGTCTCGTGTAAATGTGTTCCCAGCTACTATCTCGTTATGTTCCCAAAATAGGAGTGTATTGAGCGTTTATGTCAGATCGCTCTCAACCATATGAATCAAAGAACATTACTCCATGAATAGGAGTCCACATTTCACTCAGGATTGAGATTTATCATGGTTGATAAACTTAGTTTGATATTCAATTATTTCTCGTAAACGGTGAGAAATTTGATCAAACATCGTGGTCCTGTCTTATACAATCAACCTTGCATATGATACTTCCATTTCATGTCACCCACATGAATGATCAAGATTAAACAATTTGTCTGTAAACAAAATGGCAAGCTATCCATAGTGTTACCAATATAAGGTTCTGAAAAGATATCCATATAATGTAGACACTTTTAAGTTATTTATCTCGACTTTAATCCTCTCGTATGACTCATATACTTAGTCGTGATTTCATAAGAGTAATTTATAATATATTTCCATATATTCCTAATATCGTCAATTGAATCAATATAGATAATAGAAAGAACTTTTGTTTATTTATTTAATTTATTCGAAATAAATTATTTTTATTAAATAAATACAAGTTCTAGGACACCATTCCTAACACATCTGTCAATCCGTGATCAAGGAACTCATCGTCTAAATCATACTTGTTTACACCATAACGATCCTTAAACAATAAATCTCGTAGTCTTAACTGAATGATCCCTACGTATAAAGCTTCTCCCGCATGGCAACCCGGTAATACGTGCAAAATCATCCCTTGTAAATATCATTACCCGTCCTCTAATAAAAAAGCTCATCACCTGCTCATTTGATTGTTCAACCTCTCTTAGTAGAACTAGATGAATGAGTGAGCCACAAAACTTAAATTCTACGTTAATTAAACACCCAATGAATGTTTGCCTCATCATTGATAGCTATGTTTGACTAAGCCGCTCCTTAATACTCTTAACAATGTCAGTTAAGTGTGAGACCTCAGTTACAGTAGCAGGAAAATGATCATCAACACTATATTTCAATTTAGTAATTTAACTTGAAGGATACTGTAACACCCCATTACAAGGTAAGATTAATTTTGAATTAAATTAATCATTTCTTTAATTTAATTAACAGGTTTGGAATTATTGATAAATAATATGTTTTTATTTATTTAGGCTTTTGGGTGACACTTTATGATAAGTGTCACTTTTGTAATTAGTGAAGTGTCTTGGAATAGGAGATAGTTGATGATGTGGCAAGTTAGCCCAAAACCTAATTTTTAACTAAGGAAAAGAAGAAGAAAATTTTTCCTTCTCCTTCCCCACACCCTTGCCGCCGCCCCTTTTGTAACAACCCGATTTTCCGTTAAATTCTTTAAATTCAAATGCACAGCGGAAGACTCAATTTTTAAAGAAAAACGGTATGGGTTCGTTTAAAAATCGGATAACCAAAACCTGTTTACAACAACCCATATTCAGAGAAAGCGATAAATCGGGAATGCGCATTCCAGCATATAGTTTAAACTTCCAAAAGAGATTTAAATCATAAAACATATGCATATTTTAAACAAATACCCTTTCGGGCTCAAAAGACACAAGTATGAAAGTTGGAAATAATTTACAAGCATTTCTAAGAATGCTAAACCAATAGTATGTTCATCATTGTCCTTACACCAACTCGACAAGTCACACAGCACCACCTCCTCTACCACGCTTCTTAGGACGAGGTTTACCTGAAAATTTGTAAGTGTAGCAACATTAGCATAAAAATGCTAGTGAGAGTAAAACGAAAGCAAGTAATCCTATGAACCAAATTTCATACCAGATATTGTGTCCAAAGGCCTAAAATGCTCTTTACTTCCCATATTCACACTTCCAATTTCCATATAATCATACGATAGTAATATACTACCCGTAATAGTCTTTCAATACCAAGTAATAGAAATAAAGACTTAAAGTAAAGTTAACAATCATTATTAAGTCTTACTACACAATTCTAAAGAATATGTACATGTAACATTAACTATCTTTGTTACCAAACAAGTTTCATCGTAATGTGCTATTGTATGGATCGAAATCAACATACCACGTACGGTTGTACCATATCTCAAGTCACCGTACCATGATACCGTATGGACCGAAGTCAACATACTATCATGTACCGTATTACAATCATCGTAACTCTCATCACATCGGTTATCAGAACTTTCACCATATTACAAATTATCGCACCATGATACGTATGGATCCGAATCAACATACTATCATGTGCCAATCACAATCATCGTAACGTGCTCGTATGAATCTGAATCAACATACCACGTACGGTCGTACCATATCTCAATCATCGAACCATGATACGTATGGATCCGAATCAACATACTATCATGTGCCGTGTCACAAATCATAGTACCATGGTACGTATGGATCCGAATCAACATACTACCATGTACCATATCACAAACCATCGCACCATGATAGTATGGATCCGAATCAACATACTATCATATGCCGTATCACAAATCATAGTACCATAGTACGTATGGATCCGAATCAACATATTACCATGTACCATATCACAAACCATCGCACCATGATACGTATGGATCCGAATCAACATACTATCATGTGTCGTATCACAAATCATAGTACCATGGTACGTATGGATCCGAATCAACATACTACCATGTACCATATCACAAACCATCGCACCATGATATGTATGGATCCGAATCAACATACTATCATGTGTCGTATCACAAATCATTGTACCATGGTACGTATGGATCCGAATCAACATACTACCATGTACCATATCACAAACCATCACACCATGATATGTATGGATCCGAATAAACATACTATCATGTGTCGTATCACAAATCATAGTACCATGGTACGTATGGATCTGAATCAACATACTACCATGTACCGTATCACAAATCATTGAACCATGGTACGTATGGATCCGAATCAACATACTACCATGTACCATATCACAAACCATCGCACCATGATACGTATGGATCCGAATCAACATACTATCATGTGTCGTATTACGAAAGGTTAAGCTCCCTAATAAGTTAGTTAATCTCAAAGAGTCCTACTAAGTTATTAAGAAACCTAACTAACTAGATTACACGAGTTATCACTCAAGTGTATCTTCTAACTACTTTAACTTCCAAACCAATAAAAGTAACTTTCATTTCCACTTTCATCTAACATCTCCAATTCACTTCACAATACTTCCAAACCACTCTGATGTTTCCTTTTCACCGAACTAACCATAATTCCAAATCCTCTCCAGTTACTTCCGAATTAAAGTCTCCAACCAAACATTAATTCTAAGAAGCTAGTTCCCTCTTAACATCGATAAACAAAATCGTAATGAAACTTAATTCATAAAATTACTAACTTCCCTTTTAAACTCACCTTGATTTGTAGTCGAGTATCCAAGGAATCGAAGTTGAATCCACGCGACAATTACAAACCTACAATTCACCAATTGAACTACAATTTACAATTCATAACTAATAAGAGAACAAGTGTGATTTTCGGGTGAATAGTGATTTCAGGTGAATAGTGTTTTTCGAAAATCCGGGATCAAAATCGTCAAATTCCTTGATAGAAATACGTGATTTCAACTTCAAAACTCATTTATAATAAAAAACGAACAAAACCATATAAAAAGTTTTGAAAACTCACTTTTTAGGGCTTCCCTTAGGGAACGAGAAACGGAAAAAGGCTAGGTTGGAAAGAAAGCCCACGTCCCGAGCAATCCAACGCAACTGAAATTATCGAAATCAGTCGAGAAACGAAGAAAACCCAAGAAATTTTCTTCTCATCAATGGTGAGGAGCTCCACGACTTGAAGAAGAGAAAGAAGAGAATGAAGCCTTTTGTCTTAAAAGTTTATATTTAAGAGAAAATGAATAGTGATTTTAGATATTTAAGAATTTGGAAAATGACGCCTACGTCCCTCTTTTACTTTTGCTTTAAAAAATGAAACCCGAAGCTCTTAAATTAATCTAAAGGTGATTAATAATTATTATTTAACCCGTTAATAATTATTAATGTCACCGAAACGAATTTAAAGTATTAAAATGACTAAAAAGAATTTTGGACGAAAATAACTACTAAAATCGAAATTACTAAATTTAAACTAATCTTAAAAGCTTTAATTAAAATAAATAAATAAAATTAAAAAAATTTCACCCCCAAAAGTAACGGGACGTTACACCCTTAGAGAAAGAGAAGAAGGAATCCGCCGTTCGTCTCGTTCTTCGTTTGATCGTGAATCCGGTTTTGATTTCAAGCATTTTAGGAATCGATTTTGGACATGAAGGTAATGAAAAATCTCCTTCTCTTTTCCTCCTTGTTGCCGTGAATGCCTAGGGTAGGGTTTGATGAGTTTTCGTCAATTTGTTAATTAGGAGATCAGTGGAATCGCACGGAATCGAAGAGGGAACATCGGAAGCCCTTTTCTTGAAATTCAAGTGACGGGTAAGCATTCATGATTGATTATTCAATCATTTAATTTCTGGAATTTAATTATTTATTCTTCATATGAACACCAAGAACCTTAACCCTTGATCCAACCTCCATAATTGTCAATTTTCCAAACCATGGCCGAACACCCAATCGATTTTTATTACCGATACCTAGAACCATCAAGATAGATCACCCTAGCCACGAAACCGTGACTGAACCACGTCCCGAACGCCATGGTCAGCCGCGGCCCACACACCCCCCACGCCCCCAAATTTTAGCCAATTCCCTTCGTCGTTTGTTTTCCGTTCGTTGATCCATCGAACCCCAAACCTTTTGTATAAATTTAAATTATTTCAATTTGTATTTTAAGTATTTTAGGACCTCCGTTTCAGGTCTGGTTCGTCAAGGGAAGTAGCGTTGATTTTGGATTTAAGCGATTTCGAGGTGAGTTAACGGTTTATTCGTTGGTGGGGTTTTAGAGAAATCTAAGGCCCTTACCGTAGATTTTATGTTTTAAGATATTTAAATATGATATTCTGGAGCTTTAGGAAGTGAACGCATAATGGAAACATCGAAAAATCATTTGGTGAAAGATTTTTTCGGTTAGAACTAGTTTAGTCGTTTTTCGGCAGTTTTTGATGTTTTTCGATTCTTTTTGTTTCTGATTGATTTGGGAGTTAATTCTGGAATATTATGGAGTACTTTATGATGATTGGGCATGAGATTTGAGTTGAGTATGATTAAGAACGAATTGTTAGTTTGACGGTTTTCGGCAGTTTTATCGTAAAGATGTATTTTGCATGTTTTTAATTAGAATCTTTGAGCTGCTGTATTTTTATTGTCCTTGCTGATTTTGAATGAAAATTATCAAGAGGATAATGTAAAAAGATTGTGGAATGATGGCTTGACAGGTGTGTTAAACTAGTATGAGGCTACGAGCTCATACTTAGTAAAAATAAATAGTTATGAGAGTGAGCTCATAACGACTAATGGACGTTGCTCGTATGAACGATCCATTAGGGGATTAGTTATGGTTACGACTATAACTAAGTGCCTAAGAAAGGTTTGTAGTTCCGAGAGACCGCCTTCTTAGTGGATGGTTTGAATGATTGGTTGATTATGCTTGTTAATTTAGAGTTGGCTTATGTTTTGGATTGGGATGTGTATTGGGAGGATTATTATGAATGGTTGTCTTGGATATGGGATTAGTTAATAATTTTCTATTCATGTAAAGAGATTGATTGTGAGGTTTAAGTGACGTTTTGTGTGAAAGAGACATTGGAGAGTATTGAGTGTTGGGACTCGGTATAAGTTGTTAGAGACTATTTAAAACTTTACCTTCGTTTAGATCGTTTTCTCACTGGCTTTAGCCTCACAGTGCTATTTGTGGTTTCTTTTCAGGTAACAATGGACCGAGAGGTGGCGGTTGATGAAGTGGAAGAGATGAGGGCTCATGTCGTGGTGGCTAGCCAATGCATCTTTTATTTTCTTTGAGATTGAGAATAAAGCTTTTGAATTTTATTGACAATATTTTGTTTTTTTGTGAGATTTGAGACTCATGTTAGTTTTTGAAACACTTTGTTATTTGATTTAGTTCATTGTTTCTTTTTGTTTTAAAGATTATAACTCCGGAGTTGTTGATTTTATTTATTTGACTATTTGGTTGAGGATTTTCATATTTTTCAATAAATGTCATTTATTGAGTCTTCCGCTGCATTAATTAAGTTTTGTTTAAAACTCTGAAAAGTCGGGTCTTTACAGTTGGTATCAGAGCCTTTTGGTTTTGAAGACCGTATGTTAAACATACATTTTTCTTTTGACATGAACCTCATCTTCACACTCATCGGCACCAGGTATCTCAAGAAATAGTCTCTAAATTTATACCTTGTCTTAGTAGCTTGATAGATAGTGTTATAGTTTAACCGTTCAATCTCGATAATTATAGTGTTTGTGTATTCCAAGATGCCTCCTGTGGTTATGCCTGGAAGAGGAAGAGGACGAGGCCGTGGTAGAAGTCGAGGTAGGGTGGACGCGGTCGAGGTCGTGGTGTCAACCCCGAGTACCAGAGTGACGCCGAGTCGTCAAATGAGGTTAACTCTTATGCTACCCCTACTCTGGGGAATGTTGATGGGCATGTGGACCCAGTTGGGATGGATGAACAGGAGGATGTTCCTTTAGCCCTGGTACCACCAGTTGTTCAGGGCGAGTTTGTGCCCCAGGCTGAATTAGATGAAATGCGTAGAGCATTAGCTCGAGTTGGTGGTGTGACTGAGGAGGCCAAGATGTTGAGAGAATACAAGCGGTATGCACCAGCAGAATTCAATGGAAAGTCTGTTGATCCTGTAGAAGCTGAGGATTGGTTTACTAGAGTTCAGAGAGCTTTGAAGGTTGTTAACTGTCTCGAGCATTTGAAGGTTCATTGTGGGACTTTCTCTTTGGTGGGGGATGCTATGTATTGGTGGGAGACCACACTGAATACTCAGGAATCTACTACTCCGGTGACTTGGAGTGAATTCCAAGAGAGTTTCTATGAAAAATACTATACTAAGAAGTATAGAAGCCAGAAGGAGTGCGTGTTCTTGGCCTTGAAGAAAGGGGACAAATCTATGCTTGAGTATGAGAAAGAATTTGATCGACTTTCGAGGTTTGCTGCTTATCAGGTTGCTACACCTGCGTTGAGAATGCATAGATTCATGATGGGATTAGATGATGATTTATTGGGACAGATTAAGGCTATTGGGCCTACAGACTATGCTTCTGCTTTGAAGATTGCCATCTCTCTTGACCCAAAGAGTAGAGGCAAGGCTATAGAAAAAGAACCGACTGAGACTGCAGTTGGGCAGAAGAGGAAAGCTGAGACTGAGCCTCAGCAGAAATAGAATCAGGGCAGTATTAGGGGGCAACAGTTATCACAGAATAGGCAGTTCAATCAGAACAGGTCGAATCAGGGTGGTAGGCAGTAGTTCAATATTCCTGAGTATAGGAACTGTAGTAAGAGGCATACTGGAGTATGTAACCAGCCTAAGAAATGTTTTATTTGTCATCAGGAGGGACATATAGCTGCTAATTGTAGGAGGAATATGAAAGCACCTATGGTTGGGGGACAGAACAGAACTACTAATCAACAGGCTCCTCAGCAGGGACAGTTGTTTGCTACCATTCAAGGTGAGGCTGAGGCGGCTCAGAATGTTGTCACAGGTACTTTATCGGTCCTTGGTCCTTCTGTATTTGTTTTGTTTGATTCTGGTGCTACTCATTCCTTTGTTTCTGCTGAATTCGTTAAGTGTGCTGAATTTGTTACTAAGCCCCTTAATTTTGACTTGAATGCTAAGACACCGGTTGGTGGGACAGTTTGTGTTGATAGAATGTTTAAAACTGACGAACTTTGTGTGCTTGAAAATTGTATGCCTGCAACTCTGATTGTGATTGATATGTCTGATTTTGACATTATTTTGGGAATGGACTGGTTAATTGCCAATCATGCTATTATTGATTGCTTTAAAAGAGAGGTATTTTTTAAGAGTCCATGTGGAAAGGAGTTTAAGTATAAGGGAACTAGTAGTAAACTAGCCCCGGTAGTTATCTCAACTTTACAAGCTAGTAAGTTGATTGATTAGGGAGCTTTGGCCTATCTAGCTAATGTAGTTGATACGACTGTTGAGGAGGTCAGTTTAGATTCTCTACCAGTTGTGAATGAGTTCGTTGATGTATTCCCTAATGAATTACCTGGATTACCCCCACCTAGGAAAATGGATTTCCAAATAGAAGTTGTACCTGGAACTACCCCTATTTCTAAAGTACCTTATAGAATGGCTCCCGCTGAGTTAAAAGAGCTTAAGACCCAGTTACAAGAACTTCTAGATTTGGGTTTTATACGCCCAAGTGTATCACCGTGGGGTGCACCTGTCCTATTTGTGAAGAAAAAGGATGGATCGATGAGGTTATGTATAGATTACTGTGAGCTTAATAAGGTAACTATCAAGAACAAATATCCTTTGCCTAGGATAGAAGACTTGTTTGATCAATTGAAAGGGGCCACCGTGTTTTCGAAGATAGATTTGAGATCGGGATATCACTAGTTGAGAATCCGTGAGACTGATATTCCAAAAACAGCTTTCAGGACTAGGTATGGACATTTTGAGTTCATTGTCATGTCATTTGGATTGACTAATGCCCCGACAGCTTTTATGGACTTGATGCACACCGTTTTTCAACAGTTCTTAGATACATTTGTTATTGTTTTTATTGACGACATTTTAGTGTATTCTAAGAATGAGGTTGAGTATGGCATGCATTTGAGAAAGGTCTTTTCTATTCTGAGAGATGAAAAACTTTATGCTAAGTTTAGCAAATGTGAGTTCTGGTTGAAGAAAGTAGCTTTCTTGGGTCATGTAGTGTCGGAACAGGGTATTTCTGTGGATCCTTCAAAGATTGAAGCAGTTAGTGGGTGGGTACGACCTACTAGTGTGGCTGAAATTCGGAGTTTCCTTGGTCTGGCTGGATATTATAGGAGGTTTGTGCAAGACTTTGCACGAATCGCTTCTCCAATGACCAAGTTAACTAGAAAGGGAGTGGCCTTTGTTTGGAATGAGGAATGTGAAGTTAGCTTCGAAGAGTTGAAGAAGAGATTGGTGACTGCTCTAGTTTTGGTTACCCCTGATGGCTCAGGTTGTTTGACAATTTACAGTGATGCATCGAAAAAGGGATTAGGTTGTTTTAATGCAACATGGCAAGGTAGTAGTGTATGCTTCTAGACAACTAAAAGAGCATGAAAAGAAGTACCCTACTCATGACTTAGAACTTGCAGCAGTAGTTCATGCCTTAAAGATTTGGAGACATTATCTTTATGGTGAGAAGATCTTAATCTTCACTGACCACAAGAGTCTCAAATATTTCTTCACTCAGAAGGAATTAAATATGAGGCAAAGGAGATGGTTAGAGTTAGTGAAGGATTATGATTGTGATATCCAGTATCATCCTGGAAAGGCGAATGTAGTGGCGGATGCACTTAGTAGAAAAACAGTTCATTCAGCGGCGATTCTGGCTAGGCATCCTCAGTTACAGTGGGAAATGGATAGGGCTGATCTTTTTGAGATGACAGCTGAGATGACAGTTAGTATGGCTGGTTTGACAGTGAGGCCAACTTTGAGGCAGAGGATTATAGATGCGCAGAGGGCAAATGACAGTTTAGCTGGCTGTTTTCTTGATGCCGAGACCGATATGCCAGGAGTATTTGCTTTTGCTAGAGATAGTGCTCTACTTTATAAGGGTCGGTTATGTGTTCCCAAGGATGAAACCTTAAAGAAGGAATTGTTGGAAGAGGCACATGGTTCGATGTTCTCCATTCACCCCGGGGGCACCAAAATGTATAAAGATCTAAAAATGCATTATTGGTGGTCAGGGATGAAGAAAGATATAGCTGAGTTTGTAAGCAAGTGCCTAGTTTGTCAACAGGTAAAAGCCTTGAGAAGAAATCCTCATGGTTATGTTAAACCATTGAGTGTTCCTGAATGGAAGTGGGAAGAAATTTCCATGGACTTTATTTGTAGATTACCTAGAACTTCTCGAGGTAATTCAGTTATTTGGGTGATTATTGATAGATTGATAAAGTCGACGTATTTTCTTCCTGGAAAACCGACTTATCCAGTAGAGACTTGGGCTCATATGTATTTGAAAGAAATAGTGCGATTGCATGGGGTGCTGGTTCGTATTGTATCGGATAGGGACACGCGTTTTGTCTCTAAATTTTGGCAAAGTCTTCAGAAAGCTATGGGTACCCGATTGGATTTTAGTATAGCTTTCCATACTCAGACTGATGGTCAAACCGAGCGAGTTAATCAAATCTTGGAAGATATGCTTCGGGCTTGTGCCTTAGATTTTAAAGGAAGTTGGGATGATCAACTTTATTTGGTGGAGTTTGCATACAATAATAGCTATCAGGCTACTATCGAGATGGCTCCTTTTGAGGCTTTGTATGGGAAGAAATGTCGATCGCCAGTTCATTGTGATGAAGTTGGGGAGAGGAAATTATTGGGACCTGAACTTGTGTAGTTAACGAGTCAATCTGTAAATGTGATTAGAGAAAGAATGAAGACTACCCAGAGTAGGCAGAAGAGTTATGCAGATAAGAGGCGCACTGATCTTGAGTTTTTGGTAGGTGATCATGTTTTCCTAAAGATTGCATCGATGAAGGGTGTGATGAGATTTGGGAAGAAAGGAAAGTTGAGTCCTCGATTCATCGTACCTTTCGAGATTCTTGAGAGGATTGGACCGCTTGCTTATAGGTTGGCCTTGCCACCAGCACTATCTAGTGTTCATAATGTGTTCCATGTGTCTATGCTCTGGAAGTATATAACCGACCCTACACATGTGATAGATTATGAACCAGTGGAGTTAGAAGCGGACTTGTCTTATGAAGAGAAGCCAGTTGAGATATTAGCAAAGGAACAGAAGGTATTGATAAATAAGACCATCGAGTTGGTTAAAGTTCTTTGGAGAAATCATTCATCAGAGGAAGCCACTTGGGAACGGGAAGAGGATATGCGAGCTAGCTACCCTCATCTTTTTCTTGAGAGGTGAAGCTTTTCGGGGACTAAAAGCCTTGTTAGTTGGGAGGTTCTGTAACGCCCCGTTACAAGGTAAGATTAATTTCGAATTTAATTAATCATTTCTTTAATTTAATTAACGGGTTTGAAATTATTGATAAATAATCTGTTTTTATTTATTTAGGCTTTCGGGTGACACTTTATGATAAGTGTCACTTTTGTAATTAGTGAAGTGTCTTGGAATAGGAGATAGTTGATGATGTGGCAAGTTAGCCCAAAACCTAATTTTTAACTAAGGAAAAGAAGAAGAAAATTTTTCCTCCTCCTTCCCCACATCCTTGCCGCCGCCCCCTTAGAGAAAGAGAAGAAGGAATCCGCCGTTTCATCTCGTTCTTCGTTTGATCGTGAATTGGGTTTTGATTTCAAGCATTTTGGGAATCGATTTTGATTTATTAATTTAATTTCTGTCTCTTAGGAAGAAAAGTACGGTCGTCCTGTTCTGCCTGATGAGTTGCACCTGGTCATTCACACGAAGAAGGACGGGACGATCGTCAACGAAAATGCGCAACAAACTCAGGTATTTAATATGTTTTTTCAATTATTAATTAGAATTTGTTCATCATTTTCTAACTTTTACATATTTTCTGAATTTTAAATATTTGGGACCGTTTCAAGGAGTCTTTGAGTCAGAGGTTGCCCACACCCGACTCGCAACCGACTCAGGAAGACCGTCGATAAGAGTTCTTGGAGGCTGCTGGAGGCGTTCGTCCAGATGAATCTATTGCTGGGCTCGGCTTGTACAGGAAACGCCTTTACATGGATGTGCCTCGGCCTCAGCGGAGCGGAGCGAGCACTAGCTCTGGCCCTTCTCCGGTTGAGCCGCAGCTGCGCGAGGAGGTTCAACAGCTTCACACCGACATGGCGCTATGCGCAACGACTTCGTTTCTCGAGTCGCTGCGATTGAGGCGGATATGCATGCACAGGTCGAGGCCCAGGTCGCAGCATCTTTGGCCGCGTTCTTTAGATCCCGAGACGGCGGCCATTCATCATCGACGCCGCCTCCGCCATCCCTCGCCCCTCCGCAGTAGTTCTAGGATGATTTCTTTTGTATAGAACATTTTTTGAATATTTGATTTATATATATTTTATTTTAATTCCAATTTTTTATTATTAAATTTTAATATTAATTAAATATATAAATAATAATTAATTAACTAATTATTGTAATTTAAATAAATAAATAAAAATTTATTAAATACGAGCAGATGGTCGCATTTACCCTAGAAGATAAACGACTAGATGGTCGTATTTTATCCCTGAACAAAACGACCATCTGGTCGCATTTTGTCTGAGTACAAAAGTGACCATTTGGTCACTTATAAAAACGACCACGTGGTCACTGTTGCATGTGACCAACTGGTCACTTATCTTCAACTTAAATTACGACCAGATGGTCGCTTTTTTAAGCGACCATCGGGTCGTTTTTTCAAAATGTTAACTTTTTTGCGACCAACCATGCTTGGTCGTATTTTTGTGACTATTCGGTCTCACAAAATTCCGGAACGACCAGCTTTTTTGCCACCACCATCTTCGTCGCTTTTTTGGTCGCATTTTACTATAGAAACGACCTTTTGGTTGCAAATTGACTTTTTTTTTGTAGTGAATTGACCATCAGTAATATGATCCAGGAGAGCATCCCAATAGGCTAATTTCTCATGCAATACATCTCTCTAATTAGTTGTGTGACGTCAACATATATCATATCCGTGGAGCTTACACTACAAAAAAATTGTTAAATTGCGACTAGACATTTGCGACCAAAGGTATTTTGGTGACCACTCTGGTAGTAAATACAAAGTTTGACTTAAAACAACTATTTGGTCACTTTTTTGTGACCAAATGGCGACCAAGTAAAGAATTAGTCATAAAAAATGGCCCGAATTTTTGGCGCGAAGCAAGTGACCATATGGTTACTACAAAATTACGACCATGTGGTCGTAATTTTGTGACATTGGTTATCATTTAGTAGCAAAAAAAGACGCGTAAATTTGGCGGGAGAAAGGCTACCAAGTGGTCACAATTCAAAGTGACTACGTGGTCGCAATTTTGGTGACCTTTAGTGACCAGTGGTAGCTTACAAATTTGGCAGAAAATAAGCTACCAGGTGGTCACATTTTGAAGTGACTAGATGGTCGCAAAAGTTATGACTTTAAGTAACCAGTGGTAGATAAACAATTTGGCGCGAGAAAAGCTACCAATTGGTCACCAAAATAAGTGACCATGTGGTCGTAAATGTTGTGACTTGATGTGGCCCGAGTGAGGAAAATAGCGGGAAATTTTGGCGGGAAAAGGTGACCATTTGGTAGTGAAAATACGACCATCTGGTCGCAAATAAGCAGAGGAGTCCATTATAAAATCCCCTCTTCCCATTGTTTGTTAGCATTATGAAAAAAGAAAATTAGAGAGTGGACGTATGTTCGTTTGATAGACGGGTATTTGAACGATGAGTTCGTGGTCGGGTTGAACAGTTTGTTGAGTTTTGCATGACAACTATCTATTATGAAAAGTATGGTGGAAAGCTATGTTGCCCATGTAGGAAATGCGACAATAGGAAAATCATACCGGTTACAGATTTGAAGGTTCATCTTTATAGTCGGGGATTTGTGCAGAATTATTATCATTGGGTGTTTTAAGGGGAACCAAAGGAAATTTTCGACGCTGCATTACAGGAATCGATACGATACGAAGGTAGCAGCTCGAATGTAGAGGTTGTTGCCAAAGAACGGAATGATGAACAACAGTATAGTCAGATGCAGTAAATGATACTTGATGGTGCGGGGTACGGGGGAAATAAAAATTACTGTGAAAGTTTAATCGTAGACGAAGATGAACGGTTTGTTGAAGAGGAAATGAATCCGGAAGCATGTAAGATGCACGAGATGCTAAAGACAGCCAGCCGACCATTGTACGATGGATGTGAGGTTAGTCAACTTGCTGCTGCTACAGAACTTTTAAATATAAAGACATAGTATAACATACCTGGTAGAGGATTTGATTTGATTGCAGCGTGGTTTTGTCGATGCGCGCCAGAAGAAAATATGACGCCCCATAGTTTGTACGATACGAAAAAACTAGTGGAGGGACTTGGATTACCCGTGGAGAAAATAGATTCGTGTTGAAACAGATGCATGATTTACTGGGATGTGGATGAGGACCTGCATCACTACAAATTATGTTTTCTTCTAAGATATAAACAAGGAAAACACAACCTTATTCCGTACTCCCGCATGCTCTATTTACCGCTGACCCCACGTCTGTAACGGTTGTATGCATCGGATGTGATAGCTTCGCACATGTGATGGGATCACGAGCATTCACAGGATGAAGGTGTTATGAGACATCCCTTAGATGCTGCGGCATGGAAGCATTTAAATAATTGTCATCCTGATTTTGCAAAAGATCCGAGAAACGTCAGATTGGGCTTATGCACGGATAGCTTTAACCCGTTTGGGGCATCCGGGGCACAATATTCAGTTTGGCCAGTCATGGTAACCTTGTATAACTTGCCTCCCTCGATGTGCATGCGAGACCCGATGATTTTTCTAACAGTGATCGTACCTGGGCCCGAAAAGTCCAAAACAGAAACTGGATGTTTATTTGCAACCACTTATTGCAGAGTTGAAAAGGTTGTGGACTGACGGTGTTATGACGTACGACATTTCGAAGAAACAAAATTTCTTGATGCGCGCCGCGTTAATGTGGACAATCAGTGACTTCCCTGCGTATTCAATGTTGTCAGGTATGTTGATCTTTAATTGCTTTCATATATATTTTTGAGTATGTGGTTAGTTTTTGTTATTGCTTTGCTTAGTCAGTAGTTAATTGTATGAACCTCAATCTCGTCCTCTTAAAGGATGAAGTACGAAAGGGAAATACGCATGTCCACATTGCATCCTAGACACATATACATTTTATCTCAGAAACGGTCAAAAAACTTGTTGGTTTGATTGTCACCGTCGATTTTTGCCGTTGAATCATACGTTCCATTCAAACGGTAGTGACTGGAAGAAGAGTTGACGAGTAAGAAAAGAAACCCCGCCCCCCGATAATGTATAGTAGAAGGCAGATTCTTCATGGTATAGATGCTATAGGGATGCAGAAGATTATTGTGGACGGTGCAGAGAGTGCAAACAATACGGCTGGGAAAAACACGGGTTGGAAGAAACGGAGTAGTTTTTGGATCTACCGTACTGGGAAGATCTACTAATTAGACACAATCTGGATGTAATGCATATCGAGAAGAATTTCTTCGACAACATTTTCAATACGATTTTGAACGTTTCAGGAAAAACAAAGGACAATCTGAAGGCACGTTATGATATACGGGAGATATGTCACCGTCCTGAGTTGGAGCTTGACGACAATGATAATAACGCAAAAGCAAAGTACATGTTGATGACGGATGAAAAGAAAACATTATTTGAGTGGATCAAATCCATCAAATTCCCGGACGGATACATTTTGAATTTGAGTCGGTGTATAGACAGTCAAAAACATATTATGTTCAGGATGAAAAGCCACGACTGTCATGTATTCATGCAACGATTGATGCCTGTCGCGTTCAGACCGTTCCTAGAGAATAGACATTGAGAGCCGCTTGCACAGTAGAGTGTTTTTTTCAGGGACTTGACATGTACAGAGCTGACTGAAGCTACTGTCGCTTCAATGAGTTCAGAGATCGCTGTTATTATTTGTAAGTTGGAGCGAATGTTCCCACCTGGATTTTTTTACTCCATGGAGCATCTTCCAGTGCATCTTCCATACGAGGCATTCTTAGGGGGTCCGGTACATTACTGCTGGATGTACCCATTTGAAAGGTAAGCACAGTTAATTTATAATGTACACATATAAAGTACAGTGATCGAATGTAAATTATGTTTCATACACATTGTACCCCCAGGTACTTACGTCGGTTGTAAAAGACGGTCGGAAATAAAGCAAGAGTAGAAGGATCTATCTGTTGTGCGTACCTGACGCAGGAGACTACCACATTTTGTTCATACTACTTTGATCAACACATTGCAGAGCAGTTTTGACCAGCGAAGCGAAACATTGTCAAAAATTTACTTGAAGGTGTTGACATAAACGAGTTGCCGATTTTTACGGAACCTGGCATGACAGTTGGAAGATCAGTGCGTAGACTGTTGACCGATTATGAGTATCACGTAATGCAGATATACGTGTTATGCAACTGCACAGAGATCGAGCCTTACATAGAGTGAGTTAGTAACTTAACATTATTTCATCGCATAAACAATTACAAACTATTTGCTAGCTATTTTTGTAACATACAAATTATTTCTAAACTTATACGTTCGAATGACACGAGTTGGTCTAACAGCCGCTGAGGAGGGGTCAATAATTGACAAAGAGTTTCGTCCTTGGTTCAGTGCATATGTGAGTTATTTTAAATTGTCAAAAAAACTGTGGCAATTTGTTGAAAAATTACTATCCTCCTAACATTACTGTATGTGAACAATGACAGGTTGACTCCCCTACATTACTGGTAGATGATCCTCGCATTATTTCTTTGGCAAAGGGACCTGGACGAATTGCAAGGTCGTATACTGGATACGTCGGTAACAGTTACAGATTTCAAACGAAGGCACATTCAGTGAACGGGGCAACAAACAACAGTGGTGTTTGCATAAAAGGTCATGTGTTCGGCACAAACGAAGACAATTACTTCGGAGTAATCGATGAGATTCTTGAGATTCAATACGCAAGTCCGACGCTAAAATGCATGGTTCTGTTCAACTGCACTTGGTTTGAGACAACCAGACGAGGTGGAGTCTATAAGATTGATCATTTACAAATCGTTGAGGTAAACAAGTCTAAGCATATGTGCACCGCTGATAGGTTTGTCTTGGCTTCACAGGCGATTCAAGTTTATTATCTTAACTATCCGATTAATAGACGAGATCTGACAGATTGGTTAATTGTTTGTAAAGTTAAACCACGCCAAGTAGAATAAAATTTGTCCGAGAAAGACGACCATGCAGAGGAAGCTGGTGCTTTTCAAGAAGATGAGATACGATGTCGTGCAATCGACGATGGTCAGAATGCAAGTATTGTTCGTCCTTTGAACGATGGAACGATAACATTGCATGATGATGATACAAATGCTTCCACTTCTCACGCACGTGGCATTGATGCTGAATTTATTCGAGACGATGAATCCGATGAAGAAACGAAGAAGAAGAAGAAGAAGAAGCGACGACCGAAGAAACTGAGGATGATGAATGAGACATTTTGTAACTTTATGATTCACTATGTATGTTTTATTAAAACTATTTCTTTAATGAGGATTAAAATATATATATATATATATATATATATATATATATATATATATATATATATATATATATATATTTGCGACCATCTGGTCGCAAATTAACACAAAAGGTGACCACATGGTAGTAATTTAGAAGTGAAATGCGACCAGTTGGTCACAATTGTGGAAAGTAGATAAAACTCTAAGATAAATTACGACCAGTTAGTCGAAAAACTCTAAACGGTAATCTTAAATGTTCATGAAAATTTTGGCGGTTAATTTCATAATTGCGACCATGTGGTCTCAAATTTGAGCGGTAAATTAAAATTTTCATGAAATTTATGGCTGTGAATTTAAAGATTACGACCATCTGATCTCAATTCTTGGCGGTGAATTTCATTAGTGCGACCCGTTGGTCGCAATTCTTGATGGGACGCGTGATATGACAGCTCTTGTAGATAATCACAATTTTGCAACCATCTGGTCACTTTTTTAATAAATGCTACCAGGTGATCGCAAATGTGTGTGAAAATACGACCAGGTGGTCGTAATTTCCCCAGCACGCACGACCTTCCGTTTCTAGTCATAATTACATATTTGTGACCAGTTGGTCGCAAATTCTGATTTAAAACTCAGAACATTCCCCCCCCCCTCCGTTTTTCTTTCTCTCTTTTCTTTCTTTTCTCTCTTTCCCCCGTTCCGTTCCCTGTTGTTTTTTGCCCGTTCTCATTCCCCGTTCCTACTCTAAACCTAAAAACCCTAAACCTCCAATCCCGGTTTCTATTACGAGGTCAGTTTTCGTATAGATTTTAAGTTTTAAGTTAGTTTTAGTTTTTAGTTTTTAGTTAGTTTTAGTTTAAGTTTAAATTTAGTTTAGTTAGTTTTAGTTTTTAGTATTAATTAATTAGTTTAGTTTAATTTTATTAATTTAATTAATTTTAGTTTAATGAATCTAATTTAGTGTAATTAATTACTTAGTTTACTTTAGTTTCATTAATCTAATTTTAGTTTACTTTAATTACTTAGTGTATTTAATTAATTAATTAGTTTAGTTTAAATTTGTTAATTTAATTAATGTAATTTAGTTTAATTAATTACTTAGTTTACTTTAGGTTAGTTAATCTAATTTTAGTTTACTTTAATTAATTAATAAATTTTAGTTCAATTAATCTAATTTTAAATTACTTTAATTTAATTAATTAGTTTTGTTTAGTTTAGTTTTAATTAATTAATGTTAGTTAAATTTAATTAATTTTAGTTTAATTAATCTAATAGTTGAAATCTTCATTACTTAGTTTACTTTAATTAATTACTTAGTTTAATTAATCTAATTTTAATTTACTTTACTGTAATTAATTAGTTTAGTTTAATTTAGTTTTAATTAATTAATGATAGTTTAATTTAATTAATTTTAGTTTAATTAATCTAATAGTTTATTTCTTCATTACTTAGTTTACTTTAATTAATTACTTAGTTTAATTAATCTAATTTTAATTTACTTTAATTTAATTAATTAGTTTAGTTTAATTTAGTTTTAATTAATTGATGTTAGTTAAATTTAATTAATTTTAGTTTAATTAATCTAATAGTTGAAATCTTCATTACTTAGTTTACTTTAATTAATTACTTAGTTTAATTAATCTAATTTTACTTTACTTTAATTTAATTTAATTAATTAGTTTAGTTTAATTTAGTTTTAATTAATTAATGTTAGTTAAATTTAATTAATCTAATTTAGTTTAATTCTTCATTACTTAGTTTACTTTAATTGATTAATTTTAGTTCAATTAATCTAATTTAGTTTAATTCTTCATTACTTAGTTTACTTTAATTTAATTAATTTTAGTTTAATTAATCTAATAGTTTAATTCTTCATTACTTAGTTTACTTTAATTAATTAATTTTAGTTCAATTAATCTAATTTTAATTTACTTTAATTTAATAATTAGTTTAGTTTAAATTAGTTAATTAATTAATGTTAGTTTGATTTAATTAATTAATTAGTTTACTTTAATTTAATTAATCAATTAATTTAAATAGTGTAATTAATTAATTAATTTAATTATTTTAATTACTTAGTATTAAATTAGTTTAGTTTAGTTGTAGGATTATGACGGGCGGACGACGTCCTCTCCAGTCAGACGAGCCTGACGACAAGATTAACGACGCGGCTCCTCAACTGCCTACTACCGCTGCCCTTGATGCGGAGCTGAATACAGATGATTTGGACATCCTCCTCTTCGTTTACGAGTCGGGAGTTGCTGCCACTCTCGATGATGCAGTCCCTGAGTCCCAGCCTGCGCCACCATGATTGTCGCAGGACTCCCAGGCCACGACTTCCGCGGGAGCATCAGGGTCTGCATCCCAGTCAGATCCAGCGGGACCATCCACTTCTGGCACGCAGCTTCCTCGGGCCGCAGATTCCACCCTTCGGATTGAAGGGAATACGTAAGTAATTTTGTTTATTGTTATAATTAATTTATTTTTAAAATTTTAAACAATTTAAAAATTGTTTTTTTTAACAAATAGTTTTATTAAATTCTAATCTAATATCACAATATTTTTATGTTTTTGCAGAGTACAGCCACATACAACCGTTTCAAAACGGTTTCACGAGGTCTGCCAGAGCATGCCTCTACCCAATGAGCTTTGCCGGCAGAAGATTCCAACGACGGAGAAACGTCAGATGTACGACAATTGGAGGGTAAATAACATCATTTATTTTTATAATTAATTAATTTTGAAATTTTTAAAAATAAATTTATTACTTTATTACTTTAACAATTTTTTATTTTAATTTTTTCAGGGCAAGTTTCCTGTTATCGATACCGATATCACGGACGGTAGATTGTTCCCCCTATGGGACAATCACGTCCAGGATCGATTCAAGGACCTCATTTACCGGGCGCGCAGAAGCAATCAAGAAACCAGGCCGTGTGGATGAGCGAGGAGGACCACTCGCGGCTGATCGCGAGCTTGAACACTCCCGAGGGCAAGGAAGTGTCAAGGAGGAATAAAGCCAATCGCGCGAAGAATCCCACTAAACACATAGGCGGGGCCCGGACCCACGACGAGCACCATCGTCGATTGTTAAGTTTTTTTTTGTTCTTTTACGTACTTTTTTCTTGTTTTATTTTTTTAATTAGTTATTAATTTATTTTTTCTTCTTCAATCTCTAATATTTTTAGGAAGCAAAGCACAGTCGCCCTATCCCGCCCGATAAGCTACACCTCGTTCTTCACAAGAAGAAGGATGGGACGATCATCGACGGGAAGGCGAAAGAAGTTCAAGTATTTAATAATTTTTTCAATTATTATTTTTTGTTTACAATTTTTTCTAACTTATATATTAACTATTTTATTTCTGAATTTTAAATGTTTAGAGACGTTTCAAGGAGTCTTTGAGTCAGCAGTTGCTCACACCAGACTCACAACCGACTCAGGACAGCCGTAAAGAGGCGTTTTTGGAGGCTGCTTGAGGGGTTCGGCCTGATGGATCAGTTCCTGGGCTCGGTTCGTAAGGAGACGACTATACGTCGACGTGCCTCGGCCTCAGCGCAATGGAGCGGGCACGAGTTACGGTCCTTCTCCGACTGAGCAGCAGCTGCAAGAGGAGGTTCAGCAGCTGCAAGAGGAGGTTCAGCAGCTGCACACCGAGCTGGACGATATGCGCAACAACTTCGATGCTCGAGTCGCTGCGATTTAGGCGGATGTTTAGGCCCAGGTGGCAGCTGCATTGGCCGCGTTCTTCGGTCCCCGAGATCCCGGTTCATCATCTTCGGCGCCGCCTCCACCACCCCCTGCTCCTCCGCATTAGTTTAGATTTCTTTTCTTGTATAATACATTCTTTTGGAAATTTATTTATATATTTTTTTATTTTAATTCCATTTTTTTATTATTTAATTTAAATAAATATTTAATTAATTAATTAATTATTTAATTATTTAATTAAATAATTAAAATAAATAAATAAATTTAAATAAAATAAAATAAAAATAATTTTTACAAATTAAATAATTTAATTTAAACAATTAAATTATAAATTAATTAAATTATTAATTACATTGGCAACCATCTGGTCGCATTTTATAAAATATAAAACGACCAGATGGTCGCAATTTATAAAATATAAAACTACCAGCTAGTCGCAATTTATACGACCAAATGGTTGCTTTGGCTGATGCTCAAACTACCAAATGGTCACTTAAGAAGATGACCTTTTGGTCACTAATATAAACGACCATGTGGTCACCTTTTTTATGGACCAACTGGTCACTTGTCTACAACTTAAATTACGACCAGGTGGTCACTATTTTACGTGACTGTCTGGTCGTTTTTTCAAATGTTGACTTTTTTGCGACCAAACACGTTTGGTCGTATTTTTGTGACCACTTGGACGCACAAATGTCTTGGACGACCAGCTTTTTTTCCACGCCAGATTTGGTCACTTTTCTGGTCGCATTTCCCTTAAAAACGACCGTCCTGTCGCAATTAGTCTTTTTTTTGTAGTGTTAGGGTCGTTAAAGCAAGCAATAAGAATTGACTGGACCATGCTAAACTGCCTCATAACTCAATCCAAAAAATGCCACTCTAAATATTCTCTGTTGTTGACCTCTTAATGAATGAATGGTCTTACTCTATTTATAGAGTATTCTATGGACCTGAGCTACATTTGATTTGAGCTCAATTACCACGTAGCATATTTTCATTGGATTAATTTATGTCATCGAATGGCTATGAAAATCACATGTGAGATTATTTGATTTTCCAATTTAAATGTCTTTTGATTTAATTTAAAGACACATGTCAAATTTAGATTCGTCTTTATTTAATTACATGCAATTTTTTCATTGACTTGAATTACTACATGGCAATTTGTAATTTTCCAAATATTCTTCTTCAACAATTAGTTTTAACGAAATTGAGATACATAGATATTCTACGAATGCCCCATAATCCAATTTTATAAAAATAATAGAAATTTTTGACACGTGAGTAAATTTTTTTCGAATAAATTTTTATGTTCATAAGATGTAAAATCTATAGATCACACCAATTTTTTAGTTATTTTAATGGTATTTGAACACGTGGCATGTGTAGATACACATGTGTCTCAATTTTGTTAAAAACTAATTGATAAAAAGTGTATGATTTATTAATAATGTAAACTAATTATGTAGGGGTAATTAAAAAAAAATAAAGGTAGTGGTATGATATAACAATAATCTAAAGTGCAGAGATGTATTTTGTATTTAACTCTATCTATAAGGTCAATCTAATTATTGTGGAATGATTTATTTTCAGATATGTGCAAAACCAGGTCATAATACTCTTGATTGCTATAATCGTATGAACTACTCTTTTCAAGGCTGTCATCCACCTGCTCAGTTGGCTGCTATGGTTGCCAATACGTCTTAGGCTAGTAGTTCATATGCTAATACTTGGTTAAGTGATAGTGGTTGCAATATTCATCTCACTAATGATTTTGCTAATATGACTTTTGCTGATAACTACAATGGTGAGGATACTGTGCTGCTGTAGAAAATGGACAGGCTCTAATAATACTCATGCTAATAGTGGTAGTCTTTCTACTTCCCCTCATTCTTTTTCTCTGTCCAATATTGTTCATTCTCTTGATTTATCCTCCAACCTTCTATCTATTCATAAATTTTGTTCTGATAAATAATTCTCTCTTTATCTTTTATGTTGACTGTTTTGTAGGATAAGACCACATGCATGATACTCCACAACCGATCAAGTAAAAAAGGACTTTATTCTAACACTTCTCTACCTCCATGTTCTCTTCTTTTTGCATCATTTTCTTCCAAAGACAACAATCTGTGGCCCCATAGGCTAGGCCATTATTCTTCTTCTATTTTAAATAAGGCTTTAGCA
Organism: Gynostemma pentaphyllum; assembly: GCA_028015215.1. NCBI lineage: Eukaryota > Viridiplantae > Streptophyta > Magnoliopsida > Cucurbitales > Cucurbitaceae > Gynostemma > Gynostemma pentaphyllum. The sequence continues at coordinate 44,475,971 of CM051354.1, read as the reverse complement.
ATTTCTGGTATTTTAAGTACTTCTTCTTTTACTGTTTGCAAATGTGTTAGTTGCTTACAAGACAAAATGTCTAAATTGTCTTTCCCTTTATCTGTTTTTGTTTCGAAAAAACCAAAGGGATTGTTACATAGTGATGTTTGGGGACATTTCTCTATTAATTCAATGTCTGGCTTTCATTACTATATCAATTTTATTGATGATTATAGCCGCTATGCATGGCTGTTTCCTTTATGTTATAAATCTGATGTTGCTTCTGTTATTTATAAATTTGTGCCTTTTTCTAAAAATTTATTTTCAACCAAACTCAAAACTTTAGATCTGATGGTGGGGTGAATTTGTTAAACATAACCTAAGTACCTACTTTACTACCAAAGGGATATTACATTAAAAAAAAATCTTACCCTTACAGTCCCCAACAAAATGGTATAGTTGAACGTAAGCATCGGCATATTATAGAAACTTCCCTTGCTCTTTTGTTTTATGCATTTGTCCCTTTTGAATTCTGGTATCATGCTTTCTCTACTACTGTCTTTATTATTAATAGGATGCTTACTCAATCTTCACCTTCTCCTTTTGAGATTTTGTTTGGCCATTCTCCAGATTTATCTCATCTAAAGGTCTTTGGGGTGTGCATGTTTTCCTTTACTAAAACCTTATAATTCTCATTAACTTGAACCTAAAACTCTACAACATATTTTCAATGGCTATACTCTTGATTACAAAGGCTATTTATGTTACAATCCTACTACCAAGAACGTTATAGTTTCCAAACATGTCCTTTTTCATGAATCTACTTTTCCTTTTGTTTCTATCTCTCCTTCCTCTTCTAATCCTTCATTGCCCTCAGCTACTTTTAGCCCTTCACCATATCTACTATATCAATTTTTTAAAACTACCTATCCAACCTCACCTATTTTTGTACCTAATGTTGCAACTTTATCCTTGGTCAATACTTCATCTAATTCCTCTTCAATCTTCTTCTAATGCTACTCAATCTTTACTTAATATCACTCATCCTTCTTCTCATTCCAATAAATCTATATCTTCTACTTTGAATGTCACTTCTAGTATAGTACCTATTCATCCTATGCAGACTAGATCAAAGTCTGGCATTTCAAAGAAAAATGTGTTTTGTGCTACTATAAAGGAAACTGACTCTTATGCTTCTATTTTTATTGTACCTACTAATCCTTATACTTATACAGTAGCTTCTAAGTTTCCTGAATGGAGAAGAGCAATGTTTGAGGAATTTTTAGTTTTACAAGAACAAGGTACTTGGTTCCTCAAACTTTAAACATGAACATAGTTGGGTGTAAATGAGTTTATAGGATAAAATAAAATTCTGATAGTACAATTTCTAGATTTAAAGCTAGATTGGTTGCAAAAGGTTGCTAGTAAAAGGAGTGTTTTGACTTTGAAGAGCCTTTCAATTAGGTTGTCAAGAAACCAACTATAAGGGTCATTCTTTCCTTAGCTTCTCATTTTAGGTGGAATTTACATCAACTTGATGTTAAAAATACTTTTTTACATGGATTCTTAAAGGAGGATGTTTTTATGTCTCAACTAGTTGGCCACAAAGATCCAAACTATCCTAATATCTGCAAGTTGAATAAGAGTCTTTATGGATTAAAGCAAGCTCCTAGAACTTGGTTTGAGAGATTTATAACTCATCTACCAACTCTTGGTTTTGTTGCTTCATGGTTGACTCTTCCTTATTTGTTCGAAGTGTACATGGTTCCAATACTTATTTACTTCGATATTGTCATTACTGGGGATGATAATGTTTACATAACTCATCTTAAGTAAACCTTAAGTTCATAATTTTAGATTATTGATTTAGGAAAGCTTCGATATTTTTTAGGGCTTGAAATTTATTATACTACTTCTGGTCTTTTTGTTAATCAAGTTAAATATCTTAATAATTTACTTAAGAAATCAGGAATGATTGATGCTAAGTCTTGCAAGACTCCAATGTTAGTGAAAATAGATCTTCATGGTGTAGCTCCTATGTTTTCTGATGCATCTTTGTATGTGCAGTTAGTTGGATCACTTCAATATCTTATCTTCACTAGGTTTGACATGAATAGAGTGAGTCAATTCATGCAAAATCCAATTACTTTGCACTATTCTATTGTCAAAAATATTCTAAGGTATCTATGTGGTACTAAGGATCTTGGTATTATTTTAAAAAGCACTGATTTGACATTGTGATGCAGCATGAGGTTGAGTCTACGACCTCAACCAAACAAATCCATGCTTGAAGGAAATCCATCCCATGAACTACCCCAAGAGGAGAAATTTCTGTCAATGATATATTTGATTAATAAAAGATAAGATGTCTACAAATGAAACTCTAAATGGCTATTTATAGCCTAAGAGAAACCCCTAATTTAGCTAAAATAACTAGAAACTAATACTAATTAAGTACATCAAAAGTAAACTAATATCCTAATAATAACTCATAAAAAAACCTATACTAATTAACCTATCATACTCCCCATCATGCACACACACGAAAAAAATGAACTCGACCTTGAGTTCGGTCTGGACAAAGAGAAGAAGACTCCAATCGAGAATGCGCGAAGATCCTCATCCCAAATCTAAAGTGGCACCAAAGTACTGAACCACGACGAAGGTGAAAAGAATAAAACACATACTCTTTGATTTTTTCAAGCATGCTTCTTGAAATTAAAATCATGGTAAATGGGCTTCAAAATCGACGGTGAAAAGTAAATGGAAAAATCTTCTTTTGGCTCAATTTGGTGAGTAAGAAATGGGTCCATCAAAATAAATGTTAAATTGGGTTTTGGTGGAATTGGGATTGATTGGTTAAATAAGAACAAATTTGACATAGGTGAAAAAAATTTCAGTTCGGCCCTCTCTCTAACATGTACATCTGAAATAATTTGGTTGGGCTTCAAAATATGATGGGAAATATAATTGGAGAAAATTGATTTTGGTATGATTGTATACAAAAACCAAAGTGTTCATAACAAAAATATGTTGAAAATGGGCTTGAGTTAAGTCTGAAAGTTAAGAGGAGATGGGCTTGGGTAATAGGAAAAGTGCATGGCCCAATGGGATTTCAAGAAAATGTTTAATTAGGTTTAGGGTGAGAGTTTGTGGGATAAAGGAAGGAGACTTCAACGCCGCCACTGTCAACATTTTTTTTTCTTTTCTTTTTTGTTCAGCTCCTTCATCAATGGAGAATTCAATCCGCAGACCGTCAGGTTTTTTAGTCTCAGTCGATTCCCTTTCTCTTTCATCGCCGCCCACGATTTCATTTTTTTTCTTCTCTTTCGTTACGGATTGTAACTTTCAGGACGTTTTCAACGATTTTTTTATACAATGGCACCGTCCCACCTTCTTCTTCATCTTATTAGATACCATGGAATTCGTACTGTTGTATTTCAATATGGACGTATTCAACAAGCTCTTCTTCAATTTGCAATGAGAACGCCATGATTTCTTCATCATCTCTAAATTCTCCTGGAACTGCCGCCAATTGAAGAACAGAATCACCGACAATATTATTCTTTATAACATCTTGATTTTCAAATCCCTCTAATTCATCATGAACGATGTTACCCACACCTTTAACCCCTGATTTTTATCAACACATAGAAGGTTCATCGTTGAAAGTAGAAATAATTTTTGATTGAACAGTCGCTGGAATAATGACCTTTTTCAATTTAGATTCTCACCAGAAGTTTGAATCTAGACTCATCCAAAGAGTCCGAAGTATTTTACGGATTTTGCTTTTGCTATTGGGACTATTGGGTCCAAGTCCATTTGAATCAATTTCTGGTGAGTGGTTATTTTGGTCTTTGATAATGTGATATATATTTTTTTGTTTGAACAGAGATGAAAAAATGATGGGTGGCTGGTTTTTGGGGGTTTTTTTTTCCTTAATGAAGATGAGGATGTGATCTTGGTTATGAATGAAGATGAGAGTACTGATTTTGGTTATGAATGAAAAATGAATGGACAGTAACAGGGAGATGAGATGAAAAGAAGGTTTGATGGAAAAGAACAAAAGAGAATGAGATGGAGGAAGGAACAGAGATTTGGATAAATATGAGTTAATAAGAAAACAATGTTTCTTACCGGAAAATATGAAAATGAGAACAAACCGTGGTGGTCAATCCACCTCCGATTCTTTACACTACAAAAAAACTGTCAATTTGCGACCACGAAATTGCGACCAAATGGTCGTTTTTTACCTAAAATGCGACCAAAAATGCGACCAACTAAGTGGTGGTCAAAAAGCTGGTCGGCCCTGAATTTGTGCGACTGGATAGTCGCAAATATACGACCAAAAATTTTTTGTCGCAAAAAAGTCAAGCTTTTAAAAATGCGACCAGATGGTCGCCTTAAAAGTGACCATATGGTCGTAATTTATCTTCAATAGAAGTGACCATTTGGTCACATAAAAAGAAACCAAATGGTCGTATTTTATGTGACCAAATGGTCACTTTTAGGCTCAGTTAAAATACGACCAGATGGTCGACTAAAAAGTGACCATCTGGTCATAATTTATGTGAAAGATAAGTGACCAAATGGTCACATAAAAAAGTGACCAAATGGTCATATTTTATGTGACCAAATGGTCACTTTTAGACTAAGTAAAAATACGACCAGATGGTCGCTTTTAAAGTGACCATCTGGTCGCATATAAGAATTTTTTTTTTAAATTTAAATTTCAATAATTAGTTAATTAATTATTAATTATTAATTATTTATTAATTATTTATTTAATTAATATTAAAATTTCATAAAAAAAAAATTGGAATTAAAATAAAAAATATATATATCAAATATTAAAAAAACGTTTTATACAAATGAAAGAATCCTAGAACTACTCATGAGGGGCGGGGGTGGGGAGGAGGCGTCGATGATGAAGGGTCGCCGCCTAGAGATCTGAAGTACGCGGCCAAAGCGAATGCGACCTGGGCGTCGACTCGGGCCTGCATGTCGGCCTCAATAGTAGCGACTCGAGTAAAAAAGTCCTCGCGCATAGCCTCCATGTCCCGCGCATTCGGCTTTCCCGGTAGGAGAAGGGCCGGAGCTAGTGCTCGCTCCGCTCCGCTGAGGCCGGGGCACATCTGCATAAAGGAGTCGCCCATACGAGCCGAGCCCAGGAACTGACCCATCAGGCCGAACCCCTCCAGCAGCCTCCAAGAACGCCTCTATACGGTCCTCCTGAGTCGGTTGCGAGTCTGGTGTGGGCAACCACTGAGTCAAGGACTCCGTGAAACGTTCCTAAACATTTAAAATTCAGAAAATAAAATGGTTAATATATAAGGTAGGAAAAATTTTAAAGAAAAAATAATAATTGAAAAAATTATTAAATACGAATCGCTTTCGCCTTATCGCCGATTTAACGCCCCGTCCTTCTTCGTGTGAAGAACTCGGTGCAACTCATCGGGCAGGACGGGCGCCCGTGCTTCGCTTCCTAAAAAATTAAAGAGTGAAGAATAAAACATAATAAATTAATAAGTATTTGAAAAAAGAAAACGAGAAAAAAGTACGTAAGTAAAAAAGGCGACGAAAAAAAAACATACCAATCGACGATGGTGCTCGTCGTGGGTCCGCGCCCATTGTGTGTTTGGTGGGATTCTTCGCGCGGTTGGCCTTATTCCTGCTTGACACGCCTTGCCCTCAGGAGTGCTCAAGCTCGCGGCAGCCGCGCGTGGTCCTCCGGGCTCATCCACACGGGGCGGTTTGCCGCTTGCTTTCGCGCGCCGGAACATGAGGTCCTTGAATCGATCCTAGACGTGACTGTCCCATAGGGGGAACAATCTACCGTCGATGATATCGGGATCGATAACAGGAAACTTGCCCTAAAAAAATTGAAATAAAAAATTGTTAAAGTAATAAATTTATTTCTATAAATTTCAAAATTAATTAATTATGAAAATGAATGATGGTTTTACCTTCCAATTTTCGTACATCCGACGTTTCTCCGTCCTCGGAATCTTCGTCCAGCGAAGGTCGCTGGGTAGAGGCATGCTCTGGAGGACCTCGCGAAACCGTTTTGAAACGGTTGTATTCTGCTGTACTCTGCAAAATCAAAAAAAATTATTGTGCTATATATTAGAAACTATTAGTTAAAAGGAATAAAAAACACTTTGAAAAATAGTAAACAAAATTACTTACGTATCCCCTTCAATCCAAGGGGTAGAGTATGCCCGAGACGGCATTGCGTGCATGAAGTTGAGGGGCCACGGGATCCGACCTGATGTAGACCGGCGAGCCGACCCGGACGCATACCCCGATGCACCTGATGCTAAGCCCTGGAGTCATGGCAAGGGAGTCCTGCGGCGATCGTGGTGTCGCAGACTCGGCCTCAGGGATCGCATCATCGAGCGTGGCAGCAAGTCCCGTCTCGTAACTAAAGAGGATGTCCAACTCCTCCGTAGTCAGTCCGCATCGGGCGCGCGCAGAGGCGCTGCCAGGAGACCCCTCGTCACCCGCGTCGTCAAGCTCATCTGACTGGGGAGGACGTCGTCTGCCCGTCATAATCCTACAACCAAAATAAACTAATTTAATACTAATTACGTAAGTAAAATATTGATCAGTTTATTTAATTAATTAATAATGAAATAATGTAAATTAAACTAACATAAATTAAGTAAATAATTTAAAATAAACTAATCAAATTAATTTAAATAAAAGTAAATTAAAATTAGATTAATTGAACTAAAATTAATTCAATTAAACTTAAGATTAATTAATTAAAACTAAAATAAACTAATCATTTAATTTGAAATAAAGTAAAGTAAAATTAGATTAATTGAACTAAAATTAATTGAATTAAACTAAAATTCAATTAATTTTAGTTTCAATTAATCTAATTTTAATTTACTTTAATTCAAATTAATTGATTAGTTTATTTTAGTTTTAATTAATTAATCTTAAGTTTAATTGAATTAATTTTAGTTCAATTAATCTAATTTTAATTTACTTTATTTCAAATTAATTGATTTGTTTATTTTAGTTTTAATTAATCAATCTTAAGTTTAATTGAATTAATTTTAGTTCAATTAATCTAATTTTAATTTACTTTAATTCAAATTAATTGATTAGTTTATTTTAGTTTTAATTAATCAATCTTAAGTTTAATTGAATTAATTTTAGTTCAATTAATCTAATTTTAATTTACTTTTATTCAAATTAATTGATTAGTTTATTTTAGTTTTAATTAATCAATCTTAAGTTTAATTGAATTAATTTTAGTTCAATTAATCTAATTTTAATTTACTTTTATTCAAATTAATTGATTAGTTTATTTTAGTTTTAATTAATCAATCTTAAGTTTAATTGAATTAATTTTAGTTCAATTAATCTAATTTTAATTTACTTTAATTCAAATTAATTGATTAGTTTATTTTAGTTTTAATTAATCAATCTTAAGTTTAATTGAATTAATTTTAGTTCAATTAATCTAATTTTAATTTACTTTAATTCAAATTAATTGATTAGTTTATTTTAGTTTTAATTAATCAATCTTAAGTTTAATTGAATTAATTTTAGTTCAATTAATCTAATTTTAATTTACTTTATTTCAAATTAATTGATTAGTTTATTTTAGTTTTAATTAATCAATCTTAAGTTTAATTGAATTAATTTTAGTTCAATTAATCTAATTTTAATTTACTTTAATTCAAATTAATTGATTAGTTTATTTTAGTTTTAATTAATCAATCTTAAGTTTAATTGAATTAATTTTAGTTCAATTAATCTAATTTTAATTTACTTTAATTCAAATTAATTGATTAGTTTATTTTAGTTTTAATTAATCAATCTTAAGTTTAATTGAATTAATTTTAGTTTAATTAATCTAATTTTAATTTACTTTATTTCAAATTAATTGATTAGTTTATTTTAGTTTTAATTAATCAATCTTAAGTTTAATTGAATTAATTTTAGTTCAATTAATCTAATTTTAATTTACTTTATTTCAAATTAATTGATTAGAATACTTAAACAAAATTATTCTAATTAATTAATCTAATTGTACTTTACTTTAATCAAATTTAACTAAAATTAAGTAATTAAACAATTTTATTTAATAATTAAACTAAAATTAATTAATTAAATTAGTGTAATTCATTAATTTAAACTACTTAAGTATAACTGAAGTTAAATTATTTGAATTAATTACCCTACTTTAAATTAATTGATTTAATTAAAGTAATCTAAATTACATTAATTAAACTAAAATTAAAAGTTAAACTAGTGTAATTATAAATTAATTTAGTTTAATTTTATTAAATTAAAGTAAACTATCTTAAATAAACTAAATAAGTAATTAAACTAAATTAGATTAAGTAATTAAATTAATTACTACTTAAATTGAATTAAAGTAAACTAAGTTAGATTAATTAAACTAAAATTACTTAAAGTAACAAAATTAAAGTAAACTAATTAATTAGTTAATGTACACTAAAATGCTATGAATTAAACAAAAGTATAAACTACTTAATTAAAAACTAAAAACTAAAACTAAGTAAACTAAATTCTTAAACTAAACTTCAATTTGATACGAAAACTAACCTCGTAATCGAAACCGGGATTGGGGGTTGAGGGTTTTAGGTTTAGAGTAAGAATGGGAACGGGAACGGGAAGAAATAACGGGGAACGGGAGAGGGGAAAGAGAGAAAAGAACAAAAAGAGAGGAAGAAAAAGAGTAAGGCAGAAAAGAAGAAACGGGGAAAAAAAGAAGAAACGGGGGAAAGGAAAGTGATGGGAATTTAAATCATAATTTGCGACCAACTGGTCGCAAATATGTAATTATGACAAGAAACGAAAGGTCGCGTGTGCTGGGGAAAATGCGACCACATGGTCGCATTTTCAGGGATATTTGCGACCAAATGGTAGCATTTATTGTAAAAGCGACCATTTGGTCACCCAGTTACCATTATCAAGAACAGCTGTCATATCACGAGTCCCATCAAAAATTGCGACAATCTGGTCGCAATAATGAAATTTACCGCCAAATATTGCGACCAGATGGTCGCATTGTTTAAATTCACCGCCATAAATTTCATGAAAATTTAAACTTACCGCCCAGATTTGCGACCATATGGTCGCAATTTCACTTGTATTTTTAAAAAAAAATATAATTATACTTTTCCAAAAATGCGACCATTTGGTCGCCTTTCTCTCCAACATTACTACCCTAAACCCTAAAAAACCCTAAACCCTAAACCCCAAACCCTAAACCCCAAACCCTAAACCCTAAACCCTAAAATGCGACCATTTGGTCGCATTTCCCTTCTAAATTACTACCATGTACCTGGTCACCTTTTTTGTGCAATTGCGACCACCTGGTCGCAAATATTAATATTTATATACTTTTTTTTTTATATTGGGTTACTTTCTGATATTTACATATGATGGGAACTCTTGTTTCCATGTTGTTATATTTATTGATATTTTTCTTCATGATTTTCGAGATAAATTTTTGTAATTCTTGATTTGGAACTATTTGATTCTATTTAAGAGTTTTTTTTAATAGATATAGATAATTTTATTCTTGTTTTTCAAGATAGAAAGTGCTAGAAGGGAACCAAATAGACTATTGAAGATGTACATATTTATATATAATTTGCATCCACATATTCATTCAAGCAATTCCACTCCGAATTCGATATAAACATGTCAAAGTTGAAATCAAGAGGAATCTTTCTTATAATAAAAAAAAAGTTAATTTCATTTTCATCGTATTTCATCATCTTTTGATTTTAAGTTTGGTCTATTGCTTTATTCATAATTGTAAATGCTTTACTTGAACAAAAAAGAGTCAAAAGGACTAGATTCAACTAGAGGTTTAAGGAAAATATAATTCTTCTCTGTACAATATTATTGTTCTCTCTTTGTATGAAATTCGGATATTTCAAGACGAGGTTAAATATTATTATTTACTCTACACAAATTTTAGAAAAATCTAAAGGCGTTTAGATAGCTTCTTGATCTTGAAGAGTTTTATATTAATTGAAAGTGAATAATTTTTATTTAATTGACATTATTATTATTGTTAAGAAATGTAATCAATAAAATTAACCACATCTTGAAATTTTGGAATTATTGGTAATTTTTTCAATCATCTATTCTTATTTTTATTTTTTCTTTCGTAAGTTTATAATGTAATTTTCCTTTTACTTTATCTATTTTACCCCATAAATACAAGTGGGAAAAAATCAACAATCATTAAAGATTTTATTTGTTCATAAAATAAATATAATTTAAAAATTGATTAACAAACATTTAACTAATACACATAAAACTCTTAAAATATAAAATTGAATTGTAAAATAAGACTAAAAATTCCACGTGCATCGCACGTGTTAAAAAACTAGTTATTTATAAATTATTGGTCATATAAAATCACAGAATTTGCGACCATCCGGTCACTTTCTAATGTGACCATATGGTAGCTTAATTCCCGCCAAAATTTTAAGCTACCACTGCTCAATAAAGGTCACAAAAATTGCGACCAGGTGGTCACTTTTAATTGTGACCACTTGGTAGCTTTTTTCCCTCCAATTTTAAGCTACCACTGCTCAATAAAGGTCACAAAAATTGCGACCAGGTGGTCACTTTTAATTGTGACCACTTGGTAGCTTTTTTCCCTCCAAAATTACGCGCCATTTTTTGCTACCAAGGCATATTTTAGTCACAAAAATGCGACCTGGATGGTCGTTTTATTAGGTGACCAAGTGGTCGCTTCTTTTGCGCCATAATTTCGCGCCATTTTTTATGACTACTTCTACTTTTTGGTCTAATCTGGTCAGGCAAAAAGTGACCAGGATGGTCACTTAAAGTCAACCTTCAAAGAAAGTGACCAGGTGGTCACCAGAAAACTACCACTTTTTTTTTGTCACAAATTTCTGGTCGCATTTTGACAGTTTTTTTGTAGTGTTAACTCTGACTATCGTTGTAAATGGACTTCTCGGAACGGCGAGGCTCTGACACAAAACTGATGTAGCATGAGCCAGAGTCCACGGCCTCAACCAAGAAAATACATGCTTGAAGGAAATCCATCCGAAGAACTAGGGGAAAACACCCTAAGAGGAGAAAACTCTCTCAATGACATATTTGATTGATAAAAGATAAGATGTCTACAAATGAAACCCTAAATGTCTATTTATTGGCTTACAAGAGAAACCCCTAATTTAACTAAAATAACTAGAAACTAATATCAATTAAGTACATCAAAATTAAACTAATATCCTAATAATAACTCATAAATAAACTTATACTAATTAACCTATCATACTCCCCATCACATTGTCTGCCTACTGTGACGCGGACTGGGCAGGTGATGAAGTTGATCGAAGGTCTACTTCTGGCTTTGTTTCTTTGACTGGATCTAGTCCTATTTCTTGGGCTGCTAAAAAACAAAACATTGTTTCTCGATCTTCTACTGAGACCGAATATAGATCCCTTGCTACAACTTCCACTGAATTGTATTGGCTTCGTCAATTGTTATGTGATTTACATATCTATCTTACTCAACCTCCTATCTTATGGACTGACAATATTACAACATATCTCTTGCAAGCAATCCTATTTTCCACACTCGTACAAAACATAGTGAGATTGACTATCACTTTGTACGTGAAAAAGTTGTTCGAAAAGATCTTAGTGTTCATTTTGTTTCTACAAAGGATCAAGTGGCTGATTTGTTTATAAAGCCACTAGCTGTTTCGTTATTTGTTGTTTTTAGGGACAAACTTGTGACTTTCTCTTTCTTTTTTGTCATAAGTTTGAGAGGGTATATTAGGATATGTTACTTGTTATGTAACTGAGTTGTTTCAGATAGTTTACTTTGCTGTTAGATTATTTTTATTAGTTAGTTATTAGTTGAGCTATAATGAGCTGTCATCAAAGATTGTATAAACTCTCATTTTTGTTCATTAATACAATAAGTCAGATTTTATCCTCTCTCTAAGTCTCTCTATAATTTTTTTATATATATATCCATGTTTATCTCTCAGTATATACTTCCTTTTTTTTATATTGTAGGTATGAGCATATGAAACCATTCCAAATATTGGTTCTATATGTGTCAATTAAGTCAATGAGGTAACCTCGTTTTCTTTATTGGTCTTCTAGAAAATCTTCATCCCAAGATACTCTCCAACCAAAAGTATTTAACTTAAAGAAGGTATATCTTGCCTAATGTTTTTCAAAATTTTGTTTTATATCTATTTTTATTAATTATATATTCTTTTTCAAAATAAAAGTTAATTCAAAACAAATATTAGAGGAGGAAGAAAAAGTGATGAATTCAATTCCTTCTTTACTTTAGAGTTCACGTGGGGGAGAGAAAAAAAAGGTGCAAAGCAATTTTCATTGGACGATTTTTTTTCTACCATAAATATTGGGTATTTTTTGAATTATTCAAACTGATTGGTTATTTTTTTTAAAAGAGTGATTGAAAAATGGATACCAATGACGATTTCTCTTTTAGTTATTGGAATTAAGCTTTTTTTTTCACTTCTATTATAAAATCAAAATAATTAACAAAACGGACATAAATTATTACAAAAGTATGTTTGTCAATACGAGCAGATCTTAAGTGGTTAGGCGCCGCTCCTTCCCATTAGACTAAAAGTTCGAATCTCCCCTCCCCTAATTTGATGTAATATAAAATTGAAAAAAAAATTATTATAAATGTATACACTTTTTATATAAATTTTGAACTAATCAATAGTTGGTAAAATGAGTAGCTGTTTCTATTATGGTGAAAAGTTGTCATCCACAGATTGATTTCTATAGTATTTGTTAAAAGATAACACTTTTTTTTTTAAAGCTTTACTTTCTCTTAATCTTTTCCTTTTCCTTTCACAATTTATATCTATTGCAAACTAAAGAAGAGTTATGCAAATGTGCATTTGATTTAAAAATAGAGCTTCCGCCTTTAATTTGGGTTTTTCTCCATATATATATATATATGTGTGTGTGTGAGATTTGATTTTATACTTTTAAAGAAAATTTTGCTTCTCATATCCTCACAATGAATATTACCTCATTAACTATGAAATCAATTTGTTTGGTTCATAAATGGAATTATTTCCCACAAAGATTAAGATGGTGGCATCTTGTTCAAATGACTCCATCTTTCGATTTGATACATCTTTCAACTATAATGCAAATTAGATAAAAAATTATGTAAGCGTATTATGGAAAAAAAAATACTTTTTCAAGTACCTAATCTAATTTAAGCATGCAAATGATATTTTAAGGATGTTAACTTAACTTAGACATGTTACACGAATTTAAATATTACTTAATTCATACCATAATCTCTTAATTGCTTTATATGACATATTTAGAGTAGATATTTTAAATCTAATGCTGAAATTGCACCCTTTTTAAGAACAAATTATCCAAATTAAGGTGACATTAGAAGTTATTCCTTAAGCTATCATTTTCTTTCAAAGGTAATCAACATTTTTGGTAGGAATAAACTACTTTTCAAATTCTATTCTTGTAGGGGCATTTTGTTTCAGGGTACACGGGATTGAAATGCCTTGGAACAAGATGCTGTGGGACGAGATCATTGTGTTTTGTTTGGTTTTGGATGGGATGAAAATGATAAAAAATTTATTTCTCTCTTCCCTCTCTTATCTTTCTTTCTCTCTCTTTAAATCCATGGGTTGATAGAAACTCTAAGGATTTAGAAGGAGGTCTAAACTCCATGGAGGGGCTATGGGATCCCTATGAGATTTGGATCCGTTTTCCTACAATATTTTTCTGATAAAACAAACATGGATAAGGATGGATCACTATGAGGTTTGGATCCCATATCCTCAAACACTACAAACAAACACCTGTAATAATAATCTGAAGTACATACTCAATTCCCAAAAATTTAATAGGAACTATTATTAATATTAAAGAGATTAAGAAAAGAGGTAGCATTTGTATATTCCACACCTTTGTTAAAGTCTCTCCTTTTTGGCTAAATTAATCAAGATTTTTTTTTCTTTTATTTGTTTCAAGAACTCTTTGGGATATTATATAGCGCAAATGAAAAGGAGGGTGAACTTTGATTTCAGTAATTAAAAAATATGTCTTATAACCATGCAAGATTAAAGAAACACCAAATTGAAAAAGGTCTCGTAGGATTAAAGAAATACAAAATTAAAAAATACCCGCTCAAAATTAGAGAAGAATCAAATTGAAAAATGGCCTATTAAGATTGGAGAAATACCAAATTGAAAAACACCCTCTTAGGATTAGAGAAATATAAACTCATGGTATTTATACACCCTCTAATTTCTTGCACCATATTGATATTTATTGAAGTATCTTAATGTTTTATCCATATTTCTAATTAGTTACTTTGTTAACTAAGAAAATTTGTGGCAATTAATTTGAACTTAACGAGATTGACTAATTAATAATTAGAGACCTTAGTAAAAAAACATATATAAATTGACGTCCACCCTATTCACCCCATCTATGATTGCCATACCAATACTACACTTCTCAATTTTACGCCATATCCAAAAGGGGCATTTGCAAATCTAGCAAATTTTTTAGTAATATTTGTAAAAATAAAAGCTCAGAAAAATATTTGTAAATATAGCAAATTTTGATCAAGTTTATCACTGATAAACATTGAATTACATATTTTTACACTATGCTTATCACTGATAAATACATAAATCATTGTTTATCACTGATAAACATGATAAAAATTGTTATATTTACAAATACTTTTTTGAGTTGATATTTTTACAAATCTTGCATGAAAATCTGCCACCCAATGAAATTTCCCTATCCAAAACTCGCTTTTAAATTATTATAATCATTAAATTTCAATTATGCCCCAAAACTTCATGGATTTGAGTCCATTTTCATCCAAATCTCCAATTAGATGTGTGCACGATTTGTTTCAACCAATTCTCCCATAATTATTGAACCGAACTAAAGCACATTATTTTTACTAAAATAGAACTGAAACGTCCAATGAAATATACGGGATCGGTTCTTGAACCGAATCGATGGTTCGACTTAATCGTTTCGGTCTTTCGATTTTGGATGATAAATTTAAACATAAAAATTGAGATGAAATAGATGAAAATGTTAAAATTTATGAACTTGTGTTCACTTAAATCAGGGGTAAAGATAAAAGAGGGGAAGGAAGCCTCTTTCACCAATCTTTTAAGAACCCCGAAAAAATGGAATTGAAGGTATATGGAGAGTTTTACTCCCAATGAAGAGGTGCACAACCCAGAATCTAAACTTAAAACTTATGATAAAGAGAGGATAAAGGAGAGATTACAAATGGTATTCAAACTCATTAACCACCATTTTATATATTTTCAATATGTTTTTCCAACATATGGAAATTACTAATTGGGATGACCCGATCATTTTTATTTTTAAATCACTTAACGCATCGGAAAAAAACCAAATATTAAATAAAATCCTCAAATCCAAATCCTTTAAAGGAGGTTAGTCCCGGAACTCATTGTTCAAAATAAAATTAATAACATAACTCAAGACAAAATCCATGACTAGAGTTTACAACCAAAATAAATCTATAATAAAACAACGTCAAATTCAAGACTTCTCAAATAATGATTTCTAAAGCAAATAAAAGGACCCTAATCCATCAATGCCATGAATCCTCAACACCTCGAGCACCTCCAAGCTTACCCGAAAAAAAATATTTGGTATTGCACCATTAGTAAACAAGGCTAGTGAATGATAAACTAGAATCCGAATGATTCTTTAAATACTAACCAAAGAACCATTTGACTTCCCCAATCCAACCATTACTAACAAGTGACGACTACACTCTATTATCGAGAACACAAAACGTTAACAAGAAGAATTTCACACTTCAATCGTCACCCCATTCATATCCACCTCATAACACATCTACACATAATTATAACATTCTATAATATTAATCGTCCAAATCTTAACAGTTCCATAACCATATCATTACCATAACCGTAACATCACAATAATCATACACCACTATATCCATAATCTTGCTATAATCATAGATTTACCATGATCATAACAATCACATATCTCATAATACTACTCATTTTCACTTATCAAATTATCCTTATATTTTCACATTTTCACATATCACAAAAATAAATATTTCAAATCATATTATCCAACAACTAGCACGTATTAGGATGTGATGCTCTCTCAAGGATCAATCATCAGGGGTTCGTTGTCCCCAAAGATTTTGAATGGGTCACTGTCCCATATATAACACAAGGTTTGTTGTCCTTAGATCTCTCAACTATCTCTGGAGTTCGTTGTCCCCATATATATCACAACGTTCGGTGTCCTTGGATCTCTCAAGTATCTCTGTGGTTCACTATCCCCATTGATTTCATCAACCTCACATGGCACTATTGCATCACACCCCACCAAACAATATGCAAATAAGGTTCATTTCTCAAACAATCCATTTCAACATATTTAAATTCAATAACGATATCACATTGAAGCACATAATTACTTACCAATTCACATATCATAATTAATAGCATCTAACAATTCTAAATTTACCAAATCGCACTCCAATCCTAGAAAACACATTAAAGTCATGCAAATCTACATTCACCATTCACATCCCATTTCCATAATATATGTTAAAATCATGCAAATCCATAGAACATACTCTAATAATGTAAATTATGAAAATAATAATTATTTCATTATAAACCCATCAAATGACTCTTTGGATTTCCCCAAAGAATCATTTCAATCCTAATTTACCACTCACCTTAATCAAGCTTAGCAAAATATATTGTTCCACAAAGAGAATTTAATTTATCACTTTCCACCCATTATAAATGGTAGGAACGCAAACTGAGGGCACTCTTTTCTACTTCCTTACATGACTAGTGTTACTTTTCGGGGACGAAAAGTTTTTTTTAGTTGGTCAGACTATAGCATTCCAGATTTTCAGTTTTAAAATAAAATTATATTATTATTATTATTATTATTATTATTATTATTGAGTTAAATTAATATTAATTGTTACTGTTTTGTTAATTTAGAGTAGTATTATAGTTAAATTTTAATGTTAATAGGATGTAATGGTGTTTTGATAATTTTTTTGCCTTATTTTACTTTTTGTTATTTCTAAATTTTGAATAGTCCTATGAAATAGTCTCTTCATCGCGAGTCCAACGCAACTGACCATTTTTATTTCTGAACTCCATATATTCAATTACTTTTTTTTCAAAATGTATTTATTTTTAGTTTTGGCCTTAATAATTGGAGCCCATTGCTGAGAATATTGATCATTTGGCTTAGTCTTACTACCTAGATATCATAACCCTAACCACACACTATATCCCTCTATCTTTCCTTCTCTTTAAATTGACTCAGTCGTCACCCATTTTCAAGTTTCGGCGAAGAATCATTTTTCAGGTGAGTTTGCTCAACCCAAAACCATTCTAAAACCATTTCTAATCTCTTACATAAACATAGTAAAACATTGAACCAAACTTAGAGGCTTCATTTTCCAATTTTTCCGGCGAGGAAGAGAGTTCCAAACCACTAACTTTGAGTTTCCGGTGAGGAGGAAGCTTGCTTTCTTATTTTCAAACTAGCTCATCTATATGAGGAAGATGATATTTAGTTCTGTTTGGTCAGTAAGAGAATTAGAAATCAAATCTATTAGTGCGTTTGATTTGTGGAAGAAAGAAGTTCAAGCTCCATCGATAAAAAAAAATACATAAGCCAGGGTTCGGGTTTTTTTTCACTCAAGGAAGAAGAAAAGAGTACCCTCGGTTTGCATGCCTACCATTTTCATTGGGTGGAAAATGGTCAATTAAATTCGTTTTGTGGACGAAGATATTTTACTAAGCTCGATTAAGGTAAGTGGCAAATTAGTATTTAAATGATTCTTTGGGAAAACCCAAAGAGACATTTGATTGGTTAGTAATGAAATAATTATTATTTTCATAATTTACATGTTAGAGTATGTTCTATGGATTTTCATTATTTTAATATATATTATAAAAATAGAATGTGAATGGTGAGGGTAGATTTGCATGATTTTAATGTGTTTTCTGGGATCGGAGTGCGACTTGGTAAATTTAGAATTGTTAGGATGGTATTAATTATGATATGTGAATTGGTAAGTAATTAGGTGCTTCAATGTGGTATCGTTATTGAATTTAGATATGTTGAGATGGATTGTTTGAGAAATGAACCTTGTTTGCATTAAATGAAATATTTGGTGGGGTGTGAGGCAATAGTACCATGTGAGGTTGATGAAATCAATGGGCACTGCGAACCCCAGAGATACTTGAGATATCTAAGGACGGCGAACCTTGTGATATATATAAGGAAACGCCCCCAGAGATACTTGAAGAGATCCAAGGACAACAAACCTTGTGATATATATGGGACAACGAACCCATGGACAATTTCAGGGGACAGCGAACCTGGATGATTGATCCTTGAGAGAGGGCTGAGCATCACATTCTGATACGTGCTAGTTGTTTCATAATATGATTTGAAATATTTATTTTTGTGATATGTGAAAATGTGAAAAGATAAGGATGACGTGATAAGTGAAAATGAGTAGTATTATGAGATATGTGATTAGAGTATTGTTATGATTATGGTAAAGCTATGATTATAGTAACATTATGGATATAGTAGTGTTATGACTATGGTGATGTTACACTTATGGTAATGATATGATTATGGATCTGTTAATATTAGGGGAATGTTATAATTATGTGTAGATGTGTTATGAGGTGGATATGAACTGGGTGACGATTGAAGTGTGAAATTCTTCTTGTTAATCTTTTGTGTTCACAATAATATATTGTAGTCGTCACTAGTTAGTAATGGGTGGGTTGGGGAAGTCAAATGGTTATTTGGTTAGTATTTAAAGAATCATTCGGATTTTAGTTTATCATTCACAAGTCGTGTTGCTACACCAAATACCATTCGGGTAAGCTTGGAGGTGCTCGAGGTGTTGATGATTCATGACATTGATAGCTTAGCGTCCTTTTACTTACTTTAGAAATCATTATTTTGAGGTATTGAATTTGACGTTGTTTTCTTATAGATTTATTTTGGTTGTAAACTCTTAAGTCATGGATTTTGTCTCGAGTTATGTTATTAATTTTATTTTTAACAATGAGTTTCGGGACTCACCACCTTAAAAGAATTCTGATTTGAGGATTTTATTTATTATTCGGTTTGTTTTCTGCTATGTTAAGTGATTTAAAAATAAAAAGGATTGGGTCGTAACACTAATAGAGTACTAATGGGTATTTTATTAAATCAATATTTCATATTATACAGAGATTGACACCGCTTATAACCCAGGACGGAAAGCGAGATAGTTTTTGTGAGTGGATAAAATGTTATTTTTGAATTTATCCATAAATCTATTTGCTTTAAAATTTCAAGTTAGCTTATCTATTATGTAAAACCTATGGTACACACGTTTTTGTGGTTTATGAATTTTGCTTTTGTATTTTACAGTTACTTATGGAGTATTCTTATGAAACTCGACAATATGTTATTATGGATAAAGTATTGGTTTCCATGGATTTATGGTGGTTTGAAACTTAATATACCTATTTAAAATCTATTTTCATATCGCTAAATTATCGTACCTACTAGTTCAGTATTTAGCAGGTCTTTGGGACTCACTTTAGCATACGTATAGGCTTTAAGTCGTATGTTAGGGTGTATAGCCTTTTGGGGGCAGCTTTGCGCGCGTATGAACAGTGTTAGTATGATCAGTTGCTCTATTGCACATCTTGATTTCTCTTGTGTGTAGCATGACTAGTTGTGGGTAAGAGTTTGGTGTTGGTTTTGATACCTTATGATTATGATATTATTAAGTGAGGTCTTTCGAAATGAGTTTTTAATGCGTTTATAAAGTGATTTGGTTGAAAATATTTGAGTCTGCCTTAAAAACGTGTTTTCCATGATATTCATACTAGTTTGCTAAACCTCCCCACTCACTGAGTTTTTACTCATTATTTTCCATGTTTTGTTTTCCCCTCCAGGTAGCACTCGAGTTTCGAGAGAAAGCTTATCGAGTGATGTAATTGCCACCGATTTCTTGTTTCACCTTCGGCTAGCCTATGCATGACATTTTGTTGTGATTGTACATATTTGTTTATATCTATCGATGTTAGCTTATGAAAGAGTATGTGGTTTTATGCTTTTTGAGGTTATCCATATAGATGAAGCTATAAATATTTAAACAAACCTGTCTATACTTCTTTTATATCAATAAAATTAGACTTAGCATGTTTGGTTGTATTTGAGTTGTTTTTTGAGATGGTGGTATCACACGCAGAGCCCGCTATGATATGTGGAGTATTAGGCTTAATGTTCTATAGGTTAGATTTGTTAGAAAAACAGACGAAACTCTTTCAAATTTTCCTTAAATAAGTTAAACTTAGAATGATATTTCTTTAGTTATTTTAGTTCACTGGATGGTAGGCATTGGTATGGAACTATCACTTCACTTACCATCAACACGTGTCATCTCGAGTCGCCATATCATTTCATTTGCCACGAGTAGTACCTAAAAAACAAAGGTGTAGCATCATGAGTATAACAAAGCCAGTGAGAGTAAAGTGGTAGTAAAACAATCGTATGAACCAAATCCCACATCCGGATTTATATCTAAGGACCTATATGCTCTTTGCTACCTAACTATACTCACAAACTCTAACGCACTTCCCAAAGTAACAATCCTCACAATGATTCACATACAATAATTACAAAACTCACCATAGAGTAAAACATTTATTTTGAAACTCATCAAACAACAAGTAATGATACTCATACCATAGACTTAATTTATCTAATAAAATGGGCTATGATTCTCTTAACCATGATGTATTGGAGAGCCGGGGTCTCTTTCATACAATGGGTCCAATACATCCATAATACTCGATATAATAGAAAGTCAAGACCTCTCTTATCCAAGGGCCTGTTATATCCATGATTTACTTGATACACTAGAAACCAAGGCATCTTTCATCTAAGGACCTAGTATATCCATAAATCAGTACATCGTCCACTTTCTTTATAAGTTAAATTGATAACTTAATTTTTTTACAACTATATTTTGGCTAGCATAGAGACCCAATGGACCTATAGATCATAGGCTTCAATAATAAATTAATTAATCAATTAAACTCATTAATCTTTTATCACTATTATTAACTAAGAGTTACTCCACTAAAGACCCATAGTTGAACTCCCCTCACTATAAATGTGTTATGTTCATTAGTCATCAAGTAAAGTCGTGATGTTTCCTTCACGTGGTAAAACTCATAATTACAGCTGAGTTAAATTATCATTTTACGCTTGTAATTATCTCTTATATCCTTGTGTACCTGATGATTGTATAATGAACAACTTTTATGGTCTAACAATAGGAAAATACTTCCATGGTCAGTGGAAAGTGAGATTTTTTTTTTGTTCAAGTACTAAATTATTAAAACAAGGGAGCTACCTAAAGTTCCTAATATAGTGAAGTGTCACACGGATACCGTCATAGTATGAAAGTTGTGAATTCAATCTAGTGTAGAAATATTCTCAGCTATTCACTTCGTTATGTCCCTAAAACAGTAGTATATTGATCGTATCAGTAGATCACTCTCAACCATGTGAATCAAATGACAGAATTCCACAAATAGGAGTTCATAACACACTCAAGAATAAAATCTATCACGCTTGATAATCTAAGTGATGTTTTGACCATTTCCTATAAACGATATTATTTAAGGAATAGATAAACATCCTGGTCTAGTCTTGTGCAATCAATATTGTATAGAATACCTCAACTAACATGTCTCATACGAATGATTCAGATAAAATCATTTGTACTTAGGACAAGTGGACCATATCAACAGTGTTGACAAGATAATGTTCCTCAACCTTTTCCATCTATTGTAGACTATTTGAGTTGTTATCTCAACTGTATCCTCTTCTATTTCTCACATACTCAATCAAGATTACATCTAAGTAACTTAGGGGTTTTTAGGTAATTTGAATGCATTATATTGAATATATAAGGCAATCCACGTATTCGCCCATATGAATATAATTTTATTCATGTTAAATTTATTCGAAATAAATTATGTTTATATAAAATTACCAGATCAAGTGCATTAATCCCAACATGGACGACCCTACACGGTTATATTGTTCGTCGGAGATGTATCATCAAATCACTCTAGAGTAATGGAGAGAGTTTGTCCATTCTATTCGGTTCGGTTTAGGTCGCATATTGACCAAGTAAGGATAGCGTGAGAAGAAATATAGAAGCATTCTTCTTTATATAAAGATTTTAGGGACTAAATTCATCGCTATTATCATTATTGAAAAGTTTGGTTCTTCAATGTAGTTGCGACCAATTTTGTCTCTAATGATGAAAACAATCATTTAAAATTCCAACAATCGCCTTTAATTTCATGATTTGCGACCAACGTCGTCGCTAATGATGAAAATAATCATTTAAAAATTCAACATACCGCCATTAATTTCATTCTCTGTGACTAATTTCATCGCTAATGATGAAAATAATCATTTAAAATTCCACCAAACCGCCTTTAATTTCATGATCTGTGACTAATTTTGTAGCTTATAATGAAAATAACCATTTAAAATTCTACCAGACTGCCTTTAATTTCATGATCTGTCACTAATTTTGTCCTAAATGAATGAAAATAAGAGTTTTAAATTCCACCAGACCGCCTTTAATTTCATGATCTGTGATTAATTTCGTCGCTAGTGATGAAAATAACAGTTTAAAATTCCACCACGCCACCATTAATTTCATGATCTGCAACTAATTACATCTCTAATCATGAAAATAACCTTTTAAACATCCATCAGCTCGCCATGAATTTGATGA
This sequence comes from Gynostemma pentaphyllum, assembly GCA_028015215.1. Lineage (NCBI taxonomy): Eukaryota > Viridiplantae > Streptophyta > Magnoliopsida > Cucurbitales > Cucurbitaceae > Gynostemma > Gynostemma pentaphyllum. The sequence goes on along the minus strand of CM051354.1, from coordinate 44,453,059 downwards.
TTTGTGACTAATTTCGTTCTCCAATGATGGGTTTAGGGTTTAGTATCGATGTTAACTGTCATTAAGATTTTTTAGGGTTTTGTACCGACATTAATCGTCACAATTTGCGACAAAATACGTCGTAAATATGTTTTTTTTTTTCAATTTATATGATTTTTATTACGTACAATGTAATGGAAAACTTTCAGTCATCGTCGTCAAAATCATCATTGTTTGATCAAGTATTATCTTCTCTAGTGTTTTCTTTAATGACTTCTTCGTATGAATAGTCAAAAGATGCTTCATATTCATTTAATGCGCCTCTAGTATATACTGTTGGGGTTTCTGCCCTAAATCTTATGTAATCCAATTAAACTATAAATAAATAATGGAATTATTAATTAGTAATATTTACATTGTCATTTATTATTAGCTTAATAAATGTAATCCATCATAAGATCCAGAGTTACTTATGATAACTTAAAGTGAGCATTTGATGCGGGAAGATTCACTTAAGTGTAACTCAAATAGTCTGTGGTATATGAATAAAGGTTGGGTGCCTTATTTCTAGTAACACCACTAACACGGCCCACTTGTGAATTGGCACAAGTGATCTCATCTAGATCGCTCATGTAGAGACATGTGAGTGGGGGTGTTGCTGGAATAGAGATTGTAGTAGACTGAACTAAGATAAACTTACTGTCTTCTAGGAAAGCCGTTACAGAAAGACACTTCGTTTATCAACCGGTTGATCATGTACAATTGATCTTAATCCTGAGTGGATTATGAACTCCTGTTCGTAAGAGATAAGCCTTTGATTTGCGTAGGTGAGAGTGACTCGATATAGTTCGCTCAATATGCCTCCCACTTTGGGGATTGCATCTTACTTATAGCTAGGAACATAATTACACAAGAATTGGAATTCACTTTTTTCCATATAGGAAAATAGACAAGTAGTTCCCTTATGGACTGATTCAGTCTTGAACAGCGGGGCCCCATATTCCTCTGATCAAGGAAAAGGTTAAAGATGCATAATGGAGATTATGTAAGGTTGTTCATTTGAGAATCAGTTGGGCTTAAGGAACAAGATGTATCATGGAGGTTAATACAGTGTAAATACCTAGCCATGAATGAACTAACTTGTGAAGGATCAAAGTGTAGTTAATGATATTAGCCAATGAACATAATGTTAGGAATTGTGTCCTAGAACTTGTAATTATTTAATAAAGATAATTTATTTCGAATAAATTAAATAAATAAACATATGTTCTTTATATTATCTAGATTGGTTAAATTGACGATATTAGGAATATATTGAAATATATTAATATCAAACATTCAAACAGTAAAACCCTAAGTCACTCTTATGAAATCACGACTTAGTATGTGAGTCATACAAGAGGATTAAAGTCGAGATGAGTAACTTAAAAGTGTCTACAGTAAATGGATAACGTTTGGGAACCTTATCCTGGTAACACTGTTGATAGCTTCACATTCTGTTTATAGACAAATGATTTAATCCTGATCATTCATGTGGTGGAAGTATCATATGCAATGTTGATTGTATAAGACAGGACCACGATGTTCGATCAAATTTCTCATTAGTACTGTTTACGAGAAATGATCGAATATCAAACTAAGTTTATCAACTGTGATAGATCTTAATCCTGAGTGAAATGCGGACTCCTATTATGGAATTATGTTCTTTGATTCACATGGTTGAGAGCGATCTATAAGAACGCTCAATACACTCCTGTTTTGGGAACATGGCTAGATAAGTAGCTGGGAACTCATTTTCACGAGATGGAATTCATAACTTTCCTATAAATTAACGGTATCAGTGTGATACCTGAACATTTTAGGAACTTTAGGAAACTCCCTTGATATACTGATTCGAGACATGAACAAGTGGCGCCACGACTTCTATTGATCACAGAAGTACATTATCTCTAGTTAGACTAAAGATAAAGTTCATTGGAGAATCAGCGGGAACACAAGGATAAAACGGTAATTACAGGGGCAAAACAGTAAATTTATCCGCCTGTAATTATGAGGGTTCCACGTGAAGGATATATCACAGATATAAATAAAAGATAAACTAAATGGACATAACTCATCTATAGTGAGGGGAGTTCAGCTATGAATCTATAGTGGAATTATTCATAGTTAAATAATAAGTAATTAACTAATTATGAGTTAATCACTTAATTGACTAATTATTAAGCCCATGATCTATAGGTCCATCGGGTCCCTATGCTAACCCAAATATCGTTGTAGCAAAACTAAGTTATTAATTTAACTTAGGAAGAACAAACAATTTAAGTAATTGATTTTACTTAAAATTAGGCAATATTAATTATTTGAATAATGAGATTATTTAAATGAAAATTAATATTAATATTATTAATATTGATACAATATTAATTGTTTAAATAAAGAGTTTATTTAAATGAATATTAATATAACACCAATTGTAATATTTTAAGGCAAAATTAATTGTTTAAATAAATAAATTATTTAAACGGGAATTAATGTTAATATTATTAATTATTTAAATAATGAGTTTATTTAAATAGAAATTAATAATTATTATTATTAATTAAATAATGAGTTTATTTAATTTAATAATAAAATATTAGAGAGAATTAAATACAATTAGTTTAAGAAACAAATTGGTTATGGCCCAAAATAATTAATTAATTGAATAAGATTAAATGGTAATTAATATTAATTTTTGGCTAAATATACTTTATTAGAAATTATTATTTGAATTTTTCTAATATTAAATACATAATAAAGAAAAATAATAAATAATGAATGAACGAAATAAAAAAAAAGGAAACAAAATAAGCTTCAGCGTGTCAGTGCATGCGTAGTGGCCAAAGTTTGGTTTTCCTTTATTTTTATTTTATTATTTTATTTATTTATTTATCTTTTCTATTTAATTATTAGGAGATAAGCTTATATAATTAGATTAGATATCATATTTTCCTATAAATATGACTATTGGGATTCATATTTTATTCACTTCTCACTTTAATTAGAAAAGTGAAAATTCTCTCTCAAGTTTTTGCCCAATTGCCTATTTTCCTTAGGGAAAAATTTAGAAGAAATTTCTTCTTCTTTTGTTCTTCCGATTCGATTCCCACATGTCGGTTTTGCTTTCGATCGGGATATAGCATAGAAGATCTGGTGTTGTTGAGAATTTGATGTTGTAAAGAAACCTCCAACCGATTCTCCATTTATTACTCAATGTAAGTAAAAGGCCTTTAATTTTCGAAATTAAGCATGAATCTACATGTTTTTATCACAAATTGCATGATGTTAATAGATCTGTTATTAAATGTTAATAATTTTACTAAATAAATTTCCGCTAATTTAGTAAATCATCCCTTCACATAACTATGTCTATAGTACTAAGAGTGCAACTCTAGACATTTAGTGGAGTTATCAAGGAGTTAATGAATAAGAATTAATTGATTGAACGAGTTCAATCAATGTAATTCTAGATCATAGGAGCTTAGTCCTATAGATCCATTAAGTCCTCCGAGCTAACGTATGTATTGAGAATATAAATCAATAATGATTAATTTCTTTGAAAAAACGATTTCAAGCATTTGATTTGAAGTTGTCAAATCAATTAAGGCAAATACAAATAGAGGAGTCTATTTGATTAATTAAATGAAATTAAATAGAAGAGTCTATTTAATTATTTAATTAATGGTGAAATTAAATAGAAGAGTCTATTTAATTATTTATTAAATACAGGAGTCTATTTAATTATATAATAGAGAGATTAAATAGAGGAGTCTATTTAATTAAATTAATTTTGAAGTTGTAAAAAATTAATGGGGATTTAAATAGAGGAGTCTATTTAAATAATTAATTTGAAGAAGTCAAATTAAAGAGGAAATAAATAAAAGGAGTTTTATTTATTTATTTATTTAATGGAATTGTTCCATTAAATAAAAAGGAAAATAAAATGCATAATATTGTCATGGAGATGACATGGTGGGCGTGTGCCACGGGTAGGCCATTGGTTAAATGGTAACCAATTATTTGCATTTTATTTTAATTAAAATATATGAATATCTTAATGGTTAAGATATGGAATAATTATTTTAAATTAATAAAGATTAATTTAAATAAAAGATATGAAATTATCTTATTATGGAATAAGATATTATAACTTAATTATTTAAAATATATTTTAGAATATCTTTAATAATTATTTGATAATTAAAAAGATATTCAAAGATTTTCTAAGGTCTTGGTTTTCCTATAAATAGGACCTTTGGGGTGACCCCAAAACACACACGGTTAAGCAACCAAGAGAAGGCTCGGAAAATTCCTCTCCCTCTCTTCTTGCCGCCACCGCCCCCTAGGGTATAGGGAAGAAGTTTTTTCTTCCCTCTTCCTTTTTCGAAAGAGGATAGTGCCCACGCACCGATTCTCTTTTGTGCTTAGTGAGGAAGATCTTTTTGGTGGTCTCAGGATCATAACCATTGAAGAACAAGGAAGAACCCGACTCTCAACAAGGGTTAGTATTCGATTTTATGCATTTAAAATTTTGTTAATATTATACGGCAAGGAAAGATCCTTGGGACTTCCTTTTGAGAACTCTTTTAGAGGCCTCAATCCCAACAACTGGTATCAGAGCAGTCTTGTTAATATAATGTTTTCAAAATTATATGATGGGAATCAAAACTAATTTTAAAAGGAGTTTTAAAATTGTTGTTTTTCGTTTTGGTTGAATGAGGATTTATTGGCTTAGGTTTTTCTTTCCTAGAAATTTTGTAAACCCATCATTGGGTATAGGAAAATTTGTAATCGTTTAATCCTATGGAGATATCTATCAAAACGACGGAGGAAAGAAAGGCGACTGGATCCCGGTCGGTACCGCAAGCTGCAGGTGGAAAGCACCCCCACAGCGGCGGCATGGCAAGGGCAAAGGCAGAATCGGCTTCGCCGCTACATCATCAACAAAAAAAAGAATTTTTTTTACAGCGATTCCTAGGGTTAAAACCCAAGTTGCCCCCTAGTTGTCTCCCCTCGGTTTTTCTGGTTTTCGTTTTCTGGAGATCCTGGAGAAGTTCAAGATGGAAATTAATTTATATTTAGATATAGATTTTAATTTTCATAGATTTGGCCAATATTATCCCAACCAAAATTGCTTATTTATTTACTATATATTAGCTGAGTAATACCCACCTTGATATATGGTAGAAGCTAGAATGCTTCTAAGTGATGTAGCTTGAGCTATTTAGCTAGTATTATCGATACTTCTGTACCGGAGACTAGCTGAGTTAAAAGAACTTAAGAGTCAGTTATAGTAACTCTTAAACTCAGGGTTTATTCACCCTAGTGTGTCCTTGTAAGGAGCACTTTGTTGTTTGTGAATAGAGAGACAGTTCAGTGAGACTGTATATTGATGATCGAGCGTTGAATCGATTACAGGGAAAGACAAGTATCAATTGTATTTGATGATGATCTATATGATCAGTTGGGAAGAAACCGCTATCTTTTCAAAGATAGATTTGAGATTCGGTTAAATTCGTTGAAGATTTAGGATTAAGATATTCCTAAAACTGCTTACAGGACGCGTTATGGACATTATGAGTTTGTAGTTATGTCCTTTGGCTTGACCAACGCGCCTGCAACTTTTATGGACCTTATGCACATGGTGTTTAGAAGGTTCATTGATTCCTTCGTGATTGTAATCATTGATGATATCTTGGTTTATTCTAAGACTGAGGAGATGCATGATATGCATTTGAAGGAAATTTTGACATTATTAAGAAATCAGAAGTTGTATGCCAAGTTCTCAAAGTGTGAGTTTTGGCTAAAAGAAATGGCATTTTTGGGCCATGTAGTATCGAGTAGAGGAGTATCAGTTGATCCCTCTAAGATTGAGGCAGTTAGTAACTAGCCTAGACCGACAAGATTTCTCCAAAATTGCTTCAGCCTTGACACGTTTAACTCGGAAGGGAGTTAATTTTATTTGGTCTGAGGATTGTGAAAGGAGCTTTGAGGAGCTCAAGAGGAGGCTTGTAACAGCACCTGTTCTAGTGTCGCCTGACAGACCGGTGGTTTGACTGTGTATACAGATGCTTCCCATAGAGGTTTGGGATGTGTGTTGATGCAACACGGGAAAGTTACAGTCTATGCTTTCCGTCAGTTGAAAGAGCATGAGAAGAAATATCTGACTCATGATTTGGAGTTGGCGGCAGTTGTTCATGCTTTGAAAATATGGAGACATTGTTTTATGGTGAGAAGATTCTGATATTTACTGACCATAAGAGTCTCAAGTATTTCTTCACTCAGAAGGAATTGAATATAAGACAGAGACGATGGTTAGAGCTCATTATGGATTATGGAACGAGCTGAAATAGCATTTCTGACTGCCGAGGTCACTGTGAGATTGACTAGTTTAACAGTGGGACCTACTTTGAGGCAGAGAATGATTGATGCACAAAGAGGAGAGACTCTTTTGCAGGAAGGTTTTAGAGAGGTTGAGTCAGATATTTCTGGCCATTTTACCTTCTCTACAGATAGTACTCTGATGTATCGTAAGAGGCTATGTGTGTCTTCAGGACCGACTTTTGAAAAGAACTTTTGGAGGAAGCTCACAGTTCTATCTTTATGTTCATCCAGGCAATACAAAGAGGTACGAGAATCGGGACAATATTATTGATGACCTGGGATGAAAAATGAGATTGTAAAGTATGTGAGTAGGTGCTTGATTTGTTAGCAAGTCAAGGCCCTAAAGATCCACAAGGTTATCTTAACCTTTAAAAGTACTTGAATGGAAATGGGGAAAGGTTTCCATAGGTTTTATCAGGGTTAGCCGAAGGTGGCAAGGAATTATGATACCGTTTGGGTGATTGTAGATCATAAAGTATGCCATAAATAATTATTCCCATCATAAACGCTATGATCATACATCATTAATGGAGATTATTGATATTATTTATGCCCATGCCTTGTATGAATATAATTGTTATATTTATTGTGCTAGAATTTTAATTAAGGGGTTCATTAGTAATTAGGGTAAAATGCAAATAAGACCCCTGTGGTCTTTTCAAAATGCATGAACACCCCCTGTACTTTAAAAATGGTAAATCGCATCCCTGTGGTTCCAATTTTTTTCAATCAGACCCCTCCCTATCAATGTCAATAATTTTGTTTTAGCCACAACTTCTTCGTTTGAACTCCGATTTGGACGATTCAAGATGTTTTGGAATCCTCATTTTAGGCTCTACATAAATGTCACTTCGAAACTTTGAAATCATTAATAAATAAAAGATTTTACTAACATCGAATCACTAGGTATGATTGACATCATTAACTCTTTTGGTTATTGATGATTTCAAAGTTTCAAAGTGACGATTATGTAAAGCCGGAAATGAATATTCCAAAACATCTTGAATCGTCCAAATCAGAGTTCAAACGAAGAAGTTATGGCTAAAAGAAAATTATTGACATTGAAGGGGAGAGGTCTGATTGAAAAAATTGGAACCACAGGGGTGCGATTTGCCATTTTCAAAGTACAGGGGGTGCTCATGCATTTTCAAAATACCACAGGGGTCTTATTTGCATTTTACCCTAGTAATTACTAGCAGCATGTTTTAGGTTTTAATTAAAATGGTCTAAAAGAGTATAGTAACCAATATTTTAATTAATTGTTTAGTTTTAAATAGGATTTGAAACTTAAACCTAAAAGATGAGGTGTCATTACTTTTAATTACAGAGTTAATTAAAAATTAATGAAGTTGAAATTATTAATTTAAATAAAACTCTTGCGAGAAAGCTCTACCCAAGATAAGAGGTTATTTAATCGTTCTATTAACACGGGACCCCTCTAACTGGGAGAGATCTGGGAGTCATATTTTATTAATAGTTCTCTTCATTGAGACGGTGCACAATGTGTTAGGATTAATAGAGATTAATCACTTGGCTTTCACATTAAAATCAATATAACCAATCTATAAGAGCTATTATAAGTTAGATTGAACTTAGATATTATAGGTAGCCTGGGTATATCTAAGTTAAAAGTCTTAGCTAGCTATATTGAGTGGAAGAAGGACAAGTGACAACATGTCCTGCGGTCTCCAAGTCGGAATCAATGAGTGAGATTCATATAGGGCTTATGTGGTGTTGGTAACTCTTCACTCATTCCCTCCGGAAAGTAATCGTATGGATCAATACCTGGGTGATTCTCTTCAAGATAGGATTTTTTGGAGCTTTTGATGTTTGACTCTCCCTTCGGTGACACTCATCAAAATAAATCTAAGTGATCTAAAACTTGGGTAACACTCAAAGGGATTCATTTAGAAAGACTCTTAAGAATTTTGATGTTTGACTCTCCCTTTCGGTGACACTTATCAAAATTAATATTTAAGTGATCTAGATGTTTCGCCTGACCAAAACATGGTAACTAAAGAACTGTAGGATATAAGATAGCCTGGGGATGTTCATTAGTTGAGAGGAGTCTCATTTTAGTGGGAGGGAACCTTGACCTGCCTACGTAGGCATCGTTCCTGTCTCACTAATATACCATGGCATTGAAATTGTGTTTTAAGGTTTTAGAATTTCATTAAATGTGCATTCATGCATCGCGTTTAATAGATGCCAAAAGTATGAATGAATGGATATGTTAAAATGTATTACTAAAGCATGTGTTTATTTATTTATCAACAATATGTTGAATATGAATTTCTTGACTTGGAAAAATAAACCTACAATGAATGATGAGAACTATGACACTTGAGAATCAGAACTATTTGATATTCTGGTCAATGAGCACGTTCATTTTGTTCTTTACACTGATTGTCCTGAAGGTCCAAACCCAGTTCCTCAAGGCGTGTGGGATCCATATGAGAGATGGATCTAGAGCGATGAAATAGCTCAGATGTACATTCTAAAAAGACTTTCTTTCCACATATACAGGATGGTAGAATTAGCTGCCACCGCACGAGAGATGATAAACATCATCCAGGACACTCAAGAAAACCCTCAATATAAGTTTACTGGGCTGAAGTATGCAAGGAAAAGAAGAGCTTATGTACTAGTAAATATGATTTACTTAGGAAAATAGATAAGTAGTTCCCTTATGGACTGATTCGGTCTTGAACAGCGGTGCCCCATATTCCTTTGATCAAGGAAAAGGTTAAAGACGCATAATGGAGATTTTGTAAGGTTGTTCATTGGAGAATCAGTTGGGCTTAAGGAACAAGATGTATCATGGAGGTTAATACAGTGTAAATACCTAGCCATGAATACGAACTAACTTGTGAAGGATCAAAGTGTAGTTATTGATATTAGCCAATGGACATAACTATGTCTATAGTACTAAGAGTGCAACTTTAGATAGTTAGTGGAGTTATCTAGGAGTTAATGAATAAGAATTAATTGATTGAACGAGTTCAATCACTGTAATTCTAGATCATTGGAGCTTAGTCCTATAGGTCCATTAAGTCCTCCGAGCTAACGCATGTAATTGAGAACATAAATCAATAATGATTAATTTCTTTGGAAAAACGATTTCAAGCATTTGATTTGAAGTTGTCAAATCAATTAAGGCAAATACAAATAGAGGAGTCTATTTGATTAATTAAATGTAATTAAATAGAAGAGTCTATTTAATTATTTAATTAATGGTGAAATTAAATAGAAGAGTCTATTTAATTATTTATTAAATAGAAGAGTCTATTTAATTAAATAATAGAGAGATTAAATAGAGGAGTCTATTTAATTAAATTAATTTGAAATTGTCAAAAATTAATGGGGATTTAAATAGAGGAGTCTATTTAAATATTTAATTTGAAGAGGTCAAATTAAAGAGGAAATAAATAAAAGAAGTTTTACTTATTTATTTATTTAATGGAATTGTTCTATTAAATAAAAAGGAAAATAAAATGTCCAATATTGTCATGGAGATGACATGGTGGGTGTGTGACCCACGGGTAGGGTCACACGCCCCATTGGTTAAATGGTAACCAATTATTTGCATTTTATTTTAATTAAAATATATGAATATGTTAATGGTTAAGATATGGAATAATTATTTTAAATTAATAAAGATTAATTTAAATAAAAGATTAATTTGAATAATTATTTGTTAATATTATACTGCAAGGAAATATCCTTGGGACTTCTGTTTGAGAACTCTTTTAAAGTCCTCAATCCCAACATATACTTGTGTTTGTGCTGAATCATATTTAAAGTTTTGGATGTGTCATTTAACAGTCTAGCTGTCTCGCAGTCTAATCGTTAATAGATATATGATAACTCGTCAATTACACGTATTTATTAGTGTTAATATCTCCAAAATAATTAAAATATGAATGTTAATTCATTTAAATATTCATAATATCATTAATCATTGAATTTTATGAATGTAGGCCAAAACGGTGCTCAAATCGGACTTATAACGAAGAAATTAGAGCCAAAATAAAAATCCTATGGAGATAACCAATCATGAGGCCGCCACACTAACGTCAGCAGAGAAAGGGTAGATAGCGACGCGTCGCTTACTTATCAGGGACACCTCGCTAAACACTCTAGCGATGGTTCTCTATCTAAAGAGCTATGGGTCACTAGAGTCAAATCTCTAGAAGCAGCTTAAACGGCTAGATTAGAGAAGATAACAGATTTAGGAGTAGATTTGCATGATTTTTACATATTTTTACTTATTTAAAGCCTCATTTGACTCCAATTTCAATATACTTTCTTCCATTATTTTTCTTAGAACTCTTAGATAGCTTTTATTATGTTTTCTAGCTAATTTCTTTATTCCAACTAGAGGATTATCGATGTTTGGTTTATGAATTTGTGAGGTTTTGCTCTTAATTTGATTCTCTTTTCTCTTTATTCATGATTTCTCTTTGTATATTTTATTGTTGATTAATTCTTGTGCATAGTGGTCATATGTTCAATTGTTAATTTATCATATTGCTAGTTAGAACGTTAAATCCTTAATTGTTTAATTGTTCTAATACAAGTAACATAATAGCGTAAATTGATCAGGATACTTTTTAATTTATGTTATAGGAATTTATGATCTAACTTAAATGAATCGTTCGTACTGTGTTTGTTAGTTAGAATTGGGTTCTTCTCTTCTTAACACTGTTAATGGGTTAAATCTTATTATCGTATTTTAAGGTTGTTTGTTAATTAGGGAAATAATCATTACATCGTATCTTAGCTATCGAGAAACTAAAGAAGAGCACTTGTTGTTCCATTGACTTCCAACTAATTTAGAGAAGAATTTAGGAATGCATGTTTAGTAATCGATGATCAAATTAATGAACCATAACCGAGATTAACCTTTAGTTGGAAGTTTTCTCTGTTGATTTCTTATTCTTTTTAATTTATTTTCCATTTTATTTTCAAAACTCAAACCCCCCTGTTTTTATTAACTTTAATTTAATTCCATTTTCTCTGTGGAGATCGACCTTACTCACCACTACTACAGAATTCTAAATCCCAAGAGTAAGTATTTATTTTTTGTCTTTTCGAAACCCATCAAATTTTGGTGCCGCTATCGGGGAATCGATGTTGATTAGATTTTAGTTTTTATTTTATTTTATTTTTTTTATTTCGTTCTATTTGATGCCCTGTTCTTCTCGTACAGACGAATTACAATTTGATCCAGAGATCGAGAAGACGACAAAGCACTTGAGGAAGGAAACTAAACTGAAAAGCAAGCTAAAACCTTTATTTGATTCATCTGACGAAGAGAATTCGCTGCACAATCTTTTTTATTCCTCTAGCTATTCTGAAGCCAAGGAAACGATGGCAAACGCTGAAAGAACTCTGAAGGAGTTGACTACTTCTACCCTTGATAAGCAGTCTTTATGCATTCAATCCCTTGTCCTACAGGTAAATTTTGAATTAAAATCTGGACTAATTCATCTTCTTCCTATTTTTAAAGGTCTAGATAATGAAGACCCAAACAAACATCTGAAGGCCTTTCATGTCTTCTGCCAAAGCATAAAGCCAGAAGGGGTAACTAAAGATCAGATTAAATTGCGTGCCTTCTCATTCTCATTAATTGATCATGCTAAGGATTGGTTATTCGATCTACCTTCTAATTCTATGACTACATGGGCTGATTTAGCTGGATTATTCTTGGATACATTCTTTCCTTCATCCCGAGCCTCAAACATTCAAAGAAAAATTTCTGGGATTATGCAAAAGAACAATGAGACTCTACAATATCACGAGTTTGCATTTCATCTTCTTGGAAAACAATAATATTCTCGCTATTTTTATTTAGAAGACTTTCTTCTATGTGACATGGCCTAACTTTGCAAACAACTAACGAATCATTCAAGTCTCGTCATCTTCAAGCTGGATAATGCAAATAGTAGGCATATATTGCTTTTCATGCCAACACAAATTGGTCACTTGTGCGCATGTGTTTTATTTTGTTGACCTCTAGAATCTTCAAATGTGGCAGCTTGTGCATCTCGCTTTATCTTATTATTTCGAACCACGTGCAAATAAAAATGTAGTACGTTTTACACTCGGTCTTGCGTATTTGTAAAGGGAGCTCATTGAACAATTAGTTAAGAAGTTGCTAGTTAGTTATTTAGCTAATTAATGCTATTCAAATACTCCTCTTACTATCAATAGGAGAGTTGCATTCTTTTCACATTCATTCATTACAATATCATTTCTTGTGAAGACTCTCTCTCTTTCTCTTACTCCCCTTTTGTTTGTTAACTTCTTGTTCATATGGTATCAGAGCAGTTAGGCTAACTGCCAAAACAAATTTCTAGAATTTTTCTTCTCCCCTCTTCCATGGCATCTTCTTCCACAATTGATGCACAAGCTACTGCAACTCCTACATTCTCAAATGTAGATAAACCTATAAACCTGGGAAACAAAGAAACAATGGTGAAATTAGATGATGAAAACTATATAATGTGGAAATTTCAAGCTGAAACAGCCATTGAAGGCCATAGATTAGAGATCAATGATGAAGGAGAAATTCCAATTCAATTCATTACCTCTGCAGATTCTTAAACCAGTACAATCAATCCAGAATACATTTTTTTGGAAGAAACAAGATAAATTACTTTCTTCTTGGCTAATTGGATTCATGGCTGAAGATGTTCTTGGTGAAGTAATAGATTGTAGAACGTCTAAAGAAGTTTGGAATAGTGTTGCAGAGTTATTCTCAGATCTCAATATGGCTAAAATCATGGAATTCAAGACAAAGGTTCAGAATGCAAAGAAAGAAAATTCATCCATGACGGATTACTTGAAAAATGTGAAAAGTTATGCTGCCTCTCTAGCCTCAGTTGGTCACAAACTTTTTGATCAGGATCATATCATGAACATTCTTTCTGGTCTTGGATCAGAATATGATTCCATTGTCACTATTATTTATTCAAAATCAGAGAAACAATCTGTCAAAAAAGTTTCATCCTTATTACTAACTCATGAAGCAGGGATTACAAGGAACCTTCCTTCCACAGATTCGTGTCTTCCTTCTGTTAATCTCACGTAGTAAAGAAATCAATCATATGAAAACTATCAAAGAAATGATAATCAACATTCTAATCGTGGAAGAGGAAGAAATTCAAGAGGTGGAATAAATTGGAATGGAAATCGTCCGCAATGCCAATTGTGTAGTAAGTTTGGTCATACTGGATTGAAATGCTACTATCGATTTGATCCAAATTACAATGGATCAGTCAATCTGGAAATCCAAATCCTGGGAATACAAATCCAAGACCACAACCTAACAATGGCTACAGTTATCCTTCACCTCAGCTTTCAGTCAATACTACTCCAATGGTTCTTGGTAATGATTTTAATGCTAATAATCAATGGATTCTAGATTCAGGGGCTATAAATCATGTAACAAATTACCTGAACAATCTCAGCCTTGGTTATGAATATACAGGTAGTAACAGGATCCAAGTAGGCAATGGTGCAGGTATGAAAATTTGTTCCTCTGGATCTTCTATCCTTACTTCTCCTACTTTTGGTAATTATTTTCAATTACATAATTTGCTACATGTTCCTCAAATAACCAAAAATCTTTTAAGTGTCAATCAATTTGCTAAAGAAAATTATGTATTTGTTGAATTCCATCCTCCTTTTGTTTTGTTAAGGATTGAGTAACTGGGCGAGTACTTCTTAAAGGAGCTCTTGATGGAGGATTATATCATTTTGACATACACAAGCATCCTCAAAAGCTCATCTTAAGTTCTTCCAAGCTGTCAAATTCAAATCATCCATCTTACTGTCATTCTACTGTAGAGAATTGTAATAAAGTACCTCAAATTTCTGTCTTGGATACATGGCATAGAAGATTAGCTCATACCAATTTCAATATTGTCAAACATATTCTTTCCAAATGTAATATTTCACATTCATTCAATAAAGATCTGCCTTTTTGTCACTCTTGTCAAGCAGCTAAAAGTCATAAACTACCCTTCTCAAGATCAGTAAACATCTATAAATGCTCCTCTCTAATTAGTAGAATCTGATTTATAGGGTCTTGCTAAATCTCTGTCTAGGAATGGTTTTAGGTACTATATGAGTTTTGTTGATGTGTATTGTAGATACACTTGGATATATTTTCTTCAAACTAAGAGTGATGCTTATAAAACCTTTCTTTTGTTCAAAACTCAAGCAATAAAACAACTAAACATTAAATTGATCTCCTTACAGACTGATTGGGGTGGGAAATTTCGTCATATCTCTTCTTTTCTAAAATATCAAGGTGTCTTACATAGACTTCCATGCCCTCATACATTTGAACAAAATGGAATAGTTGAAAGGAAGCATAGGCATATAGTAGAAACTGGGTTATATATTCTTTCTCAAGCTTCCTAACCTCTACATTTTTTGGATGAAGCCTTTACCACAGCTCTATTATTGATAAATCGATTACCTTCCAAAGTTCTTCAAGATAGTACTCCCTTGGAAACTCTTTTTGGTCATAAACCAGATTACACTTTTCTTAAAGTCTTTGGCTGCACATGTTATCCATACTTGAGACCATTCAATCATCATAAATTGTTATACAAATCCCCAAAATGTACTTTTCGAGGCTATAGTACACAACATCATGGCTATAAATATCTTACTGAATCTGGTAGAATGTTCATTTCTAGGCATGTTGTATTTGATGAGTCTACTTTCCCTTTTTCATTACACTCTTCCAAACCTCCATTACTTTCAACTCTAAATATTGTTTCTCTATTACCAATTCCAACTCTTTTAAACAATTATTTATGTAGTCTTGATAATTCTACTCCATCTACTTTTAATAACATTTTATCTTCTAATGTTAATGAATAAATTAACATTTGAACTGCATATATATCTACTTGTCATCCTGTTCCTCCTACTATATCAGCATCCATATCTCTAGAATTGCCTTAAGATTCACCTACTGCTACTAAATTAGTTCCATCTACTGCTTCTATCTCTGAAAATCGTGCTGTCAATTCCCATCCTATAGTGACAAGAGCTAAAAATGGAATTAGCAGGCCAAAGGTTCTTTTAACTGCTGATTTAATACATACTGAACCTATATCTGCTAAAGAGGTATTAACATCACCTCACTAGAGAAAAACAATGGAAGAGGAATACAATGCAGTTATGAAGAATTTGAAGGGATGATTTACTAAATTAGCGGAATTTTGTTTAGTAAACTAATTAACATTTAATTACGGATCTATTAACATCATGTAATTTGTGATAAAAACAGGCAGATTCATGCTTTAAATTTTCGAAAATTAAAACTCTAAAACTTACATTGAGTAATATATGGAGAATCGGTTGGAGGTTTTTTTATAGCATCAAATCCTCAGCAACACCGGATCTTCTACGCTATATCCCGATTGATCAAACGAAACCCGATTGTGGGATCGAACTTAAGAAGAAATTGGGAAGAAGAAAAAAATATTTTTCTTCCCAATGACTATAGGAAAATCGGCCAAGGGGAAAAGGAGAAGGAAGAGAGAATTCTAAATTTCTAAGGAATTTAATTGTGTGATTTATGAATGACCCAAGCCTCCTATTCCTCCTATTTATAGGAAAATAGGAATCCTAATCACATTGAGATTAATCCATGGAGATAAATACAAAAAGAAAAAAGAATTATATATTTCCTTTATCTTGGTATTTGTAAAATGCCATAGATAAATAAGAAAATATTTTCTTTTCTTTATTTTATTTATCTTGGGTAAATAAATCTATATAATTATTATAATATATAATTCAAACAATTATCTCCTACAAATTATCTCATATGGCCGAAATTCACATATATAATTAATAAATAATTCTAATTTATTTAATTAATTATTTTGGGCCAATTTCAATTGGGTTCATTAATCCAATTGGGCTTGAAACTCTCTCTTAAATTAATTAGTCCAACTTAATTAATTAAATTATTAATTAATATTTAAATAAAATAATTTATTTAAATAATTAATAATATTAATATTTTATCCCGACTAAATATTATCAAATTATATTTAATTATTAATTTCCATTTAAATAATTTTCATTATTTAAATAATTAATAATAAATATTTTAATTATTAATTACCATTAAATAAACTCATTATTTAATTAATAATTTTATTGATAATATTTTATTAATAATTAATTAATTTTAATTATTAATTTTGGTTCAAATAAAAATTAATTATTTAAACAATTAATAATTGTCAATTAATTTCAAATTATTAATTACCATTTAAATATACTCAATATTTAAATAATTAATAATTTTTAATTAATAATATTTCATTATTAATTTCCTGTTTAAATAAACTCATTATTTAAACAATTAATAATGTTTATATTAATTACTGTTTAAATATACTCAATATTTAAACAATTAATATTGCCTATTTAAGTAATTCACTTTACTTAAAATTTCCATTTCTTCTACTTGATTTCGCGGCTACGATATTTGGGCTAGCATAGGGACCCGATGGACCTATAGATCATGGGCTTAATAATTAGTTAATTAAAAGATTAACTCATAATCAGTTAATTACTTATTATTTAACTATGAATAATTCCACTATAGATTCATAGCTGAACTCCCGTCACTATAGATGAGTTATTGTCCATTTAGTTTATCTTTAGTTATATCTGTAACATATCCTTCACGTGGAACCCTCATAATTACAGGCGGATTAAATTTACCGTTTTGCCCCTGTAATTACCGCTTTATCTTTGTGTTCCTGCTGATTCTCCAATGAACTTTATCTTTAGTCGAACTAGAGATAATGTACTTCTGTGATCAATAGCAGTCGTGACGACACTTGTTCATGTCTCAAATCAGTACATCAAGAGAGTTTCCTAAAGTTCCTAAAATGTTTAGGTATCACACTGATACTGTTAATTTATAGGAAAATTATGAATTCCATCTCGTGAAAATGTGTTCCCCAGCTACTTATCTAGTTATGTTCCCAAAGAAGGAGTGTATTGAGCTTTCTTACAGATCGCTCTCAACCATGTGAATCAAAGAACATAACTCCATAAATAGGAGTCCACATTTCACTCAGGATTGAGATCTATCACGGTTGATAAACTTAGTTTGATATTCGATCATTTCTCGTAAACGGTACTAATGAGAAATTTGATCGAACATTGTGGTCCTGTCTTATACAATCAACATTGTATATGATACTTCCATTTCATGTCTCCCATATGAATGATCAGGATTAGATCATTTGTCTATAAACAAAATGTGAAGCTATCAACAGTGTTACTAGAATAAGGTTCCCAAACGTTATCCATTTACTGTAGACACTTTTAAGTTACTCATCTCGACTTTAATCCTATCGTATGATTCACATACTAAGTCATGATTTCATAAGAGTGACTTAGAGTTTTACTATTTGAATGTTTGATATTTATATATTTCCATATATTCCTAATATCGTGAATTGAATCAATTTATATAATATAAAGAACTTATGTTTATTTATTTAATTTATTCGAAATAAATTATATTTATTAAATAATTACAAGTTCTAGGACACCATTCCTAACAGAATCATACTTGAACTCTTGTTCCAAAACCTATAGATAAGAGAATAGTGAGCTGCAAATGGGTTTTTAAAATTAAAAGAAACTCTGATGGGACTATTGCTAGGTATAAGGCCCGTTTGGTAGCAAAGGGATTTCATCAACCAGCTGATATATATTGACTATACTGAGACATTAAACCAGCAACAATTCGAATTCTCCTCACCTTGGCTCTTGCTCATAGTTGGCATATTCATCAATTAGACATCAATAATGCATTTCTCCATGTGATTTTACAAGAAAATATTCTTATGGTTCAACCTTCTGGTTTTGAGGTTACTAACTCTATTGTGCCATTAGTTTGTAAACTCCAAAAAGCACTCTATAACTTGAAGCAAGCACCCCGTGCTTGGTTTGAGAGCCTTAATTATTTTTTGCAATCAACTGGCTTATTGGTTCCAAAGCAAATGCTTTATTGTTCTTTAACTTCACATCTACAACATGTACTTTCATTCTCATTTATGTTGATGATATCATCATCACAGGAAGGTCTTTGGATTATATTCAGTTTTTGATTAGTAAATTGAATGCTACTTTTGCCTTGAAGGATCTGCTCTTAATTTCTTTTTAGGCATTGAAGTGTCCTACACTACTGAGGGTAATATTTTTTTTATCACAATCAAAATACTTCAGTGAATTACTTCATAAAGCAGGGATGACAGAAGCAAGCTCTATTTCTACACCAATGATTAGTGGTTCAGTAATCTCTTCACGGCAAAGAACCACATTTTCTGATCTCAGTCTCTATATGCAAATTGTTGGCGCATTGCAGTATGCTACTATTACACGGCTTGAATTAGCCTACTTTGTCAACAAAGTTTGCCAATTTATACAAAATCCAAATGATCTCCATTGGAAGGTTGTGAAAAGGATCGTGAGATGCAGATTGGGCTTCAGACCCTGATGATAGGAAATCAACATCTGAATTTTGTGTCTATTTTGGAAATAATCTGATTGCTTAGAGTTCTAAAAAGCAACAAACCATTTCAAGTCCAGTATAGAGGCTAAATATCGAGGATTAGCTAATGTAGTTGTTTAGGTTCTCTGGTTGCAAGCTCTTCTATGTGAAATCCGTGCTACTCCATCCTCTTCCCCAGTCATATGGTGAGATAATCTGGGAGCAATGCATCTCAGTGCAAATCCAATTTTACACTCACGAACCAAGCATATTGAATTAGATATATATTTTGTACGTGATTTGGTCCAGCAACACAAAATATCCATTTGTCATCTTCCTGCAACTAAATATATGGCTAATATATTTACTGAACCTTTATTAGCATCATCATTATGCAAAAGGAAATCAAAACTTCATGTTGTTTGAGGAGCTGACATCGGTTTAAAAGGGGGTGTAAAGGGAGCTCATTGAACAATTAGTTAAGAAGTTGTTAGTTAGTTATTTAGCTAATTAATTCTATTCAAATACTCCTCTTACTATAAATAGGAGAGTTGTATTCTTTTCACATTCATTCATTACAATATCATTTCTTGTGAAGACTCTTGCTCTCTCTTACTCTCTCTTGTTCGCTATCTTCTTGTTCTTAGTATTCAAGCTAGATAAACTTATAGGCTTGTGGATCGTTGTTTGTGACAAAATATGTCACTGAAGTTGACGGGAAAGTTCTCGTAGTATATTTTATATGAAATTAGTCACTATTGTAGCGCGGGAAAGGTTCCTGCTAACATTTGCGATAGAATTGGTCACATGTTACCACGGAGTTAGTTGCACAAGTTGGCGGAAAACTTCTTGCCATTATTTGTGATAAACTCTGTCACTAATGTTGAGAGGGGTTTTGATGTGGGGGTGAGACCGAGTCCACGGCCTCAACAAGCAAATCCATGCTTGAATGGGAAGTTCATCCCAAGAACAAAGGGTTAAAACCCAAAGAGGAGAAAACTCTCTCTATTTGATTGATATTCAAATTGGATATAAGATAAGATATTCTACAAGATGAAACCTAATAGGGCTATTTATAACCTTACAATAAAAACCCTAATTTTAATCTAAAGTAATTAGAACTAATACTAATTAATTACATTAAAGTAAACTAATTCTCTAATAAATAAACCTATACTAATTAACTTATTATGATTCACATCAGCTTTCTAGTGATGTTATACGTCTTAGACGACGTTTACAACAAACTTCGTCATACACTTTGGCAGGAAGCTTCCCGTGTTTTCTTATGACGCAACATTTGCAATAGAAGGTAAGTTGTCTCAGTTTTGTGACACAATTCGTCGGTAAAAGTCAACACTTATATTAGCGACGAAAGAAGTCGCAAAACGGTGACAAAAAAACAGTTTTTTCTTGTAGTGTCACTTGACGGATTGGCAACACAAGTGTTTTTAAAAAACATGAGTAATTTGGAAATGAGGCAAACCAGGATTTACAATTATCTAAAAAAAAATATTCTCGAGGCAACCTCAAACATGCCTAAGAGATAGTATGAACCTCTCGTCAGTAAGAATTTTTTTTCAATTTTTGTGAAACAATTAAAAATAAAAAATAAAAAATTGGCATGCTCTACAAAACATATGTTGCAGTTAATAGGACATAAAATGCAAGGCGTTTGTTCACTAGGCTTCTCTTCTAGCTCTTCCCAATTCGCTTTTCCTTGGAAATCCAAACCTTTTCAGCATAAACCATGTTGCAGCCTTGGAAGTAAGAAGAGAACAAGCCTCAGTCTTAGAGACTCTTGGCCTTCTATCTCTCTTGCACTATTTGGTTCAGGTTTCTTCATAGGCCCTCTTCTTGATGGACTTCATTCCCGGGTCAATCTTGTTCTTTATCAAACTGGGTCCATCAATTTTGGCTCCCTTCACACTAACATCTGGGTAAGATTCAGATTTGGGATTTCAATTTGATTGATTTCTGTTCTAGACTTTGTCTCTGGCCGATGGGTTCAAACCATGTGTGACTTACCTATATTAGGATATTATCCTACGAGTTTTCTGATATCAAGTGTGGTGTTGGGTCATGTGGTTGTCGTGAGATAAGTCGAGGTATGCACAAGCTAGTCCCGACACTCACGAATTAAAAAAAAATTATGCAAACTGAATGACAGTCAGCCCCTTTCAACTGTTTGAACATGGGAAAATCCCTTGATGGGTGAATTTGTAAATTTTCTTTAAGAATTTTCCCACTAAAGAGAATAGCTTTCTTTTGTCAAACATCCAATGGTTTTGGCTCAAATGCTTGATAGTTATAACTACTTAGAAATATCAGTACTGTATGAGTTTGTTGGTTAATGTATCTGATGAATTAGTTTATTAGTTAGTTGGCTAAGTGTTTTAGTTTTGGTCCATATAGAGCTGTAATCTCATTTGATAAATTAACATAGTATATCGTTTTTCACTCTCTGAGTTATAATATGTTAACGACCTAGCTTTCAATCATGGGATCTTTTCGTATCCAAACATCGTAGGGAAATTCTCAAACTGAGTCATCCCGAGTTACGCTGATACACCCCAAGTCATAATCGAGTCAATACCGTTACGAATTCCATGCATTCTTTTCAAATCTGGTGTGATATTAAATTTCTATCTGTTTATCGCTTTTCTATTTTTTTTCATTTCTAATTGATATTGTTTTACCAGTATTTTAAACCTAATGCTGCTAGGTTCCATTCTTGCTGGGGTTCTTTTATACTACTGTTGGGTTGTTTCAACTCTACATTGATGAGAAATTCACACCAAACACTTCAAAGGGGAGTTTGGGTAAGACAGCAGCATCCTTAATGTGAGTATTTTTCATTCAAATTCTTGAGGAAAAAAAAACTGGTCCCCGTTTGATTACTATTTTATTTCCTATTTTTGGTTTTTGGCGAGTGAGTTTTTCAGTTTTTAAAAAACGTTTTTTTATTACATTATGTCGTTTTTTGGTATTTAGTTTATGGTTCATTTAAACAAAAATTGGTTATCATGTTTTTAAAAAATTAAAAACCAAAAACCAAAATCAAGAAACGAAATGGTAGTCAAACGAGGGGTAGAGATTTTATTAAAAAAAAAACATTGCATATTTCATTTCATGAGTGTTTTTTGTTTGATCAGAGCATTGGTGTTGTTTATTGAGTTGAGTGCTGAAATGTACAAAGCTGGAGTGGCAGAAAATATAGAAGCCTATGTCTTATTTGCTGGGGCTGAGATTATATGGGCATTTCTTGACAGATCTTTGCTTGGCTTTTCACTTGCTTCTCTTGTAGGCCTTGCCTGCCCACTGGCTGAGATTCCCATTATTAAGTATGTGACTCCTTTTCAATTTTATCAAAATCGGAATCGGAACTCTAATGCTGATTTTCTTACTCTCGGGTCGGGATTAGGGGATTCGAACTCATGATAGGTTGATGAACTATTTGTTTGAGTGACATTTAATCAGTAGCTTCCCAATGGTGGATTAACATTATAAAGGAGTAGAATAGGAAATATATGAAGATTTCATTATGTAGTTAGATATAATTGAATACTCTTTTATTCACATTTCTTCATAAAGTATAAAGATGAATTTTAACTTGAAATGTTGGGTATCATGTCTGCACAACTCTAAAGTTGGTTCATAAGAGAGCTTCTTTGTTTCTCATTTTTTGTGACCAAAGTCCTATATCGGTTAGACGGGGGGAAGATCGATTATAAGTGAACACAACATTTATATTATATCGATTAGGCTTTTTTTCTTTTTAATAATAAACTTAGCTCTTTCATTGATAAGTAAAAAAGGCCCACTAGCAATTACAAAAAAGAATGCCAGTTGGAGGCAATAATGGAGGGGTAAAACTATAAAAATATTTAAAATTTGCACTCCAATTGGAGGCATTAAGCACACAACATTCCCATAAATCACTTGAACTCTTGTGCTTATCAACCAAAATCCTCTTATTCCTCTCAAGCAATAGATTCCAGCAAGGTGACCTGACAGCATTGACCCAAAGTGTTTTCTTCTTACCCCCTAATGGCTAGCCACCAAGGAGGGCAATGACGTTGCTTCTCGGGTCTTCATGAAACACCCAGCTTAAGTTGAATGTGTTCAAAAGTAGGGACCAAATAGATCGAGCAAAATCACACTGGAAGAGCAGGTAACTAGTATACTCCGAAGTTTTCAAGCAAAGGCTACATCTACTTGGTTGAATGGCTACCCAAGGGTTTCTCACTTGTCATTTTTTGTTGGAGTTAAGCCCATCATTCACAAGTATCCATAAGAAGACTTTGATTTTCCTAGGGTAGTTACCTTTCCAAAGTATTCACAAGTATCAAATGAGGATTTTTGCGTGGAGCAAAAGCAATTTCATGCGATTATAGGACTAAATTGTACAATATCAATCCCTCAACCCCCAACTGATTCTACCATAAAGAGCCTCGATAGCTTTCTCGAGTTAATTGAGAGAAAATCATGAGATGCTATTTATTCAAGTTATATTTGATTCTAAAACCAATCTATCAATGTTAATTTTAATACTATTATCTATCTGATATTTTATGCAGATTCTTCCACCTTTGGTATTATCCGCAAGCAAACATTGAGATCTTTGGTGAGGTAAGGGTAATTTGTCTAACTGATAAAACACATGAATCAGAAATGGCAGGAATGCAAGATTTTTTTTTCCCCAAGGAAATTCTAAAGTTTTGTTTTTTTGTTTGAAGGGACTAGTCAGCTGGACGATCACTTGCTATTTCGTGTATACTCCGTTCTTGATTAATTTATCACGGTGGCTAAAGTCTATTGTGGATGCTGCCGTGAAGAATAACGACTCTCCTTCATAAAGAAACTAATCTTATCTTATCTGTCTACCTATAAATGGCAGGAAGAGTGGAGAATCTTTCTGTCACTTATACCCTTATATTTTTCTCATACAATTGGGAAATTTGATCGATGATTGCTTCTGTCTAGCTCTTCAGTTTCGAGGATTAGTGTTCTAGCTTTACCTCGGTGTCTCTGATTTGTTTTTCATCATTCAAATTTCCAAGTTATTCCTTAAATTTTTCGACTATATATTGTTGATACTGTTAAGAAATGGAATAGTCTGCTTGATATCATCAAGAAATGGAACAGTATTTCAAAATTATGCGCTCATTTTCAAATCTTAATATTCTTTGCTCAAACTAGAGGGAAAAGGCTTCTGCTATGGGTTCACAGCAATTGTTTGGACTCCGGAAAGGTCGAAGCAACTCCTCAATCGTCTTCTCAGGGTCTCCTATGTAGATTCTTCCTCTAAACCTCTTGTTTGATCTTTGATTTTGATTCATCTGCCTGTTCTATTCTAAATCCAATTATTCTGTTTTTTGTTTGATTTATTAAATAAAACTGTGATCTGTTTGTAGCTAATTGTTATTAGTAATACCAAAACTATAATCGATTTAGCTTTTCGAATATACGCCGTGATGAATTGCTTTGTTTTTTTTATTCTGTTTACATGGAATTTTTCCTTGTTTGATTTGAATATTTGTTGATTGTATGAGTATCTGAAATAATACTCTAATTATGTTCATGATAGATTCTATTTTCAGGAATTCAGCTTGTTACGTTCTGATTTGAAAATTTAATATTTTGATTCTTGTTAATTCACAACCATATTTGAATTTTCAATATTCGTCTTTTTTATTGCTCCTGACTTTGTTTGACTGTCCAGAAAATAATGAGACACAGTTTTGGTTATAATTATGTTTTTATTATACGAAAATATAAATAGTTATCCAGATTAAATTGACAATTATATACGTGATAGATCCATATTTGAATTTTCAATATTCAACCAACTATGGATTGGCTTAATGGTCAAAGGTTTTACTTGAAAACTTAGGGTCTGTT
The DNA here is from genome assembly GCA_028015215.1 of Gynostemma pentaphyllum. Taxonomy (NCBI): domain Eukaryota; kingdom Viridiplantae; phylum Streptophyta; class Magnoliopsida; order Cucurbitales; family Cucurbitaceae; genus Gynostemma; species Gynostemma pentaphyllum. Next base: position 44,428,200 of record CM051354.1, on the reverse strand, counting down.
TGGGATACTTTTTGGAAGTGTAGTGTTTTGTTAATGGTTATAAAAAGCACTTCATTTATTCAAAAACACTTTTAAACACTTCCAGAAGCTATCTGAAACGGGCAATTAAGGTCATGGTTCAACTCATGATGGCCACCTACCTGAGATATTATCCTACGAGTTTGTTGACGTCAAGTGTTGTATGGTTGTGTGGTTGTGTGGTTGTCCTGTGAGAATAGTCAAGGTGTATGTAAACTTGCTTAAACATTCACGGATATTTAAAAAACAAATTCCCTCCATTTTGTTCCATTTCTCTTGGCAAACAACCGAACTCTGTATCTACATCTCGACATTCCACTGGTTGTAATCTTAATTTACGGGTTTTCAATGTTATTTTGTTAAGTCAAGTCTTTCATATTCTATCTTTATTTGTATGTTTTCTTCATAGAAGAATGTCTTTTCTCTTTGCAACTCTCTTGTTTTCTTCCTCCATCAACCGATGAAACCCCCCCTACCCCATCTTTATAGTCCATTTATGTTTATTCCTAAATGTTGATCATTTTTCTGTACTTTAGGCCATAATTAAGACGATGAAAATCTCGAAAACACTTGTATATGTGACATAATTTCTTTGTCTGACTATGAGACAATGTTTTAAATTCATTGCATACTTCAAAACCTTGTCTTAGGCGTTTAACGATACGGTCCTTGTTAAGAAAGCTCATCTTAGTGAGCTATGTGAGCTTTTCTCAACCGAGTCAAAGACGTCAGAAGAGAAAGTTGAAACAGATTTAGTTGTTAGAATTACATGAATTTAAATTTGTCAAGTTTTAAACTGTTCTGATTTGAGTTGTAATCCAGTGTAGATAAGATGATAGAGAGAAAACTTGGATCATTAATTAACAAGAAATGAAATCATTTTGATTATCATATAGTGACTTTCACATGGTATCAGACAGTAAGTTTAACTGCCAATGCTGTGTCAATCCTGAAGCTTCATCAATGGCGGCCTCATCGACTATGGAAGTTGTTCCTTTATTAACCAATACAATTTCAAGTATTGAAGAAATCAAACCAGTAAATCTTGGAAAACAAACGGAATATAATAAAACTCAATTATGAGAATTTTTCTCAACCCGCAAATTCCAAGTTCTTGCAAAAATGAAGATCTATGTTCAATCTTTAGCATCAGTTGGTCACAAAATTTCATAACAATATCATATTATGTATGATTTACAAGGTTTGGGACAAGAATATGATCTTGTTGTTTCAGTTATTACTTTTTATCAAGGAAGCTCACTCGTTCTTAACTAATTCACGTAATAACAACTATCATTTGTTAGTTTGTTAAATAGTTAGTTATGTATTCTTTATTATCATTTCTCTAAATCATCTACATATAAATAGATGATATGTAAGTGATCACTTTTCTTAATGTGAATTCATCTTCTTTGTGATCATTTCTTGGTTTCCTAATACTTTAAAAAAAAGTCTTAAAAATGTATCAGCTATGCTTCTTGCTCAAGATGCTACTTAACCGTCATATTGTCATGAGTTCAACGCCACAAATGAATTATCATTCCAGCTCTTGAATCAAAGGTTATGACTTAAAAAATTATTTAAATCGATTTTAGTGGCATTTTCGTAATTTTTTCTTCTTCTAAACTATGAAATCTTATACCGATGATAGAATGTCAGCTTTTCCAAGTGAAATCGAATAACTAATAATGATTTACCATATTTTTCAAAATTTCTTTTAACTATATTATCTCCAAAACCCACATAGTTTATCAAATTATAAAGATTAAATTAAAACTTTTAGAATCATGAAAACCAAATTGACACAATTTCAAACCATATTGAACAGATTGAAACTTTTAAAGTAGACTTAAATTGAAACATACTTGGAATCACATAAGGACTGAATTAGTAATTAAAACCAAAATTAGTATCAAGGACAGGGGCGGAGCCAGAAATATTTCCGGGGGGGGATATATAGAGCTATATTTGAGAATTTAAGAGGGGCAAAATAGATAAAATATATCAAAATTTGAATTTTTTATAAAAAAGAGTAAATTTTTATATAGAAATTTTAAATTTGTAAAAAAATGAGGGGGGGCAATTGCCCCCTACCCTTGCGAGTGGATCTGCCCCTGATCAAGGAGATTAACTATCATCATACAACTCTTAATTAGAGAAGTCAGTCCGGATAGGCTTGTTTTACTTAAATTTATATCAAAATTGACTTGTCGAATTCAGATAGACCAGAGTCAGACTAATATTCTTATTGAATGAATTGACCACTTCAAACAAAACGATCAAAATAAATGAAAACCAACTAAACCACTAAACAACTTGACAAAAAAATAAATTCGATTTAAATATCATTTTTTTGAAACTGAACTAATTAACCAACAGTTACCAAACCGATCGAGCAACCCTCCTTCTGAATTCAATCATTTGATAAGATTTGGGATGAATTATAGAGTGTTTTTCATCGAAAATATTTTAATGTTTTTGAATTTTTTAAAAATATTTAGAAATATTTTTTAATTAATCTTTAAAAGTGTTTATCGAAAAAAATGTTTTGTTAAAAACATTTGTCCCAGAATTCGTCCTAAACTCAACTCAAATCATTGATTAAGTGTTTTTGGTTTACTAATTATTATAAAATTAAGACTCCATTAATTAGAAATTAAAATTTCTACCAAAAAGAGACTATTGGTGGGACGATTCATTAACTTTCACGTGTTTCCAAACAAAGTTCATAAATATTTCCAAGGGGTTCATTGGCTTTCAATACAACGTACCTACCCGCAATAAAAACCTAAAATTAACTCCAAATCCATATCTCCATAAAAATATTATTCCAACATAAATTCCGTTTATATAATCATTAGATCTATGATTTTAATAGGAGAAAAAAATATAATTTATATTTAAAAAAAATAAAAAACATTATTTATATAGAGGTTTAAATATAACTTTGGTTCCTATAGTTTGACCTTTGTTTCATTTTGGTCCCTATGGTTTAAAACGTTTCAAATTGATTTCTATTGTTTGATAAAAACTTACAAATAGTCTCCTCCGTTAATGGGTTTGACAGAAATATTACATGACTCGTTAAATGATGATGTAGCGTACACGTGGTAGAGAGAGGATGACAACGTGGACATTTAAACACTTAGTCATATTTAAAATACAAAAACATGGGTAGATCGGGTGTGGTCGGATCTGAAAGTTAAGTTGTTCACGTTTATATCTAGGGCTTTAGAATTCTTCTTCTAAAAAAATTATAGGGTTGGGGAATCTTTATTTGAGAAGAAAAAGACGTTTGAAGCAATCATTTTGAGTCTTCCAGTCTGTGATTTGCTTGCAATTTCAAGGATAAAAGAAAAAAATTATTATGATTTGATCTTGTGAAAAGGTTAGGGTTTTGCGATTTGATTCGATCCACCCATTTTTATGTTTTAAATATGACTTAGTGTTTAAGTGTCTACGTTGTCATCATCTCTCTGTCACTTGTATGTCACATCATCATTTAACGGAGTCAGATAATATTTCTGTCAAAACCTATTAACACCAAGGACTATTTGTAAACTTTTATCAAATCATATGGACCAAACTAAATCTTTTTAATCATAGGGACGAAAATGGAACAAAGGTCAAACCATAGGGATCAAAATTGTATTTAAACCTTCATATAGATCTAATACTTATAAGTGGTTCCGTGAAGAAAAAATAATTATAAGTGGAGTCACATGACGATCACATCGAATAATTTCTCTAACTCCACGACTTTTCAATACTTGATTACGTATACCAATGGTAGATTTCAATTACCAATTATGTATGCAAATAGGCATTGCCCACATTGCTCTCTCATCTCTGTTTGGCTGAATAATTTGGTACAATAGGATAATGGTCTACCATTGGAGCAAGTTGGCCAAGTTAATGCGACTGCCAAGAATAAGGTTCAAGTCTTTTTCATCCACAGTCAATTACCGTTTTAATGCTACACTTAAAGTGAATAGTTTGATTCTTCTACATTCTTATTTTGCAAATAATATTTAATTTTTCCTATTTTTATTGAAAAAAAAATTGTCACCACAAAAAAAAAAAAAAAAAAAAAAGAAGAAAAAAAGAAAAACCTTCCTTTCCATCTATCCAACATCCACCACCTTTTGAACTATATATCGTAAGTGTCATTCTCTTCCTTCAATATGCATAAATTATTTAACTGGAAAAATGAGAATGATTGAAAAACATATTCTTTTATTAGAAATTACAATGAACCTTTTTTTACCTTTATTTCAGAAATAGTAAGAGTTTGATTTAATTTTAAATATAGCACTTTTCATTACATTAATGAAGTGTTTTCATTAAAAAAAATCTATGAATCTCATTATTATTTTTTATTATAATTATTGACAAAATTCAATATTTTTTAAAATTTTATTAGTTTTATTATTTTGATAAATTTATTAATTAATGATTTTCATCCATTAAATTAATAAGTATTAAAAAAGCGTCTTTTTTAAAATTTTGGAAACTTTTACCGTTAATAAGATCAACTATTTTATGGGAAAATTATTGAAATAGCATATTTTTGCATACTAATTACTGAAATGTTAAAAAAATTCAAAAATTACTCAAATAGCATCATTATAGTTCAATTATTTATCGAACTATAGTTCAATAATTTTTTGGACTAAAAAACTAAAAAATTCTGTAACGCCTCGGGTTTTCGGTAAGTTTTTTTTATAAAAAAAAAAAAAATTTCTCTATTTGATTCCATAAACGATTTAAGGATAAAGTGTTAAATTTAATTCTTATTATTAAGAGTTATTTTTAATTAACTTTAGGACTTAAATTTAGGGAGTTATTTAATTAATTAATAAATGATTTTTTTTTTATTAAAAAAAAAGGGGGGAGGCGTTAAAAAAATGGAGGAAAAGAAAAGGGGACAGACATCTCACTGCTCATCTCTCAGTTTCACGTGAAAACCTAAACAGAGAAGAAAAGGTAGGTATTCTTCTCCTTCTTCATCTCCTTCCTTGATCATTCGATTGTGAGATAAATCGATTCCGATTAATCGATTTGTAAATCCTTGATTTATAGGTGTTTTGGTTGCCTAGGATTTCTCTTTGGTGGATTTGTGGAAGAGTCTTTCCCGGTCTGAATTGAGGTAATGATTCCTATTTTTTTTTTTAAACCTAATGTAGAATTGATAGATAACGAATGAATCAGAACCCCAAAATTCTTCCTCCGTCCTACGTCCGTCCTACACTGTCGTCCTACGCTGTCCTACGTCCATCATACGCTGCCGTACTACGTTGTCCTACACCCGCCCTACGTCTATCCTAACCCGAAGCCAAACTCGTAGCCCTCTGTCCTAACCGTCCTAACCCGAAGTCGAACCTGTCACCCTTCGTCCTAGTTATGCTACCATCGTCCTACCCCGTAATCTCTCTGTCCTACGTTCAGTTTTATGTTTATCTTAGCATAAATGTAGGTTTAATTTATTTTAGATTGTAACTTATTTTTCAGGTCGTAGTTGTGTGGTGGAAGGAATAAAGAATTTTGAAAAATTCTTACTGTGTACAAGGTGAGTAGAATTTTGTTAAAGTTAGAAGTGTTCCATGATTGCTTTTCCTTTTTCTTTAAAAGTTTTAACCTCTTGAAATTGGTATTAAATTTGGATGTTAAAAGAACATTTGAGGTTATGTGAGTTAAATCAAGAAATTGGTATTGCATAGTGAGAATTATGATTCTTTTAAATTGAGCATAAGATGAAAGATATCGATATCGATTGAGATTATTGGAAGTTGTGAATTGATTCCTTTCTTACCTTGGATGTTTACTGAGTATTAAGAGTATCTCTGGTTAAATTATTAAATTCGTTGTTTAACTTAGATGCCGATTCATGATAGTGCCAATTAGGAAAGTTTAGGCTTAGGCGGTTAGTTAGATACTGTTGCTGGATTTATTATTCTGGAATTGTGATACTTTATTTGAACGAGTAGGTTATGTTTTCTTTTGGGAGTTAAGAAAATATAGCCGTTATGCCGCCGATTTCTCCTTAGAATTATTTAGTAGATCCTAAGTTTTGCTTAAGGGGTGAAATAGCATAAGCGTAGGCTAGTCTCACCTCTAGATTTGTAATGGATTTTGGGAGTGACCAAGTTCGATTCAAAAGGGTTAGTTGGATCTTTTTGGCTTGTAAAGCGTTGTGGTTGGTTTTGTGGAAAATCATATTACCTTAAAATACCTTGGGTAATATGGTTGTAGGTTCACATTAGGCAAGGCCTTGCCTAATGAAGAATAACTGTTAAGGGAGATTATTTAGTGTGCACAACTTAAATAACACCTAGCAGGCGGTTCATTCCATCCGTACAATGGAAAAGAATATCCCTAAAGGATTTAAATTGTAGAAAAATTATGTTTAAATTCCTTAAGGGCGTAGTCTCTCTTTGAATGTGAATAAAGAGGAGATTAAAGGTATTAATGGGAAAGTTTTCGATTAGTTTTAAATTGTAGAAAAATTATGTTTAAAACTAATTCGGATAGAGATGATTTTCAAGATTAGAGGCAAGTTTTATGACTCTTTGGGAGTGAGAGATTTATCGGATGTCGGTAAGGACGTTTTTGGACTTGAAGTCTTAGGAAAACCTCTCTATGGCATAATTCTTTCTTTAACAATTTTCTATTCACTGGGAGTAGCCTCATGATGCTACATTATTTTTTTTTCAGGTAAAGGAAAAAAGAAAGCTGGCAAATGATGGATTTCGTGGCGGGGGATGATTGATTGATTTTACACGCCGGCGGTGTTTATTCTTTTCTTTAATGATGGGTCAAAATGAATCATGTTTTCTTTTGAAAATTTGTCGTGAAAATACTTATTTATTTTGGATTTATGTTTTGGGTTGAAGTATTGTTTTTAATTCTTTGTTTGTTTCAACTGACGCTAAGGAATTTTGTTTTGAAATGACCGGTCCGAATAAAATGTTTAGTTTTGATTTTTGAATAAATGACTTATTGAATTTAAATTGCTTCCGCTGTTGGTATTATGCTTTACATGTTTTTGGAAATATTTCGGGATGTTACAAATTCATTGAAAATAATAATGAAAAATAATTAAATAGTTCAATGAATTATTGAACTTGAACTTAAAAAATAAAAAAAAAACAAATAAATTCATTAAAAATAATCATGAAAAATAGTTCAATTATTTATTGAACTATAGTGCATTAATTTATTGAACTATAATTATGCTATTTGAGTAATTTTTAAAAGGTTTTAACATTTTAGTAACTAGTATCCAGATTTATGCTATTTGAGACGAATTCTACTTTTTTTTATAGTAGTTTTTACAGTTACTAGTATTTTACCACGTCCAATACACATATAAAATTCTTAATTTAGTTTTAATTTATAAAACTATATTATAATAAATTTCATTAAATATCATTGAATAAAAAGATATAAAATAATAACATATATTTTTTATGTGTTTTAGAATTTTAACATATTTAATATGGTATCAGAGTAGGAGGTCCTGAGTTCGACCCTCTGTGATGATAATTCCTCATTTAAATTCTAAATATTTGGGGTTGGTGCAAATATCAAATACCACATGTGAGGGAGAGTGTTGAGATATATGATTAAATTTACCTAAGCTTAAGCTTTTGAGTCTAGTGGAGATTAAACATATTTAGTATTTTTTTTTAATAAATACATAAATACAATTTTAGCATTAAAATCACTATTTTTTTAGGGAAATTTCATTGGGTGGCAGATTATTATGCAATATTTGTAAAAATATCAACTCAAAAAAGTATTTGTAAATATAGCAATTTTTATCATGTTTATCAGTGATTAAAATGATTTATATGTTTATCAGTGATAAACATAATGTTAAAATATGTAATTCAATGTTTATCACTGATAAACCCGATCAAAATTTACTATATTTGCAAATATTTTTTTGAGCTTTTATTTTTTACAAAATATCACTAAAAAATTTGTCAGATTTGCAAATGCCCCCTTTTTTTTTACTACATTGCTAACTACTATTCATCTTCAACATCTGAAGAAGTTATAGTTCAATAATTAAGGAAATTATATTTTGTATAGTCAAAAAAAATTTATCCACACTTTTTTTTCTCAATATTTTATATTTATTTCGTATTGTGTTGTTTTTAAAAATTTTAATTACGTTAACCAATATTTAATTAAAATTCTGTAGAACTAAATAATTTAAAGTAATATATTTATTTGATTATAGAAGTCTTACAAAAATTAAATTTATAATCTCGTTATCCACTATTTAATTTTAATGTTGTATAACAAAATAATTTAAGAAAACATATTTTGTTTGATTACTTTTTTAATCCGAATTTTTTTTTAATTATTTTAAATTTAATAACTATTAAAATAATTTTAGATATAGTATAGATAAATAGTCATTAAATAATAAAAAAAGAGATTAAATTCAAATTGTTGTTTAATAGAAAGTGAGAATAAATATACAATGGTGTGTTTAGTATTTTAAAATTTTGAAAAGGGTATATGTAATGACATGTTTAGTAATTTGTTTTAGAAAAGACTTGATAGTTCAAAAAATTAAATGGCCATTTAATACAAAGTTGGATATGATTATTTATAAAAGAAATTATCTCAAATAGTGTAAACTTTCCAAAACATGAATAAGTCGTGGAAGACTCAAAATGAAATAAATACTTATTTATTAAATTCAAATTAAATAAGAAATAACCAAATTCATACGTGTTTGCGAACTATTTATTTTAAATCAAATCCCAAGTTTGGAAAATAATAGCCAATAAACTCAATCATTTAAGCTTTAACAAAAAGAAACATAAAATCTCATAATTACTCCCCTTATACATCTAAACTTTCAATCCAATAAAGAAAATAGAACAAAGACTCGGCGCCAAGTTTGCACAATCAAAATTGACTCTTCTTCGAGCCCTCATCGTTTGCCAGCTTCTTTTCTCTTTTTATCTGAAAAACAAAATGTAGCATCATGTAGTTACGCCCAATGAATAAATAAAATAGAAAGAAAAACTATGATTGTTTATCCGATCTTATTACCTTGTGTAAGGAATAAGGGTTATGGTTTGATTGTGGTAGTAACGTGGAGTATGGAAGTTCTAATGATAAACGATTGATTATGATTATGGTTGTTCAGTTGATTATGGAATCCTAATGATAGTACGATTGAGGTAGTAAGAGGAAACACTCGATAATTACAAAAGATAAGCATATCATTGAGTGTAATCGTAGTATGATAGAATTGTTTGTTAGTTGTTTGTGTTGTGATGCAATAGGGTCATGAATGGATTTATGGATATAATAGATTCATAGATGAAACAAGCTATAGGTGACAATTATATCGAGGTACTATATGATGCAATCTTGGGACATAATGGATTCATAGATGAAACAGGCTATAGGTGACAATTATATCAGGGTACTATGTGATGTGATCTTGGGATATAACGGATTCATAGATGAATTAGGCTATGGGTGATGGTATATGAGGAGATCGAGATACTATATGTTATGATCTTGGGATATAACGGATTCATAAGTGAAACAGGCTATGGATGATTTTATATGACGAGATTGGCAGATAAATCGAGTTTATGACATGAGCATCCCAACTTGTTATGTAAATACATGTTTATCCTTTGTACAAGTGTTTTGATTTCAATGGTAATACTTTATGTGGAATATGGTAACATGATATGGTAACGACGTACGTGGTAGTATGTTGATGTGGTAACATACGGTAACACGATACGAGGTAACTTGATGTTGTACGACATTGGTAATATGGTGTGGTAACAAAGGAAGATGGAGTTTCGGTTATTACTTGTAATATCTTATGTGGTTCGATGTGAGATGGAATTGGGGATGTTGATTGGTGTATGCTTAGGTTGTGTATTGGAACTGTAGAATGGGTAGTAAAGGTCATTTTAGGCCTTTGGACACAATTTCCGGTAAGGAATTCGATCCATAGGATTACTTGCTTCTATTTTACTCTCACTAGCATTTTTACTCTAATATTGCTACATTTACAATTTTTCAGGTATTTCTCGACATATAGGACGTGGTAAAGGAGGTGGTGCTGCTTGACTTTTGAGGACGATGGTTGGGCATGGACATGGACGCACTTTTGTATAGCATTCTTGAAATGCTTTTGTATATATTTTTCAGGTACCCCACACGTTTTGGCTGTTAGCACGGACTGCCGCCAACCTTTCCCCCAGTAAAGCTTTCATTTTTCGCATTTCTTCTCTCAACGCTTTGTGCGCTTCCATCATCTCTCGATGTTACATCAGTGCGATGGTGATGGTTCCTGACACCGTGTCAAGGCCCTGAACACCGTCATTTATTCCTTTATCTCTGGATGTGTTCTCATTGAGAGCTCGTTGTCTGGTTGACCTAGTGGTCATTGTCTCGACTTGTGGGTATCGCGTGAGCATCTGGATTTAGCCGGAAATCGAAGATGTACGGCCCCACGGTGGGCGCCAAACTGTGTGGGGGTATTTCTCGGATGAGCTTCTTCCACACGGTTGAACACGCTGCGTCACATGCTTATCTCTAGCTGCGTAACAACCTGAAACAGACGGAAGATTGATAGTTAGAAGGGCACCGATGTGGTACCGGCCAAGGAACCTACGACGATCAAGTTAGGTGGTGGTGGGTGAAAAGTGTCTTGCGCCGTAAGGAAGAATTAGGTCAAGTATATGATCAATCTTTTTTAGATTGATTGATTACCTGATTTAATAGGTCAGATCGCCTTTTATAGTACCTTGATTGTGGGCTTGTCAGCTGGGCTAGTCTAGGACAAGGCTTAATGGGCTTTCGTTTGGCACATGAAGGATTGGCTCCTTCAGATGGTGGTTCAGATGGGCCTGACCTCATGTGAACTGGCCTGGCATAAGTGCGGCCCGTAGGAGAGCTATTTTTGCCCTTTACAGTTTTTCCTCTATTTCCTGGGTCTGAAAGTCCGGCGTGGGGAATAGTATGTGTCTGGATCAAAGGCGTGATGCTCATCCTGATCCTCATATCGTCTTAAGACAGCTGAGGATCACGACTCCTCAGAAAATAGACCGCTTCGGCCCTGTTACGGTTCATACCTCTAGCCGTTTCCTTTCGTGAGCCGTTGTGCCCTTTGATGAACCTGTCCGTTCCAAGAGATGCTATTTTTCATAAAATCGACCCGTTAAGCCCTCAGATGGGCTTAAATTCCAACGGGCTTTGGGGGATTCGGATCGTCGCGTCTCTTTCCACGTATCGCGGTGGTTGGACGCGTGTTCCTCTCCTTTAAATAGGGTTCTCCTTTAGAATTAAAGGCTCGTTTGCTTTTTGAATTCTCCAAGTTGTCTAAAGATTTTTCGCCCTCGAACGATTTCCTATTATTTTCGCTTTGTTCCTTCGAAGCTTTCCGTGTCCCCCTCTGAAGGTTAGTCTTTCATCTCTGTTTTCTGTTCTCCGTTCTTTCTGTCATGGATAAATCTGAGGAAACACTCATAGTTATAAGCTATAGGACCCTGAGGGTAGTTGTAGAGGAAGATGACAATGACGGTCTAATTTTTTAGAGAGTTGAGTCTGGTCCTTCCCCTTCTTCTGTTAGTACTCATGAAACTGATATTGTTCCATCACCTGGGGGTGAGCCTGAGGGAAATAAGCCGGTGATTGACCCTCGTTCCCCTGTTGAGGAGGATTCCCTCCCGTCTGTGAGTGGATTTGGGTCTTTTTCTAAAATCCAAGCGAGTTTAAATGTGGATTCCACCTTTTCTCCAACCTCTCGCCCGTCAGGGAGAAAGGGTTCCATTTTGATAGGCTCATCCGCAGTTCTCGACTCTTCCCATCCTCCTTCTCCTGTGCCTGCCGTGGGGGCAGCTCAAAAGAAAAAGAAAAAAAGAAAGAGTCATTCCAAGGGCAGTAAACCCAAATCCAAGGATACCCCATCTACTCTTGCGTAGTCGGGGGAGAGAGGGATCTTCCCTGGTCGACCGTGTTGTTGTCTCTAGTCCCCCTAGGTCTCCTGCCACCGATCCGACGAGGGATAGGGCTGGGAAGAAGAAGAAAAAAGAATCTCAAATGACGGGTATCCAGGAAGATAGAGGTCCCCTCCTTACTTTTCCAGAATGACTCAAGGAAGACTTGAGAGGCTGAGGGTCGAGTATGGCATCTTTTTGGACTTTGAGATGAGACTCCCAGAAGAGTCGGAGCGAGTCTATCTTTCCCGAGGGGAGGGTTGGACTGCTTTTTATCCACGGTTTTTTCAATGGGGAATTCGGTTTCCCCTTCCTTCCCTGATAGTCAAACTACTTCGGAGTACCGGTCTTGCTTTGGGCCAAATTATGCCGAACACCTTGAGGTCTTTGGTCACCCTCACGGTGGTGTGTTTGATTTGTATTTCGGCCTACTTTAGGTATGGTTTCCCATTTCTGGTTCCTCCGTTCAAATGTCCAGGATCAGATGCGCTTTCTCCTACTAACCCGTAAAAAACCTGCTTTTGTAGATGAGACCTCCTGTGATAAAAAATGAAAAGAGGATTGGTTCTTCATCCGCGGCCCCTTCTTATATGAAGATTGGACTCTTCCTGCCTCGTGGGAGGACGAAGGTGAGAGAACAAGTTCCGAGTTAGTTTGTGTTTTGTTTGTCTGTAGCCATGCTGACCACTTTCGATTTTGTGTTACAATGAAAAGTCCGCTTTCGAAGAGCGTTTCAAAGGAGGTTCTTAATCATTGCAAGGTTCTCAGTGAGTTGGGCCCTTTCAACTACGAAGAGTTTACCCAACACCCTTGGCTAGTCTTTACTAAACTTTGGACTCCGCCTCTAGGTTTCATGCCCATTGCTCCCCGTAAGTGCTTAGTTTTGACCTTTTGTCTTTTTATATGTATATGTGTTTATCTTGATGTGCGGCTGAATTGAGTCAGTTGCATTGTAGGTCTTAGCACAAGAATGTTTGATGTTCTGCTCACCCCGACTCCGAACTCCAGCGACTCTGATGCTTTCTTTGCCCTTCTTCGGAACATGGGAAGGAAATGTCCTACGAAGGCGCCCCCATCTGACCAGAAGGGAAAATAGGTTGCCGATCCTAAGCGTCCTCGTCCTCCTGGAAGCGAAAAATCCATGCTGATCAACGCTCCAGAAGTCTTCACGGAGGGTGCAGTGGCTACCTTTGCGGATCCTCCCGCGAACCCTCCTATGGATTCTCTTGGGGATTTTTCCACGAACTCCCCCACTCCCAAACGAAGAAGGGGTGAAATCTCCGGGACGTACAAATGCGCGGTAAGGGATGCAGGTGGCTATATTCGAAAGCATCCTCAGATGTCTTATCAGTCATTTCTTTCTAAGGCGGATTCGCTTTCTTCTGACCATGTCAATATTTTGTCTTCTGATGCGGAATTTGAACAGGAAGACTATCAGACAATTGATGGGCCCCTTGATGCTAGGACTTCGTATTCATCTGATTCAACGGTGTGGGTTATTCTCCCTCTAACAGACGAGGTTCCGGCGCTGGCAAGTGGATCTGGTACCGCGGGTGGTGGATCTTCTTTGCTTTGCCTGTTCACCTCTCCCGGTGTCAACTTTGATCAGGGATCTCTCTCCCACGACTACTTCCTCCGACAAGCTATGGATGCAGTCAGATTTACTTCTGACTTGGGGATCGTGCAGTTGGATCCTTTCTTCGATTATGACATTAAAGAGGAGACTTTTAGGCATATGTGCTATCGCACTTGGCTCGTTGGTGCACTGATCTTCAATGTTTTTATATTCTCCATCGTTTTTCCTGTTGATTTCTACTTTGATCTTCTTGAGTTTTAAGCGTGTTTTTCTTTTTTTTTTTCAAGGGACCCAGGCCATGGCTCAGATGACTCTTAATTTGGAAAGTCTGCTTTTGAAAAATTGCGACCTAAAGCGCAAATTGGCAGAGGCGACGACTAACGGCTATCAATCCCGCACCCTTGATTCAACGCTGGCCGAGGGTCTTCAATTGAAGTCTGCTCTCACGGAGGCCAATAGGAAAGTCTCTTCATTGGAGGCCGAGAAATCTAACCGACTGGCTGAGCTTGAGCGTGTTTGGAAAGAGAATGAGGATCTCCAAAAATGCAACGGGGATCGCAAGCGGATGTATGATGAGGTTGAAGCCGCTCGAGTCGAGGCATTGGAGCGTCTAAACTCTGCATGCAATGAGAGCTCCGAGGACGTGGACGGTTTAAACCAGGAGGCTGAATCTCTGAAGAAAGTTAGGGAAGACTTGGGCGTAGCTACCTCAGAGAACGGCTTGCTAAGAGCCCAGGTGTCCGAACTCCTCCTTCTTCAAGATGTTGTGAGTAACCTCCGAGGAAAATTGGCCAGGGCAATTGAGGCTTCCGTTTAGTCCACTCTCATTTGTTTATCGGTCGGGCAGGATTCGGTTAAAGTGCAACTTGAAATGGATGAGGAATTTTAAGGCCCAATTAGTCTGATCACCTATGAAGACATCATTGACCTTCGATGGGACTTGATCGAGAAAGCCAATAAGTTGATTGCTCCCGAGGGTGAAACTTCAGGCGACGACGGGGTTGACGAAGGTGCGGGTGTCCATGCTGAATGAGGTGAGGGCGCAACGACTGAAGATGCCCCCGTGGGTCGTTCCCTAGGGTAAACTCCGGATTGTAGAGCCCCTTCCTTGATTGTTGCCTTGGACTATTTCTTTCTTTTTGTATGCGCATTTCCTTTTTTTCCTTTGATGACATATGATATATATATACCTTCATTCTTTTACATCTGCCTTGTTTGTTTCCTTGCTTGCTTTACGAGGTGCTCTTTGAATTGTTCCGAAATTTGAAATGGTATTCAAACGGATTGAGCATTCCGGGGAACGCTTAGGTAAGCCAAGGCTTACACTTCCAAATAAGGCTTAAAGTTCTTGGATAAACCAAGGCTTTTTCTTTCGGAGAACGCTTAAAGTGCTTGGATTAACCAAGGCTTTTGCTTCCGGAGAAGGCTTAAGGCGCTTGGATAAACTAAGACTTTGAGCGTCTCAATACTCCAACGTCTTCTATCCTTAGGGATAGGTATTGCTCGGATCAACAGAGACTTTCGCTTCAGAAAAAGGCTTTAAATGCTTGGATGGGCCGAGGTTTTTGCTTCCGGAGAAGGCTTAAGATGCTCGGAAGGATTGAGGCTATCACTTCCGGAGAAGGCTTTAGATGCTCAGACGGACCGAGGCTTTGGCTTTTGGAGAAGACTTTTAGATGCTCGAACGGACCAAGGTTCTTATTCTGGCGGAGAAGGTACGTAAATGAACAAATCAAAACCATATAATTTCCTTTTTTCTTTGCTTGTACATTTGATAAGTAAAACAACCTAACTACAAGTCCTTGAGAACGACCTTATAATCCTCGTCGCTAGCAATGATGACCATTGAGGAAGCCAGTTCTTCCTTGAGGGATTTATTTTCCTCTTCGTAGTAGTCTATGAGGTTCTTTGCCGCTTGGAGGTGGTCTTTGAGTGCGTAGCAATGCTCGGACGGCTTATAGCCCTCCATCATTTTTGAGATCTCCTTGCTGTCTCAGAGGGAGCCATTCTCCTGTTTGATCCGCTCCACTTGGTCGTTTACTGCTTCTAGGGCCACTCGGAGTCTACTGAATTCTTGCTCAATGCCTCTGTATCTCTTTCTCTCTCCTCCTTCTTCAAGAAGGCGAGGTTGAGCTTGGAGTTTTCTACGCGTAGTTCTTGGTTCTCCCACTTTAGAACCCTCTTAGTCACTTTAGAGGTTGCAGTTGAGTTGTCCATGATTTCAGTCAAAAGTCAGCTTGATCGTGTAGACTGAAGGATACTTTCATAACCCCTTCTTTTATAGTGGGGGAAGGGATATTTAACGCGGAGTCATTCTATGCATCAAGCCATTCTATGCATCAAGCCATTCCATCTTTCGAGGCGATGTCGTCATAGTGTGATTGGTCGTGTCAACCGTCGGTTATTCCCTTCAAATCGCCTTAAATGCGATTAATTAGGAGAGTTAAACGCTCTAAATGTGGGTTAATGCACACATCGTTTTGCATGTCTGACTGTCCGCGTTGCAACGTTCGATGTTCGACACGTGTTGTGATCCTGACGGTCGCTCGATCCTATAAATAGGTTGCTTGGAACTTCTCATTTGTGCCTTTGAACCATATTTTTAGAAATCGTTTCCTTTTCATTCTCAAATTTCCCAAACATATTCAAACCTTCATACCATGGGGTTTTCCCATTTCTTCCTGTTTCTCTTTCATGTCTGGCCTTCCTTAATCGTGGCATGCATAGAGAACATTTAGTCATAATCTTCTACGCCTGTCTGGTTGGCCTTGGGCGGCTTGGACCGTGTGGTCATAATCCTCCACGCCTGTGAGAATCGATTATGGGGTCCATGTTGTTCACACTAACCAGCTACTCCTTCCTCTATCATCTCCACTCAAAAGTATCGGAGCGAGCGGTGAAGGGGTGACTCTCCATGTCAGCCCTTGATGGCTCTCCGCATCATGGCATCTTCAGGGGTTTTGCACTGAGGGTAGTGTCTCAGTTGGTTTAAGAAAGCGAGGAAGCTTTCCTTCCCTGAGTCGTGCGTGGAGCGGTTGTGTTGATGAAAATGGTAGTTCTTTGACTCTCCGCACTCGGGCCTGCCTTGATTTAATTGGAGAAGCAGTCTCCTGTGGGGTCAGAGAGTGGTGGGAATGGTGTCTCTCTAGGCCTGCTGGTTGGCCTCAGAGTACCACCATTCCTATCTCTTCTGTTTCAAGCGAAAGCAGGGCTACTTTCCAAAATCCATCAGGGCGCAGGGCGCAGCGAGTCGGCGGACTACCCAGCTTTCTTTGGACAGAATGCTCATCTTCCCTTTGGAGACCGTCTTGATTGTTTCCGACGTTATTGCTTCGGGAGCATCAACTCGGAGTCGTAAAAGATTTCTTGGATGTTTTTTTACTTTTGTACGAGTCTTGTAACTTTCTTCGGCTAAGTTCCCGACATGTTGGTCCAAGCCTTATTCATTTGTTTTGAAATAAAACTTGGCATTTTATTTACTTGTATGCTCAACATTTTATTTCTGCGTAAACTTTTCTTTTCCTTGTTTCTGAGCATTCGACTAGCAGATTAGGGCCTTTAGTCCGCGTGGGACTTGATCAATTTGTCTAACGGATTATGACTTTTTGTTGTAGAGGCATTAAATGATTGTGTAGAAGAAACAATGTAATACTTGTATATTAATTTTGAAAATGAGGCTTTTAGGCCGAGTACTTGCATATTTCTCTCACCCTCACATATGATAGATCATCAAGTGTGTAGCATTCCAAGACCTCGGAATTCATTCGCCTTTCTTGTCTTCGAGGCGATAAGTTTCTAGTTTGACTTCTTCGATCACTTTGTACGGACCTTCCCAATTCGGTCCTAACTTTCTCGCTCCTAGCTCTTGTGTGTTTTGAAACATTTTTCTCAAGACAAAATCATTCACTTTGAAGCTGCGCTGCTTTACTTTCTTCTCGAAGTACTCAGCCACGTTTTCCTGGTAACAGCCAAGATGAATCAATGTCTATTTCATTTTTTCCTCGGCCATATCTAGTGGTCCCACCATCATGGTGTCATTTTCTGCTTCTGGAATCGAACTCCGGGTCGTGGGGATGATCATTTCTGTGGGGATGACGGCCTCTGCCTCGAAAGTCATGGCTAAAGGGCTCTCGCCTGTTGGGATTATTGAGGTGGTCCTGTATGCCCAAAGGACTCCTGGCAGCTCATCTACACATCTTCCCTTTGTCCATTCCAATCCTTTTTCAGAGAGTCCATGATGGTGTTATTCGACGCCTCTGCTTGTCCGTTAGCCTACAAATATCGAGGTGTCGAATACTGGAGCTCTACTTTTATGTCCGCGCAATACTTCCGGATGGACCTTCCTGTGAACTAAGTTCCGTTATCAGTGATGATAACTTTGGGGATTCCGAAGCGGGTGAAAATGTTCTTCCAAAGGAAAGATTCAATCTTCCGCTCTGTGATCTCGACCTCAATCCATTTGGAGAAATAATCAGTTGCAACGATTAGATAGCATTTTTGACCTGGGGCAAGTGGCAGTTTTCCCACTAGGTCCAAACCCCATTGCATGAAGGGCGAAGGTGCTAAGATTGTCGTCAACACTGTAGGCGGTGCGTGAATCGTCTTTGTAAATCTTTGGCATTTGTCACACTTGGCAACGAAGTCTTTGGCCTTCTTGATCACGGTGGGCCAGTAATACCCTTGCGTCAGTGCTCTGTGACTAGGGATGTGCACAAAACCCGAAAAACCGGTAAACCAAACAGAACCAGTTCGAACCGACCGGTTCAGTCCGGTTTTATCATTTTAATGGTTTAGCTCGGTTCATAGAAGGAGAAAACGATTAATTTCGGTTTTCGCCTGGTTTTATTAAATATAAAACCACTAAAACTGAACCGAACAGTAATAATTATAAAAATTAAAAATTAAATCCCTCAGGCGTGAACTCCCGTATGAAATGAAAAGTCTGTCAATCTTCGTCCAGCGTGCCACGTGCCATCTTTTCACCTTCTTCTTCATGTCAACTTCTTCCAATGTGTCATAATTTCATCGTTTTTAAAATAACAACTGTCATTTTCTACTTCTACCATTTCTTTTCATTTCTTTTCTTTTATTAAATTATTATTAATTATAACCTGCAAAGCAAAGTTTTTACACCTAAAAATCCCTAGATTATTTCTCTCCCAATTTCAAATTTTATTTTTCTCCATCTTCTTCAAACTCCAACGGCCTCAATCCTCAACTTAGAACATCTTCTTCGACTGTCTTTTTTACCTTATGTTGGATGATGTTCGAGCCCATGTCCTAGTAGCTGCTTGCTTCTCCACAAATCGTCATTCTACTCACGAAGCTTCAAACTTTCTACAAGCTTTTTTATGTTTATTTGTAATAATTCTTTACTCGTATTGTTTGTCCAAATTATTTCTTTGAATGAATAAAAATCTTCTACTTAATTTTTAAAACTATTTATTTTTCATTGTTTTTTTACTAAATCTATTAACCTCTAGACGAGTTTTCTTTATTCTCTATCAATATTCTTCATCTTTGTTCATTTCTATTGAAAACCGAGAACCGAAAAATAAAATCGAGAAACTGAAAAAAATTGAACCATTCGGTTTTATAAAAAAGACTGGACCGATCGGTTCAAATATCACCAAAATCGAGACTCTCGGTTTGGCCACTATTTTGCCCAAAACCGGACTGATCACATCCCTATCTGTGACTTAGGGACGTTGGTCCTGCGTGGTTTCTGCAGTGTACGAGGTGCAACTCTTTCAATCCATAAGAACTTTCTGACTTTCCCAGGCATTTCAGATAGGGTCCGCCGAAGAACCTTTTATATAATTCTCCCTGGATGATTGATTACCTGGCGGCTCTGGACTGGATCTTTCAGGCCTCTAGTTTCCCTTCGGGTAGAAGTCCGGATCGCAAGTACTCGAGGATTTGGCTCCTCCAGTCTGGCTTGGGCTTCTTATTCCATTCTACCGACGTCACTTGTCTGGATGTTAGCATGGACCGCCGCCAACCCTTCCCCCAGTAAAGCTTTCATTTCTCGCATTTCTTCTCTCAACGCTTTGTGCACTTCCATCATCTCTCGGTGTTCCGCAAGTGCGATGGTGTTGGTTCCCGATACAGCGTCAAGGCCCTGAACACCGTCGTTTACTCCTTCATCTTTGGCTGTGTTCTCGTTGAGAGCTCATTGTCCGGTTGACCGAGTGGTCATCGTCTCAACTTGTGGATACCACGCGAGTATCTGGATTTAGCTGGAATTTGAAGATGTACGGCCCCAAGGTGGGCGCCAAACTGTGTGGGGTATTTCTCAGATGAGCTTCTTTCACACGGTTGAACACGCTGCGTCACGTGCTTATCTCTTGCTACGTAGCTACCTGAAATAGACGGGAGATTGATAGTCAGAAGGGCACCGGTGTGGTACCGGCCGATGACCCTCCAACGTTCAAGATAGGTGGTGGTAGGTGAAAAGTTTCTTGCGCCGCAAGGAGGAATTAGGTCAAGTATATGACTGATCTTTTTGAGATTGATTGATTAACTTATTTAATAGGTCAAATCACCTTTTATAGTACCTTGATCGTGGGCTCATTGACTGGCCTAGTCTAGGACTAGGTTTAATGGGCTTTCGTTTGGCCCATGAAGGATTGGCTCCTCAGATGGTGGTTCAGATGGGCCTGACCCCATGTGAACCGGCCTGGCATAAATGCGGTCCGTAGAAGGGCTATTTTTGCCCTTTACAGTAAACTTTTATCAAATCATAGGGACCAATCTGAAACTTTTTAAATCATAGGGACAAAAATAGAACAAAGGTCAAACCATAGGGATCAAAATTGTATTTAAACCTTCATAGGTCTAATACTTATAAGTGGTTCCATGAAGAAAAAAAAATTATAAGTAGAGTCATATGACGATCGCATCGAATAATTTCTCTAACTCCACGACTTTTCAATACTCAATAACGTATACCAGTTGTAGATTTCAATTACCAATTATGTATGCAAATAGGCATTGCCCACATTGCTCCCTCATCTCTGTTTGGCTGAACAATTTGGTACAATAGGGTAATGGTCTACCATTGGAGCAAGTTGGCCACGTTAATGAGACTGCCAAGAATAAGTATCAAGTCTTTTTCATACACAGTCAATTTACCGTTTTAATGCTAAACTTAAAGTGAATAGTTTTATTCTTCTACATTCTTATTTTGCAAGTAATATTTAATTACTTTTTCCTTTTTCCTTTTTTTTTTATCTCACTTTTTCCTTTTTTTATTGAAAACAAAATTGTCACCCAAAAAAAAAAAAAAAAAAAAACTTCCTTTCCATCTATCCAACATCCACCATCTTTTGAACTATATATTTGCAAATAATATTTAATTACTTTTTCCTTTTTTTTTTTTATCTCACTTTTTCCTATTTTTATTGAAAACAAAATTGTCACCCAAAAAAAAAAAAAAACTTCCTTTCTATCTATCCAGCATCCACCACCTTTTGAACTACTAGTCTAACTCTACGTGCGTTGCACGTGTAAATATTTTTTTGACAATTGAGAATGCTAATTATTTAAAGAATATATTTTATTATAAAAAACTTTATAAAAAGTTAAGAAGTTAAGTTATATGTGTGATAATTAAGTTTATATTTGTGACCGTTGTGTTTTTAATTTTATTTTAAAGAATAAAATATCAAATATCAAAGCTTTATGTTATTTTTAAAATATCATCGTATCATTTTTTAAATAAACTATTAACCCATATTTATGTCGATAGTAAAAATTCTTTTAGAAAATAGTGTTATCTTGAAAAAATGCACAAATTATATATTTTTTTAGATCACTTGACACGATTGAAAATATTTTTGTTTGTATTTAACAAATCATCTAACAATTTAATTTTATCAATTTTAATATTGAAATTTTTATTTTGTTCAAACAAATAGATTACGTGGATGTATCCATTCAATTAAAACTTGATGATCATCTTATCAAAATTAACACATAGGTATTTGTATTCAAAAGGTTTTTTACACAAAATCATATGGTGAAATTAAAAACAACAACAAACTAATTATTTTTAATTTTATAAATGATACAATTACTTTCATGTTAGAAAAAGGTATCTTTGGATTTTCCTTTCTAAAAAATCATTGAATAATACTGTGTATTTTTGCCACCCATAATTTTTTTACACATAATATAATAAATAATAAAATTTAAATAGGGATATATAAAATTCAAAATAATATATAAGTGATGAGAAATATAGTGTATTACCTCATTTAGTAAAATCACCTTCAAAATTTGAATCTAATCTTTATTGCTACTACATTTCTCTTATACCTTCACTTTACACATTTTCTTAATATCACAGTTTTAATATCAAGGCGGTCGATTGGATTGCATTTTTTATAAAAATATATTTTTCCAATTCTAGTTTTAATCTATAACAAATTGATTGAGGTGAATCAATTGTATGAGAGAAAGGATGAATATATATTTATAATGGTGAT
Organism: Gynostemma pentaphyllum; assembly: GCA_028015215.1. NCBI lineage: Eukaryota > Viridiplantae > Streptophyta > Magnoliopsida > Cucurbitales > Cucurbitaceae > Gynostemma > Gynostemma pentaphyllum. Next base: position 44,406,124 of record CM051354.1, on the reverse strand, counting down.
TTTAATAATATTTTTAATTTATTTATTATGTCTTTTAAATATCATATAAAACCATTGCAATATTCAAGGCTAATTCATATTTCTATTATTCAATGTTTACCATAGATTATTAAATGCAAAATTAAAACTTCAAAATATATTATTAGAGAAATTTAGACAAAAAAGTTCATGTTCATGCACCAAAATTAACTCCAATTAATTTAGATAGTCCTTCACAATTTACAAAAAAAAAATAATAAATAAATAATAACCATCTATAAAATTTTGAAAAAATAATTAATGAAACCTTATTTTCAAGAAAAGTTTAAAAATTTCATACGTTCATATTTTAGAAAAACGAAAAAGTTTCCTTGTTGACTAATCAATTCGTTTATAATCTTGATCTGTTTATTTAATTTAATTGAATCAACTATTATATCATAAAAAAAATTGAACAAACTATTATTAAATTGAATATAGTATATTGAATTTAAATGAAAAATGAAAAAAAAATAAAAAAAAATGAAAAGTTGTGGCACGCCCGTGAAAAGGCTATGAAAGATAGAACACAATGGAAGGAAGTCATAGCTTTATCGAAAATGATCAGGTTAATAGGATAGGAACACATACTCTTCTCACGACAATCGATTCCAACACTATTTTCTTATTGTCTATTGCACAAAGTAAATAAAAGGAAGAGACGATAAATTAGAGGAAAACCAACTTGCGATGAGCATCTAAAATCGGTCTTTGTACCGTGAAACAACGGATGGGATGCTTTCTTTCTCCCATTTTCATTGTCAAATCATGGAGTAAAAAATAATAATAATCTACATAGTAAAAGATTATCTCTTTACAAAACCTTTTCAATTGTAAACTCCAAACATCCACAAAAGTAATAAAAATTACATAAATAATTGTAAATTTATTTCATTCTTAAAACAAAATAAATTCACTAAACTCTTAAACCATTAATCGATGCAACCATGGAAGTAATGTTCTGATTGCGGCCTCCATTATCAAGTTGATCAAATGCAGGTATTAACCCCTTAACGTCTCCATAGACTGCTTGAAACACGCCCATTGATCCATCCTCGTTTGTCAAATCATGGAGTAAGGCAATGACAGTTTGAACTCGAGACAGAAAGATGGTTGGTGGTGAAAGAATAAAATGACTTGGGTCTATTTATATAGTAGTAATTCATTCTTTTATTCATTGAATTAAGCAAGAAAAATTGTTCAAAAATCAAGAATAAACCTTTGATTTTTCAAAACAAATAAATACTCATGAATATGAACAATCTTCCAAATTTATAATAAATATAGAAAATAAAAATTAATAATTAAAGTGGGGCAAAAGAGGAAATCAAAAGTTTCTCCTCTTAAGCCCCTTTTAGAGGTAGTATAGATATATCGTAAGTGTCATTCTCTTCCTTCAATATACAAAAAATTGGTTAACTGGAGAATGAGAATGAGTGAAAAACATATCCTTTTATTAGAAATTACAATTAATGATATCTTTTTTACCTTTATTTCAAAAATAGTAAGAGTTTGATTTAATTTTGAAAATAGCACTTTTCATTACATTAATTAAGTGTTTTCATTAAAAAATATCTATGAATCTCATTATTGTTTTTTTATTATAATTATTGACAAAATTCAATATTTTTAAAACTTTATTATTTTGATAAATTAAGTAATTAATTAATTTTTTTCCATTCAATTAATAAGTATTAAAAAAGCGTCTTTGTTTAAAATTTTGGAAACTTTTACTGTTTATAAAATCAACTATTAAAAAGTATGTTTTTTTATAATAGCTCCAATTTTTATGGAAAAATTATTGAAATATCATATTTTTGCATACCAATTACTGAAATTTTAAAACTTTCAAAAATTACTCAAATAGCATAATTATAGTTCAGTTATTTATTGAACTAAAAAAGGGTAAAAAAACAACTAATAAATTCATTGAAATTAATGATGAAAAATAATCAAATAGTTCATTAAATTGTTGAACTTGAACTTGAAAAAGAAAAAAACAAATAAATTCATTAAAAATAATCATGAAAAATAGTTCTATTATTTATTGAACTATAGTTCATTAATTTATTGAACTATAATTATGCTATTTGAGTAATTTTTAAAAAGTTTTGACATTTTAGTAACCAGTATCCAGATTTATGCTATTTGAAACAAATTCTAATTTTTTATATAGTAGTTTTTACAATTAAAAGTATTTTACCATGTCCAATACACGCATAAAATTCTTAATTTAGTTTTAATTTATAAAATTATATTATAATAAATTTCATTAAATATCAATGAATAAAAAGGTGTCAAAAATAACATATATTTTTTATGTGTTTTAGAATTTTAACATATTTAATATGGTATCAGAGCAGAAGGCCCTGAGTTCGAACCTCCGTGGTGACAATTCCTCCCCATTTAAATTCTAAATGTTTGAGTTTTGTGTAAATATCCAAGCTCACATGTGAGGGAGAGTGTTGAGATATATGATTAAATTCATCATTGACTTAAGCTTTTGAGTCTAATGGTGATTTAACATATTTAATATTTTTTTTAATAAATACATAAATACAAATTTAGCATTAAAATCACTTTTTTTTACCACATTGCTACTACAATCATCTTCAATATCTGAAGAAGTTATAGTTCAATAATTAAGGAAATTATATTTTGTATAATCATAAGAATTTTTTTTTATCCACATTTTTTTCTCAATATTTTATATTTCTTTCTTATTGTGTTATTTTTAAAAAATTTAATTACGTTAACTAGTAGAACTAAATAATTTAAAATAATATATTTGTTAGATTATAGAAGTGTTACAAAAAATCAAATTTATAATCACGTTATCCACTGTTTAATTTAGATGTTGTATAACAAAATAATTTAAGATAACATATTTTGTTTGATTATTTTTTTAATCCGAATTCTTTTAAATGTCATGACTGTTAAAATAATTTTAGATATATGTAACGTCCCGTTACTTTTGAGCTATAAAAATAAAAAAATTATTTATTTCATTTTAATTTAAGTATTTAAAGTTAATTTTAGAATCAGTAAATTAAGATTTTAGTAGTTTACTTCGGTTTAAACCGCTTTATTAGCTTAAATTAGTTTTGGTCATATTAATAATTATTAGCGGGCCAATTAATAATTATTAATCACCACATTTGGCTAGTTTAAGAACTTCGGGTTTCGGTTTAGAAGTTAAAAGTCATTAAAGGGACGTAACCGTAGTTTCTAAAATCCTTAAAATATCAATTCACTATTCACATCTCCTTAAAATCACAACATTGACCAAAAATTGACTGAAATTCCTTTTCTTCTCCTCTTCAAAACCGTAAGCTCCAAGTGTGGGGGGAAATTTTCGGGTTTTGCTCGTTTCTCAACGGATCGTTACATTTTCTGTGACGGCCCGACACTTTTAAATAAATTAAAATCAGAGAAAACAGCGGAAGTCTTTTATTTTAAGAAAATTTGCGTGGTTTTGTTTGAAATTTGGCTAGCCAAAAACCTGTTTACATCCTAATTTTTCAAATCTAATAAAATCACATGGACTTTAAGTCCCAATCAGGAGTTCAAATACTTCATATCATAAAAACCACATCAAAAGCTCTTATGAGCTAAATACAACATATACATCATTAAAGTCTTTGAAATTCACAAAATAATTACATAGACTTTACAACAACGAGTCCATCTCGAGGTCAACATCCCTCGATCACGCAACACTATCTCCTCTCTCTCGACCTCTAGCCAGGGCATTACCTGAAATTGGTTGTAATATCATGAGCTAACAACTTAAGCCCAGTGAGAATAATAAGCATAAAAAGTAAAGATAGACCTCAAACTCGCATTTCGATTTGTGTCCAAATAATCTGACACAATTAACTCCTAAAGTCCTCCAAACTCTAGGTAATTCATTCTAAATTTTCCAAAGGATGATATTACTAATACTTGTAGTCAATCCTCATCCAATTACTTGTTATGACATAATTAAGAATAATAAATAAAACTTTGCTTAAATATAACATCTCGATTCTCTTCCTCATCTATCATATGCATAAAAGTAATGAGTACATCCCGTGGGATACGCATTCGCCATTTATGCATGAAATGAAGGTAATGTGGATTTTCACATACTATCCACCCTTATCCTTATGTATGAAGTAGTGTGGACTTCTTCTGTAATATCCACCAGTACTTATGCATGGAAGTAGCGTGGACTTTTCCCGTAGTATCCACCAGTACTTATGCATGGAGGTAATGTGGACTTTTCTCGTATTCCACCATTAACCTTTCGTTTTTCTTTCTCACTTTCTTTTCTTTTCAATAATGCGAGATGTTATGCATATGCTTGCAAAAGTAAATAAAGTAAATGTAAATGATAAAATAATCGAAACATGCATAAAGTAAAGGAGCATAAAGTAAACACATAAAGTAAAGGACATAAGTAAAATAGATAGTAATCTCGGACGAACGATATGTCGATCGAACTCCGGTATCAATAATAAAAGTAGAATCATAACTTAAACGATTAGCCTATACCATCAAGGATTCTAAACTTCCAATATAATCCGAGGTTCTATTAATCGTTCTAAATACAAGTTTGGATCTTTTAACTTCCAATGATCCAACCTTAATTCGAATCAAACCTAACTTAGAATCTTCTAAGATTCAATACTTTCCTTAAGAACTTCTAAGTTCTCACTTAAAGGATTAACTCTTAATCCTAAGGGCACTAACTCACATCCCTCTAATCTTAGATTCGGATTCTAGTCTTAGTTTCAAATTATACAAACCTTCATACTCATTCGCTTTCTATAGTTACTTTAAATCCTAACTATTCTCACCTTAAAGGAAGATGACTTTGCTCCTAAGTCCGAAGGAGCGATCAAGCGAGTGGTTCGAAAACACCTACAATTAAATTATATCACACAATCAATAATTTACCAACTATCGATCAAACATCAACTAAACGTTCAAAACAACGAAAAAACTCCACAAACCACCCATAGAGGCTCTCGGCCCTCTCAAGAAAATGGGCTTCGGGTTTGGTTTTCCGGCTTTTAGGCAATTTATAAGTGTTTCGAGTTGGTTTTAAGCAAATTCGATATTCCCGATTTCAATGGGTATCGATAATTAGGGTTTTCGAACATTATACCCTTTCCCGAATCGAATTTCAATAAACATTATTTCATTAAATTCTAACCCATAATCAAACCCTAAAAGGTAAATTTCAAACGGGAAGGGCTTCGACTGAAACTCGGTTTTAGGGTTAAGGGAAAGTTGCCAAAATCACTAAAAACAACTCCCGTATTTACAAACACCGAGTTTCACGACATGAAATCGAAGGAAATCAAAGAAAACTCCATTAAAATACTATTTGGAGCTTAGGGTTTGAAACTTTACTTACCGAGAACTCCGTATAACACGAGTGGCAAGTACGATGGTTGGTTGGAAATGAATCATAGGACCGATACCTTTCCAATGGACCCGGAATCAAGTCGATCGAGCAAGAAACGAACAAAAATCAAATTTGGGAAATGGGGGAAGGAGGCCCACGGTTTTGGAGGAGAGAAATGAAGAAGATGAAGTGTTTTTCTTGGTCAATGGAAGTCAAAGAGGATATTTAATATGAGGTGAATAGTGTTTGGATAGTTTTTAAGAAATTGGAAATGACGGTTGCGTCCTTTTATGACTTTTGACTTATAATTCGAAACCCGAACTTCTTAAACTATCCCAATGGTGATTAATAATTATTAATTGGCCCGTTAATAATTATTAATGCCATCATAACGTATTTAAATAAATAAAGCCATTAAAATGACTTAAATCGAAATAAACTACTAAATTCTAATTTACCGATAAATAAATAAATTTTAATTACTTAAATTAAAATAAAATAAATAAAAAAAAATTTATCACAAAATAACGGGACGTTAAATTTTCGGTTGCACATTGGAAAGCCCTCGGTCCTAGGATTCTTCACAACCTAACAATCGAAGTTTCCATCCGTGTTCTAAGGGCCTCAAGGTATGTCAAAGTTTCAAAACCTAAGCTTCAAATAGTGTTTTAATGGAGTTTTGATTTGAATCTTCGATTACTTGTCGAGAAACTCGATGACTTTAACTACGGGAATTGTTTTTGTTAATTTTGGGAACTTCCTCTTAACCCTAAACCCGAGTTTGAGCTGAAACCCGTCCCGTTTAAAATTTACAATTGGTGGGCTGTTTTGGGATGTATATTTATTGATTAATTATTTATTATAATTAAATTCGGGAAATCAAGTATTGTCCAAAAACCCTAATTATCGTTACCTATTGAAACCGGGAACTTCCAAACTACTTGAAACCAACCCAAAACACTTCTAAATTGCCTAAAAGCCGGAAAAACAAACCCGAGGCCCATTTTTCTTTTAGGGCTGAGAGCACCTTTTTCCTTTTATTGGGTTTTTTCTCCGTTTTATGCTTTTCGATGTTGTTTGTTCGATGTTTGGTTAAATATTGATTGTTACATATAATTTAAATGTAGGTGTTTGTGGACCGTTTGCTTGATCTCTCTTTCAAACATAGGGAGCGAATCTACTTTTGCCAAGGTGGGAATAATTAGAATTTAACGTAGCTTTAGAAACCGAATAAGTAGAATGATTTGTAGGATTCAAAGTTGAGTTTAAGGTTTGAATCAAAGGATAAAGGAAAGTGAGCTAGTATACTTAAGTTTGGAGCTAGTTCTAGTTGAGTGAAAATACTTACAGATTTTCTCGAGAGGAACGTTTAACTTTGGAAGTTCTAAGTTTAGAATTGTTCCGGAGTTTAGGTTGGATTATTGAAAGTTGAAGGATCCAAGTATAATGGAATGGCTAAAGAACTTGAATATGGAATTTTGGATATTTATTGAAAAGTATAGAATCTTTGGAAGTGGAAACTTTATTGTTAAAGTTAAGAACTCGTGTTTACTAAAGGACCGTTGGCTTAATTTACTTATTGTTCTTCTGAAATTCCTACTTATTTATTTTATGTATAAGGGAGTTTATGATTCTTTTACTTTATGCCCTTCGGTTACTTTGAATGTTTTTATTTATGTTTACTTACTTTTGAAAGTATATGCATATCATATTGCATCATTGAATTGGAAGGAAAGTGAGATTAAAAGGTGAATGTGAATCCTACGGGAGTTTTCATTACCTTCATTATTCATTTGAGATGGAATTATATCATTGAGAAGGAATTGTATATTCTATTATGGAAAGTAAGATAATTAGGTGAATGTTAGTCCTACGGGAGCTACCATTACCTAGCATTAATTGCATAATATGTTATGTTTATGTAAAGATTGTCTACCCCTTTTATACTTGTTTTAATAAGCCAATGATTGATGATTAGACTACGTATGCTAGTAATATCATCTTGTAGAGATTCTGTGATATGGAAGTACTTTTCCAAATAGTTGAAAGTTAGTTTTCTAGAGTTTAGAGAACCTTGGAAAAGAATATGTAAACTTACTTGGACACAAATCAGAATACGGGTTTGGGGTCTATTGTTACTTTTTATTCTGGTTATTTTCACTGGGCTTGCTTTTAGCTCATGATATTACAAACAATTTCAGGTAATGCTTATGCTCGTGGTGGTGGGAGAGGAGTTGGTGCGGCTTGATCGAGAGGATGATGAAACAGGGATGGACTAGATACACTTTTAAAACGTCCATGGACTCATTTTGTTGTATTTGTGTCTTTTGATATGTAAATTTGTATATAAGCTCATAAGAGCTTCTTGTTTTACTTTAATTAACTCTTTTAAAACTTTGGAAAAGGAATTGCATTTCCTTACTTTTAAATTTCCTGATGTGAAAAATGTATACAGGTTTTGGCTAGTCTAAATTTCAAACATATCCACGCCGTTTTTTTTTTAATTACTAAGACTTTCGCTGTGTTTTATTTTTAAATGATTTAAAAGGAGTCGGGTCGTCACTATAAAGTATAGATAAATAGTCATTAAATAATAAAAAATGAGATTAAATTCAAATTGTTATTTAATAGAAAGTGAAAATAAATATATAAAGGCATGTTTAGTAATTTAAAATTTTGGAAAGGGTATATGTAATGACATGTTTAAAAATTTGTTTTTAAAAAGGACTTGATAATCCAAAAATTTAAATGGTCATTTAATAGATTATTTATAAAAGAAAGGGATAATCCAATATATATATATATATATATATATAGTCTATTATGGTTGTACACTATATTTTTTTAGCACCTATCACTACAAGAAACTGTATCACTGGTGATGCAGGCATTAGCCACGCACAAATATTGAGTGGCCAATGCTCACTATTGGTGACGCCAAACACGGGCGTCAACAATAATTTCTCCATCACTGACGCAACGTCAGTGATGTGAGGTGAGAAGGAAAATCGAAATTTTATTTTAAAAAAAAGAAATTAAAATCCTTTGTTGACACCAAATTGGCGTCAGCAATACTCGTAATTTTATTAAAAAAAAGAAAAGAAAAGACCTATTGCTGACTCAGGCATCAGCAATACCAATAATGAAAAATAAAACTAAAACCATTGCTGACGCGGCGTCAGCAATAGACATAAGTTTAAAAAAAATTAAGGAAACAGAAAGCAGATCTACTTTCTGCTTTCTTACGAATTAGAATGCCCACTTGCGAAAGCCGAAGAGAACAGCGTCAACGCCATCACCAACACCTATCAGAGATTTGAGTTTGGTCTATTTTGACGAATTGAGCATGAAATCGAAGAGAAAATTGAAGATTCATGAATAATTTTTCAGTTTTAAGAACAACCATAGAAGATTCAACAAGTTTTGAAGAGTTTTAGGTAAGATTTCAAAACCTAATTTTCTTAATTTTTGGGGGGTTTTTTGGTTATAGAATTTCTGTAATCTTCTTATTATTTCATTCAGCATGAAATAATGGGATTTTCATATTTGATTTTGATGATAGATCACTGGTCTCATAGGGAAAACGCTTCTTGAGTTTCAATAAGTTTAGAAAAGGAATCTTGAGTTCTTCCTCCTTCGCAAGGTAAAAACAAAACTCTACACAAAACTTGAGTTCTTCCGCTTATTGAGTTTCAACAATTTTTTCAAAGGGGATAATTTACATGGGGGTTCATACAATGAAGATGAAGCATATTTATTCTTTTCCCGTGCTTGTCTTGAATGGATGTAGGTTTGCTTCTTTATAACTCAGATGTCATTCTTTAAGTTATTGATATTTTTATGTCTATTGTTTTCCTTCAAGAATAAGCTGAACTATTTGTGGAGAAAAAAATATAAGCTAGCTGGATTTCATCGAACTTTAAATGGTGTTTTCATAATGCAGAGTCCAAACAAGTGTACTGTGCCAAGTTTCAGGACAAGTGTTGAGAAAAGACTTGTCATCGATTTAGAATTCGAGCACTTTAACTAGACATTGTGAGAAGTAAGTTCCGTAGTCCAGTCTTGATCATCTCAAATTGTTTGATTTTGGAAAATGTGGAATCAACACTCATTTTTAAATATATAAATTCAGACTTGCCAATTATTAATTCTTATCATGTTCTTGCACCTATTAAGCAAGATTATCTAAATTCCTAGGTACCTTGGTATATTAAATGGCATAGACACTGCGCTGTGGAATCCTGCTACGGATGCTTTTTTGCCTGCAAATTTCAATGTTAAAAGCCCTTTCCTAGTATTGCTCGTTTGATTCTTTAATAACTTCATTTCTGTCCAACTTTTTGCTCTTGGTTTGGCTAATTGGAAAAGTGAGAAGGAGAATGTTGATTTTAGAATTCGACACTTAAGGAGCATGAATTGTAACGAGATGAGGAATATAGGAAGAGCGAAGAAGAGTTTAGGATGCGTGAATTGCAACGTGAAGAAGATTATAAGAAGGTTCAATAAGATATGAACATGCTCATGAGATTTTTTAAATCTCAAGGGGGTGGGAGTCAGGGCCAAGGTAGTGGAGGCGGTGATACATAATTAGAGACTTTCTAGTTTGTAATTTATTAAAATCGTGTTATTTATGTTGCCAACTCTTCTTTGACTTAAGTAAAACCATGTTTTTATGTTGTAAACTCTTATTTGGCTGTAAACCTGCCTATTCTATGAAATATATATATAATGATTTAGCTTTACAAAAGCTTGTCTGGTGCTTAGAGATTTGAATATGTATATGTTTGTTACAGGGATGCATTTGGGGAGTCTCTAAATAAATAGTTTTTTTTTTAATTTTTTAAAGGCTATTAGCCACGTAATCGCGTCACTAATGAGCTGCCCTATAAAAAAAAATAAAACCCAGATAGCCACGCAATTGTATGGCTAATGATGAGTATCAAAGCGTGGCAAATAACTGTATGTCATTCACCACGCATGCCAAGCATGGTAGATGCCGACCATCAGCCACGTCTTGCTTGCGTGGCTAATTAGTGAGCATCAGCCACACTGGCCAAACGTGGTAGATGCTTGAACGCATCTATGACGCGCTACAATAGCGCGTCACTATGCTCCAAACGGGCATTCATGACGTGACATTGACGACGTGCATGGCTATGCGTGGCTCGCGTCACCAAAGATTATTGGAGACGCGAAGCTATATTATTAGTGACGCGGCCGCGCGTGGCTAGTACCAAAGTTTTTTGTAGTGTACTAACTTTAAGACTTTTTGACCCCTGTTGGAAAAATTCAATAATTTGAACCACACATGTAGTTATTAAATGTGTATGCTATCTTTTGATTAGCCAAATTAAAGTGATCTATTAAAGTTTTATTATTGGCTTAAAATTAATTACATAATATCATGGATTATATAAGCATAGATACCATTTGTAGTTTCTTATTTGACGAGTGGCCAAATAGGAAATTAAATAACTTGATAACTGACCAAGCAATTATTTTGGACAGTTTTTAAGGAGGTGGTTATGGTCCCCATTCCACTAAAAATTTCACGTAACTTCTTCCCCTTCTAAGAAGTTTTCTGACAGCGAGTTTACAGAAGGAATTGGAAGATCCAAACCCGTACGGTAATCGTTGTTGATCATGAAGTAAGGTACGCTTCTGCATTCAGTATTCTTTTGTTTCTCTTGAATTTAGTCATGGGCTATTTTAGAATTCTCCCTACAAGTGGTATCAAAGCCTTCCTATGACTGATTCACGAGAATTTCTGAGAAATTTGTGAATAAAAATGTTACAATTTGAGTGAAAATCAGATTGAAAATTCTTGAATTATGGGAAATTCAAATTAGCAGTTTATTTATCTGCTTTTGCGGATTGAATTTCGTATAGTATGCACTTTTGAATTTGCAAATTTTGAATAGATTCAGATTTGGATTTCTTCATAGGTTTACAAAATCGGTGCCAAATCTATATTATTCTTTTGATTTATGAAGTTTATCATTTGCAATTCTTGATTGGTATGTCCAGATCGGTGATTTAGGATATTCAAAATTTTGAAATTTGTGCCTATTTTGGATTACATGGTGAATAAAGGATATTCAAAAGTATGGGTTCATTTTTTAAGAAACCATGGGAAACCGTTAAAAAAAATGTTGAGTGTTTATTGATGTTCTTTAGAAAGATTCTGATAGAAACACTTTCTTTTTTTAATGGTTTGATATGTTCTTGTGATTCGAGTAATTATGATAGAAACCGCTTCTGATATAAAGTTGAAGAAGAAAACTTTCGGCTTATGTGTTGTCTGCATCTCCTTCTAAGTTTATAAATTGCAAGTCATGATTTTGTTATAAATTAAGTGCTGACAATTTTAAGTTTGTAAATTGCAAGTCATAATTTGGCCTTATATATTGGGTTCATTGGCGTTTTCGTGGGATCTTCCGTGAATTAATTCTTGATAGTGGCTTTTCAAGAAATGAGAAATCTTAATCTATGCAAGAATTAAATAATGGTCTTACAAATTTTGATTGAAGGTAAATCAATTTAAATCTTGATAAAATTCAAGATCTGGTATTCGATTTCTTGTGAAAATTCATATATATATATATATATATATATATATATATATATATATATTTATGGTCTCAATCTCCAAGTAGCAAATTTGGTTGGTGGCATTTGATTATGTTTTGATTTTCTAAATATTTATAAAATCAATTTTGATGGCATGAGAAGTACAATTTTATGGTAGAATATATATTTTACCATGATATCTTCTCTGGGGATTAAATTTATGATTTGTCACATCATTGATATATACTGTTTATATTTGGTAAATTTCAAATGCATTGTTACTACAAATTGGGTTAATAAATTTGGATTATGGGCGTATTATTTGAATGACCAAATAAAGTCATGAAATTTTATATTCATGATACTATGGTGTTCATACTCATATCTTATTTATATGGATTTCTAGTTATATATTATATAACTATTTTGAGTATCAGAAATTCAAAATTTGGCATATATTATAATTATTAAGGATGTTTAACATTTTCAATTGAATTAATTGAAATAAGATGTCGCCAAAGTGACCTCTCTCGTGTAAATTTTTTCATGAGGAAAGTTAAAAGTTTAAGGTGTATGTGAAATCAATCGAGTTTTAGCTGGCCCAAAGGAAGGTTAATGTTTGGCAGAGAATTATACGCACACTTGTGATAAATATGTGACGATTATACGATTATAAGGTCATTTACATATAAATAATAAATCGATCCAAAGACAGTTTTATTATTTGACATGAACTTATTGTCAATATGTTATCACGATTCAAGATACCACTTACAGTTAATATTACTGTCCAAAGACTCGATATTAATGTTGTACTCAGTATCTTGAGATGGGAAATGCCATTCTTTGAATTTATCAGTTATTGTAATGATAAAGTATAATATGAGCATGGTTTTCTTTGTTCTCTACAATTCATAATTGGGATGTCCAACTAAGAGTACGTCTTACTGATCACATGGAAATAAATTGGACTCCAAAATAGTAAACAATTATGTTATTGGTTATGCTGAATGATCCAGGGGTATAAATTTTATGATCCCGACTTTGAAAAAATTTTAGAGACGGGATTTACAATATTTTTTAGGAGGTTGAGTTTGGAGAAGAAATAAAGTTATAGTTGAGGATAAGGAATCTTATAAGGATACATATGTAAGGATAATTATTCCCGAGGTACAAACTCAACAACCTCAAGAATTAGTATATTTAAGGAGATAATTTTAATCTCAATAAGTGCTCGAAAAGCAATCTTGCAGTTAAGGAAATATAAAAGGTTCTTACTCTTTAAAAGTAAAGAGTCTAATGTATGATCAAGATATGTACATCTTCAAATAATACGTACATTTTTTTGGTAACCCTGGTATGGATCATTAGAAGGCACCCAAGTGGGTTATGAGGTATTTGTAGAGAATTAAATATGATATGCTCACATATAAAAGGTCGGATCAGTAAGAGATCATTGGGTATTCCGACTCTAATTTTGATACATGCCAAGACAGTAGGAAATCCATTTTAAGGCTACATTTATATGTTATCTTGTGGATCTAAGTTTTGGGGAAGTGTCGAATAGACACTCATAATTTCTTCTATTAAGGCAGCAAAATTTTGAGGCATCTGATCATTGAATATGGTTCTGAACTTTTATCACGGGGCTGAACATTTTAGAGGGTGTTGAAAGACCACTCAAAATTTATCGTGATAATAAATTACTGTTGCCATATTCTAATAACAATAGGAACTTGTATGTTCCAAATTGTGAAAGAAATAAACAGTAAATATATATCAAATAGAGCATATTCGGTCAAACTCCATGATAGTGGATCCACTTACAAAATAATTACCACCCAAGGTCTTTCATAAGCATACTGCTCATAGGGTCTTATCCTATATTAGGATATTTCATTTCAGTGGGAGCTTGAGTAATTTTGTATTGCTCTATATATGGTTTTATGGATGTATTGTTCAAGTATTTTGGATATTTTCTGATCAGAAATAAGGAAAATAAGCTAATTTCACTATGTTACATTGAGTTAAAGTTTTGATCTCACTAAAGTAAAGTAGGACCAGTTGGAATAGATATGTACAAATCACACTACATATAATTTCCATGCTATGCATCCATGGTTGATCTATGTCACTTAGTTATATTGGTGTTTGTGACCATTGATGGGTTTAGTTACGATAGAAGACCGCTTTGATCCAATACTGATATAATTAATAGACGAGATTGTTTGGGAACTCTATATTATGATAGCATTTTTTGGAGATCTCATAAGATTAAATACATCTGTAAAGTTTACATATGTGGTCCAGTGGGAGATTGTTGGAAAAATTCAATAATTTGGACCACACATGTAGTTATTAAATGTGTGTGCTATCTTTTGATTAGCCAAATTAAAGTGATCTATTAAAGTTTTATTATTGGCTTCAGAGTAATTACATAATATCATGGATTATATAAGCATAGATACCATTTGTAGTTTCTATTTGATGAGGGGCCAAATAGAAAATTAAATAACTCGATAATTGACCAAGCAATTATTTTGGACAGTTTTTAAGGAAGTGGCTATGGTCCCCATTCCACTGAAACTTTCATGTAACTTCTTCCCCTTCTGAGAAGTTTTCTGATAGTGAGTTTACAGAAGGAATTGGAAGATCCAAACCCGTACGGTAATCGCTGTTGATCATGAAGTACGGTACGCTTCCGCATTCGGTATTCTTTTATTTCTCTTGAATTCAGTCATGGGTTATTTTAGAATTCTCCCTACAGCCCTTACATGATATGTTTTTTTAATATACCTAATCTGCCCCTTATTTTATTATTTTTTATTCTTTATTTTAAGTTCACATTCACCTTCTCTCTTCGGATCAAATTTTCCTGATTTTTTGTCATATCAATTTTGTTTGTATTTAATTTTTTTTTCAAATTCCTTCTTTTTTCATTTTTCCATACCAGTGGTTATCGTCTTCCATCTTGTCATTATTCTCTTCATCTCAGTTGATTTATTCCATTTTCCTATTATGTGAGTAGTGTTTCTTCATTTTGTTTTTCTTTTTTCATTTTTCCATACCAGTGGTTTTCATCTTCCATTTTTTCATTATTCTCTTCATCTCAGTTTGTTCTTCATTCCATTTTCAACGATGGATTCTTGTAATATTGCAAAGTATGCACCTTTTGTGGAAGAGAACTTTTTTTTTAAAGCTTCCTCAGTTTAAAGTTTTGAAATCAATATCTGATGACGAATCTGGAATAGAAACGGAAGTGGAAACAAAAAGAGTGGGCGTCGTCAGATTTCGAATAAAGGTCATGATGCAAAACTCAGATGGTTGGAGAAAACATACTTCATTATCCATCATAGAACGATCTTTTTAGAAACCTATATATGGTATAGTACATTATCGAAGCTTATACTGTACTTTTTCATCTTTTTTGTTCATCCAACCATGTCTTACCTCTTTTCGTGTATTGTACATAAATATATAATATTATGTACATTATATTATATTATATTACTTTATTATATCTTTTTCATATTATACATAAATATTTTATATTATGTACGGTATATTATATTACTTTATTACATCTTTTTCGTATTGTACATAAATATATAATATTATGTACAGTTATTATATTACTTTATTACATCTTTTTCGTATTGAAATGTACTATATTATATTATACTGTACAATATAATATTGGATGCGCGTATAGTATCACTATATATAATACACATCAAAAGAATTTTTTGAAGATTCGCTAGAAAAAATAGTTATAAGTTTTGCAAAGTTAGATTTTTTTTTTGTTTAGTTTGATTCTTTTAAATCTCTTATTTTCTTTTATCATTTTTCAATATTTAGTGTTTCCTTGATTTAAGCATTTTCAAATCTTAATTCTCTTTCTTCTTTCCCTCTTAATTAAGTTTAGTAAGGGTGGTTTAAGTATTTTATATCAAATGGGCTATTTTGTTTTATTTTTTAGAATGGGCCCTTAAGCTTTATTTCTTCAGTTGGTGGGCTATCTACCTAGTGGCGGAGCCAGGATTTAAGTCGAGGGAGGGCACGCAGTTAAACTACAACTTTAAAATTCTCAAGCCCATAAAAATTGAATCAAAACGAACTAAAACCTATTGACTCGAATAGTTTATGTGTCAAAATTGATTCACATGTCAATTTCAAACCCTTTTTTTTCATTTTTAATCAGTTTAGTATCAATTTTAACCAAAATTAGCACAATTGAACTAAAAACACCCCTAACATGCAATGCAATTATATAATTATTGATGAAAATTTTAACAACTATTAAAATAAAATCTCAATATTCATTAGTGATATTTAATTTCTTGAAAATCATTATATTTTTTATGTTCAAAATCAATTCTATTTATATTAATAATTATATGGATAGATGGATAAGAATAATAAAAAAAAATTATTGGAAATACTATTTATAACATAAAAAATAAAAATAAAATATTTAAATATTATGATAGATATTAAATATATTGAACTATTCCATGTCTATGAAATTAAAATATTAAGAATAAAAGGTTTTGGGAAATTTCATTGGGTAACATAATTTTCTGCAATATTTATAAATATAGCATTTTAAAAAAGTATTTGCAAATATAGCAGTTTTTTAAAAACCCTCATTCATGTGTATCAGAGAAATCAGTGACAATTTATAAGATAATCAGTGATAATTATTAGGTAATCAGTAATTCATACACAAAATATCATGATATCAGTAAAATCAGTGATTACTTGTGTGGAAATCAGTGATTACTTGTGAGGAAATCACCGATTACTCATGCAAAACTAGTGGCAATTTTGTAATATTTTAGGCGTGAATTTGACTTTTTTGCTATTTTTGCAAATAAGTTTTTTTACTGCTATTTTTACAAATATTGGACCTTATTTTGCTAATTTTGCAAGAGCCCAAGGATTTTTTTAATATCTAATTTATAAAGTAAATAAAAATAAAAGAATATTTGAAATCCCGTTAAAACTAGAGAAACAGCCTAGGCAAGATTCGAACTCCTACGTTGAGCGTCAAAAGGAAGGAGTTCTACCAATGCGCTGCATCAAATATTTTTGCTAAAAACTCACGCATTTATATATTTATTTAAAAGTAAATGGCTCTAATTAATTTAAAAATCGAGGGGGAAACGTGCCCCCTGGTCCCTATGTAGATCTGCCCCTGTATCTATCCATATATATCCCTAAAAGAAATTATCTCAAATAGTGTAATATCCTGACGTTCCAAAACATGAATAAAGTCATGAAAGGCTCAAAATGATATAAATACTTCTTTATTAAATTCAAATCAAATAAGAAATAACCAAATTAATACGTGTTTGCGAACTATTTATTTTAAAACAAATCTCAAGTTTGGAAAATAATAACAATAAACTCAATTATTTAAACTTTAACAAAAAGAAACAGAAAATTTCATAATTGCACCCCTTAGACATCTAAGCTTTCAATCTAATAAAGAAAATAGAACATAGACTTGGCACCGAGTTTCCACAATCTAAATTGACTCTTCTTCTAGCCCTCATCGTTTGCCAGCTTCTTTTTCCTTTATACCTGAAAAAAAAAATGTAGCATCATGAGGCTACGCCCAATGAATAAATAAAATAGAAAAAAAAAAACTATGATTTGAATATGCCTTATAATTGTTAAGTCCAAAGATAACTTATTTACAACTTAGAACTCCACATAATCTCAACATCTCAGTTACACATATTTCACGTTCAATCACAATGGGTAATCTTTCAACATATTACCATATAATGATGAATGTTCGTCATATCTTATTAAGTAAAATTTACCTAAAAGAAGACATGAGATATTCTTTTCTAAGTAATGAATTACCAACAGCCAAACTATCTTGCTCAAAACTAGCTTTAAACAACTTATTAACTACACTTTTAAGATCAATTTCCAAATCTAGAAACTAAAATAATTATAAAAACATCCAAAACAGCCACCTAATCACACCCAAAAATAATTACCCAATTATCTCCAATAAATCTCATCATTAACCACATCAAAATTATGCTTTAAGCAAAAAAATTCCAGAAAAAACATCTAAAATCGTCCTAAACATCCATAACGCATAATCTTTAACCTCTAATCAATAGATAACAAAATGGGTTTCCCTAAAACAAAGAAATTCAATCCATTCATTTACTAACCTTGAATTTTAAAGTTAAAAATTCAAATTCTTCCTTTTACAACCACAACCTGAAAAGTTAAGCTCTGTAATGATTCGTAAAAAGAATAAATAAAAATGAGAAGCGGCCCAGAGAGCCATATTGGCTCTCGGTTTGGACCTAAAGAGGAAAAAAGAAGTGCGAGTGGGGGGGGGGGGTGTTAGGAATGGTGTTCTAGAACTTGTAATTATTTAATAAAGATAATTTATTTTGAATAAATTAAATAAATAAACGGTATCGTCCCATTACTTTTGAGGTAATTTTTTTTATTTTAATTAAAGTATTTAAATTAATTTTAGAATTAATAACTTAGAATTTAGAGTTTATTTCATTCGTAAACTTTTTAATTTCTTTAGTAGCTTAAATTAGTATTGGGCGTATTAATAATTATTAACGGGCCAATTCATAATTATTAAACACCTTTTAGTGAGTTTAAATACTTCGGGTGTAGTTTTAAAAGCTAAAAGCAAAAGAGGGACGAATTTGTAATTTTTTTATTTCTTAAAAATATCTTTACTATTCACTTTCTCTTTAAATTCTCCAAAAAAAAGACAAAAAATTTCATTTATTCTCTCCTTTTCTCTCCTTGGCCGTGGGTCTCCATTGGAGAATAGAAAAAGCTTAGGTTTTTGCAGTTTCTCGATGTATCGTCGTGATTTTAAGTGCGTTGGAAAGCTCCCGCTCCAAGCTTTCTTTTCATCCTAACCTTATAGCGTTTCTCGTTCTCGAAGGAAAGCTCTAAAAAGTGAGTTTTCAAAACTTTTATATGGTTTTCTTTGTTTTTGTTTCTAAATGATTTTTGAAGTTTAAATCATGTATTTCCATCATGAAATTTAACGATTTTGAGCTTAGAATTTTCAAAAAACACTATTCACTCGAAAACACTATCCATCCAAAAATCACTTTGTCTCATTTTAGTTATGGTTTATAAATTGTATTCGATCGGTGTTACTGTAGGTTTTTTAAACGCTCGTGTGACTTTTCTTTCGATTATTTGGAAGTTCGACTTCTTGGCAAAAGTGAGTTTAAAATGGTAGTTAGTAATTTTATGTATTGAGTTACATTATGTTATTATTTGATCGAGGTTAAGAGATTCATGTATTGTTAAGAGAAGTTAATGATTGGATGGTGAATGTGAACCTTGGGAGTGAGTTCGAGATGATTTGGATTTTACATAAAATTGGAGTTAATTATTGGTTTTGATTGAAGAGTAATTTTTAGTACGTTTTTGGAAGTTGTGTAAGGTTATGGTGGATTTTGGAGAAACTTGGAAGTGGAAGGTACTTTATTTGGTTTTGGACTAAAGTAGCTTAGAAGTTTTTATTGGGAGTTGTTTATTGTAGAATTTGTGTTCTTTTATCTTTAATAGCATTGTTATGTTTAAGCTTATTAATTGCTTACTTTGGGAATTATAGACTTTGTAGAACTTGACATTAGTGATGATTCTTGGTTATTGTTTATTCGATCTTATTACCTTGTGTAAGGAATAAGGGGTTAATGGTTTGATTATGGTAGTAATGTAGAGTATGAAAGTTCTAATTATAAACGATTGATGATGATTGTGGTTGTTCAGTGGATTATGGAATCCTAATGATAGTACGATTGATGTACTAAGACTTTTGGTAAGAGGCAACACTTGATAAGTACAAAAGATAAGCATGTCACTGAGTGTAATCATAGTATGATTGTATTGTTTTTTAGTTGTTTGTGTTGTGATGCAATAGGGTCATGAATGGATTTATGGATATAATGGATTCATAGTTGAAACAGGCTATGAGTGACAATTATATTGAGATATAATGGATTCATAGATGAAACAGGCTATGGGTGACAATTATATCGAGGTACTATGTGATGTGATCTTGGGATATAACGGATTCATAGATGAAACAGGCTATGGGTGATGTTATATGACAAGATTGGCAGATAAATCGAGTTCATGATGTCACAACGTGTTTGCGACGTGGAGCGCCAACGTCCAATTTATAGGCCTCTTTGTGAAAAGGAAAATTTTGGAGTTGCCACCAACCAAATTCAGGTGTGATTGATCACTTAATTACTAAAAATTGTCTACAAAAACCAGATCGGGTTCGACAGTCATTTATGCATAGGGAAGGTACTAGCACCCTATGACATCCATTATCTTATAATATCGAATTTTAAATTATTGGTCCCTAATTAAACTAATTGGTGAAAAGATTGATTTTAATTTATGAAAACAAATGTCTCATTCAAATCTTCTCTTAACATCAAGAATGATGTAAGTTCAAAAATTAATTGAGCGGGATTCCGACCGTTAATTGAACAAATATCGGAATTGAAAATCCCTCACCTAGAGAAATTGAGAGTCTTTACTTCTCAAAATCCCATGATCGGGTTTGTATTTATATTTTAAAATATTTTATTATTTTTTATTTAAAATACATCTTTTAAAATACTAATATGACAAGCCAAATAAAAGATAACAATTATTTCAAATAAAAGTCTAAACTTCGAAAATTCATAGTTAATTAATCATAATTTGTTTTGACTTGATTCTTTCTCCTAAATGCAACTTATTAATCTATAATTGACCTATAATGTTAAAATGAATTAATTTTATATATAAAAATCACAATTCATGTAAAAAGGATATCAGTCACGTTTTTTAATACAAAAATTTTGCAACATTTGTATCGACTTTGAAAAATCATATCTTTTTATATACTTATCCAAACGAGGTGATTCTTTATCAGTCTAATTTAAAGAAAAAATAAAGTTTTAAGATAAATATTAGAGAAATATCACCGAAAATATTCATAATCAAAGTCGCTACAGATTTTCCCGAAACAGTAAATCCTGTTTAAACCTAAACTTTAAAAAATCATAACTTTTAAACTAGAAATCGAAATCGATTGATTCTTTTTCCTATATCTTCATCTATCAGTATATTTTCAAATAAAATTAATCAAGTAACAAAAATCAGTATATAAAAATGACAAATTTAATAAATGGATAATTTGAGTGAGAAAATTCGTGCATCTTGCACGGGAGCCAAAACTCCACGAAAGACACATTACAAAAGACTCATATGACTAGGAAATAATTTGAAGGATAAGACGAACTTACCTTGATTCCTTAATGAGATGAAAAATGATGAATTTATTTGGGAGAGAATAAGATTGAAAATTTTTGTTTGGTTTTGTGTCCCAAACTTTGATACGTGAACTCTACCAGTTTTCTGTGTTTCTACCGTGACCTATTTTCTAATGAGTGAGGGCTCTTATTTATAGCCAAAATTAGAGATATTTAAAATAGATTGAGATAAACTTATGATAATAGCAGATAATTCTTAGAGATTAACTCAATCTAAATCAAATAATATCTCTATAAAATATATTTAAATCTATCCCAAATCATATTTGTCTTTGACCATTTCAAAATTAATTTAAAATTAACTACCTTATCTCTACAATAATAATAAATAAAATCGAAAATTATTTTATATTTAAAATTAAAAGCCAATTTTATTTTTGAATTAAAAATCGTCTTTATCATTTAAATTTAAAACCAAATTAAAATATAATTATTTTTAAAATATAAGGATCAATTTTATTTTTAAGAATAAATATCTCTATTTTTAAAACAATCAAATTTTATTTTTTTTATTTCAATTTTCTTTATTTGAAAAATGAAAATTAATAAATTTGGCCTGGACAAAATACGGTATCTACACATGACATGAGCATCCCAACTTGTTTGTCAGTTGTTATATAAATACATGTTTATCCTTTGTACAAGTGTTGATTTCAATGGTAATACTTTATGTAGAAATATGGTAACATGATATGGTAATGTCGTACGTGATAGTATGTTGATGTAGTAACATACGGTAACACGGTACGAGGTAACTTGATGTTGTACGACATTGGTTAATATGGTGTGGTAACAAAGAAAGATGGAGTTTCGGTTATTACTTGTAATATCTTATGTGGTTTGATGTGAGTTGGAATTTGGGAAGTTTGATTGGTGTATGCTTATGTTGTGTATTGGAAGTGTAGAATGGGTAGTAAATAGCATTTTAGGCCTTTGGACACAATTTCTGGTATGGAATTCGGTCCATAGGATTACTTGATTCCATTTTACCCTCACTAGCATTTTTATGCTAATGTTGCTATACTTACAATTTTCAGGTACTTCTCGACGTAGAGGACATGGTAGAGGAGGTGGTACTGCTTGACTTTCGAGGACGATAGTTGGGCATGGACACGGACGCACTTTTGTTGTATATATTTTCCACCTTGCATACTTTGTATTTTTGAGCTCATGAGAGCGTTTGTTTTTAAAAGTTTGTAATGGTCTTATGATTTTAAGTTGTTTTTAGAAGTTTATTTACAATTGGAATGCGCATTCCATTTTTATCGCTTTCTCTGATTGTGAACAATGTAAACCAGGTTTGGGTTAGTTCAAATATTAAACATACCCATGCCCTTTTTCTTTAAAACCAAGTCTTCCGTTGTGCATTTGAATTTAAAGGATTTAACTGATTCAGGTCGTTACATGAACTCAAGTATCTTTTTATCTATATTGATTCATTGACGATATAAGAAATATATGTATATATTTATATCAAACATTCAAATAGTAAAACCCAAAGTTACTCTTATGAAATCACGACTGAGTATGTGAGTCATATGATGGATTTATGTTGAAATAAATAATTGTTGGGTTTATGAATCCAAATCAATAACCAACAATAAAAGCCCATGATTGCTAGCCCAAATAGAATTATTGACCCATTATTCAATAATTTGTAAAGCCATTTGACCATAAAAGTGATGGAGGCCACATGTGAAGAAATAATGCAAAAAAAAAAAAAGGAATGTTGTTTGGCATTTTTTCTTCAGCTAATATTTGAGGCGGTGATTTCTTTCTCTCATTGGCGGTGGTTTTTTTTTAGCTTATATATGTGCTATTTTAGGTTAACTAGTGTGGGAAGAAAAGCAAGTGACGGCTACCACTTCTTGTTCTTCCACCGTGAGTATGGTGGCTTTGCCTCCACCGGAAGAATATTAGGGTTTGTTCATATTGAGAGAAAATAGAGAGGGGGCAACCGTTTTGAGTGTTTCTCGAGGTTATGTATAATTGTGAGCAATTATACACTCTTCTATTTTTGTCTCATTGATGTAATCTTCAACTTCATAGTGGAACCTGCAGAGTCTGCAGAAGACAGGACGTACCAATTGGGAACCTGTATAAAATCTCTGGTGTCGTTTTCTCTCTCGCTTTCATTTATATTCTTTGTTGCAAATAATATTCATCGTTCTTATGTTAGTGGGAGTTTAGGGTTTAGCACACCCTTCAAATTCCCAACAACTGGTATCAGAGCTTCAGGTTTCGGGGACTTGTGTTAGAGATCGATGGATAAGCAAAAGAATATTGGGATCGAAAAATTTGGTGATTCAGATTTTTCATCTGGGGATGATGCACGGTAAAAATTGCATTTGTCGTTGGGAGAGAAGCCAGAGATGAAGCATGAAGATTGGAACAAACCGGTGAGGTCGTTGACCTTGTTAATTATTGTTGTCCATTATATGAGTTCTACACAAAGTGCAAAATTGGAGAGTTGTTGATGTTCCCTCGGATCGGAGGGGTGAGCCAACAACGCAGGAAAGGACAGTTAGCTCCTAATCCATCAATTCATGTGAAGAAACAGTTGGGAGAATCTGGAAGCGCTCAGAAAGTAGCCTCAACTGTCAGGCAAGATAGCGAACTGGGAAGTTGCTCGAGGGCAATAGTGCACTTTTGACTGGGTTCAGAGTCAATGTGGGTGTAGATGTTGGAGATGAAGTCTCTGTTTTGACAACCGACTTGAATGCACACATGTCAAGTCATTGGTGGAAAATTCCTTTCTCAAAATTTGTTGCAGGTGGATGATGAGTCAGATGGTAGATCCCGCCACATAGCTGGAGTAGGAGTTGGTGGAGTATCTTTTCATGCCTGGAAGATAGCTCATATCGGGAAACCTTGCAGGGGTTATGTTAGTGGATTCTAACATGTTTTTGTTTTTTTGCAAATTGGTTTGAGTTTGCAGGTTAAAGCCTTGGTGTTCCAAACATGTGATGAGTTACTGTTACAATTGGAGTTGAAGATATTTGATTTGTCTCCAAGTGGGAGATTGTTGGGTTTATGAAGCCAAATCAATAACCAACAATAAAAGCCCATGATTGCTAGCCCAAATAGAATTATTGACCCATTATTCAATAATTTGTAAAGCCATTTGACCATAAAAGTGATGGAGGCCACATGTGAAGAAATAATGCAAAAAAAAAAAGGAATGTTGTTTGGCATTTTTTCTTCAGCTAATATTTGAGGCGGTGATTTCTTTCTCTCATTGGCGGTGGTTTTTTTTTTAGCTTATATATGTGCTATTTTAGGTTAACTAGTGTGGGAAGAAAAGCAAGTGACGGCTACCACTTCTTGTTCTTCCACCGTGGGTGTGGTGGCTTTGCCTCCACCGGAAGAATATTAGGGTTTGTTCATATTGAGAGAAAATAGAGAGGGGCAACCGTTTTGAGTGTTTCTCGAGGTTATGTATAATTGTGAGCAATTATACACTCCTCTATTTTTGTCTCATTGATGTAATCTTCAACTTCATAGTGGAACCTGCAGAGTCTGCAGAAGACAGGACGTACCAATTGGGAACCTGTATAAAATCTCTGGTGTCGTTTTCTCTCTCGCTTTCATTTATATTCTTTGTTGCAAATAATATTCATCGTTCTTATGTTAGTGGGAGTTTAGGGTTTAGCAAACCCTTCAAATTCCCAACAAATAACTTTAAAGTGTCTATAGTAAATGGATAACATTTGGGAACCTTATCATGGTAACACTATTAATAGCTGTCTATTTTGTATAGTTTATAAATGATCTTATCCGGATCATTATGTGGGAGATATGAAATGGAAGTTATCATATACAATGTTGATTGTATAAGATAGAACCAAAATATTTGATCAATATCTCAAATGTACCGTTTTACTAGAAATGATCGAATATCAAACTAAGTTTATCAACAGTGATAAATCTCAATCCTGAGTGAAATATGAAATCCTATGTAACGTCCTATTAATTTGAGGTAGAATTAATTTTTTTATTTATTATTCCTTTATTTATTTAGTAAAAGTATTTAATTACTTTAATTCCGATAATTTGGAATTTATAAGTTTTAATCTTTATTTGGTAATTTTAGATTTCAAGTTATTATTTAGAACTAGGTGCATTAATTATTATTATTAATAGGGCAATTAATAATAATTAATTAGCTTCTATCCTAGATTAATTGTGTTGATTAATTTTAGAAGATAGTTTGTGTTTTAAGATCATGGATTTATTTTAAAAGTTAAAAGGGAATAGAGGGACTCTTTAGCAATTAACTTTCTTCCTCATCTAAAGCAAGGGTCTTCACCTTTCCTCCTTCATTTGAAGCAAAATAAAAATAGAAACCAAACCTTCTCCCAAAGCCGCCGCCCCTCATAGAGCTTCCAATTCGCTTGTTTTTGGGTGCGTTGGATAGACCGACCCCCGATCTATCTTTTGAACTAACCTTGGAAGCATTTCTCCAACTTTCAAGAGGCCTAAGGGTAAGAATTCTTGTTTTTGACTTTGAGTTTTTATTTCCTTTTATTCTTTTGTTTGGGTTTCAGTAGAAATCTTCAATTTCATTTCATGGAACTTGAAGATTTCAAATCAAATGGGTGTTTAAGCTTGATCTTGGTATTTCTTGGCTAGACTTAAAAGGAAATCACAAAATCTGAACCCATGAAAAATCACCCCAAAATCGTGACCCTCATGGCATTTTCCCCTTGCTATTTTCGATTTTCCTTTTTATTTTTGTTGGTAAATCTTGCCCAAATACCCTAAATTGGTTTACCCATTGTAAATTACCTACCTAAATCTACCCGGAACGTCCCGAAAACCCTCACAAAGCTGAGACACCCCCCTTGAAATTCCCTATACGGCCGAGAGCTCCTATTGGGGAATTACTGGGCTGTTTTTCGTTTGTTTTAATTTACGCGTTGTTTGTTCCTTGATTAATTAAATTAATGCAATTAGAGTATATTTAATTGTAGGTGTTACTTGATTGCTTGCTCGATTGCTCGCTTTGGGTTTCGATTTCAAGTTAATTGTAAAAAGGTGGGGATAAATATAATTTATGGTAAATTTAAAGAACTAAATTCTTGAACAAATTGTATGGCTCAGGAGTTAAGTTAAAATTAGAATTAAGTGATTTGAGCATGTTAAATTATATGATTTACTAGGATTCGGGAGTATAGAATCGATATTGGGAATTTATGGATTTTACATATTCTTGGAAGTTAAAGTATGGAATTATTGGGTTCAAGTATGTTTATACTTGAAGTATGTTTATTCTCGAAGTATGTTATCATGTGTTCATAGATGTTTAATTTATGTTATAGAGATTTTCTGATCACTTGAGACTTATTTTCTGAGACTGAGTTCTTCAAGCAATTTGAGCCATTGGCATACAAGAAATTTGATTTTGCAGGATATTTGTGATCAATGAAAGTATAGGCTTATGAGCCTATACGTGATAATTTTCTTGATTAATGTTACTCTGTTGAGTGGTTCTGAAATTGGTTCTATTTTTATATTTCTGTAATCGAATTTCTAGTTCTTTATTATCACACTTGTTTGCATGGAGGAATAATGAGATAATGTATGGACTACGTGTGATTGCATTGTTTGGTATTATTTGTTGTTCGATATATGTATCATGAGGAATGCATAGACTACGTGAGCTGCATGAACGGAGGAGATGAATAATGAGATAATGTTTAGTTGTGTAAACTTGCATTATTTGATATTATCCATAATTGCTATGATACATATATATATCATAGGCTATTTAGACTTCTTGAGCTTTGCATGTCATTGGTGAGATAACGGGATCATGTATTGACTGCGTGTGCTTGCATCATCTAACGTTATTCACAGGGGAGGTTCTTGTTCTTGTTCTATAATGTAAAGACTACATGAGCTTGCCATTGTTCTTGTTAAGAATGTAAAGGCTTTGTGCGCTTGACATGATATTGGAGTGAGATAATGGGATCGTGCATAGACTGCGTGTGCTTGCATCATCTGACATTATTCACATAATCTTTGTTCTTTGCTCTTTTCTCTTGTTCTTATTCTTTGTTGAGACTACGTGAGCTTAACTTGTTCTACTTGTATTCCTGAAAGATTTATAATTACGTGTTCCGGTTGTTACGAGCTAAGGAGATTTGACTACTTGCATGTCCTTTGTTCTTTTTTTCTTGGGAGAATTGCATGATTTTGCATTTGGAAGTTTGTTTGGGTAGTCAAGAGATAATAGGTTTCATTGGACACAAATTCGGATTTGATTTGGGATCTAAAGTTACTTTATTTTCAATTTATCTTCACTGGTTCTCCCGCTCATGATATTACACTTTCAGGTACCGGACGTAGTCGCGGTGGTGGCCGTAGAGCTGGTGCGGCATGATTCTGGATCGATGATGATGGATGGACTTGAGTCAGTTTTAGTGTAACATCCTGTTACTTTAGGAGGTAAAAAAAAAATTTATTTTAAATAAAGTATTTAAGTTAGTTTAAACTTAGTAATTTTGATTTTAATAGTTATTTTCGTTCAAAAACCTTTTTAAACCTTTTACTACTTTAAATTAGTTTTGGTGACATTAATAATTATTAACGGGCCAATTAATAATTATTAATCACCTTTAGATTATTTTAAGATCATCGGGTTTCGTATTTTAAATCGAATCTTTTAAAAGGAACGTATACGTCATTTTCCAATTTCTTAAAATTTCACTATTCACTATCCTCATCCTTAAATAGTCAACCTTTGGTCAAAAAACACATTTTTCTCTTCTCTTCTTCCCCCTTTGGAGCCGTAGCCCTCCCCCTCTCTTCCTCTCTCTTTGGCTTTTCATAATTACTCGGTGGATCGCCGTAATCTTATGTCCGTTGAAAAGCTCTCATCCCGAGGATCGATTCTAACCTAGCAATCGAGGTTTTCGCTCGTTTTCTCGAGACCTTAAGGTATGACAAAGTTTCTAAAATTTGATGTGAATAGTGTTTTAATGGAGGTTTTCAGTTGAAATCTTCAAATTCACACACCGAAGCTTGAAGATTTCAACCGAGGAAGTCGTTTTATGCAATTTTAGAAACTTCCCTAAACCCTAAAATCAAGTTTGAGTTGAAAACCCGTCCCGTGTTAATTTCTCTCACTTGACCAAGATTAGGGTGTTTAGTTTGCTATGATTTTACGTTTTACTTAATTTTTCGGAAATCGATTATTATGTAAAACCCTAAAATATCGTGACCCATTGATATCTCGACGTTCAAAGTGTCTTAAATCAACCCAAATCATCTCTAAAAGTGCATAAAAGATGGAAAACCGAACCCGAACCCGAACCCTCTCTTCCTTGTTGGGTCGTGGGTCCCTAAGGGTTTAAATCCGGGATTTTCATTGTTTTATGCTTTTAGATGTCGTTTGATCGATTTTCGGATAATTAATGGTTGTTAGGTGTATTTGATATGTAGGTTTGTGATCGATTGCATGACTTTGACTGCGGCACCTTGGAAGTTTGGATTTCACATCTAAGGTGAGTTTAAAATGGAAGTTAGTAATTTTATAAATTATGTTTCATTACGTTATTGTTTATCGAGGTTAAAAGGGGAACTAACTTCCGGAAGTTATACTTGGTTGGAGACTTTAAACTCGGATGTGAGTGGAGTGGTTTTGGTGTATTTATGGTTTTTGGAAGTAAAAGAGGAAACATGAGAGGTTTGGAAGTCTTATAAGATGATTTGGAGACTTTAGATGAAAGTGATGACTAAGGAACTTTAAGTGATTCGGGAGTCAAAGTGGCATAGGAATTACACTTGAGTATTGACTCGTGTAATTCAAGCGGTTTATGTTCTTTAGTCGTTTAGTGGAACTTTATCTAACTTACGAGGGAGCTTGATGACTTCCATATGGCACATGATAGTATGTGATACGCTCCATACGGTATCATGGTGCGAGGTTATGTGATATGGCACATGATAGTATGTGATACGCTCCATACGGTATCATGGTGCGAGGTTATGTGATATGGCACATGATAGTATGTGATACGCTCCATACGGTATCATGGTGCGAGGTTATGTGATATGGCACATGATAGTATGTTGATACGCTCCATACGGTATCATGGTGCGATGATTTGTGGTATGGCACGTGGTATGTCGACTTCGGTCCATACGGTATTATGATACGCTGTGGTGAGGTTGGCATTCGAAGATTTGAGCGTAAAAATGCATTATACTTTATAGCAATATACACGCTGTGGTAAGGTTGGCATTCGAAGATTTGAGCGTGTATGGATGCGTTATTATTGTTATCATTATTATAGCACTATACACGCTGTGGTAAGGTTGGCATTTGAAGATTTGAGCTTGTATGGATGCGTTATTATTGTTATCATTATTATAGCACTATACACGCTGTTGTAAGGTTGGCATTCGAAGATTTGAGTGTGTATGGATGCGTTATTATTGTTATCATTATTATAGCACTATACACGCTGTGGTGAGGTTGGCATTCGAAGATTTGAGCGTGTATGGATGCGTTATTATTGTTATCATTATTATAGTACTACACATGCGGTGATACGAGTGGCACTCGAAGATTTGAGCGTGTGTGGTTGCTACGTCTTTTTAGCACTTAGTATATCACATTCTTTTACTTGTATCTTGGTATAAGTTTTTATATGATGATAGAATGTTTTCGAGGAAATCCATGACTCATAAAAGTCATTGAGCCACGAAGATGAGAAAGTTTATTATGTATGTTGATTATATGTGGACTTTGGAATATGGAATGGGTAGTAAAAGTGAAATCTAGGCCTTTGGACACGATTTCTGACATGGAATGTTGTTCATATGATTACTTGCTTTCATTTTACTCTCACTAGCATTTTTATGCTAATGTTGCTACAATTACAATTTTTTAGGTAAGACTCGTGGTAGAGGACGAGGGAGAGGAGGTGGCGCCGCGTGACCTATCAGGACGATGAATGGACAAGAATGTTTGTGGTTTTGGGTGAAGCATTCTTGAATGCTCTTGAACTTTTCATTATTTTATTATGTTCATTTTGAGCTCGATGGAGCATTTGTATAAATTGTATCTGTTTTTTTTTTGTAACTTTAAACCTCCTTTAGCATTTTCATCACATTATGGAATATGAAATTCTGGTTTACTGCTTTTTCTGGAAAATTGGGTTGTAAACAGGTTTTGGTTTATTCGAATTTTAAATGGACCCATGCCGTTTTTCTGTAAAATCTAGTTTTTCCGCTGCGCATTTGTTTTAATGGAGTTTAAGAAAATCAGGTCGTTACAGTTGGTATCAGAGCCTTCTTGGTTCTGCATGTTTTCATGTTTTCATGGTTTGATTTTGTTCTTGTCCAATCATTGTTCAAGGTCAACGGTGCCAGGTATCCTTAGAACCTTCTCTTTTGATAAGTGTAATTGTAGCATTGCCATTCCTTTTCCATTATCTCATGTGAGGCTTTTCTGATTTTGATTTCAGTATGCCTCCGAGGACAGTGATACCTAGGAGAGGTCGGAGCGGAGTACAGGCTGGGGTACGAGGTAGAGGTCGGGCGAGGGCAGTTACATCGCCACCCCCTCCACCTGTTTATCGGGAGGATGAGCCTTCAGTTGATCAGACACCTAGTCAGGGTCGTAGTGTCACCATATCAGAGGAGTACTTTTTAGACCTGTTACGAGGTGGTGGAGGACAGACTGATCGGGTTATACCACCTGTTAGAGTACCGACTCCCGTGGTAGACCAGTCTGGTATTACTGATGCTGTAAAAACTTTGAAAGAGTATATCAGGTATAATACTCCTGAGTTTGATGGGACATCTATTGATCCTGCAGTTGCTGAGAGATGGATCACCAGAGTAGAGAGGGTACTTGAATTCATTAAATGTCCGGATCATTTGAAGGTCCACTGTGGGACCTATTCTTTGGTAGATGATGCTTTGTACTGGTGGAAGGGTTTATTTCGTACTCTCAACCCTGAGTTACAGGTTAGTTGGGAGATGTTCAGGGAAAAGTTCTATGAGAAATACTATCCAGAGGATACACGAGATCAGTTAGAGATACAGTTTCTCACACTCAGACAGGAGGATAGGTCTGTTGTGGAGTATGAGAGGAAGTTTGACCGACTGTCAAAATTTGCTACTAAACATGTTACTGACCCTGAAAACAAGAGAAAGAGATTTATTGTAGGGTTGAGGGCAGAGCTACTAGGGCAGGTACGAGCTTTACAGCCTGCCACGTATGCTGATGCTTTGACTGCTGCTTTGGCCTTAGATATTGGGGATTCTGAGAAAAAGGCCAATGAGATTGTTGCACAGACCTCTTCTGGGAAGAGGAAGGCTGTGGACTACCTTTCTGGTCGAGGGACACAGTCACATAGACAAGCTCCTGGTAGGGGCAAGGGATAGACAGGACCACAGTTCCATTCAGGTCAGTCTAGTGATCGGGCCCCTTCTTTACCCTTTTGTCCTGATTGTACTGAGTATCACCTAGGTCAGTGTAAGGTGATGAGGTGCTATCAGTGTGGACAGATTGGACATATTAGGCCTTTCTGCCCTAGTTTACCGACACCACAGCAGAGTGGGGGTCGGGGTCAGAGTTCAGGTCAGGGTCAGGGCCGAGGGCAGAGCCAGGTTAGTCCTAGTCAACAGCAGAGAGCACCACCGGCAGTTCAGGCACAGCCTCAGACACGACAGCAGGCCCGTGTCTTTGCCACCACTCGAGAGGATGTTGAGGCATCTGGTACTGTTGTTACAGGTACTTTGTCAGTTTTAGGTCACTTTGCTCTTGTATTAAGTGATTCTCAGGTTAATCGTTCCTTTATGTTTTTTTATATAACTTGTTGTTTTGATTAAGACGCCAATGTTTTACATATGGTGAAATTCCTGATATTCGTTGTGGTGAAAGTTACGAAATAAGACTATTTGAAGAAGTAGGAATGTTGTTGAATGGTTTTAGTACTTGTAATAGTTGTAAAATCGTGTTATGAGCGTTTTACTCTATCACATGGTTTTGGATGCTAGCTAGTCCTATGAGAAGACGCCGGTTGTAATCCTAGTATCCAAACCAAAGTGTTGAGAAAAAAAAAGTTATCCACTTGGTCAAAGTTTTGTAAAGGAACCAAGTGTTAAAGGAGATTACGTGGGAACGTGAGGACGAAATAGAGTATAGTACCCTCATTTATCATTGGGTAAGTGCACTTTTCGAGGACGAAAAATCTTTTAAGGAGGGTAGTCTGTAACGTCCCGTTACTTTAGGAGGTAAAAAAAAATTTATTTTAAATAAAGTATTTAAGTTAGTTTAAACTTAGTAATTTTGATTTTAATAGTTATTTTCGTTCAAAAACCTTTTTAAATCTTTTACTACTTTAAATTAGTTTTGGTGACATTAATAATTATTAACGGGCCAATTAATAATTATTAATCACCTTTAGATTATTTTAAGATCATCGGGTTTCGTATTTTAAATCGAATCTTTTAAAATGAACGTATACGTCATTTTCCAATTTCTTAAAATTTCACTATTCACTATCCTCATCCTTAAATAGTCAACCTTTGGTCAAAAAACACATTTTTCTCTTCTCTTCTTCCCCCTTTGGAGCCGTAGCCCTCCCCCTCTCTTCCTCTCTCTTTGGCTTTTCATAATTACTCGGTGGATCGCCGTAATCTTATGTCCGTTGAAAAGCTCTCATCCCGAGGATCGATTCTAACCTAGCAATCGAGGTTTTCGCTCGTTTTCTCGAGACCTTAAGGTATGACAAAGTTTCTAAAATTTGATGTGAATAGTGTTTTAATGGAGGTTTTGAGTTGAAATCTTCAAATTCACACACCGAAGCTTGAAGATTTCAATCGAGGAAGTCGTTTTATGCAATTTTAGAAACTTCCCTAAACCCTAAAATCAAGTTTGAGTTGAAAACCCGTCCCGTGTTAATTTCTCTCACTTGACCAAGATTAGGGTGTTTAGTTTGCTATGATTTTACGTTTTACTTAATTTTTCGGAAATCGATTATTATGTAAAACCCTAAAATATCGTGACCCATTGATATCTCGACTTTTAAAGTGTCTTAAATCAACCCAAATCATCTCTAAAAGTGCATAAAAGATGGAAAACCGAACCCGAACCCTCTCTTCCTTGTTGGGCCGTGGGTCCCTAAGGGTTTAAATCCTAGATTTTCATTGTTTTATGCTTTTAGATGTCGTTTGATCGATTTTCGGATAATTAATGGTTGTTAGGTGTATTTGATATGTAGGTTTGTGATCGATTGCATGACTTTGACTGCGGCACCTTGGAAGTTTGGATTTCACATCTAAGGTGAGTTTAAAATGGAAGTTAGTAATTTTATGAATTATGTTTCATTACGTTATTGTTTATCGAGGTTAAGAGGGGAACTAACTTCCGGAAGTTATACTTGGTTGGAGACTTTAAACTCGGATGTGAGTGGAGTGGTTTTGGTGTATTTATGGTTTTTGGAAGTAAAAGAGGAAACATGAGTGGTTTGGAAGTCTTATAAGATGATTTGGAGACTTTAGATGAAAGTGATGACTAAGGAACTTTAAGTGATTCGGGAGTCAAAGTGGCTTAGGAATTACACTTGAGTATTGACTCGTGTAATTCAAGCGGTTTATGTTCTTTAGTCGTTTAGTGGAACTTTATCTAACTTACTAAGGAGCTTGATGAATTCCATATGGCACATGATAGTATGTGATACGCTCCATACGGTATCATGGTGCGAGGTTATGTGATATGGCACATGATAGTATGTGATACGCTCCATACGGTATCATGGTGCGAGGTTATGTGATATGGCACATGATAGTATGTGATACGCTCCATACGGTATCATGGTGCGAGGTTATGTGATATGGCAAATGATAGTATGTTGATACGCTCCATACGGTATCATGGTGCGATGATTTGTGGTATGGCACGTGGTATGGCGACTTCGGTCCATACGGTATTATGATACGCTGTGGTGAGGTTGGCATTCGAAGATTTGAGCGTAAAAATGCATTATACTTTATAGCACTATACATGCTGTGGTAAGGTTGGCATTCGAAGATTTGAGCGTGTATGGATGCGTTATTATTGTTATCATTATTATAGCACTACACACGTTGTGGTAAGGTTGGCATTCGAAGATTTGAGCGTGTATGGATGCGTTATTATTGTTATCATTATTATAGCACTATACACGCTGTGGTAAGGTTGGCATTCGAAGATTTGAGCGTGTATGGATGCGTTATTATTGTTATCATTATTATAGCACTATACACGCTGTGGTGAGATTGGCATTCGAAGATTGGAGCGTGTATGGATGCGTTATTATTGTTATCATTATTATAGTACATGCGGTGATACGAGTGGCACTCGAAGATTTGAGCGGTGTGGTTGCTACGTCTTTTTAGCACTTAGTATATCACATTCTTTTACTTGTATCTTGGTATGAGGTTTTATATGATGATAGAATATTTTCGAGGAAATCCATGACTCATAAAATTCGTTGAGCCACGAAGATGAGAAATTTTATTATGTATGTTGATTATATGTGGACTTTGGAATGTGGAATGGGTAGTAAAAGTGAAATCTAGGCCTTTGGACACGATTTCTGACATGGAATGTTGTTCATCATAGGATTACTTGCTTTCATTTTACTCTCACTAGCATTTTTATGCTAATGTTGCTACAATTACAATTTTTCAGGTAAGACTCGTGGTAGAGGACGAGGGAGAGGAGGTGGCGCCGCGTGACCTATCAGGACGTTGAATGGACAAGAATGTTTGTGGTTTTGGGTGAAGCATTCTTGAATGCTCTTGAACTTTTCATTATTTTATTATGTTCATTTTGAGCTCGATGTAGCATTTGTATAAATTGTATCTGTTTTTATTTTTTTTGTAACTTTAAACTTCCTTTAGCATTTTCATCACATTATGGAATATGAAATTCCGGTTTACTGCTTTTTCTGGAAAATTGGGTTGTAAACAGGTTTTGGTTTATTCGAATTTTAAACGGACCCATGCCGTTTTTCTGTAAAATCTAGTTTTTCCGCTGCGCATTTGTTTTAATGGAGTTTACGAAAATCGGGTCGATACATTTAGTCCATAGACTTATTATGTCTTTTATTTATTGAACTTTGGGTTGTTGAGCTCTTTTGAGCATTACTACTTATGTTTATTTGGCTTCTATGGATTTCTGGATTTATGAATTTATTTACATTGTGGGTTTGAAACTTTATAAAAAGGGAATCGCTTCCCACTTTTGAATGTTGAAGTATTTAGATTTTATTTTGAAATGATCAAGGATGGTATTCTTCTATTACAGGTTTTAAATTGTTATTCCAAGTCTTCCGCTTGCGATATTTATTTATTTAGTTATTTCCATTTTTAAAGAGTCGGGTCCTTACATCCTATTCATGAAGTCATGTTCCTTGATTCACATGGTTGAGAGCAATCTGAATGAACGCTCAATACACTCCCATTTTGGGAACGTAACGAAATAATGGCTGGGAACACATTTTCACAACATGAAATTCATATTTTTCCTAAAAATAACGGTATAACTCCGATACCTAATCATTCTAGGAACTTTAAAACATATAGATTAAAGCTAGTTTTTCGAAAATTAAAACCTTTTACTTATATTGAGTAAAATATGGAGGATTGGCGTTGGAGGTTTCTTTACAGAATCAAACCCTTCAACATCGGACCTTCTACGTTATATCTCGATCGAACAAGTAAAACCCGATTGTGGGATCGAACTTTAGACGAAATTAGGAAGAAGGAAAAGATTTGTCTTCCTAATTTTAACTATGAAAATTGGCAAAGCTAAGGGAGGAGGAGAAGAGAATTTCAATTTCTAAAGAATTGAATTGTATGATTTATGAATGACTCAAGCCTCCTATTTATAAGCAAATGAAAAATATAATCCCATTACAAATATTCCATAGAGATAAACGGAAAAAGAAAAAAGAATTTTCTTCCCTTTATCTATGTATAGCCGAAATTGCTATAGATAAATAGGAAAATATTTCTTTTCTTTTCTTTTCTTTATCTCTGGTAAATAAATCTATATAATTATTTTAGGATATAATTCAAACAATTATTTTCCTAAAAATGGCATATATGGCTGAAAATTGCTTAATAATTAATTAATAAATTTAATTTAATTTAATTTAATTAATTATTTTGGGCTATTTTCAATTGGGTTTATTAACCCAATTGGGTTATAAACTCTCTCTTAACTTAAATATGTCCAATTTAATTAATTCATTTATTAATTACAATTTAAATAAAATACTTTATTTAAGCAATTAATAATATTAATATTTTCTCCCGACTAAATATTATCAAATGATATTTAATTATTAATTTCCATTTAAATAATTTTCATTATTTAAAAAATTAATAATAAATATTTTAATTATTAATTTCCATTAAATAAACTCACTATTTAATTAATTAATAATTCTAATTGAAAATATTTTATTATTAATTAATTAATTTAATTATTAATGTTCGTTTAAATAAAATTAATTATCTAAACAATTAATAATTATCAATCAATTTCAAATTATTAGTTACTATTTAAATATACTCAATATTTAAACAATTAATTAATAATAGTTCATTATTAATTTCCTGTAAACAATTAATAATGTTTATATTAATTACCATTTAAATATACTCAATATTTAAACAATTAATATTGTCTATTTAAGTAACTTATCTTACTTAAATTATATTCATTTTTTCAAGTGATTTCGCAACTAAGATATTTGGGCTAGCATAGGGAGGGCTTAATAATTAGTCAATTAAGTGATTAACTCATAATCAGTTAATTACTTATTATCTAATTATGAATAATTCTACTATGGATTCATAGCTAAACTCCCCTCACTATAGATGAGTTATGTCCATTTAGTTTATCTTTTATTTATATATGTGATATATCCTTCATGTGGAACCCTCATAATTACTGGCGGGTTAAATTTATCGTTTTACCCCTGTAATTACCGCTTTATTCTTATGTTCTCACTGATTCTTCAATGAACATTATCTGTAGTCGAACTAGATATAAAGTACTAATTCTGTGATCAATAAAATTCAGGATGCTACTTGTTCATATCTTGAATCAGTACATATCAAAGGAGTTTCCTAAAAGGTTTAGATATCGCACTGGTACCGTTAATTTATAAGAAAGTTATGAATTTTATGTCGTGTACCCAGCTACTATCTCGTTATGTTCCCAAAACAGGAGTGTATTAATCATTCATATTAGATCACTCTAAACCATGTGAATCAAAGAACATAACTCCAAGAATAGGAGTTCACATTTTACTCAGAATTGAGATTCATCACGGTTAATAAACTTAGTATGATATTCGATCATTAATTTCTCGTAAACGGTAAAATTAAAAATTTTGATCAAATATCGCGGTCCTATCTTATACAATCCACATTGCATATGATACTTTTATTTCATGTCACTCACATGAATAATCAGGATTAGATCATTTGTCTATACACAAAATGGACAACTATTAACAATGTTACCAGGATAAGGTTCTCAAACGCTATCCATTTACTATAGACACTTTAACTTACTTATCTCGACTTTAATTATTTCGTATGACTCACATATTTAGTTGTGATTTCATAAAAGTAACTTAATGTTTTACTATTTGAATGTTTAATATTCGTATATTCACATATGTTCCTAAATATTTGTCAATTGAATCAATATATATAAAAGAAAGAACTTATGTTTATTTATTTAATTTATTTCAAATAAATTATTTTATTAAATAATTACAAGTTCCATGACATCATTATTAACACATTTCATGGTCTAAAACAACAAAATATAGAGGAAGAGTGTTCCCTAATTTGTGTGCTCGCGGTTGAACAATGTTTAGCTTTAGCATAGATCACTACAAAAAAACTGTCAAAATGCGACCAGAAATTTGCGACCAAAAAAAAGTGGTGGTTTTTTGGTGACCACCTGGTCACTTTCTTTGAAGGTTGATTCTAAGTGACCATTTGGTCACTTTTTTTGCGACCAGATTGCGACTAAAAGCAGAAGTAGTCATAAAAAAATGGCTCGAAAGAAGCGACCAATTGGTCACCTAAAAAAACGACCAGCTGGTCGCATTTTTGTGACTAAAATATGCCTTGGTAGCAAAAAATGGCGCGTAATTTTGGAGGGAAAAAAGCTACCAAGTGGTCACAATTAAAAGTGACTACCTGGTCGCAATTTTTGTGACATTTATTGACCAGTGGTAGCTTAAAATTGGAGGGAAAAAAGCTACCAAGTGGTCACAATTAAAAGTGACTAACTAGTCGCAATTTTTGTGACCTTTATTGAGCAGTGGTGGCTTAAAATTTTGGCGGGAATTAAGCTACCACGTGGTCACATTAAGAAGTGACCGGATGGTCGCAAATTCTGTGATTTTATGTGACCAATAATTTATAAAAAATTTGGTGGGATAAAAGCTACCAACTGGTCACCAAAAAAGTGACCATCTGGTCGTAAATTCTGACTTGATGTGACTCTGGGCAGTGAAGAAAAGGCGGGAAATTTTGGCGGGAAAATGCGACCAGATGGTAGTAAAAATACTACCATCTGGTCGCAAATGAGCAAAGGAGTCCATTATAAAATCCTTCCACCTATTGTTTGTTAGCATTAAGAAAAAAGAAAATGAGAGAGTGGATGTATGTTCCTTTGATAGACGGGTATTTGAACGATGAGTTCGTGGCCGGGGTTGAACAGTTTGTTGAGTTTTGCATGACAACTGTCTATTATGAAAAGTATGGTGGAAAGCTACGTTGCCCGTGCAGGAAATGCGACAATAGGAGAATCATACCGGTTACAGAGTTGAAGGTGCATCTTTATAGTCGGGGATTTGTGCAGGGGGAAACACAAGAAATGTTTGACGCTACATTACAGGAATCGAGACGATACGAAGGTAGCAGCTCGAATGTAGAGGTTGTTGACGAAGAACGGAATGATGAACAACAGTACAGTCAAATGCAGCAAATGATACTTGATGGTGCGGGGTATGGGGGCAATGAAAATTTCCGTGAAAGTTTAAACGTAGACGAAGATGAATGGGTTGTAGAAGAGGAAATGAATCCGGATGCACGAAAGATGCACGAGATGCTAAAGACAGTCAACCGACCATTGTACGATGGGTGTGAGGTAAGTCAACTTGCTGCTGCTACAGAACTTTTAAATATAAAAGCGCAGTACAACATACCCGGTAGAGGATTTGATGCGATTGCATCGTGGTTTCGTCGATGCGCTCCAGAAGAAAATAATATGCCCCACAGTTTGTACGACACGAAAAAGCTAGTTGAGGGACTTGGATTACCCGTGGAGAAAATAGATTCATGTCAAAACGGATGTATGATTTAATGGGATGTGGATGAGGACCTGCTGAAGGGATGATTTACTAAATTAACGGAATTTATTTAGTAACACAAATTAACACTTAATTTAGGATCTATTAATATCATGCAATTTGTGATAAAAACATGTAGATTCATGCTAGTTTTTCGAAAATTAAAACCCTTTACTTACATTGAGTAAAATATGGAGAATCGGTTGGAGGTTTCTTTACAGCATCAAATCCTCAGCAACACCGGATCTTCTACGCTATATCCCGATCGATCAAACGAAATCCGATTGTGGGATCGAACTTTAGAAGAAATTGGGAAGAAGAAAAATATTTTCTTCCCAATTTTAAATAGGGAAAATCGGCACTCAAGGGGGGAGAGGAGGAAGAGAGAATTCCGAATTTCTAAGGAATTTAATTGTGTGATTTATGAATGACCCAACCCTCCTATTTATAGGAAAATAGGAATCTTAATCACATTAGGATTAATCTATAGAGATAAATACAAAAAGAATAAAGATTATCTCTTTCCTTTATCTTGCAATTTCGAAAATGCCATAGATAAATAGGAGATTATTTTCTTTTCTTTATTTTATTTATCTTGGGTAAATAAATCTATATAATTATTATAGGATATAATTTAAATAATTATCTCCTACAAATTATCTATGAAGGCCAAAATTAATAATAAATAATTAATAAATCAAATTTATTTAATTAATTATTTTGGGCCAATTTCAATTGGGTTCATTAATCCAATTGGGCTTGAAACTCTCTCTTAAATTAATAAGTCCAACTTAATTAATTTATTTATTAATTACCATTTAAATAAAATATTTTATTTAAACAATTAATAATATTAATATTTTCTCCCGACTAAATATTATCCAATTTATATTTAATTATTAATTTCCATTTAAATATTTTTCATTATTTAAATAATTAATAATAAATATTATAATTATTAATTTCCATAAATTAATAATTTTATTGACAATATTTTATTATTAATTTAATTAATTTCAATTATTAATTTCGTTTAAATATAATTAATTATTTAAACAATTAATAATTGTTAATTAATTTCAAATTATTAATTACCATTTAAATATACTCAATATTTAAATAATTAATAATGTATAATTAATAATATTTTATTATTAATTTCATGTTTAAATAAACTCATTATTTAAACAATTAATAATGTTTATATTAATTACCGTTTAAATATACTCAATATTTAAACAATTAATATTGCCTATTTTAAGTAATTCACTTTACTTAAAATTTCCATTTCTTCTACTTGATTTCGCGACTACGATATTTGGGCTAGCATAGGGACCCGATGGACCTATAGATCATGGGCTTAATAATTAGTCAATTAATTGATTAACTCATAATCAGTTAATTACTTATTATCTAACTATGAATAATTCCACTATAGATTCATAGTGAACTCCCCTCACTATAGATGAGTTATGTCCATTTAGTTTATCTTTATTTATATCGTGATATATCCTTCACATGGAACCCTCATAATTACATGCGGATAAATTTACCGTTTTGCCCCTGTAATTACCGCTTTATCCTTGTGTTCCCGCGATTCTCCAATGAACTTTATCTTTAGTCGAACTAGAGATAATATACTTCTGTGATCAATAGAAGTCGTGGCGCCACTTGTTCATGTCTCGAATCAGTACATCAAGGGAGTTTCCTAAAGTTCCTAAAGTATTTAGGTATCGCACCGATACCTGGTTAATTTATAGGAAAGTTATGAATTCCATCTTGTGAAAATGAGTTCCCACTACTTATCTAGTCATGTTCCCAAAACAGGAGTGTATTGAGCGTTCTTACAGATCGCTCTCAACTATGTGAATCAAAGAACATAACTCCACAAATAGGAGTCCGCATTTCACTCAGGATTGAGATCTATCACGGTTGATAAACTTAGTTTGATATTCGATCATTTAAAAACCGGTACTAAGGAGAAATTTGATCGAACATCGTGGTCCTGTCTTATACAATCAACATTGTATATGATACTTCCATTTCATGTCTCCCACATGAATGATCAGGATTAAATCATTTGTCTACAAACAAAATGCGAAGCTATCAACAGTGTTACCAGGATAAGGTTCCCAAACGTTATCCATTTACTGTAGACACTTTTAAGTTACTCATCTCGACTTTAATCCTCTTGTATGA
Organism: Gynostemma pentaphyllum; assembly: GCA_028015215.1. Lineage (NCBI taxonomy): Eukaryota > Viridiplantae > Streptophyta > Magnoliopsida > Cucurbitales > Cucurbitaceae > Gynostemma > Gynostemma pentaphyllum. Next base: position 44,364,203 of record CM051354.1, on the reverse strand, counting down.
CTCACATACTAAGTCGTGATTTCATAAGAGTAACTTAGGGGTTTACTATTTGAATGTTTGATATTTATATATTTCCATATATTCCTAATATCGTCAATTGAATCAATCTAGATAATATAAAGAACTTATGTTTATTTATTTAATTTATTCGAAATAAATTATTATAATTAAATAATTACAAGTTCTAGGACACCATTCCTAACAATCTCCCACTTGTCCTAGATCTTTGGAGATTTGACTTGTAATTCCAGTCAAACTGGATGACTATCAACTATTTAGCCATGGTAGTCATTTTAATACTTTATCAGTAACGTTTTCATCTGTTTAGTATGTATTTCTTTTGTCTGATGTTAGTTTCATTAAGTGTAATAGATTCCATATTTTATCGCCATAAAATAAACTCTATTAACTATTGATTTGAAACCATCATGTTCAACCACCTTTCATTTACTAACAACTTAGTAATCACGCGAATCTAGAGTTTAGTTAGTAAAAACTTATTTTACTTATACTTAACTCATTTGATGTTTAATTCGCAAAGGTCTTTTGTCGAACTCTTACATGGAAGTAAATTCATGTTCGAATTTGAGCCCGTACAACTCATAAAATCTCTCATTTTATCTATGTACACTAACATACTATTTGCAATTATTATTTTAGTCACATTGGTTCTAGGATTCTCGAAATTCTTAAGCTCCCACTACAAAGTAATTCTCCATTACTTTCATTTGTTTAATGATTACAATTTTATACTTGTTATTATTTCAAAAATAATGTATAAGTATAAGTGACCATTTTTCAACTCCACTATTGAAAATTCGTGTCATTTTTATTTCACTTATTTTGAACTTTATTCATTGATTTTGAAGTCAATGAGTTTCACTTGGACTTCAAAAGTCATTTGGTTCGTATTATGACGCTCCCACTCAAATAAAGTTCTATAAGTAGTTTTACCATTTAAACTTTTAAATGACTACTTGTTTTATTGTGAAATAAAATCATTGTAATTCTTAAGTATGGTTTAAACTTTTTCAGTATCACTGATTTACTGAACTTTTCTTTGATAATTTGTGAATTCAATTATTCACTAATTATTACTCTCTGATTTCTGTTTTGTTTATTCCATATCAGTTATTACCTTTAAAACATCCTTTTAAATAACTGAATGTTTGGAATATAAGAAATCGATTTAATGTTTACTTATCACTTAAGTCCTAACATCTAAATGTCCAACTTTAGTGATGTTTAAGTCTAGTTATCTTTGATAAATCAAAGATATTTGATTTTACTTATCCCATAAGTTCGTGGATTAATATGGTTATCATCTCAAATTCCTTGAGAACCATCTTTAAGAGATTAATCCCTCTAACTTATTTAAGTAATTTTAGACTTAAGTTTTTAAACATTTTTAAACCTTTATAACTCATTTAGATATTCCGGAGTTTAGAATTTGGATTTGGAATTTATTTGTTTTACACTAAGTATTTTGAATAACCATCCAATCACACTTTGGAACTTTGTAATATAATTGTAAAGGAATATCTACCTAAATAACTCTTATTTAAAATATTCCCAAACTTGGTTCATACGAAATGAGAACCAATAGTTATTACATAATTCAAAATAAAAACAAATTGATCATTAAACTAAACTAGAAAACTATGGTTTTGGGAAGAGGAATATTTTCTTCCCTTTTAGACTATTGTAAAATCGGTTACGAGGAGAATAGGAAGAAGAAGAGTTTTCAATTTCGAAAATTGAAATTAGAAGCTTTTGAATGAACAAACCAAGACGTTTGTATTTATACGCAAAACAGTTTTCCAATTGAATTAGGAAATACTATTAAAATAAATACAAGATAAATGCCAAGAATAAAATCAAATTTTATTCCTTATTTATCTTACGTGCCGATTTTATGTGTATAAAATCATTAAGAAAAACTAATTTTTCTTTGTTTAATTTGTCTTTGGTTGAACATTCTTTTATATATTTATTTTAGACAAAATAATTCCACAATTATTTCCTAAAATATTATATATGACTCGATTTTGGTATTTAATAATTCAAATAATTTGAACCAAAATCCATTGAATTCATTAATTCAATCATAGATTCTTCCTTATTAATAAATCTTATTTATCGTTCTTCATATTTATTTAAATCAATCATTTAAATAAAATATTATATTCCGATTTTTGTACTTTATTATTAATAAATATTTATTATTTTCTATTTAAATAATCGAAATTATTTAAATTAATAATAAATAGGTTATTTAATATTATCCTTTTAAATAATCCATATTATTTAAAATTAATAATAAATGTTTAATTATTGATTTCCATTCAGGTAAACACATTACCTAAATAATTAATAATTATTTATTAATAATATTTTATTATTAATTACCATTTAAATAAACACATTATTTAAATAATTAATAACAATGATATTAATTTACATTTAAATAAACTCATTATTTAAATAATTAATATTGTCTGTCTATTCAAGTAAATCGCTTTACTTAAATTATTCACTTCCTTTTCTAGGAAACACGGTTCGCATAGTTCGGTTTGTTCTTTCCAAGTATAGTGACTAAAACAGATGCTATATTACCGAAATTTAAATAAACTTTATCTTACTAATCTAACATGCATTCAACATTCAAATACTCAAAATTTCGACATATAATTAAATATGATGCATGAATGCGAACATATTAATGAACAGAAAAGCCCTAAAACATGTTACTATGTCACGATATTTTAATGATACTAGGTGAAGTGCCGTCGAATGATAGGTCGTTACCATCATTAAACGAGATGCCACTCGAACAATTGACAACCTGGAATAACTCATATTCCTATGTCATTGTTTACCGTGTATTTGGTCCAGGAGTTTTGATAACAAAATTTATCAAATTTCTTTTAAGTGTGACCCACTAATTTAGTCTTTTAAATAAAATTGAAGAGTGTCTACGAAGTGTAGATTCATCTTCAATCAATCTCATTTAAAATTCTTTATCCCTTTCGGGAGACCCAACTTGATATTGATTTATACAATAAACCTTCCTATGAGAATGAACACTGCAGCAGTTGTTACAGAGGCCATGTATAAATCTCACGTTTGAGCCCATTAGTGGAGACCATAGGATACATTGACATGTTTCCTTCTCCCACTTAATATTTTGAGTTAGGGTTTCATAACTTAGACTAATTCAGGCTAACTCATTAATCCAAGTTTTAATTAACCTAATCAACTTTAACTCTTAAATTGGTTAGATTAATTTTATAAAGTGATTGTTCAAGTTTTCCTAATTTAAACTAATCACATTATGCGCCGTCTTAATAATTTTGATTTATTAATTTGAACTTTTCTCCCGGATCACTCCCGGCTAGAGGCGCTCCGTGTTAGGGGAACTTTATGAAACCTCATCGCCTCGGCAGAGCTTTCGCTGGAGATCCATTCAATTCAATTAATCTCAATTATTAATTTTTAATTAACCCTTAATTAAAAGTTTCTATTTGTTTATCTTATATGGATTTTGGCCCAATTGTTTAAACAATAATTCCATATTACAAATAATTCATTTAGTTTCTATTCAACTTTTAAACTAGATTTAACTTTTGAATTTTAACTAAATAAGCATGCTTTTAATTCTAAAACAATTAGAATATAATTTTCGATAATAACATTTATAAAATAAAATTATAGCATGCTTCACATACATTAGCATATAATAACACATATTATATCATGATGCATGTATGTACAATTAATAAAAATCATACAACCTATGGTGGGATTTTCTACATGACATACTCTTATGCATGAATATTATTTAAAACAATTATATCATACATATAAACAATTTAAATAATAAATAGCTAAATTGACCGGTATTCTTGGCACTATTTCTAAAACAGAAAATTAAAATTACAACTTAATTAAATCTTCCATTGTAGAATTTGAGGCTTTAACTTTCTCTCTCCTCCATGGTGTAGGCGTGGGCATGGGTATTTATGGGGTAAATATTATCTCCTTAATATTTCCATAAATACTTGTTTTAAAATAATTATCTTTTAATTATATGGAAAAAATAAAGAAAATATTTTCCATGTAATCTTATATCAATTTCTAAATTCATAATTTAAGATAGGGATATAATCTTTAAAAGGATTTTATCCTTATCTTAAATATTTAAATTTTTAAATTGAGATAACAAGATAATTATGTTAAAATATCTTACCATATCTTACCTTATCTTTTCTTTATATCCTCTTTGGGCGTGGACCTCATGGAATGGTGGAAAAAAAATTTCTCCTCCTCTCCCTTTGATTTAGCCGATTTTTGCCTCCTTTGGTATGGGAAAATTACAAATTTTTCCTATACCCTAAAATTAGGGTTTACAAATTTTCTACTAAAATTTAAAATCCTAAGTGCCTCAAGAATACCTAAACAGTCAATTAGCAAACCTCCACAATTTATATAGCACAATTTATATAAACATACATAAAACGATTTTTATGCAACCCACCAAATTTTCGAAAAAACACAAATTTGCATGATAATTAAAATTAGCTCTGATACCAATTGAAGGGATGATTTACTAAATTAGCGGAATTTATTTAGTAACACAAATTAACACTTAATTTAGGATCTATTAATATCATGCAATTTGTGATAAAAACATGTAGATTCATGCTAGTTTTTCGAAAATTAAAACCCTTTACTTACATTGAGTAAAATATGGAGAATCGGTTGGAGGTTTCTTTACAACCATCAAATCCTCAAGCAACACCTGGGATCTTCTACGCTATATCCCGATCGATCAAACGAAATCCGATTGTGGGATCGAACTTTAGAAGAAATTGGGAAGAAGAAAAATATTTTCTTCCCAATTTTGAATAGGGAAAATCGGCACTCAAGGGGGAGAGGAGGAAGAGAGAATTCCGAATTTCTAAGGAATTTAATTGTGTGATTTATGAATGACCCAACCCTCCTATTTATAGGAAAATAGGAATCTTAATCACATTAGGATTAATCTATAGAGATAAATACAAAAAGAATAAAGATTATCTCTTTCCTTTATCTTGCAATTTCGAAAATGCCATAGATAAATAGGAGATTATTTTCTTTTCTTTATTTTATTTATCTTGGGTAAATAAATCTATATAATTATTATAGGATATAATTTAAATAATTATCTCCTACAAATTATCTATGAAGGCCAAAATTAATAATAAATAATTAATAAATCAAATTTATTTAATTAATTATTTTGGGCCAATTTCAATTGGGTTCATTAATCCAATTGGGCTTGAAACTCTCTCTTAAATTAATAAGTCCAACTTAATTAATTTATTTATTAATTACCATTTAAATAAAATATTTTATTTAAACAATTAATAATATTAATATTTTCTCCCGACTAAATATTATCCAATTTATATTTAATTATTAATTTCCATTTAAATATTTTTCATTATTTAAATAATTAATAATAAATATTATAATTATTAATTTCCATAAATTAATAATTTTATTGACAATATTTTATTATTAATTTAATTAATTTCAATTATTAATTTCGTTTAAATATAATTAATTATTTAAACAATTAATAATTGTTAATTAATTTCAAATTATTAATTACCATTTAAATATACTCAATATTTAAATAATTAATAATGTATAATTAATAATATTTTATTATTAATTTCATGTTTAAATAAACTCATTATTTAAACAATTAATAATGTTTATATTAATTACCGTTTAAATATACTCAATATTTAAACAATTAATATTGCCTATTTTAAGTAATTCACTTTACTTAAAATTTCCATTTCTTCTACTTGATTTCGCGACTACGATATTTGGGCTAGCATAGGGACCCGATGGACCTATAGATCATGGGCTTAATAATTAGTCAATTAATTGATTAACTCATAATCAGTTAATTACTTATTATCTAACTATGAATAATTCCACTATAGATTCATAGCTGAACTCCCCTCACTATAGATGAGTTATGTCCATTTAGTTTATCTTTATTTATATCTGTGATATATCCTTCACATGGAACCCTCATAATTACATGCGGATAAATTTACCGTTTTGCCCCTGTAATTACCGCTTTATCCTTGTGTTCCCGCTGATTCTCCAATGAACTTTATCTTTAGTCGAACTAGAGATAATATACTTCTGTGATCAATAGAAGTCGTGGCGCCACTTGTTCATGTCTCGAATCAGTACATCAAGGGAGTTTCCTAAAGTTCCTAAAGTATTTAGGTATCGCACTGATACCGTTAATTTATAGGAAAGTTATGAATTCCATCTTGTGAAAATGAGTTCCCAGCTACTTATCTAGTCATGTTCCCCAAAACAGGAGTGTATTGAGCGTTCTTACAGACGCTCTCAACTATGTGAATCAAAGAACATAACTCCACAAATAGGAGTCCGCATTTCACTCAGGATTGAGATCTATCACGGTTGATAAACTTAGTTTGATATTCGATCATTTTCGTAAACCAGGTACTAAGGAGAAATTTGATCGAACATCGTGGTCCTGTCTTATACAATCAACATTGTATATGATACTTCCATTTCATGTCTCCCACATGAATGATCAGGATTAAATCATTTGTCTACAAACAAAATGCGAAGCTATCAACGGTGTTACCAGGATAAGGTTCCCAAACGTTATCCATTTATCGTAGACACTTTTAAGTTACTCATCTCGACTTTAATCCTCTTGTATGACTCACATACTAAGTCGTGATTTCATAAGAGTAACTTAGGGTTTACTATTTGAATGTTTGATATTTATATATTTCCATATATTCTTAATATCGTCAATTGAATCAATCTAGATAATATAAAGAACTTATGTTTATTTATTTAATTTATTCGAAATAAATTATTATAATTAAATAATTACAAGTTCTAGGACACCATTCCTAACACCTGCATCATTGTAAATTCTGTTTTCTTTCAAGATACAAACAAGGGAAATGCAGCCTGATTCCAAACGCCCGCATGTTCTATTTACCGCTGACCCCACGTCTGCAACGGTTGTATTCATCGAATGTGACAGCCTCGCACATGAGATGGCATCACGAGCATTCACAGGATGAAGGTGTTATGAGAGATCCCTCAGATGCTGCGGCATGAGAGCATTTAAATAATTGTCATCCGGATTTTGCACAAGATCCGAGAAACGTCAGATTGGGCTTATGCACAGATGGCTTCAACCTGTTCGGGGCATTCGGGGCACAATATTCAGTTTGGCCAGTCATGGTAACCCCGTATAACTTTCCTCTCTCGATGTGCATGCGAGACCCGGTGATTTTTCTAACAGTGATCGTACCTGGTCCGAAAAGTCCAAAACAGAAACTGGATGTGTATTTGCAACCACTTGTTGCAGAGTTGAAAAGGTTTTGGGATCGACGGTGTTATGACGCACGACATTTGAAGAAACAAAATTTCTTGATGCACGCCGCGTTAATCCGGACGATCGTGACTTCCCTGCGTATTCAATGTTGTCAGGTATGTTGATCTTTAATTGCTTTCATATACATTTTTGAGTCCGTGTTTAGCTTTTGTTATTGCTTTCCTTAGTCGGTGTAGTTAATTGTGTGAACCTTAATTTCCTCCTCTTAAAGGATGGAGTACGGCGGGGACATACGCATGTCCACATTGCATGCTAGACACGGATGCATTTTATCTCGGAAACGGCCGGAAAACTTGTTGGTTTGACTGTCATCCGTCGATTTTTGCCGTTGAATCACACTTTCCTGTTCAAACGGCAATGACCTGGAAGAAGGGTCGACGAGTAAGAAAACAAACCCCCCCGACCATGTATAGTGAAAGACAGATTCTTCACCAGGTATAGATGCTATAGGGATGCGGAAGATTACAGGTGGAAGGTGCAGAGAGTGCAAACAATGCGCCGGGAAAAACACTGGTTGGAAGAAACAGAGTATTTTTTGGGATCTACCGTATTGGGAAGATCTACCGATTAGACACAATCTTGATGTAATGCATATCGAGAAGAATTTCTTCGACAACATTTTCAATACGATTTTGAACGTTCCGGGAAAAACGAAAGACAATCTGAAGGCACGTTACGATATACGGGAGATATGTCACCGTCCTGAGTTGGAGCCTGACGACAACGATAATTACGCAAAAGCAAAGTACATGTTGACGACGGATGAAAAGAAAACATTATTTGAGTGGATCAAATCCATCAAATTCTCGGACGGATACGTTTCAAATTTGAGTCGGTGTATAGACAGTAAAAAACATATCATGTTCGGGATGAAAAGCCACGACTGTCATATATTCATGCAACGATTGATGCCCGTCGCGTTTGACCGTTCCTAGAGAATAGACATTGGGAGCCGCTTGCCCGGCTAAGTGTTTTTTTCAGGGACTTGACATGTACAAAGTCGACGGAAGCTACCGTCGCTTCAATGAGTTCGAGAGATCGCCGTTATTATTTGTAAGTTGGAGCGAATGTTCCCACCTGGCTTTTTGACTCCATGGAGCATCTTCCAGTGCATCTTCCATACGAGGCATTCTTAGGGGGTCCCGTACATTACCGCTGGATGTACCCATTTGAAAGGTAAGCACAGTTATTTTGTAATGTACGCGAATAAATCAGTACAGTGATCATCGAATGTAAATTATGTTTTGTACCCACAGGTACTTACGTCGGTTGAAAAAGATGGTTGGAAATAGATCACGAGTAGAAGGATCTATCTGTAGTGCGTACCTGACGCGAGAGACTACCATATTTTGTTCATACTACTTTGATCAACACATTGCAGAGCAGTTTCGACCGGCGAAATGAAACATTGTCGAAAATTTACTTGAAGGTGTTGACATGAACGACTTGCCGATTTTTACGAAACCTGGCATGACAGTTGGAAGATCAATGCGTAGGCCGTTGACCGATTCTGAGTATCACGTAATGCAGCATACGTGTTATGCAACTGCGCAGAGATCGAGCCTTACATAGAGTGAGTTTGTAACTTAACATTATTTTATCGCATAAACAATTACAAACTATTTGCTAACTATTTTTGTAACACATACAGATTATTTCTAAACGGTTCGAATGACACGAGTTGGTCTTACGGACGCTGAGGAGGGGTGGGTCAATAATCGACAAAGAGTTTCGTTCTTGGTTCAGCGCATACGTGAGTTATTTTAAATTGTCAAAAAACCGTTGCATTATGTTGAAACAATTACTATCTTCCTAACATTACTATATGTGGACAATGACACAGGTTGACTCCCCTACATTACTGGTGGATGATCCTCGCATCATTTCTTTGGCAAAGGGACCTGGACGGATAGCAAGGTCGTATGGTGGATATGTCGGTAACGATTCTGATTTCAAACGAGGCGCATTCGGTGAACGGGCAACAAACAACAACGGTGGTGTTTGCATAAAAGGTCACGTGTTCAAGACAAACGAAGACGATTACCTGAGTAATCGATGAGATTCTTGAGATTCAATACGCAAGTCCGACGCTAAAACGTATTGTTCTGTTCAACTGCACTTGGTTCGAGACAACAAGACGAGGCGGAGTCCGTAAGATTGATCATTTACAAATCGTTGAGGTAAACAAGTCTAAGCATATGCGCACCGCGATAGGTTCGTCCCGGCTTCACAGGCGATTCAAGTTTATTACCCGAACTATCCGATTAATAGACGAGATCCTGACGATTGGTTAGTTGTTTGTAAAGTTAAACCACGCCAGGTAGAAGAAAACTTGTCCGAGAAAGACGACCATGCAGAGGAAGTCGTTGCTTTTCAAGAAGATGAGATAAGATGTCGTGCAATCGACGATGGTCGAATGCAAAATCTTGTTCGGCCCTTTGAACGATGGAACGATAACATTGCATGATGATGATGATACAAATGCTTCCACTTCTCACGCACGTGATATTGATGCTGAATTTATTTGAGACGATGAATCTGATGAAGAAACAGAAGAAGAAGAAGAAGAAGAAGAAGAAGAAGAAGAAGAAGACTTTATGTGATGGACTTCTTGGAGACGATGATGAATGAGATATTTTGTTAACTTGATTATTCAAATATGTGTGTGTAACGTCCCGTTATTTTGAAGTGAATTTTTTTTATTTTATTTTATTTTATTTGTTTATTTATTTATTTCAATTTAAGTATTTAGTTTAATTATTATTTTGTAATTTCGATTTTAGTAGTTAATTTTGACCGAAATTCGTTTTAATCGTTTTAATGCTCTAAATTTATTTCGGTGACATTAATAATTATTAATACGCCAATTAATAATTATTAAATCACCTTTAGATTTATTTAAGAGCTTCGAGTTTCATTTTAGAAGTCAAAAGTCGTAAAAGGACGCAACCGTCATTTCCGATTTCTTAAAAAACTATCCAAACACTATTCACCTCTTATTAATATCTTCTTTGACTTCCATTGACCAAAAAACTTCATCTTCTTCATCCATTTCTTCTCCAAACCCGAGCAACAAAGGGAAGAAAAGAGAAGAGGAAGAAAGTCTCGCCCCGGCTTCGTTTCTTGGCCGTTTTGCGTGATTTTGGATGCGTTGGAAAGCTCTCGCCGAGACCTTTCTACCCATTCCACTCTTAGAACGTTTCCAACTCTCTAAGGTAAGCCCTAGATTTCGAATTCTCATAGTATTTCCATGGAAATTGATTCAAGCTTTTGAGTTCTTGGCCAAAACTCTCATTCCCTTCCAGTTTAATTGTTGAATGTTGATGGAAAACTTATTGGGTAACTATTACTTGACTTTCCCTTAACCCTAAAACCGAGTTTCAGTCGAAGCCCTTCCCGTTTAAAATTTACCTTTTGGGATTTGAATATGGGTTATAAATTATTGAAATAATGATTATTGTAATTCAATTCGGGAATTGGCTTATTGTTTAAAAACCCTAATTATCGATACCCATTGAAATCGGGAATATCGAAATTGCTTGAAACCAATTCGAAACACATCTAAATTGCCTAAAAGCCGGAAAACCAAACCCAAGACCCACTTTTCATGGGGGGGCCGAGAGCCTCATAGTGGGGTTTTTGGGGTTGTTCGTTGTTTTGAGCTTTTAGTTGTTAATTGATCGATGTATGTTTATTTATTAATTGTTAGATGTAATTAATTGTAGGTGTTTCGGATCATTGCTTGATCATGCTTTCGGAAACTTGGAGCGAAATCTTATTTGGCTAAGGTGAGAATAGTTAGAATTTAAAGTATCTATAGAAAGCAAATAAGTGTGAAGGTTTGTAGAGTGTGAAACTAAGATTAGAATCCGAATCTAAGATTAGAGGGATGTGAGTTAGTGCCCTTAGGATTAAGAGTTAATCCTTAAAGTGAGAACTTAGAAGTTCTCAAGGAAAGTATTGAATCTTAGAAGATTCTAAGTTAGATTCTATTCGAACTTAAGGTTGGATCATTGGAAGTTAAAAGATCCAAACTTGTATTTAGAACGATTAATAGAACCTCGGATTATATTGGAAGTTTAGAATCCTTGAAGGTATAGGTTAATCGTTTAAGATATGATTTTACTTTTATTATTGATACCGGAGTTCGATCGACATATCGTTCGTCCGAGATTACTATCTATTTTACTTATGTCCTTTACCTTATGTCTTTACTTTTGCTCCTTTAATTTATGCATGTCTCGGTTACTTTAACATTTACATTTACTTTATTTACTTTTGCAAGCATATGCATAACATCTCGCATCATTGAAAAGAAAAGAAGTTGAATGGTAAGTTGCGGACGTACACATTACTTCCTCATGTGGAGTTGAATGGTAAGTTACGGACGTACACATTACTTCTCATGCATAGGAAGTTGAATGGTAAGTTACAGGACGTACGCATTACTTCCTCATGTGGAGTTGAATGGTAAGTTACGGGACGTACGCATTACTTCCTCATACATAAAGGCAATTGCGGAATCCTACGGGATGTCCTCATGCATTCACGATTTTGATTGATGATATAGAGAATCAAGATGTTATATTTTATACAAAGTTTATTTACTTTACTTATTCTTTGTCATAACGAGTAAATGGATGAGGATTGACTACAAGTGTAGTAATGTCATACTTTGGAGAAAATGGAATAGAATTACCTAGATTTTGGAGAATTCTAGGAAAGAATGTGTCAGTTTAATTGGACACAAATCGAAATGCGAGTTTGAGGTCTATCTTTACTTTTTATACTTATTATTCTCACTGGGCTTAAGTTGTTAGCTCATGATATTACAAAAATTTCAGGTAATGCCCTGGCTAGAGGCCGTGGAAGGCGAGATGGTGCTACGTGATCGAGGGATGCTGACCTCGAGATGGACTCTTCTGTTGTAAAGTTTATGAATTTTACTTTTGAGAACTTTGAAGGATTTTTGAATTATACTTTGTATTTAGCTCATAAGAGCTTTTTATCGTTGTTTTTATGATATTACATCTTGAACTCCTGATTGGAACTTAATGTTCCATGTGATTTTATTAGATTTGAAAATTAGGATGTAAACAGGTTTTCGGCATGCCAACTTTCAAACAAAACCACGCAAAATTTTCTTAAAATAAAAGACTTCCGCTGTTTTCTCTGATTATAATTTATTTAAAAAGTGACGGGTCGTCAAAGTGTGTATGTGTTTAATTAATTAAAACTATTTCTTTTAAGAAATGATTAAAATATATATATATATATATATATATATATATATATATATATATTAATATTTGCGACCATGTGGTCGCAATTTCACACAAAAGGTGACCACATGGTAGTAATTTAGAAGGGAAAGGCGACCAAATGGTCGCAAATATGAGCGGTAAATTTAAATTCTCATGAAATTTATGGCGGTGAATTTAAACATTACGACCATCTGGTAGCAATATTTGGCGGTGAATTTCATTATTGCGACCAGATGGTCGCAATTCTTGATGGGACTCGTGATATGACAGTTGTTCTGGATCATGGCAAAGTGGCGACCATATGGTCGCTTTTTCAAGAAATGCTACCATATGGTCACCAATATCTCAAGAAATGCGACCATTTGGTCGCATTTTCCCCAGCACGCGCGACCTTTCGTTTCTTGTCATTATTACAGATTTGCGACCACTTGGTCGCAAAATCTGATTTAAAAACAGATCCCTTTTCCTTTCCCCTGTTTCTTTTCTTCCTTTCTCTTTTTCTTTCTCCCTTTTCTTTCTTTTCTCTCTTTCCCCCGTTCCGTTCCTCGTTCTTTTTTCCCCGTTCCTACCCTACTCTAAACCTAAACACCCTAAACCTCCAATCCCGGTTTCTATTACGAGGTTAGTTTCGTATCCGTTTTAAGTTATTTTTAGTCAGTTTTAGTTTAAGTTTTAGTTTAAATTTAATTAGTTTAGTTTAATGTTGTTAATTTCATTAATTTTAGTTTAATTAATGTAATTTAGTTTAATTAAGTACTTAGTTTACTTAAGGTTAATTAATCTAATTTCGTTTACTTTAATTAATTGATACATTTTAGTTCAATCAATCTAATTTTAATTTAGTTTAATTTAATTAATTTGTTTAGTTAAGTTTAGTTTTTATTAATTAATGTTAGTAATTAAATTTAATTAATGTTAGTTAAATTTAATTAATTTTAGTTTAGGGTAATCTAATAGTTCAAATCTTCATTACTTAGTTTACTTTAATTAATTTCTTAGTTTAGTTTATTTTAGTTTTAATTAATTAATGTTAAGTTTAATTTAATTAATTTTAGTTCAATTAATCTAATTTATTTTAATTCTTCATTACTTAATTTAGTTTAATTCAATTAATTTTAGTTTCAATTAATCTAATTTTAATTTACTTTAATTCAAATTAAATAATTAGTTTATTTTAGTGTTAATTAATTAATGTTAAGTTTAATTTAATTAATTTTAATTCAATTAATCTAATTTATTTTAATTCTTTATTACTTAATTTAGTTTAATTCAATTAATTTTAGTTTCAATTAATCTAATTTTAATTTACTTTAATTCAAATTATATAATTAGTTTATTTTAGTTTTAATTAATTAATGTTAAGTTTAATTTAATTAATTTTAGTTCAATTAATCTAATTTATTTTAATTCTTCATTACTTAATTTAGTTTAATTCAATTAATTTTAGTTTCAATTAATCTAATTTTAATTTACTTTAATTCAAATTAAATAATTAGTTTATTTTAGTTTTAATTAATTAATGTTAAGTTTAATTTAATTAATTGTAGTTCAATTAATCTAATTTATTTTAATTCTTCATTACTTAATTTAGTTTAATTCAATTAATTTTAGTTTCAATTAATCTAATTTTAATTTACTTTAATTCAAATTAAATAATTAGTTTATTTTAGTTTTAATTAATTAATGTTAAGTTTAATTTAATTAATTGTAGTTCAATTAATCTAATTTATTTTAATTCTTCATTACTTAATTTAGTTTAATTCAATTAATTTTAGTTTCAATTAATCTAATTTTAGTTTACTTTAATTCAAATTAAATAATTAGTTTATTTTATTTTTAATTAATTAATGTTAAGTTTAATTTAATTAATTTTAATTCAATTAATCTAATTTATTTTAATTCTTCATTACTTAATTTAGTTTAATTCAATTAATTTTAGTTTCAATTAATCTAATTTTAATTTACTTTAATTCAAATTAAATAATTAGTTTATTTTAGTTTTAATTAATTAATGTTAAGTTTAATTTAATTAATTTTAGTTCAATTAATCTAATTTATTTTAATTCTTCATTACTTAATTTAGTTTAATTCAATTAATTTTAGTTTCAATTAATCTAATTTTAGTTTACTTTAATTCAAATTAAATAATTAGTTTATTTTAGTTTTAATTAATTAATGTTAAGTTTAATTTAATTAATTTTAATTCAATTAATCTAATTTATTTTAATTCTTCATTACTTAATTTAGTTTAATTCAATTAATTTTAGTTTCAATTAATCTAATTTTAATTTACTTTAATTCAAATTAAATAATTAGTTTATTGTAGTTTTAATTAATTAATGTTAAGTTTAATTTAATTAATTTTAGTTCAATTAATCTAATTTATTTTAATTCTTCATTACTTAATTTAGTTTAATTCAATTAATTTTAGTTTCAATTAATCTAATTTTAATTTACTTTAATTCAAGTTAAATAATTAGTTTATTTTAGTTTTAATTAATTAATGTTAAGTTTAATTTAATTAATTTTAATTCAATTAATCTAATTTATTTTAATTCTTCATTACTTAATTTAGTTTAATTCAATTAATTTTAGTTTCAATTAATCTAATTTTAATTTACTTTAATTCAAATTAAATAATTAGTTTATTTTAGTTTTAATTAATTAATGTTAAGTTTAATTTAATTAATTTTATCTCAATTAATCTAATTTATTTTAATTCTTCATTACTTAATTTAGTATAATTTAATTAATTTTAGTTCAATTAATATAATTTTAATTTACTTTTATTCAAATTAATTAATTAGTTTATTTTAAATTATTTACTTAATTTATGTTAGTTTAATTTACATTATTTAAATAATTAATTAATTTAATTTATTTCAATATTTTACTTACGTAATTAGTATTAAATTAGTTTATTTTGGTTGTAGGATTATGACGGGCAGACGACGTCCTCCCCAGTCAGACGAGCCTGACAACGCGGGTGACGAGGGGTCTACGCAGACGCCATCGCCGCCGCCCCTAATGCGGACGACTACAGAGGAGTTGGACATCCTCTTCGATTCACGAGACGGGACTTTGCCGCCACGCTCGATGATCTTGCCCTCGAGACCGAAGCTGCGACACCACGATCGCCGCAGACTCCCTTGGCCACGACTCCCGGCTTAGCATCAGGGTATGCGTCTGCGTCCGGGACGGATCCAGCTGGCCCCTCCACTTCATGCACGCAGCCGTCTCGGGCCGCAGACTCTACCCTTCGGATTGAAGGGGATACGTAAGTAATGTTGTTTATTATTTTAATTACTTAATTTTTAAACCTTTAAACTTTTTTCAAAGTGTTTTTTTTTCCCGTTAACTAATAGTTTCTAATAGCACAATAATTTTTATGATTTTTCAAAGTACAGCCGCATACAACCGTTTCAAAACGGTTTCGCGAGGTCCTCCAGAGCATGCCTCTACCCAGCGACCTTCGCTGGCAGAAGATTCCGACGACGGAGAAACGTCGGATGTATGACAATTGGAAGGTAAAAAACATAATTTATTTTCATAATTAATTAATTTTGAAATTTATAGAAATAAATTTATTACTTTAACAATTTTTTATTTCAATTTTTTCAGGGCAAGTTTCTTGTTATCGATCCCGATATCACGGACGGTAGATTGTTCCCCCTATGGGACAGTCACGTCCGGGATCGATTCAAGGACCTCATGTACCAGGCGCGCAGAAAGCAAGCAGCAAACCGCCCTGTGTGGATGAGCCCGGAGGACCACGCGCGGCTTCTCGCGAGCTTGAGCACTCCTGAGGGCAAGGCAGTGTCAACCAGGAATAAGGCCAACCGCGCGAAGAATCCCACCAAACAC
Source organism: Gynostemma pentaphyllum (assembly GCA_028015215.1). Taxonomy (NCBI): domain Eukaryota; kingdom Viridiplantae; phylum Streptophyta; class Magnoliopsida; order Cucurbitales; family Cucurbitaceae; genus Gynostemma; species Gynostemma pentaphyllum. The sequence goes on along the minus strand of CM051354.1, from coordinate 44,347,619 downwards.
ACATCGGGGGCCCGGACACACGACGAGCACCATCGTCGATTGGTAAGTTTTTTTTTCGTCAATTTCTTACTTACGTACTTTTTTCTCATTTTCTTTTTTCAATTAGTTATTAATTTATTATGTTTTATTCTTCAATCTTTAATTTTTTAGGAAGCGAAGCACGGACGCCCCGTCCCGCCCGATGAGCTGCACCGCGTTCTTCACACGAAGAAGGACAGGACGTTCGTCGACGATAAGGCGAAAGCAGTTCAGGTATTTAATAATTTTTTCAATTATTATGTTTTCTTTAAAATTTTTCCTACCTTATATATTAACTATTTTATTTTCTGAATTTTAAATGTTTAGGAACGTTTCACGGAGTCCTTGAGTCAGCGGTTGCCCACACCAGACTCGCAACCGACTCAGGAGGACCGTAGAGAGGCGTTCTTGGAGGCTGCTGGAGGGGTTCGGCTTGATGGGTCAGTTCCTGGGCTCGGCTCGTACGGGCGACGTATTTACGCACATGTGCTCCGGCCTCAACGGAGCAGAGCGAGCACTAGCTCCGGCCCTTCTCCAGTTGAGCAGCAGCTGCGCACGGACATGGACGTTATACGTGAGGACTTCGTTACTCGAGTCGCTGCGATTGAGGCCGACATGCAGGCACGAGTCGAGGCCCAGGTCGCACCAGCTTTGTCCGCGTACTTCAGATCCCTAGGCGACGACCCTTCATCATCGACGCCTCCTCTGCCACCCCCCGCCCCTCCGCAGTAGTTCTAGGATGCTTTCGTCTGTATAAAACGTTTTTTGAATAATTGATATATATATTTTTTATTTTAATTCCAATTTTTTGTTATTAAATTTTATTAATTAATTAAATTAATAATTAATAATTAATAATTAATTAACTAATTAACTAATTATTGAAATTTAAATTTAAAAAAAAAATTCTTAAATGCGACCATATGGTCACTTTTAACGCGACCATCTGGTCGTATTTTGACTGAGTCTAAAAGTGACCATTTGGTCACATAACATACGACCATTTGGTCACTTTTGTATGTGACTAATTGGTCACTTATATTTCACATAAATTACGACCAGATGGTTACTTTTTAGGCGACCATCTGGTTGTATTTTAACTGAGTCTAAAAGTGACCATTTGGTCACACAAAATACGACCATTTGGTCACTTTTTTATGTGACCAATTGGTCACTTATCTTCAAGATAAATTACGACCATATGGTCACTTTTTAGGCGACCATCTGGTCGTATTTTCAAAAGGTTGACTTTTTGCGACCAAAAATTTATGGTCGTATATTTGTGACTATCCAGTCGCACAAATTCTGGACCGACCAGCTTTTTGGCCACCACTTATTTTGTCGCTTTTTTGGTCGCATTATAGACAAAAAACGAGCACTTGGTCGCAATTTCATGGTCGCAAATTGACAGTTTTTTTGTAGTGGATATATTGGAGTTAATTAATATCCTAAACCTTGCAATTTCTTAAATGGTTTCTTTTAAATGGTATTTTAAGAATTTATATTTTTGAAAATAGCAAAAAAAAAATAGAAATTTTTTAATAATGACATTTCTCACACTGAGTTCCACCAATCTTAGACTGAGAAATGTCATTTTTTTAAATATTTCATGTAACAACCCAACTTTCCAAAACATGAAAATAACAATTACGCAGCGGAAATATATATAAACATCAATTCAAAAACAAATCTTTCTTATTTAAATAAAATGAAACAGTTCTTCACTTCTATTCAAACTTAAAATTCTCAAAATAAATAAAACATTTCAACACGGTTTGAGTGAGCTCGTTTTAAAACGAAAACTTATTGTAACAACTTGAACCAAATCAAAGAAAAATCCAAATGCAAGTAAAACATGAAACATAAGAATTAAAGATCATTTAAATCCCAATATTCAATTAAATAAGAAAGAAACATTATTGTCGGCTTGTAAATCCAAGCCCAACCAATCACCATCCACGACCCCGTCATTTGCCAGTTTTCTTCTTTTTATTACCTGAAAAAAAAACATTGTAGCATCATGAGGCTACGTCCAGTGAGAATAAAGTTAATTTAAGAGCAACGCCATGAGAAACTTTCTAAATTCCTTAAGTCCATATTCGGCCTCACAACTTCCAAATACTCTCAACTTCCGAGGCATAATTTCAACTCTAGAGAATATCCCATTTTTATATTCCTTTTTACTCAATGCCTTAGCTCCACTTTATTCACAATTAAAGTGAGCCGAACACTCAAAGTAATGAACCTGTGTCACCACGTTCGACTTTTGAGTTATTCTTCTTATGAGTTTGCAAGACTCACAAGCGAACCTACAAGTTTATTCTCTCTCATTGATCAAATAGAATGAACCTACCCTGCTAAGTGTAATTAAGTTGTGCACAACTCTAATTCACCCCTTAACGGTTTATTCTTCATTAAGTATGGCCCTACTTAATGCGAACCTCCAACCACATTATCTAAGGCATCGAAATAATGTGTTTTATATAAATGCATCACTACCAGAATGCATGACAAAGCCTAGGCCCAGTTTCTAGCTCAGAAAACCCGTTTCCTCCTAAAACTGACCTTAAATAGGCTAAATATCAAAAATTCCAATTTCTGGAAAATCAATGTAAATACAGCATTTAAAGGGTCTAAAAATGCCTAAAATTAGATCTCTAACTCACAAGATGGTCCCTCGAAGAAAACCCACTCTAAAAAGCTAAACTAGCTAGACTAGCGTGGTTTTACTTCTTTTTCGGCGCTAACCGGTAAGACAATTTTATAAAATTTTCCAGCAGCTTTTAAGGCCTCTAATCAGCCCCAAAATCACCTAGACACACTCAAGAATCATCCAAAAATAATTTCCCACCTAAACTCCCAAGAAAAGGTCTTCGACTGGACTAATCTCCATCTAAGACTCTATTGATCCTACTACAATAAGTCAAATTCCAGCAGCTTTTCTAAGTCTTAAAGCATCCAAAAAGTATCTAGAAATCCTATAATCATCACTTTAAAACCAATCAATTAGAGAATCCAATGGTAACATCAATCTATAACATCCAAAAAGCATGCATGCCATTAATTATTAATTTACTTAACTCCAATTCAAAGATTCATACGATCATTTAAAGCATACTTAATACATCACACCAAATACTTTACTCCAATCACACAACCCAGAAACAGTCATACTTATAAAGAAACAGAAAATTAAACATGCCAATGATCAAAGATTAACTAAATTCTCACCTTAATCCCAATTAATGCAAAAGCAAAACAATTCAAAAAGTGCTTCCTTCCTCAATTCCACAACCTGAAATCAAGGTCTAAGGTTCTTAAAACCTACACAAAATATCTAAAAACAAATATCTAAAATTATAGGCCAACACGGATCGATCAACGGGAAGGAAAAACGCGAAGGCAACCCCGAAGGGCTGCCTTCCTGCATCGGCCAACAGTAGCCCAAAGGGGCTGCTGCCATGGCTGTTCTTTTGTCGACGACGGCGGTCCCAACGGTGTTTTCGAAGGCTAATTTGGTGATTGGTTTGATCGGTAAAGGCCTTTTTCAAAATTTAGGATTCTAGGGTTTCTAAGGTTTGAATCAAAATTTAATCAACAAGGGTTTGAGAAATTGATTTTAATAAAACAACCAATCCAAGATCAACAATCTACAACTTAAAAGAAATTGTTGAAAGAAGAACCAATTTACCTTTCTTGATTGAATTTTGAAGTTTTCCCAATTCCTCCAAACAACTCTAAATTGAACCCAACGAATGATCACCAAAAACTATAAAGAAGAGAAGGAAGAATTAATGGAGAAAATCCGGCCTAACCCTTCCTTGGGCGGCGGCAATGGGAAGAAGAAGAAGAAAAGATGATGAACCCTACCTTTCTTTTCTGTCTCTGTACGTTCTGTTCTCTGTCAAGCCTTCATTCTTTTTTTTTTCTTTTCTTTCCCTCTCCCACGCCACTTCACCTCCTTTTTTTTTTTTTTTAAAATAAAACCAAAATAAAGATAATTCATAAATTTAATTCCTGTAAAAAGAATTAAAATTTTAATCACCACCTCCTCCTCAAACATAATAAAACAATCCCACCTATTTAAATAAATAAATTGTTTATTTAAATATTACTTACCGGGAACGGGTCGTCACATTTCAAAACATTTTCTATTCTTGAAATTATTGATAAAAAAAAATATCATGTTGGAATTTCTCTTTCTTAAACTATAAACAAATAAATTATTTGTTTAACAAATATTAGCAATGCAATTTTTTATTACTATGACAATGTTTTGTCATTTTGCAATATATTACACACTATTAAAATCTAGTCATGGGATGTAATCTTCATCTTAGTATATGTAATAATCACAATGTTACAACTCTATAACTTTAAGAACAAATATAATACTTAAAATATATTTTTTAATAAAAAAAATATAATAAATTTTTAAAGAATATAACTATAAACGGGCTCGAGTCTCACAAAATTGTCGATACCCTTTAGACTCAACTCAACAAGGTGTAAGGATGTATAAAGTGGAGATGAAAAGCTGTTCACTCTAATATGGAACCAGAACTCTTTTCTCCTCAAATGCTAAACACGTCACAAATTCCATGACTTTCGTATATCATTTTATATATCTAATCCAACAAAAGAAAAAAAAAAAAGAAATATGATCGAGAGAGGCCATTGTTATAACTTTAAAGAAAAATATCAAATATTTAGGGATTGTTTGGTACCCTTCTAAATTTCTGTTTCTTATTTCTATTTTTCATTTTTTAAGAAATAGAGTTGTTTGGTAACTGTTCTTGTTTTTTGTTTTTTTTTTTTTAAGAAATTGTTCCCAAAATTGTGTATAAATTTTAGAAACAACGAATTATTGTTTCTTGTTTCCAAATTTTTCAATAAAGTAATATCGTTACTTTGTCCCGTTTTAACTTAATATAATATATTTATCCAAAAATGAAATTGATATAATATTTTTGAATAATTTATTTTAAAAATTAATTTTCACATTTTTTTTAATGAGAAACAAAATAAGAAACAGCTATCAAACACGTTTCTCTTTTTTTTTTCCTTCCTAAAAACAAGAAATAAGAAAGAGTTAGCAAACATGGTTCCCTTTCAATTAAAAAAAAACATAACAAGAAATTAGAAAAAGAAATGAGAAATAAGAAACAGAAACTTGGAAGGTTATCAAACGGCCTTAATAACTCAATTGATAAAATATAATATATTTTGTCAAATAAAATATCAGTCCTATATCAACATCATAAAAATATTCAAAAGAAAAAATATTATTATTATTCATTAAATAATAATCTAAATATGGGCCTCATTATGAATATGACTGAGAGTAGGTGAAATACTTACCCATATAAAGAAGAGTAATGTGTTTAATTAATAGGGGGAGCCACCCTTATTAATGAGTAGAGAGGGGAAACATTGATGGAAAAATCTATGTTTCCTCTTTTTTAGAGGGACATATTTTTTTTCCTTTTTCTGCCTATTACTTCATCCAAAGCTGGGGATGGATGTTAAATTGGTAATTGTATTTTTTTTTCCCATCTCAATTCTTTTATCGTATTTAAATCCTGATTTTTTTTTTTTAGATATTACATTAAATTGGGGGGAAATGGATTCCAACCTTCGATTTTATGAAAAGTGAATAACTACCTAACCAGTTGAGTTATGCTCATGTTGAATTTATATCTTGAATTTAGATTATAGATGTTTTTATAATTTCAAAAAATTGACCGATGACGTGAAGAGAAGAGAACTAACATAAAATAAAATGTCAAGTTTGAAACAATTATTTGACTTTTGTAAAGATAATATTCTATCTATATGATTGGTCAAACTTTTGATCCACACTAAAAATTTGGAAAATTTCAACGGTGAGATTTTTTTTAATAATATCTATAAACTAATTATTTGAAAAAAATATATATTTATAAATGTCATTTTTTAAACAAGTATATTGATGATTGACTATGATAACTAATTGATTGATTGTGATATATTATAATTACTCCACGTATTAAATATTGATTGATTGTGATATATGATATATCATTCATTGCGTGTTCAATAAAAATAATATATTTAGAAAAAAATTAGATTTTTTTTAATTTGTAATTATTTTTTTTAAAAAAATACTATATTTGTAAATATTATTAAAAAAATAGATTTGTAATTATTTTCATTTTTTAAAATTTAAGAGAGGATATTTTGAAATAATTGAAAATATGATAAAATGGAGAATTATATATCAACCAAGGAAATTACCTACAATTATTTCAACAATGTTTATTTATGTCAACTATCAATTGTATTTCTTGTTTTCGTCCCTTTCTGCGTTTCCTATTACCTTTTTATAGGTTTCTTCATTATTATTATTTTTAATTAATTTTAGCATTAGCGATATTAGATTTTGATTATCATCCCTACAAATATAGTGTGATGTGGATAAATAAGAGAAAATTTTATGTATTTTCTCATAAAAAGGAAACTCGTTAACTTTATAGATGATTAATGATAATTGATTTAATGTGTATAAGAACAAGAAATCTTGAGGTGCAACCTATGTAAGAATTAATTAGAGATATAGTACTTTAGTTCACTCAATTTCAAAATTACTAAAAGGTTACAATCAATATAAAAAATATCCAATAACCACCATTTTTGGTGGTGATCTTGTGGTTTTCATTTTTAATATTGTCTAACTTACCCTTTATCTCTCTTAATAACTATTATCTTATTAATTAAATATCATTTAATTCATTTTTTTTTTCATTCAAATCAATCTTTCCCTGATTTTAGGAATCCTTATTTATTTCATGATTAAGAAATTCAACCTAGATTTTCTTCTTCCCCGTTTTATCATAATATACAAATTCAACCTATATTTTCTTCTTCCTTCACTCAATCTCCTCCTCTAAAACTCATCAACGTTTTCTCTCCTCATCAACTCATCAACGTTTTCTTCTCCTTATCAACGTTTTCTTTCCCAAATTTCTACACAAAAGTCAGAATCACATGTATGATTCCCAGATTTCAATTTCAACTTTCATTGTTTTTTACTTTTCGTATATCTCACGTTTGTCTCTTTCTTTCTCTTACTGATTTTGTATTTTTATTTTTATTTTGCCAAAATCGAAGATGATTTTCTTCGATTTTCTATCCATATTTGGTGATTTCTTTGTTTTTTTTATCCAGATTTAAAGGATTTTATTTAGGTGATGTTGAACCTCGCCTCTCGTGTCGCAGCCGAGATCTGGGTAACAATATCATCGTTGGATCTGGTTAGAATGAAGGTAAAGAGTTTGAATGTGGGATTCAATTGTAGAACGAGGTACTTTTAATAAAATGTTTATTTTTGTTCAATATTTATTTTAATTTTCTATTTACATATCGTTAATTAGAAACTGTTACCTTTTTTCATCTTCAATTTTGTGCCTTCTATCAATTTTGAGTACACATCCATAAATGTTTACTAAAAGTAAATGATTTATAAAAAAATTACCTTTCAATTCTCTGGCGAACTCGCTTTCTCTGTATTTTGTAGAATAAGTTACTTTTAATTAAATGTTTATTTTTATTCAATATTTATTTTAAAAGCCTATTTACATATGTTTTCAAAACTGTTTCCTCAATTTGTGTCCGGTATCAATTTAAGTGCACATCAATAAACTATTTACTTTTTATCTCTGTATTTTGTAGGATGACGAACAAGAAAGACATTCGAATTTTCCTAGAAAAAGAAGTCAGAAGTTTGAAGATTTTTCTTTTATTCTTTGTTATAGTTTTATTCTTTGTTTATATTTGATTTTTCCATTAATTTTGTAAAATTTAAGGGATTTTATAATTTTCCTTAAATTTTGCACAAATTAAGGAGAAATTAAATCGGGGGTATGTTTTGTCTTTTCACATTGGCCGGTGGCGGTTTTGGGTACTATTGATATTTAATAAAAACGTCTGGTATATTTGATATATCCCTACTTTTTTTTATTATTAGTGAAATTAACTCTATTAAATAATCATATTTTTAATCTCTAATACTATCTAAAGTCAAGTTCAGAATCCACCAATGTTGATAATTCATCCCTATGTTTTTGCACCAAGCAGTCCAAAAAAAATATTTGTAAAAATAGTAAAAAAAAACCCAAATTTGCGTCTAAAATATTACAAAATTATTATTAGTTTCGGTCAAGGAATCACTTATTTCCACACAAGTAATCACTAATTCAACACATATATAATCATTGATTTTACTGATTCAGTTTAACAACAGATATGTTGCCCAAAGAAATTTCCCTTATATATCTCATTTGAACATCACATCCATATATGATTTAAAAATAATTTTAAATGCCTCTATCATTTGTTTATTACTAAACACGCTCCTCTACTTGTTAGTTTTAATAAATTGGGACACATGCTTATTCTCTGTCTTTCACATGTTCCAATTCTATTAAAATAACTAAATATTTAATAAATGCTTATATATGAATTAAAAATAATTTTAAATGCTTCTATTATTTGTTTATTACTAAACACGCTCCTCTACTTGTTAGTTTTAATAAATTGGGACGCATGCTTATTCTATGTCTTTCACATTTTCCAATTTGTTGTGATTAGTTGAACTTTAAACCATTAATCATTAGTTAATTCATAGCTAATCATTACATAGTTGTTAGAGTTGGTTAGAAGATATTTTCTTAGTTTCTTATCTGTTTTCAAATGTAACTGTTTCAAAGGAAAGCTTGGTTAAAAAGCTCCCTCTCTCATCAATGGAAGCTCGAAGATTCCCAGTTGTTCATTCGCAAGTTTCTTTCATTTCTTTTCTCTTTGGAATTGTCATCAACTCTATTTTGTTCATTTTATATTGTGCAATCTTCAAGACTTTCTGGAAAGGGGCAAGATTTGTTTCAAAATTCTATTAAAATAACTAAAAAATTTAATAAATGACTACGAATTTTAGATTTTCACATTGTTAACATTGACTTATTCTACAAATTGCACTTATTTCACTACAAAAAAACTGTCAAAATGCGACCAGATATTTGCGACCAAAAAAAGGTGGTAGTTTTCTGGTGACCACCTGGTCACTTTCTTTGAAGGTTGACTCTAAGTGACCATTTGGTCACTTTTTTTGCAACCAGATTGCGACCAAAAGCAAAAGTAGTCATAAAAATTGGCGCGAAAGAAGCGACCAATTGATCACCTAAAAAAACGACCCTCTGGTCGCATTTTTGTGACTAAAATATGCCTTGGTAGCAAAAAAATGGCGCGTAATTTTGGAGGGAAAAAAGCTACCAAGTGGTCACAATCAAAAGTGACTACCTGGTCGCAATTTTTGTGACCTTTATTGAGCAGTGATAGCTTAAAATTGGAAGGAAAAAAGCTACCAAGTGGTCACAATTAACAGTGACTAACTGGTTGCAATTTTTGTGACCTTTATTGAGCAGTGGTAGCTTAAAATTGGAGGGAAAAAAGCTACCAAGTGGTCACAATTATAAGTGACTAAATGGTCGCAATTTTGGTGACCATTAGTGAGCAGTGGTAGCTTAAAATTTTGGCGGGAATTAAGCTACCACGTGGTCACATTAAGAAGTGATCAGATGGTCACAAATTATGTGATTTTATGTGACCAATAATTGATAAATAATTTGGTGGGATAAATTCTGACTCGATGTGACTCTGGGCAGTGAGGAAAATGGCGGGAAATTTTGGCAAGAAAATGCGACCAGATGGTAGCAAAAATACTACCATCTGGTCGCAAATGAGCAGAGGAGTCCATTATAAAAACCCATCCACCCATTGTTTGTTAGCATTAAGAAAAAATAAAATGAGAGAGTGGATGTATGTTCGTTTGATAGACGGGTATTTGAACGATGAGTTCGTGGCCGGGGTTGAACAGTTTGTTGAGTTTTGCATGACAACTGTTTATTATGAAAAGTATGGTGGAAAGCTACGTTGCCCGTGCAGGAAATGCGACAATAGAAGAATCATACCGGTTACTGAGTTGAAGGTGCATCTTTATAGTCGGGGGTTTGTGCAGAATTATTATCACTGGGTGTTTCAGGGGGAAACACAGGAAATGTTCGACGCTGCATTACAGGAATCAAGACAATACGAAGGTAGCAGCTCAAATGTAGAGGTTGTTGACGAAGAACGGAATAATGAACAACAGTATAGTCAGATGCAGCAAATGATACTTGATGGTGCGGGGTATGTGGGCAATGAAAATTTCCGTGAAAGTTTAAACGTAGAAGAAGATGAACGGGTTGTAGAAGAGGAAATGAATCTAGAAGCACGTAAGATACACGAGATGCTAAAGACAGCTAGCCGATCATTGTACGATGGGTGTGAGGTAAGTCAACTTGCTACTGCTACAGAACTTTTAAATATAAAGGCGCAGTACAACATACCCGGTAGAGGATTTGATGCGATTGCATCGTGGTTTCGTCGATGCACTCCAGAAAAAAATAATATGCCCCACAGTTTGTATGACACGAAAAAGCTAGTGGAGGGACTTGGATTACCCGTGGAGAAAATAGATTCGTGTCAAAACGGATGCATGATTTACTGGGATGTGGATGAGGACCTGCATCATTGCAAATTCTGTTTTCTTCCAAGATACAAACAAGGGAAACACAGCCTGATTCCGAACGCCCGCATATTCTATTTACCGCTGACCCCATGTCTACAACGGTTGTATGCATCGGATGTGACAGCCTCGCACATGAGATGGCATCACGAGCATTCACAGGATGAAGGTATTATGAGACATCCCTCAGATGTTGCGGCATGGAAGCATTTAAATAATTGTCATCCGGATTTTGCACAAGATCCGAGAAACGTCAGATTGGGCTTATGCACTGATGGCTTTAACCCGTTCAGGGCATCCGGGGCACAATATTCAGTTTGGCCAGTCATGGTAACCCCGTATAACTTGCCTCCCTCGATGTGCATGCGAGACCCGGTGATTTTTCTAACAATGATCGTACCTGAGCCGAAAAGTCCAAAACAGAAGCTGGATGTGTATTTGCAACCACTTGCCGATTTTTACGGAACCTGGCATGACAGTTGGAAGAGCAGTGCGTAGGCCGTTGACCGATTCTGAGTATCACGTAATGCAGACATACGTGTTATGCAACTGCGCAGAGATCGAGCCTTACATAAAGTGAGTTTGTAACTTAACATTATTTCATCGCATAAACAAACTAGTTGCTAAATATTTTTGTAACATACAGATCATTTCTAAACGTATACGTTCGAATGACACGAGTTGGTCTTACAGACGCCGAGGAGGGGTCAATAATCGACAAAGAGTTTTGTTCTTGGTTCAGTGCATACGTGAGTTATTTTAAATTGTCAAAAAAAACCGTGGCATTTTGTTGAAAAAATTACTATCATCCTAACATTACTGTATGTGAACAATGACACAGGTTGACTCCCCTACATTACCGGTGGATGATCCTCGCATCATTTCTTTGGCAAAGGGACCTGGACGGATAGCAAGGTCGTATGGTGGATACGTCGTGCTGATTCTGATTTCAAACGAGGCGAATTCGGTGAACAGGGCAACAAACAACGGTGGTGTTTGCATAAAAGGTCACGTGTTAAGGCATAAACGAAGACGATTACTTGAGTAATCGATGAGATTCTTGAGATTCAATACCCAAGTCCGACGCTAAAACGCATTGTTGTGTTGAATCGCACTTGGTTCGAGACAACCAGACGAGGCGAGTCCGTAAGATTGATCATTTACAAATCGTTGAGGTAAACAAGTCTAAGCATATGCGCACCGCCGATAGGTTTGTCCTGGCTTCACAGCGATTTAAGTTTATTACCTGAACTATCCGATTAATAGAAGAGATCCGGTGATTGGTTAGTTGTTTGTAAAGTTAAACCACGCCAGGTAGAAGAAAACTTGTCCGAGAAAGACGACCATGCAGAGGAAGTCGTTGCTTTTCAAGAAGATGAGATAAGATGTCGTGCAATCGACGATGGTCGAATGCAAATCTTGTTCGTCCCTTTGAACGATGGAACGATAACATTGCATGCCGATGATGATACAAATGCTTCCACTTCTCACGCACGTGACATTGATGCTGAATTTATTCGAGACGATGAATCCAATGAAGAAACAGAAGAAGAAGAAGAAGAAGACTTTATGTGACGGACTTCTTGGAGACGATGATGAATGAGATATTCGTTAACTTGATTATTCAATGTGTGTATGTGTGTTTATTAATTAAAACTATTTCTTTTAATGAATGATTAAAATATATATATATATATATATATATATTAATATTTGCGACCACATGGTCAAATATTTGGACAGAATCATCATCATCTTCATCTTCAATATGCTCACTTTTAAACATCACTTTCTTTTCCTTGATTGGATATTGGATTTCAGAAGCACTATGATCAAATATAACAACATGGAAACAAGAGTTCCATTCATATCTAAATATCAGAAAGTAACCCAATTTAACAGAGTAAAACTCCACAAAGTAACCCAATTTAAAAATATATATATATATAAATATTTGCGACCATGTGGTCGCAATTTCACACAAAAGGTGACCACATGGTAGTAATTTAGAAGGGAAAGGCGACCACATGGTCACATTTTTGGAAAAGTATAATTATATTTTAAAAAAAATATTAGTGAGATTACGACCATATGGTCGCAAATCTGAGCGGTAAATTTAAATTTTCATGAAATTTATGGCGGTGAATTTAAAAATTACGACCATCTGGTCGTAATATTTGGCGGTGAATTTCATTATTGCGACCATCTGGTCGCAATTCTTGATGGGACTCGTGATATGACAGTTGTTCTTGATAATGGTAAATAGGCGACCAAATGGTCGCTTTTTCAAGAAATGCTACCAGATGGTCGCAAATATCTCTAAAAATGCGACCATCTGGTCGTATTTTCCCCAGCACGCGTGACCTTTCGTTTCTGGTCATTATTACATATTTGCGACCATTTGGTCGCAAAATCTGATTTAAAATCAGATCAGTTTCCTTCCCTCCCCCCCGTTTCTTTTCCTTTCCTTTCTCTTTTTCTTTCTCTTTTTTTTTTCTTTTCTCTCTTTCCCCCGTTCCGTTCCCCGTTGTTTTTCCCCGTTCCCGTTCCCCGTTCCTACTCTAAACCTAAACACCCTAAACCTCCAATCCCGGTTTCTATTACGAGGTTAGTTTCGTATACGTTTTAAGTTAGTTTTAGTTTAAGTTTATGTTTAAATTTAATTAGTTTAGTTTAATGTTGTTAATTTCATTAATTTTAGTTTAATTAATTTAATTTAGTTTAATTAAGTACTTAGTTTACTTAAGGTTAATTAATCTAATTTCGTTTACTTTAATTAATTGATACATTTTGGTTCAATTAATCTAATTTTAATTTAGTTTAATTTAATTCATTAGTTTAGTTTAGTTAAGTTTAGTTTTTATTAATTAATGTTAGTTAAATTTAATTAATTTTAGTTTAATTTAATCGAATAGTTGAAATCTTCATTACTTAGTTTACTTTAATTAATTACTTAGTTTAGTTTATTTTAGTTTTAATTAATTAATGTTAGTTTAATTTAATTAATTTTAGTTCAATTAATCTAATTTAGTTTAATTCTTCATTACTTAATTTACTTTAATTTAATTAATTTTAGTTTAATTAATCTAATTTAGTTTAATTCTTCATTACTTAATTTACTTTAATTTAATTAATTTTAGTTTAATTCTTCACTACTTAGTTTACTTTAATTACTTCATTTTAGTTCAATTAATCTAATTTTAATTTACATTATTTAATGAATTATTTACTTAATTTATGTTAGTTTAATTTACATTATTTAATCAATTTAATTTAGATTATTTCATTAATTAAGTAATTTAATTTATTTCAATATTTTACTCACGTAATTAGTATTAAATTAGTTTAGTTTGGTTGTAGGATTATGACGGGCTGACGACGTTCTCCCCAGTCAGACGAGCCTGACGACGCGGGTGACGAGGTGTCTCGCGCCCGCCATCGCCGCGCGCCCCGATGCGGACCGACTACGAGAGGAGTTGAACATCCTCTTCGATTCACGAGACGGGACTTGCCGCCACGCTCGATGATGCGATCCCTCGAGACCCGGCTACGACACCACGATCGCCAGGAGACTCCCTTGGCCACGACTCCCAGCTTAGCATCGGGTGCATAAGGGTATGCGTCGGGGGTGCGTCATGGGCCGGATCCACTGGCCCCTCCACTTCATGCACGCACTGTCTCGGTCGCCGACTCTACCCTTCGGATTGAAGGGGATACGTAAGTAATTTTGTTTATTGTTTTAATTACTTAATTTTTAAACCTTTAAACTTTTTTCAAAGTGTTTTTTTTTCCGTTAACTAATAGTTTCTAATACCACAATAATTTTTATGTTTTTGCAGAGTACAGCCGCATACAACCGTTTCAAAATGGTTTCGCGAGGTCCTCCAAAGCATGCCTCTACCCAGCGACCTTCGCTGGCAGAAGATTCTGACGAAGGAGAAACGTTGGATGTACGACAATTGGAAGGTAAAAAAACATTATTTATTTTTATAATTAATTAATTTTGAAATTTATAGAAATAAATTAATTACGTTAACAATTTTTTATTTCAATTTTTTCAGGGCAAGTTTCCTGTTATCGATCCCGATATCACAGACGGTAGATTGTTCCCCCTATGGGGACAACCACGTCCTGGGATCGATTCAAGGACCTCATGTCTGGGCGCGCAGAAAGCAAAAGAAACCGCCCCGTGTGGATGAGCCCGGAGGACCACGCGGCTTATCGCGAGCTTGAGCACTTCTGAGGGCAAGGCAGTGTCAAGCAGGAATAAGGCCAACTGCGCGAAGAATCCCACCAAACACACAGCGGGGGCCCGGACCCACGACGAGCACCATCGTCGATTGGTAAGTTTTTTTTTTTTGTCGTTTTCTTACGTACTTTTTTCTCGTTTTCTTTTTTCAATCAGTTATTAATTTATTATGTTTTATTCTTCAATCTTAAATATTTTTAGGAAGCAAAGCACGGGCGCCCCGTCCCGCCCGATGAGCTGCACCGCGTTCTTCACAAGAAAAAGGACGGGACGTTCGTCGACGATAAGGCGAAAGCAGTTCAGGTATTTAATAATTTTTTCAATTATTATTTTTTCTTTAAAATTTTTCCTAACTTATATATTAACTATTTTATTTTCTGAATTTTAAATGTTTAGGAACGTTTCACGGAGTCCTTGAGTCAACGGTTGCCCACACCAGACTCGTAACCGACTCAGGATGACCGTAGAGAGTAGGGGTGAAAGAAAAAACTGAAAAACCGAAAACCTGAAAAATAAACCGGGCCGAAACTGTAAAAAACCGAACCGTCCCGGTTTCCATTATTCAAAAACCGAACCGGCTTCTAAAAAACAAGTAAAAATCACATACCCCTTCCCTATTTCCCCCTAATTTTTATTTATTTGTTTTATTTTATATATTTATTTATCACTTTATTTTAATTTATATTTTATATGTTTATTAATCTAATTTTTTCAACTAAGTTATTGTTTATGTTTGATTTTTTTTTTTTTGTTTCATCCTTCAATATTGGAGGATTTTTTTTAAAACTAAATGCAAGTGGTCTATACTAAAAAAATCGGAAAAAACCGAACCGGTAAAAACCGGGCCGATTCCTATTATAAACCGAACCGGTCCGGTTTTTAAAATTAATTGAAAAACCGGACCGAACCGAACCGTTTCACCCCTAGTAGAGAGGCGTTCTTGGAGGCTGCTGGAGGGGTTCAGCTTGATGGATCAGTTCCTGGGCTCGGCTCGTACGGGCGACGCCTTTACGCAGATGTGCCCTTGCCTCAGCGGAGCGGAGCGAGCACTAGATCCGGCCCTTCTCCGGTTGAGCAGCAGCTGCGCGCGGACATGGACGTTATGCGCGAGGACTTCGTTTCTCGAGTCGCTGCGATTGAGGCAGACATGCAGGCACGAGTCGAGGCCCAGGTCACAGCAACTTTGGCCGTGTACTTCAGATCCTTAGGCGGCGGCCATTCATCATCGACGCCTCCTCCGCCACCCCTCGCCCCTCCGCAGTAGTTCTAGGATGCTTTCGTTTGTATAAAACGTTTTTTGAATATTTGATATATATATTTTTTATTTTAATTCCAATTTTTTGTTATTAAATTTTAATATTAATTAAATAATTAATTAATAATTAATTAACTAATTATTGAAATTTAAATTCTTTAAAAAAAAAATCTTAAATGCGACCATATGGTCGCATTTTATTTCAAGAAAACGATCATATGGTCTCATTTTGACTGAGTCCAAAAGTGACCATGTGGTCGCTTATAAAACGACCACGTGGTCAGTGTTTAATGTGACCAACTGGTCACTTATCTTCAACATAAATTACGACCAGATGGTCACTTTTTAGGTGACCATCTGGTCGTATTTTGACTGAGTCCAAAAGTGACCATTTGGTCATATAAAATACGACCATTTGGTCACTTTTTTATGTGACCAATTGGTCACTTATCTTCAACATAAATTACGACTAGATGGTCACTTTTGAGGCGACCATCTGGTCGTTTTTTCAAAAGGTTGACTTCTTTGCGACCAAACGTTTATGGTCGTATATTTGTGACTATCCAGTCGCACAAATTCTGGACCGACCAGCTTTTTGGCCACCACTATTTTTGTCGCTTTTTTGGTCTCATTATACCCTAAACACGACCATTTGGTCGCAATTTCATTGTCGCAAATTGACAGTTTTTTTGTAGTGTTTGTTAAAAAAATTATATTATTTTTAATGAAATTGGAACACATGAAAGATGTAAGATACTAATAAGCATGTCGAACTCGTCAAAACTAACCGTTAGAGGGTATGATTTTCATTTACAAGTCACATGGGTGCTTAAAATCATTTTTAAACGAGGTTTGTTTTGCAATCATCCTTATATAAAATTAGAAAACTATAAATATTTAAGCCTTTTCTAAAATCAGGTTGCTCAGTTTTTTATTAAAAAATAATTTATTTCTATTATTTTAATGCTTTTTCTTTAATTTTTTTTAAATTAACCATTCATATCTAGTTAAAATATATATATTAAAAAAAATCAATAGATAGAGATGAATCACAACTTCTTTTCGTAACCAAAAAAAGATCTTAAAAGTATCAATTTTTATTTCCAATTAAATTATGTAAATCTTTAAAAGAGGAAAAAGCTTAATGCTGCCTTATGATATGAATCATGTGTGATAGTAACAAACAATTTGGTATCTCATAAATGCCTCCAACTAACTCATTAACATCACTTCCTTTTCTTTATTTTTCCCAATTTAAAGTTTGCTTGCATTGCATGGTTTTTATCTTTACTCTCTCTCTCTCTCTAAGCTCATTTCTCTCTTTCTCTCTTCTATAGTTCTTGCTAAAGATTTAAATGTTAGGGCTCAATTTCATGACATTTTTGTTAGAGTCGAGTTCGGTTAGGAACAACGAGCTATTAAATATGTTAAATTACCATTAGATCCAAAAGCTTAAGTTAATGGGTAAGAGTAAATTTAATAACATATATCAACACGAGCCTTTACAACCTTTATCTTGTTTTTCACTCAAATGGTCTTAAACCAATAGAGATGTTGCACTCTCCTTATAAATTCATGATCATCTCCTAATCTAAATGGGATTTGTTCGCATCCCAAACCCAATAATCCTCCCCTCGAACAAAACACTTTCTTACATTCGTTCACTCTATCCAGATCATCTCCCTATCTGATAGAGCTTCACTTCACCACGAAGGTCACTAATTTAATGAATTTCTTTTTCTTTCTTTTTTCATTCTTTCACAATCCCAATGAGTCTGAAACTTTTCTTATCATACTTTTGAATTACTTATTTTTTTTCTTTTTAGTCTTCAATTTGGATGTTTTGGTAGTTGGCTTTATTAATGGTTCATTTCAGTAGTTGTCTTATTAAATTTTTCATATTTTCTTCATTTTTTTTCCTTTGTTTTCTATATATATTAATGTTGAATGAAGCAGGTTTTATAAAACATTGAAGAATGAAGAACTTTTCAATCAAGGTTGAGGAAGGAAAGAAAGGGAAAGATGGGAAACCATCAGTTGGTCCTGTTTATAGAAATCTTCTTGCTAAAAATGATTTTCCTCCACCTTATGAAGATTTCAAAACATCTTGGGATCTTTTCAGGTAATTCTAACTATTCATATTTTGATCTTCTTCTTTTTTTAAAAAAATGAAATAGTAGTTTGATATTATTGCAAGTCTGTTTAAAATAAGATTAAATATGTCAGCAAACCAATCTGTTGGAATGTTTGAGAAAATGAAACATTGTGTATTTCGAGAACTTTTTCGTTCAAATTCATGATAAATAGATTGTATGCAGTGTTTCAGCCAGAAAGAATCCTGGAAATAGAATGCTTGGATGGCGTAAATTTGTCGAAGAAAAGGTGAATACTGATAGTTGAAAGAGATTGTATGGTCTTGGTGATCAATCATTATTATGATGATGCTTTTTTCTGTTTCTTTGAATCTTTATTAGCCAGGGCCTTACATATGGAAAACTTATAGAGAAGTTTATGATGATGTTCTTCAAGTCGGTTCTGCGCTACGAGCAGCTGGTGCTGAACCTGTAAGCATAATTATGCATTTCCATGATCTTTCTTTTCTTTTTCTTTTTTTTTTTATTTCCATTTTCAAGAGTATATTGTGAGAACTGAGAAACTAAAGTTTATAACTAACTTTCGACGGTAGGGCTCTCGAGTTGGGATTTACGGAGCGAATTGTCCCCAATGGATTATTGCAATGGAGGTTCGGCTAAATCCTTTTCCAGTCTCTTGCTACACGTTTTATAAGTTGTAAAAGATTTCTACTCTTTTATTGATATCAAATAACATATGTTTTTTTAAGTTTTTTTACAGGCTTGCAATGCCCACAGTTTGATTTGTGTGCCACTTTATGATACCCTTGGTAAATACTCCCTTTTCTGATTCCTCTGTTTTTTTTTTTTTTTTTTTAAATGGTAACTTTATTTTGAGGCTACATGACTTGCAGGATCTGGAGCTATTAATTTTATTCTAGATCATGCTGAGATTGATTATGTTTTCGTCCAAGACAAGAAAGTGAAAGAAGTAAGAACTTCAATTTGAAATGATTTTGAACAAATAATATGCCTTCACATATCAGTTTTCAGAAAGCAACTACTGAATGTGATTGGAATCCTGTGCTTGTTTTGCAGCTCTTAAAGCCTGAATGCACATCTGCTCAGAGGTTGAAAAGTGAGTGTAATAGATGATCAGTTTTTCCGCAACCGTCAAAACCGATGTACTGAATCCGGTTTGTTTTGCAGCTATCATCTGCTTTACTTCACTGAAAGAGGAAGAGAAGATTTCAGCAACAGGCACTGGGATAAAACCATACTCATGGGATGAGTTCCTTCACCTGGTCAGTGTTCCATCTCATTTATGTAATTAATAATGAGTTCTAGTGCATTGCTGAAGTACAAAATTGCAAATCATTAATGAAAAACTCATGGATAATAAGGGTCTTTTTCCTAATATTTTAGCCTATTTTTTGCATAATCATACTTCTCTATGTTATATAGTTGACCTGTGAATCCATTTTTTATTAGGGTAAAGAAAATCCATCGGAGATTTCTCCTCCTCGACCCCTTGACATTTGCACAATCATGTACACAAGTGGCACCAGTGGAACTCCGAAAGGCGTAGTGTTAACTCATGAAACCATCACAATTTTCGTTAGAGGAGTTGATCTCTTTATGGAACAGTTTGATGACAAGGTGGATCTGTTGTTTTATTGATCTTAAAGGGATGCTAGCATTTTTATTTTGCTTTCTTGTTTTCCTTTTTTTCTGACTCGTTTTTCTGCTTGTGAAAAGATGACAGTGGATGATGTGTATCTATCTTTCCTTCCTCTAGCTCACATACTTGATCGCACAGTCGAAGAGTATTTCTTCCGCATGGGTGCATCTGTTGGCTACTTCCACGGGGTACTCTTGATGGCATTACTTTGCATCTCCTTGCTCTTCTATTACACGGCACTGTACTTTTTCACAACTCCTGTTGTTTTATAGAGAACATCTCAATTTCATTTCTCATTCGTTGTTTGAAGGATCTTAATGCAATAAGGGATGATCTAATGGAGTTGAAACCGACACTTCTAGTGGGTGTACCTCGAGTTTTTGAAAGGGTTCATGAAGGTATGGAAATGTTGCTCGATGCCTATATTTCTGTCTGCGATTTCATAGCCATCCAACTCATTAGTCCAAAACCTTATTACATAGAAGAGCTAATTTGTATTTCAGGTATTAAACAAGCAGTACAAGTACTCAATCCAGTAAGGAGGAAATTTTTCGATTGGCTCTACAAATAGTAAGTCCATCATTAACTTTGAAAATTTCCGATTATTCGTTACATATTATTCTTCTGAGTTAAAAGAAGGTATATATGTCACACTTGCAGCAAACTTTCATGGTTGAATAGTGGATATAAACACAAATATGCTTCCCCTTTGGCAGATCTCTTAGCCTTTAGGAAGGTTGGGTCCTACTCTCTTTAACACTTGAATTTTAAGGCCGGACTAATTCCAATTTTTATCATGTAACAAACTTCCAGGTTTAGACTTGAGATTATATATCTTTTTGACAAAAACTATTAGACTGATTGCCTCCGGAAATATGTTGTTGTTGGTTATCGATCCCTTTGACTGATTCAATAATTTGTGCTTTATGTTTTCACTTAAGAAATTCATTACTTTTAGATCCTTTGTTACCTTAATTAGGCACCTAATACCTGTCTTCTATACATTCAGGTGAAAGCTAGATTAGGCGGTCGTATTCGACTGATAATATCAGGAGGTGCAGCCTTGAGCTCAGAAGTGGAAGAATTTCTTAGGGTTACATGTTGTGCTTTTTTTGTCCAAGGCTATGGTAACTAACTCTACTTCCACTATATTCTGCACTGTCAAGATCCTCCATCCTTCCTTGTAGTAGATTTCAATGGGTTCCCGGGTCATGATTGCTAACGGTTGACATTTCATCTTATGGTTTCAACTTGTTCAAACATTATAAAAAGTATGGTGTGATTTATTTCAGGACTGACTGAAACTTGTGGACCCTCAACTGTTGGCTATCCTGATGAAATGTGTATGCTTGGTACTGTCGGTCCTGTTAGCGTGTACAATGAGCTACGTCTGGAAGAGGTTCCAGATATGGGTTACGATCCGCTTGGGGATCGTCCATGTGGGGAAATATGTGTGAGAGGAAAGACTGTTTTTACTGAATACTACAAAGACCCTGAATTAACGAAAGAGTCAATAATAGATGGGTGGTTTCACACAGGTTCATGACGGCAATCTATCGTTCTCCTCGAGTTTATTTCCCTCTCCATCATATAATTTGTCATGCCTTACCAATTTTTTTTACTTCTTTAGGCGACATTGGAGAACTTCTTCCTAATGGGGTATTGAAGATCATTGACCGAAAAAAGAATCTTATAAAACTATCCCAAGGAGAATACATAGCACTTGAATACTTGGAAAATGTTTATTCTATCACTCCAATTGTTGAAGATGTAAGTTTTACATATACCTTTGAGTTTCCTTCTGAAACGACCGGATAATTTGGCGATTATCATTAAGCTTATACTCACACAGTTCGATTTGGTTTTCAAAGATATGGGTCTATGGGAACAGCTTCAAATCAATGCTGGTTGCAGTAGTGGTGCTACATGAGGAAAGCACTAAGAAATGGGCACATTCAAAGGGTCATATGGGTTCTTTATCCGAGCTCCGTTTCCTCGATCAGCTGAAAAATTATGTTCTATCTGAGCTCAATTCTACAGCAGAAAGGAATAAGGTAAATGTCTGCTTAAACATGGAAATAAACTATGAACCTCGGCTTTTCTCCGAGCCTTTTTTACTTGAATTTGGTATAATCTATGTTTCTATTATCTAAGCTTGTTTTTGTTCTGATACATTTCATTGACTAGGAAAATTCACTCCATAACTTGCTTCCAACAAGTGCTATCAGAGAACATGTATTTATTTTTCATTGATCACATTAGGTATTAAATATCTAACCGTAATGCCCATGTTCGCCCCCAGTTGAAACGTTTTGAATATATCAAAGGAGTCGTGTTGGAATCGAGTCCGTTCGACATAGAAAACGATCTGGTGACTGCAACTTTGAAGAAGAAAAGAAACAAGCTGCTCAAACACTATGAGGTTGATTTTTCAAAACTTCCTTAGAGTGATTAAATTATCCTAAAAAGAAACTGAGATTATAAGCTTTTATATTGTTGATGTTATACAGGTGGAAATCAATGCAATGTATAAAAATTTGGAGGCAACCAAGTTGAAGATAATCACCTGATAATTCAGAAGGGAAGCATGCAATTAAAAATATTTTCACTTAAGTTATTTCCCTATCTTAGTAGATTACTATTTAGAGTTGTTGCTTCACTTCAAACTCAAATGTTAAAAGCAAGTAAACTTGATTATATGATTTAGTCATCTTGTTTGATCCTATTATAGTAGTCGTTCGATACGAACGTAGTAAGGGTATTATAGTAAATAAGTGGGAGAGTTTGTTAGGGGATCGAGATAAGAGTTATAAATAGAGTGCGTGGAGAACTAAGCCTAGTAACTTTGTATTTCTTTATATCTATATTAAAACCAGTTTGGTTCATATCAATGTTTTTTTTTTAGTTTTTGTTCTCAAGAAATATGGTATGTTTAAGCATTTTATCTATGGAGATGCAAGAACTTTCTATTCATTTATTCAATTTATTATACATTATCCATAATTATATTTAATTTAATTATTTATTGGTTTATATATAATTAGAAAAATAGAATCATAAATACGAAGAAAAAAAGATATTGTTTTGAGTAATATTAAAAAGGGGTATTTTTAAAAATGACACTTTTTAAATTCATTAATTTAATTGATGAAAAGTATTATTTAATGAATTATCTAAATAGTAACAAAACTTGAAAAATTCTTGAATTTTAGTTTAAAACATGTCAATAAACATCATAAAAAACATCAAGAGATTCGTCATTATGCAATATAAGAGTCAAAAATGAAAACAAATTCATTGATTTAATAAAAAAATAAATAAAATAATACTATTACAAATAAGACGTATGTGGTTTTGGCCAAATGCATGAACACCCCATGTGATTTGAAAATGGCAAATCACACCCATATAGTTACAAATTATGTCAATGAGACCACTCCGACTCTCCAATGCAGTAAACTTTCTTTTAGCCATAACTTTTTTCGTTTGAACTCCGATTTGAATGATTTAAGATGTTTTGGAATCTTCATTTCAGACTCTGCGTTTTGATTGCCTCGAAACTTCGAAATCATCAATAAGTAAAATAGTTTATTATCATCAAAATATTAAGTATGATTTAAGCCATTAACCCTTTTGTTTATTAATGATTTACAAGTTTTGAAATGACCATAACGTAGAGCTTGAAATGAGGATTCCAAAACATCTTGAATCATCCAAATCAGAGTTCAAACGAAAAAATTATGAGTAAAAAAAGTTACAGTATTGGAGGAAATGGGTCTCATTGACATAATTTGGAACTACAGGGGTGTGATTTGTCATTTTTAAACCACAAAAAGTGTTCATGCATTTGACTAAAACCATAGGGCTTTCATTTACATTTTACCCTTTTTTTTTAATAAATCAAACTTTTACAATATTCAAAAATAAGTTGGAAAAAAAAAAGAAAAAAAAAAGGCTATTGTGTATAATTTCTCTATTAAAAATGATAATGGCATCACAAATTCAAAAGGAGAATATATATATATATATATATATAAAAGGCTCTACAATTGGATCAAATTGAAGAAAGGGAATAATTATAAAACCTCCCAAGAAATCTTGAATGGTCTTTCATCTCTATGAACTTTTTTTTTTAATACATATATGTATGAACTTTTAGTCATTTTTAACATACGAAATATAGGCTTAAAAATACTTAGGGAACATTGCATAAACCACTTCTAAATTATTCGGATTGTAATACTAACATCCTTAAACATCAATTTGAGCAATCGCCCCTTGAACTTTGTAAAGTATTGGGCCCGAGAAAATTTACTATGACAAATTACCTCATTCAATTTTGAAATTACACCCTCGAAACTCACCATAGAGACATAGATTACAATCATATTGTCAACGGGGTGAGAAGAGGTGAAATCAGAGAAGAATTCTTAATCTCGACGTCCTGTGGGTTTTGGGGTCAGGGCGGGAGACCTCGAGAACACGACCCGATAGAGATTTCATAATAATAATAATTAGTAAATTAATAATTTTGAGGGAAGAATTTATCAAATGAATTTTTATTGAGTCTAATTTTAACACTTTACAAAGTTTAGGTGGCCAATTGCTCAAATTAAAAGTTTAAAGGTGTAAGAGTTACAAATCTTATAGTTCAAGGGTGGTTTGTGCAATTTTCCCAAATATTTATTTTAAAAAAAGTACGGATGGGATAATTTAAAATTTAAAACCTTTTTTGCCCTTAAGAGTAGATATTTTTTTCTATTTTGATCCTTATATTTTCAGAATTTTCATTTGAGCTTAGTTAACATTCTACTCCAATCTCTCACATCATTTCTGTCTTTTTTTTCTTTCTTTTTTTTTTCCTCTAAAAAAACTTCTCTTTTTTTAATAGAAAACTCATAAAGTATTATTTTGAATTGACTTGCGAGAAAATGGAGGGATTATAATCCCCTCAACCTTTCAGAATCTCTATCCCAACGTTTTCTTTTCCTGTGCTTAAAAAAGCGCAATGATCCTCAGTGTTACTCATTTTCCTACAAGTTCAAACACATTTTCTTATCTAACTACAAACTCGACTCATCTATTATCGTTCTTATTTAACGATATCTATCGTCATTAGATTGACCCACTTTAAAATTTAGATAAACAGAATTGAAGTCCTATAAATTACAAAAAGATCTGACCTGCTAGCTACACGCCCACTTAAATAACCTCCAATCTACCATCATTTGAATGAAGACTACAGTGAGATTACCAAAAAAAAAAGTGTATTAAGATCTTATACATGCAACAATTTTCTAAAAAAAAAATTGAAGTCCATATAATTTAACAAGTTTTTTGAATTCAATACAGAAAGCATACAACCAATAAGTATTTGGTTGAAAGCATACAAATTTCTATTCCATATAGAAATCTAAATGGTTCAATAAAATGAGAATCCTTTGTACAAGAAAAATCTACTGAAACTAAAAGAGAACCTAGTGCTTTGAGGGCAATGCATATATACAGACACCGGAACGGTCTGAAGCCTTCAGTTAAGTTATAAAGGTATAAAAAACACAAGTCTAAATGAGTTTCCTTGCCTATGTTCTCCAGATAATCAACCTTCAACTTTAATGTTTCTTCAAATCTTCTCGTAATCTCAGATCTCCTACTGAACCCAGATCAGAAGCTTGAACTTCTGCAAAACTTCACAAGAATGATTGGGAAAGGTAAATGAGCAGAAAACTTGAGTGTTAACAGAAGGTGGGGGGGACCCGGGTTATACGAACTTGAGAAAGTGGGAGTCGGGTCCATTAACTTTATCGGGAGATTTGGAATTCTGAATGAATATGAAGCCTCCACTCCCACCAACAGAAGGCACAGGAGACTCTGATAGCATTGTACTACCTTTAGCACTCATTCCTGGAAGAAAAAAAATTAACAACATGAATATGCATTTTTGGAATACATGTATGGGGATAAATGGTAAATTTCCAACTATCTAAAATAACAAAAAAAAAAAAAAAATGGAAGCGGGTGGAGGAGCATGTGTCTAATTGGTGTACTTCGTCATTGGGAGGACATGCATGCGCTTCACTATTTTCACAGCCCTTTCGCCTCAAAATTTTGTTGGGCTTCTCACCCACTGCCACCATCTTCTACATCAGATGCTGGCATGCTGCTGGGATGCAGGTTCAAGGGGAAAACCAAGCTACTGGGACAAATGTGGTTAAAGCAACTATATGGGAAATTTCGTTAGAATCTTCACAGGGAAACAAAGGGGTTCGAATGAGAATCGAGATGTTTGAACTAGCTAAATTTAATGCTTCTAATTGGTGTAGCTTATGAATTCGATTAGGAATTACATTCACTTCACAGTAAATTCGGAGTAAAGTGTTTTTTAGCATCCATGGGGCCAGGATATCCTTGTATATATTATTCCTTTTCATTTTAAAGAATAGATGGTCAGACACATTATTGAAACTATATGGCATGAAAAATGTAACAAAGAGAGAGAGGCGTAGTTGTACTCCATGCATTGAAATGTATGAACTCAGAGAGATAATGCCCATCGTGCAAAGACCCTGATGCTATTTTCTACCCTTTTTGTACTTCTAGTTCGAGATCAAGGACAAGAACTTTAAAAATTATTTACTTTTCAGAATAAATAATAAATATCAATTGGAGAACTTTTTTGAAATTTTTTAACGTGAGGCAATATCTTACCTTCTTCTCCATGGTTTTTTTGTTTACAAGGTTTTTAATATCAAAGTAACGTTTCTAATCCAGAAAAAAAGGTACTCATGGAAATATAAAAATAAGACCATAAAAGAGAGGGAGAGGACCATTCAATTCAAACTGCCCCATACCTTGAAAGATGATGACTACAAAGAAAAGCAATGTGATTAATAAGGCAGGTAAGCTGCTAGTGAATGAAGATCCTTTCTCTGCTTTCATCCTCTTCAAAGCTTTGATTCGTTCAACTGATGCACGCCTTTTCAATGCTAAATCAGTTATCTCTTTAACCAAAATCCTGTCTGCAGCATCCAATGATGGACCCTTTGGAGGTCGAGGTGGCTTGTGAACCCTTCCAGTTTTCTTAATGACCTCTTTCACATGTTTCTTCTTCTCCAAAAGAACAACTTGTTCTCTTCTTTTTTCTCCCTCCAAACTCTTGTCCATCAACAATTCTTCATTCTCATCAATACCAAGCTTACATGACTTGGTTGAATTACTACAGGAAGCAAAGCTACAACCACGATTTACATATCCATCAAAACACCCAAACCCACTAAAAGTTTTTCTTGTATGTGCTTTTGCTGTTGAATCGGACTCATTGGTTGAATCCTCTTCGCTGGTGCTACCACCCCTTTCAAGATCTATTTCAAACTCTCTTCCTCTTGTAGCCATACAATTTAAACCATCCATCTAATAAAGTTTCACTTCCCATTTCGAAAGGGCATTCATTCTACCAAGATCCAAAGTGAAAGGGGATCTTCTTTATTTTTCATCTTCTAAATCGTCTTGTGAACCTATTTATAGAAAAAGAAATTGGTAGGAACCCAATCTAGAATATAACATGGATTGTATTCAAATAAATGGAAAAAAAAGAAGGAAAATAGTATGATAATCCCAAGTAATTAGAGGAACTTGGATACCTTCTCTCTTGAGTAAAACTCAAGCCAAAACAACCATATCATAGCCTAACTAAATTTCATTGATGAATGAAATTCATAAAAGAACAAAACCCGCCCCGGGATTACAAAAAATTATTCCAATTGAGGGCAATCAAGGAAAGAGAATACATGTTAATATACTTTTCTAATTCATACTCTTCTTGTTACTCAATCTCATCATGAATTTCCTCCCAAATTTCTGTCCATCAAAATATAATCACAGAACAATTATCATCCAGTACACAAATCTCATTATTCCAATATAATTTCAGCCAACCCAAAAATTGTAAACACAAACTGAATATCTTAAAGATATTAACATGAAAAAAAAAAAGGATTTTTTTTTCCTATTTGCATTTTAGTAGGAAAAGGGGAAAAGGGATTCAACCATTTTTATTATATACTGTAATAATTATTTTGCAATTCATTAGAGAGAGAGAGAAACAGAGAGATGCCTCACCTGAAGACTGTAGATCAATGATTAATTGCTGATTCTCCCATTTTCCAGAAAAAGCAATGGAAATCTAACTGAGGAAAGAGAGAGAGATATATGGGGATTAAAAAAATTGAAATTTTTGTAAGAATTGATGAGATCGTGGAAAGATGAAATTTAAGATTGCAAGAAAAAGATGAGAGAGAGATTTCAGATCTAAAATCGAGAGATGCGGCGTCCCGCCGGCAAATAAATAACAATTCTACCAATTAAATTAGAATATAATATAGAAAATGTTTGTTTGTCTTCAATAGCATAAACCTACGTATTAATTATTAAAATGTCATAACTTTTTAAATATTACTAAAATAGCATAATTATAGTTCAATAAATTTATTGGACATTTTTATGGGTATTTTTAATGAATTTGTTTTTTTTTCTTTTTTAAGTTTAAAATTCAATAATTTATCAAATTATTTGATTATTTTTCATTATTATTTTCTATGAATTTATTAGGTTTTTTTTTCTTTTTTAGTTCAATAAATTTATTGAACTATAATAACTTATTAGAGTAATTTTTGAAAAATTCTGATATTTCAATAATTAGTGTGTAGAAATTAGGGGTGTAGATCGGTCGGGGTCGGTTTTGAGCATAAAAGACAAGAAACTGCCCCGACCGATTGTAGGGAGAGGGGTTAAATGACCGGCCGATCGGTCGGTTTTGGTCAGTTCTGTCATATGGGGAAATCAAGTCGGTCGGTCAATCAATCTCTTCAATTCTCCATTCTTATTCATTTTTTTAATTTCATCAACTCCTCCTATATATCTCCCTCCGATAAAAACACGAGGTAGAGTCAGATTCTTACCTCTCATTCTGATCACTTCTTGTAATTCATCCAGAAACCTCGAATCCATGGACAAATCTCGTTCGTCAATCGAAACATGAAATCCACGGAGGATAGATCGAACATTTCTACAGTCTTCGAAAGTTCTACGGAAGACACGAAGGGAGGTGTGGAAGAGGACGATTCGATGATCGGAATCGGGAAGGAGAGAGCGTGAAGAGTGACGATGAGACCAGGAACGGAGGAAGGAAGAGAGACGAACGCGATGGAAAATGGAAGGTTTGTTGGAAGGAAGAGGAGAAGAAGGAGAATTAGGAGTGGAATTGTCGGAATGATCTTCGCAACAAAGGTCTTGAATGTCTTTGAAAGAAGAGCAAGAGAAATGGTGATTCCTTGATTTTGACTGAGTTTGAACTCTGTTTGGTGATCTTAGCCACCCCCACATCACAGAGAAAGAGAGAGAGGAACCAGTTAAAAATAATCCGTCGGTCGGTTTCTATATAACTGACCGGTTATATGAAAACCGACCGACCATGGTCGGTTTTGATTTTGTTCAAAACCGACCCCAATCGACCGGTCTGTTTCCTTCGACCGAACCGGTCGGTTTCGGTCGGTTTTTCGGTTTTGATTTACACCCCTAGTAGAAATATGTTAATTCAGTAATTACCTCTTTAAAATACTAGTGTAGAATATATTTTATATTAAAAAATTATTTGTCTTTGAACTCTTCAATGATTTAATTTATAATATCTTTTCATTAAATAATTAATTAATAAATATACTTTCTTTTATAAAATTTACAATGTCTCACTTAAAAAATGCATTGCTTAAAAAAATTTACTTCTAATAATCAAAACATAACTCATTGGTTAAGACATAGAATTTTACTCTTGGTTCATTCTCACCCCAACACTTTGTATGAAAAAAAAACAATTGTTAAAATATAGTTTTCATTCTAAATTTAGTATTTTAATTAATTTATTTTTAAAAAATCTATTTTAATCACTTTATTTTATATCCCCGGATTAAAATCTTTAAATTAAAGTTTAAATAAAAACGATCATTTTTAATAGATAAGTAATATAGATATTGATAAGAAATCAAAGAAAACGTACCATTCATTCATTAAATCCTCGATTTTAATGATAAGACTAAATTTAACTTTTTTTTAATAAGAAGACGAAATTTAACTTTTAAAACTTGAAGAATTAAAATAGAGATCAAATTAAAAGTGAGACTCAACTTTAGTGATTATAACTATTTTATTAATAAAAAAATATTTTGAGAGTTGAATATGCATTCCTATGAAATTTTAACTATAATAATAATATTAATAAAAATAATAAAATAAAAAATAAAATAAAATAAAAGCATTCAAGTCTTATGCTATAGTAGTCGATCTAAACAAAGCTCAAATAGTTAAATTCAGATACTAGTAGTGTTCCCTTCTTATGAGGTCATAACTGTTAGGCAAAACTAATAAAACATCTTACTAGAAATGGCATTATAATATAATAATTACAACAATTAAATCATGCTGAAAATTTTGTACGATAAGAAAACAACAATATTAATCAGTATTAATAACAATATTATAAAATCAACATAAAATACCTGATAACCAAAGTTATAATTATTAAAGTGTATGTGGGTTACACAATATCCTTAAAGCAAATTCACCTTTTAGCGGTGCTTGAGATCAACTAAGCGTCTGCCTCCCAAGATACAACGACTGCAAGCAACGAGATTATACTGACTTGTTATTCTAGCGATTGAACAAGAACCAGTCACCACTGCTGAAACTTGAATCTAGAGAGGAAAAGAGAGAAAGCACAATGCTTTAGAAGAGGAGAAGAGAGCACGAATGAAGATATGGAAAGCGGAATAGAAGAGACCTACTTTCAACTAATAGGGGATGAAGAATTTTCAAACATTTAAATTTCCATTACAAATTAGGATTAATTCGATCCAAATTAATTTCAATCAAATGAAGTGACAAGCCTTTTCAATTCAAGCTTTCCATACATTCTCTATATTTATCAACTTATGGATGTTAAATTTCCATTTACATAAATATTTTCCAACAGTAGACTCTAGTGTCATCTTCTCCAATTTAATACAATATCTAAAAAATTATTCTCCATATTTATCCATATTTAATTTTACATTTTTCATTGTATAGCCCTATATTTGGCATAAAGTTTTATTCTCTTAATAATCTAATTGAAAAATAAATTGTATTGTAACAAACTTGAGAATACTTATCAATTTATGGACAGCTTATAAATAGAAAATGAGAAACAAAACTCATAATCAAATTATTAGTTTTATAGAGTATAAAGAAAACAAGTTAAAAGTAGTTTTAAAAAAAAGGGTGAAAAATCTAACTAGCCACTTGGGAGGAAGACTTTTTCCTTATAGCCATGTACTTGAAAAAGTGAGATATTTAGCCACTTTTTACTATTCAATTTTTCAATATACCTACTTTGCCCTTTTCGTATGGCAGGTATAGTCTGACCTATCTGACACGTACGGCCTGACAGTTCTGACATTTTTAGTTCCCAATGCATTCTTTCTTTCCCAGATTTTGGTATAGTTCGTATAGCGTCCATATTGTTTCATGTATTTAGTATTTGTTTTATATTTATATTATTTTTGCATTTTGATTTCATATTACATTTTCGATTTTTAATTCAATTTTATAGATTCATTTTAGTATAGATTCATTTTAGTATATTATTTTGGTATAGTTCGTATAGCGTCTATAGTGTTCGTATAGCGTCCGTAGTGTTCACGTAATATACATGTCATATAACCTGCAAATGAAAACAAAAAGAGTGTTAATTCAATAATACTAAATGTACAAAAAAGATACTTAATATGCAAACAAAACAAAAAGAAATATATATTATATTACGTATATTATAGAACGAACATAAAAGAAAATGAGTGTGCATCAAGAAAAACTTATAGGTGTGTATAGTACGAATATTTCGTATATTGCGTGTAGTACAGACCGTATATCAAGAAAAACACATAGTTATGTCTAGCACGTATATTACAAAAAAAATATATACTTAAACAGACCAGAAAAAACGTATATTACGTACTGTATAGCAAACATATTACGTATATTACAAAACGAACATAAAAGAAAGTGGGTGTGCATCAAGAAAAACTCATAGGTGTGTATAGTACGTATATATCGTATATTACGTGTAGTACAGTTGTGTACATCAAGAAGAACTCGTATGTGTGTATAGTACGTATATATCATATATTACGTGTGATATAGACTGTATATCAAAAAAGACACATAGTTATGTATAGCACGTGTATTACAAAAGATATATATTTAAACAGACCACGAAAAAAGTATATTACATACTATATAGCAAACACAGCAACAGAACGAAAGACCACAAAATATATATTTAAACAGACCACAGAAAAATGTATAATGCGTATAGTACGTATTACGTGTAGTACAGTTGTGTACATCAAGAAGAACTCGTATGTGTGTATAGTACGTATATATCATATATTACGTGTGATATAGACTATATATCAAGAAAGACACATAGTTATGTATAGCACGTGTATTACAAAAGATATATATTTAAACAGACCACGAAAAAAGTATATTACGTATATTACATACTGTATAGCAAACACAGCAACGTAACGAGAGACCACAAAATATATATTTAAACAGGACCACGGAAAAATGTATAATGTGTATAGTACGTATAGTACGAGACATTACGAAAGCAAAATGGACGACCTGGGCAAAATATGTATAGTACGTATATTCCAAAAAAACGTATATTGCATGCATTACATGTATAGCAGAAAACAAAAAATTAAGAATTTATGCTTATTTTGGTTTAAATCTTCGAGATCCGGAACCAAAAACGTTAAAATATATTTATGAAAAACAAAAAGAAATATATATTATATTACGTATATTACAAAACGAACATAAAAGAAAGTGCGTGTACATCAAGAAAAAATCATAGGTGTGTATAGTACGTATATATCGTATATTACATGTAGTACAGACTGTATATCAAGAAAAACACATAGTTTATGTATAGCACGTATATTACAAAAGATATATATTTAAACAGATCAGAAAAAAAGTATATTACGTATATTACATAATGTATAGCAAAACAGCAACAGAACGAGAGATCACAAAAATATATATTTTAACAGACCACAAAAAACCATATATTACGTATAGTACGAATAGTACAGACGTTACGCAAAACAAAAACAAACGAGAGATAAAATATGTATATTACTTATATTCCAAAAAAACGTATATTGCATGCATTACATGTATAGCAGAGAACAAAAAATAAGAATTTATGTATAGTACATAAAACAACAAAAAGACATAAATCAAACAAAATATGTATATTATCTTTTGTCAAATCCATGCTTATTTTGGTTTAAATCTTCGAGATCAGGAACCAAAAACGTTGAAATATATTTATGAAAAAACGAGATCGAGAAGAAGTAGAGATGTAGTAAATAAATAAATAAAAGTGTATGAAATTTATGAGATTAACATTTGTAAAAGATAAAAATTGTAGATTTTTGAAAAACAAATAGAAAAAAATGAGAGAATCAATGAATTTTGGAAAGAAAATTATAGAGAATTGACAAAAGAAATGAGAGAGATGGAAGAAGAAATTAGAGAAAAATGAAAAAAATGAGAGGGAGAGACAAATTATAATATATAGAAGAAAAATGGGGGGGGAAATGGGAGGGAAAATATTTTCAAAATAAAGTAGAGAAAGAGAGAGAGAGAGAGAGAGATGGGAGGGAGAGTTTAAATTTAAAAAAAAAAAGAAAAAAAAAAGAAAGAAAGAAAGTGAATGGACGGATGGAAGGGGAGTGGAGAGAGGAGAGAGAGTGAAAAAAAAAAAAGAAAAAAGAAAAAAAATGAAAAGTAGAGAGAGATGTTAATATTAAAAAAAAATTGAATGGACTTAAGGAAGGGAATGGGAGAGAGGAGAGAGAGTGTAAAAAAAAAAGGAATGGACGGCAAGGGAGAAGGAGAAAGAGGAGAGATAGTGTGATTTGACTTGGAGGGCATTTCTGTCTTTTTATAAATCCATATGGCTACTAAAAGACATTTTAAAAGAGGTGGCTATTAGGAAAAAGGAGAGGCAAAAAGTGGTCATTTATATATTTTTACTCTAAAAAAAATACGCCTAAGATTTCAGGAAAGTCAATTTTTTTTTTCACTAAAAAAAAGCAAAAAAGTAAAGGGAGTTGATTTTACGAGATCCGTGAGATCGAAAATCTCAAGAACGCTTTTGCAAAAAAAATCTTAAGAAAGATGACGAGAATATAGCTGAAAACTGAACTTTCATTTTCTTTAAAGTAAAGAAATGAAAAACCAGAATAAAATAATCAATGCATGATTTTTCAAAAAAATAATAATAATAAATTTATATTTATAAATGAAAAATATTTGGGTCTAGCTGACTTTCTTACATATCTCATTCATATTAGATAAAATACATGTTAGTGGATAATAAATATATATATGGACTCAATAGGAATGAAACACACGTAGGAAAGTCGGGAAGAACTCCTCCGACCGGTCAGGTCAAGGATGTATGAAACCCGAACAACACATATTTTTTTAGAAAATATTATTTATAAAAATTTAAAAACATTTGTTATTTTTCTAAAAAAAATATTCAAAAAGTGTGACGTGAATTTTTTTAATAATAATGAAATTATAAACAGAGAGAAAGATAAGGATTTTTTTGCAACTTAGCCCCTTTTTAGAAAGTAATTAAGTATATGTTCAAACATTTAAAGTATTTGGAAAAATGTCATTTTTTTTAAGTCGGGAGTTGAAGACCCGTTTTTATCTAGCTGACAACTTGAAATCAAGTTTTCAGGTACCAAATATGAGGTGTCAAAAAATAGCTGGTTTTAATTAAATTTGTAAAAGCTATAACCGAGTGTTCAAAACCGAAGTTCCACTTTTTCTTTAAAGTTCAGTGTTCAAGATCGAACTTCAACGTCTACTCCATTAATTACCGAACGATAATTTTTTTTGCCGATTGAAGGTATAAAAATGAAGTTAGGTTTTGAAGACCAGACTTTAGTGTTTTTAAAACCTCAACCACTATTCTTCTTCTTCCCACACCGTGGCTTATTTTCTTCCCTCTCCTTCCAGATTCTGCAACCATCAGTTGGAGGTAAGCTTTTTTTTTCCCCTTATTTTAAAGCAATATTTTTCCACTTTCTTCCATTAATTTAGTTGTTCATATGCATTTTGCTTGTATTTTTACTCCTGTTTTCTGCCATTTCAGACAATATTGGACAAAATTTATGGCGAAGATCGACGATTTCAAGCGGCTATTTAGACGACATTGGTTGTTAGTTTGCTTTTCTTTGTTTTTTTTCATTATGTAAGTTAGAATAGTTTGCTTTACTTTGTTTTTGTTCATTATTAAAAATCAAATATGTTCATGAAATTAGAGTTATGTTTTTTTTAGGGTAAAATGCAAATGAGACCCCTGTGGTTAGTTTCAAATGCATGAACACCCCTATGGTTTGAAAATGGTAAATCACACCCCTGTGGTTCCAAAATTTTTCAATCAGACCCCTTCATTTCAATGTCATTAATTTTATTTTAATCATAACTTCTTCGTTTGAACTTCGATTTTGGATGATTTAAGTTGCTTTGGAATCCTCATTTCAGTCTCTACGTTACGGTCACTTAAAAACTTCTAAATCATGAATAACCAAAAGAGTTAACGGTGTCAATCATACCTAGTATTTTGATGTTAATAAACTCTTTTATTTATTAATCATTTCAAAATTTTAAAGTGACTATTATGTAGAGCCTGAAATGAGGATTCTAAAACATCTTGAAACAAACCACAGGGGTCTCATTTGCATTTTACCCTTTTTTTATTATATGTTTCAATGTTAATCATGTTCTGTTAGTGATGTTATTGTTTTGATATGTTTTTTATGTTTATTTTGTTAGGGTTAGAATAAGATTTGAACTTATTTAGGGTTAGGTTTTTTTTTAAAGTAATCAAGTATATGTCTAAAGTTTTAAAATATTTAAGGAAATGTCCTTTTTTAAATTGTATGTTTTATTTTATAAAATTGTATGTTGTTTATAATTGTATGTTTTATTTTATATAAAATAAATAAATGTTGACATGGTTATGTTTTGTTTTCTTTGACATTTTTACTACGTTTTATTTTTTAAAATTTGAACTTATTCAGGGTTAGGTTTTTTTAAAGTAATCAAGTATATGTCTAAAGTTTTGAAAATATTAAGAAAATGTCCTTTTTTAAATTGTATGTTTTATTTTCTAAAATTGTATGTTGTTTATAATTGTATGTTTTATTTTATATAAAATAAATAAATGTTGACATGGTTATGTTTTGTTTTCTTTGACATTTTTACTACGTTTTGTTTAAATGTTTATTTGTTAGGTTTAGAATAAGAGTATGACTTATTTAGGGTTAGGGTTTTTATTTTAAATAATCAAGTATATGTCTAAATTTTTGAATTATTTAGGGGAATATCATTTTTCTAAATTGTATGTTTAAGTTTATGAAATTGTATGTTGTTTGTTCTAAATATAAATTAATTTAGGTTGTCCACTTTATCGAGCTTATTGCCAAAATGTGGAAAATATTTCTATCAATCCTGTATTAGTAGATGTCCATCCTGAATCCGGCCCTTTTAGTATATTTGATGATATTTTAGCATCCAATGAATATATCGATGTACGCACATTGACTGATGATGAGGGTGATTATGATATGGATGTCGATGATCATGAGCATGAGCCCCCCTCGTCTATTTTCTCTCAATTAGATATGGATATCATTAATACCATATCCCAGACAGTTCCTACTGACTATGTAGGGTTTGATGATGATGGATCTACTGAAATGAGGAAATGATCAATATATGAGACGAATGAGAAGCTTCAATATGCTATCAAGTTGTATTGCATAAAGAAGCATCAGTTGTTTGAAGTAGTTAAGTCTAACACCACTGCTTGGGTTGTTAGATGCAAGGAACACAATAATGGATGTGAGTGGAGACTCTGTGGGAGTTTAAGGAAAGGTTCTGGCAAATATGATATTATTCAGTATAATGAGAAACACACATGTCTGTTCTCTACTTTACATCAATCTCATATTGAACTATACGCTAACCTCATTTCTATGGAGGTAGAGAGTTATGTGAGGCAAGAACCAACTATAAAAATTGTCACACTGCAGGAAATCATAAGAAAAAAGTTTAAGTACATAGTCAATTATTGGAAGGTGTAAGATGGTATAAAGAAAGCAATGAAAATGCTTTTTGGTGACCATGATCACTCATTTATGGTGTTGCCATTTTTTATGAATATTTTGAAGCAAACCCTCAGTCTCATATTGCATGGAGACATTATCCTATGCCAGGATGCGAGGGTAATGCATATTTTCGTAGTATATTTTGGGCATTTGAACCAGCTGTAGAAGGATTCAAACATTGTCGTCTTTTAATCCAAATTGATGGGACCCATTTATATGGCAAGTAGAAGGGAAAGTTGTTGATAGCCACAGCTCTCGATTCAGAGTGTCATATTTTCCCACTTGCGTTTGCTGTTATTTCTGAGGAGAGTTCTGACACTTGGGGGCTAGTTTCTGTACACTTTACGTCACAGTGTTACAGACAGAGATGGTATTTGTTTGATGTCTGATAAACACCCAGGTATTATCTCTGCGGCTAACAATCCAATCAATGGGTGGGTAAAGCCTATGGCATATCATCGATATTGCTTGCGTCATGTTGCGAGTAATTTCAATGAGAGTTTCAAGAGTAAGTTGATGAATGTAGACCCCTAATTTTGTTTGGTTTTATTTAAAAATTAAAGTTTTTTTAATAAAAAAAATTGAAATAAAATTGACCATTTTTCGTTGATTGAAGTAAGCACATCTTTTTTTAATTAGTCTAATTCAAAGTAAATTTGTTGCAAGAGGTAGAATATTCTAGATTCCTTATTATCTTCCTAAAAAATGAATTTTTAAATGCTTAGATAAAAGAGGAATGAGAAAAGAAATAGAGAAAAAGAGTGGAAATCCAAAAAAATACTTTTTGTCAAAAGAGGAAAATGGTGGATATGTGTGAGTGATTAAAATAAAAGAAAAGGAAAAGAAAAGAAATAGTGGGAAAATTTGAATTCATTAGCCAAAAGAGGTATTAAAATAAAAATGAAAAATGAGTAATATTTCAAATATTATTTTGGGCCAAAAAATGGGGGAATATATTTCAAATTGTTGACTAAAGAGGTAGGTCAAAAGAGGAGGAATGAGGTTTTCAAATTTCTAACTAAAAAGGGTAAAATTCAAAAAAAAAAATTAAAAAAAAAAAATTCAAAAAAAAATAATAATAACCCAAAACCCTAATCCCCATCCTATAAATTCATCTTATTCTCCCATTTTCAAGAGGAGAGGGAGGAGGCCCCCAATTCTCATAAAAAAAGTAGTCACTATTCTCTAAATCTTTCACCTCCCAATTTTCCACCACTCACCAAACCTCTCATAACCACTATCTCCATTCCACCACCATTAGCCACTAGCCCATATTATCTTTGAGCCACCACTCTACCAATTTGAGTCCTCCACCATTTTTTTTACTCACCTAAAATCAAACCTTTAACTTTCACTAGATTACTATCTCATTCTACCCATTATTCATAAAAACCAATTCTCATAACTCTATCATTTCATTTTCATCACACACAAATGGGACTCAAGAGTTTATTGTTTTGTTTTTACTTAATGTTAAAAACTATTTTTTTAAAATAATTTTTTCTTTTTTTCTTCAAAAACTCATACAAAAAAATTTCTACTATTAAAATTTGGGAGTACAAGAATACTTTGATCCCAAAGTTTATGAATTAAGAAATTTTATGGTATGATTTTAAAACCAATTTGAAATAATTTTTTTCAAAACCTTTTTCATCCTAAAAAGTTTCCTATAAATTAAAATTTGGGAGTACAAGAATACTTTGATCCCAAATTTCATGAATTAAGAAATTTTATGGTATGGTTTTAAAACCAATTTGAAATAATTTTTTTCAAAACCTTTTTCATCCTAAAAAGTTTCCTATGAATTGAAATTTGGGAGTACAAGAATACTTTGATCCCAAATTTCATGAATTAAGAAATTTAATGGTATGATTTTAAAACCAATTTAAATGATTTTTTAAAAAGTTTTTCATCCCAAAAACCTTCCCACAATATAAAATTTAGGAGTACAAGGATACTTTGATCTCAAATTTCATGAATCAATAAGTTTTATGGCATGACATATAAATCAAATTAAAGGACTTTTCTTCAAAACTTTCATTCCAAAGAACTCTCTATAATTTGAAATTTGGGAGTACAAGAATACTTTGATCTCAAATTTCATAAAATGGAAAGTTTTATGGTTTGATAATTTTATCATTTGATTTTCAAAAAAATGTTTTCTAATGGCGTAATGCCACTCATAGTAATTTAATGATATCATTATAATGATTAATGATATGATCAAATTAACATTAGACATTTCAAAATAAACACACAAAACAAACTTTTTCCTAATGGCTTTATGTCACTCACAGTTATTTAACAATATCATTAAAATAATTAGTGATATTGACTAATAAATGTGGGACATTCCAAAATAATAATAAAATCACTTTGTTTTAGTAAAGGGCATTTAATGACATATTTGAGATAAACCAAAACAGTAATCATTTTTTAAACGAATGTTTTAGGGTGCTAATACCTTCCCTAAACATGAATAAACTCCCGAGCCCATTTCTTTTAAATCGTAAACCATTTTTATTTTCGTCTTTCTCGGGTGACCAATCACACCCTTTTAAAATCAATGATTGGTGGCGACTCTTGTTTTCTTTCTTGTTCTTTTCTTTTACTCTTTTGTTAGGATGGAAAAGGACATGTGTGTTTTTTTAGAGAGGGTCGGCCGCTCCACGTCGTTCGAGGGGGTAGCGACAATGAAAAACATTATGTATCGTGCTGGTGCTGCATTTTAAGTTCATAAGTTTGAAAAGGCCATGGATGATCTAAAACGGATGAACGAGGCTACGATGCAGTTTTTTCGACTTCTCCCTCCTGAAAAATGAACGTTGTCACATGATGGGTTTCATTGATATGGATGGATGACAACAAATTTCGCCGAAAGCATCAATAGTGTTTTGAAAAGCGATCGTTCATTACCAATCACTGTAGTGGTTGAGATGACCTTTTATCGAATTGTTAAGTATTTCGATACTCGACGCTTTCAGGCACAAGAGGCTTGGGATAAAGGAGATAGATTCACCAGGTAAATATTAATATTTTCAACTTGTCCATTACTTATAAGGTAATTAATTTTGATTTAATTCAATATGCTTTTAGGTTTGCATTAAATAAGATCGCTGGGAGGAAAGAACGTGCCAAAGGCCACGATGTGACCACTTTTTATCTCATAAAAGGGATTTTTGATATCATCACTGGTATGCATGAAGAAAGTCCTAGAGGCGGAAACAAACGTGTGGTCAGACTAGATGAGCAGACTTGTACATGTAACAAATGGCAAACCTTCATAATTCCATGTTTGCATGTAATTGCTACTTGTGAAGCAAATCGAGTGGATTACATGCAGTTTATTTCCGAATATTATCAATTGAACAAGTACATGTCATGTTATGCACCTCACTTCCAACTGATCCCTCACAAAAATGAATGGAAAGCTCCTAATTTCTTAATTATACATCCTCCTTCAAATGTAGTTCGACCACCTGGTAGACCTCGTAGCTCTCATATTCATAACAACATGGACTTAAGAGAGTGATGTATTTCGTGAGCAATTGGCCTATTGGGATGCTCGCATAGATCATATTATTGACAGTCAAATGGTCGATGCGCACACCATTGTTAAGCCATGGGTACTTCTTGTTGTACTTTACGATTACAAGACGCTTCATTACTCGATACAGGGCGCCATTATATCAAGTGGTAAGTGTTTAAGTTATTAATTTGAATTATTTCAATAAATTAACTTATTTGATTGATACAATATAATTACTATATTATCGTTGCTTTCAGACCGAGGTTGTACAAACTCTAGAGAGTTTTACGCGAGAATACAATGGAGTCATTAGGATATTTGAGGACTTCTCGGGTACGACATGAGCATGGTCACTGTAAACTAAAGAGTTAGAAGAGAATAGAATTCATATATTTACTAGTCACATACACACCATATATATACACATTAGAGTCTAACCTAATGGGCTTAAGAGTAATGGGCCTAACTATGTAACAATTATAATAAACTCAATAATAATATCTAACACTCCCCCTCAAGCTGGAGCGTATATGTTAATCATGCCCAGCTTGTTACAAAGGTAGTCAATCCGTGGCCCATTCAAAGCTTTTGTAAAGATGTCGCCTAATTGTTCTCCGGTCTTCACATATCCGGTAGAAATTAACCCCAATTGTATTTTCTCACGAACAAAGTGACAATCAACCTCAATATGTTTAGTACGCTCATGAAAAACGGGGTTTGAAGTGATATGAAGGGCAGCTTGGTTATCACACCATAGTTTCATTGGATGCAAGACTGAAAATCCCAATTCAAGAAGAAGTTGACGAATCCATATCACTTCACAAGCTGACTGAGCCATAGCTCTATATTCTGATTCAGCACTAGATCGTGATACAACATGTTGCTTCTTACTCTTCCAGGAGACTAAATTCCCTCCCACAAAAACATAATAACCAGTAGTAGATCTTCGATCTTCCTTAGACCCAGCCCAATCAGCATCTGAGAAGCATTCAATCTCATTGTGTCCATGGTTTCCATATAGAATTCCTCGTCCAGGGGCACCTTTTAAGTAACACAAAATCGCTCAATGACCTTCCAATGTTCAATAGTAGGTGAGGACAAATATTGACTCACTATACTAACCGAATATGCAATATCCTGGATGAGTTACGATAAGGTAATTAAGTTTTCCAACCAACCTCCAGGTATCTTTCAGGTTCTTCAAATAATTCACCATCTTTTGTAAGTCGCAAATTAGGATTCATTGGGGTGCTACAAGGTTTAGCCCCCAATTTACCAGTCTCGATAGTAAATCTAACACATATTTCCTTTGAGAAAGGAAAATCCCTTTACTCGCTTCTCATCACTTCAACACCCAAAAAATATTTTAACGCCCTAAGTCCTTTGTATGAAATTGACTATGGAGAAAAGTTTTGAGGGATAAAATGCCTGCACTATCACTTCCTGTGATGACAATGTCATCTACATACACAACCAACAAAATGATCCCAGTGCGCAGACTTACGATGAAAAAGGAATGATCGATTTACTTTTTCTCATGCCAAACTGTTCAACCGCCAAGCTAAATTTACCAAACCAAGCTCGAGGGCTCTGTTTCAAGCCATACAATGATTTTCTCAGATAACAAACCTTTCCATTCTCCCCCTGAGCAACAAATTCAGGTGGTTGCTCCATATACACCTCTTCTTGAAGATCCCCATGAAGAAAAGCATTCTTGATATCTAATTGGTGCAAAGGCCAACCATATGTAGCGACCAGGAGAAATGAACAATCGAATCGCGTGAGTTTGGCAACAGGAGAAAAAGTGTCAGAATAATCAATCCCATAGACCTGAGCATACCCTTTAGCAACAAGACGGGCTTTCAAACGAGCAATAGATCCATCAGGATTAACCTTGATTGCAAAAACCCACTTACAACCAATAGCTTTCTTACCCGTCGGTAAATTGACCAAAGTCCAAGTTCCATTTTCTTCCAAGGCCCGTATTTCCTCGATCATGGCATTACGCCACCCAGAATGAGAAAGGGCATCATGAACAGTCTTAGGTAAAGACACAGAATTAAGTGATGCAATAAAAGAACACGAAGAGGGAGACAAATTGTCATAAGATACAAAAGAAGTAACAGGATACGTACATGTTCGTTTCCCCTTGCGGAGGGGCAATAGGGAGATCAACCTGGATCCGACGACGAAGCCTCGTGAACGGTGGTATTCTGGACATGAATCCAGTAGAGTATGAGAACGACGGGTAAACACTTGAGGAAATGGAGGCATGGGCGGGGAGATTGGTAGAGGAGGAGAAACAATAGTTGGTACTTGAGGGAGGTGGCAAAAGCAGTCGAATTTCAGAGGGAG
Organism: Gynostemma pentaphyllum; assembly: GCA_028015215.1. NCBI lineage: Eukaryota > Viridiplantae > Streptophyta > Magnoliopsida > Cucurbitales > Cucurbitaceae > Gynostemma > Gynostemma pentaphyllum. The sequence continues at coordinate 44,304,560 of CM051354.1, read as the reverse complement.
GTGGAACAACGATTGTAGTGGTGTAGATTAACAAGTTATCATCCTCCTCCGGAGAAATGTATGAGACCGAAGGAGCGAACGGTGTATTTTCCTGAAAAGTAACATCCGAAGAAACCAAATATCTATTAAGAACGGTAGAAAAACACCGATACCCCTTTTGAACTCGAGAATAGCCAAGGAAAATACATTTTAAAGCCTTAGGATCAAGTTTAGAAAGTTGAGGACGAACATCCCGAACAAAACATGTGCAACCAAATATCCGAGGTTCTATAGGAAATAAAGGTTTATTGGGAAGCAAAGAGTGATAAGGAATTTGACCATTAAGAACCGAGGAAGACATGCGATTAATAAGAAAACAAGCGTAGATATCGCATCGCCCTAAAAATGTTTAGGAACCTGCATTTGGAAAAGTAAAGCTCGAGCAGTTTCCAACAAATGTCTATTTTTACGTTCAGCTACCCCGTTTTGAGACGGAGTATCGACACAAGATGTTTGATGAAGAATGCCATGTGTGGTCATAAAATTTTGAAAAGTGGATGACATATATTCTTTTGCGTTGTCACTTCGAAGAGTTTTGATGGAGATATTGAACTGGGTTCGAATTTCAGCACAAAAAGCAGAAAAATGAGAAAATACCTCGGAACGAGATTTCATGAAATAGAGCCATGTCATTCGAGAGTAATCATCGACAAATGTAACAAAATACCGAAATTCGGTTATAGAAGCAATAGGACAGGGACCCCAAACATCGGAATGAACTAACTCAAAAGGAGCATTTGCACGTTTATTGACTCGTGGACCATGACTAACACGATGGTGTTTAGCAAATTGGCACGACTCACAATCTAAGGAGGACAAATGTTGAAACTGAGGGCACAATTTCTTAAAAACGGAGAGAGAAGGATGACCTAAACGACAATGAGTATCAAAAGCAGACGATGACGATACTCCTGGAACATGCAAATGTAAAACTGGGGGTCAAGAACGTAGAGGCCGCCAGATTCATGTCCTTTACCAATAATTTGCTTCGTCGTAAGATCCTGAAACAAACAATAACTGGGATAGAATGAGACACAACAATTTAAAGAACGAGTAATTTGACTGACAGACATCAAATTAAATGACAAATCAGGGAGGCTAAGAACACAAGACAAAGGTAATGAAGAAACAGGTTTAGCTTGACCAGATCCAATAACAGTGGAAGTGGATCCATCTGCTAAAGTAACATGAGATGACGAAGTGTGTGGTTCGAATGAGGAAAGTAATTTAAGATTACCTGTCATATGATCAGTTGCACCAGAATCTATGACCCATTTGGAAGAAGAAGAAACAAGACATGATGTCGATTTACCTGACTGAGCAAGAACAGTACCGGAAGCAAGCTGATGATTCACTCTTTCAGCCATAAAATCAGTAGAAATTACTTGGCAACACGAATAAAACCAGTCCAACCAACAGCTAAATAATTAGCCACTAACAATCAACCAACCACAACACCCAACAAACGGCTAGGAATTAAGCCTCAAATATGTGGTTAACGAATGGAGAAGTAAAAGCGAAATTTGGACAATGAGCATAAACCCGGAAAACACAGATCCTGGACGGCGGCGAAATTCGGACCGGCAAAAACAATACGGACAGAAGCAAAACTCCTCGTTTCGTCAAAACCAAGCACGTATTGCACCCAAAACTACCACAGAATGACTGGAAACGTAATTCGAGCAAAACTAAACGAGCGGCACCAGGAGGGGACGTCTCACGCTCCCCCACGCGCCGGCGCGTGAGGAGGATGGCGGACGGACTGGCGGCGCGTGTGGCCCACGCGCTGCTTGTTCCGGCGGACGGTGGCTGCGACTCGACGTTTCGGAGGGTGGCGGTTCTTTCTATGAGGGTGGTGTCGACAAATGGTCACTTTTTCTCGAGACCCGAACTCGAACCCTAACGCTCTTGAACAAGAATTCACTCTACTAACTCTCAAACAAAACTAGGAACCTTTAGGCTTTGATACCATGTAAACTAAAGAGTTAGAAGAGAATAGAATTCATATATTTACTAGTCACATACACACCATATATATACACATTAGAGTCTAACCTAATGGGCTTAAGAGTAATGGGCCTAACTATGTAACAATTATAATAAACTCAATAATAATATCTAACAGTCACAAACCTGCTCCTCACCAAGGTCATCCACTTGTAAGAAGAAATGATGCTCCTACCCCCATGCAACCTGAGGATCATGATTTGGATCCTTCAGATTTTAGTTTACTATCAGATGATATGCACCTTCCTTCTACCCCATCAAGTGCGGGACTTTCTACGTTAAATCATTCATTAGATGCGGGTTCCTCTAACACACCATTTACCCAGACGTATTGTATGATTTCTCATCATTCACATCCTTCCAGCAGTATGCTCGATATAAAGCAGATCTACCGCATATTGAGGCATATGCAACTCATATTGAGCCAGACGAGTCGCAGACTTGCGAGCGACCACGTACTCAAGGGCAAAGAGCTCGTGGATGGTACATGCCTCCACATCTAGCATGTAACTGACAAAGACCTCCATGTGGGACCGGGGGCCATCGTTAGTTGTTCTGATTACTATTTTTTGTACTTCAGTTGAAGACAAGTTTTGTACTTATTATGACATTTATCATTTTGACTTTCCATCTTAAAAATCATATTTTAAAAGGTTAACAAATAAAATGGAACATGTTTAGTAAAATCAGTTAATTTTTGTAAAAAAAAAAAAACAAAACAAAAATATTATATTGAAGACGGGTTTTCAAACCCGACTTAAAAAAAGGAAATTTTGTCAAATACTTTAAACATTTGGACATATACTTAATTACTTTCTAAAAAGGGGCTAAGTTGCAAAAAAGTCCGAAAGATAATGAAAATGGTAGGAAACACTAAGAGATGTTGCGATTTTTCACCTTAGGATTGGAAGAGGGAGATCGAGGATATCCCAATTTTTATGCCCTATCGTTTTGTTTAGTTAATATTAGAACTTAGATTCTATGGTCTTTTTTGGGGGAAGAAAAGACATTTTAAAAAATTTAAAGATTTTGTGTTAAACTACGTATAATTTAATTGATTAGGCATATGTACTCTTTCGAGTGAGAAATTATTCCATGCACCCGGCACAATGAGGTGGTTGCATTATATTGAAAATATTAGTCTTTTTTGCTACTAACTTCCTTACCGTTTTATAACATTGATGGAATTGTATATGACAGTATTGTGTTTCCTTGCCCTACGGGCACTGGCAGCTACAAATGGCTTCATATATTTAACAGTCAAATTTTAAAAAATAAGTATAAATCATATTTAAAATTATATAATTTTGAAACAAAATCACCACCAACCGACACTTACATTTTTCTTTTCATACCACCCACAACTAAATCTTTTAAACACGACACTTTTTTTTTCAAATGTTAATGAGTTAAAAAAAAGAAATTAAGACCAACAATAATGTACTTTAAGGTCATTGTAAATTTTGGTACTCCTAGGATGAATAGTGAACATCAAGTTATGAACTTCTACTAACACTTCTTTCCTTAAAGCTTCATCACTAGGCACATGCAAACGACCCTTATAAACCAAAGCACCATCAGAAGCATAAGTAAAATGCCCAGGTAACCCTGTCTCAACATAAAAAAAAATGTAACCCCTGAGACTCTCATCAGTTTTTTGTGCCTCAATAATCCTTTGTCTCAACAATGGTGTCATAGACAATCTTGCCATACTGACAGTCACCTCAAAAGTAAGTATCTCAATCTCTGCCCTATCCATCTCCAACTAAAGTCTAGGATGTCTATTCCAAAGATGCATTATGAGCTGACTTCCTACTAAGAGCATCTGCTACTACATTAGCCTTCTCAGGATGATACTAGATATCATAGTCAAAATCTTTAACCAACTCCAACCACCTAAGTTGTCTCATATTTAATTTTTTCTGGGGAAATTTTTTAGACTCTTATGATCTGTGAAAATAAGAATCGTCTCACCATAAAGTTAATGTCTTTTCATATCTTCAAAGTATGTATCATAACAGCTAACTCTAAGTCATGGGTGGTGTATTTCTTTCATGCTCCTTCAACTGTCTAGAAGCATAGACCACTGCTTTTCCATGTTGCATCAACCCACGAACCAACCCTTTCTTTGAGGCATCACTATAAATAGTCAAACCTCTTGAATCATCAGGAGGTACCAAAACTGGGGCTGAAACTAACCTCTTCTTAAGTTCCTCAAAACTCTTCTCACGCTCATCGTCCCAAACATAAACAACACAATTTCTAGTTAGCTTGGTCATGGGTGAGGCAATCTTCACAAAGTCTTGCACAAACCTTCGATGGTAACAAGCTAAACCTTAAAAGCTTCAAATTTCAACCATGTTAGTAGGTCAGGGCCAACTACTAACTGCTTATATTTTAGAATGATCCACTAATATCCCCGAATTTGACACTATATGTCCCAAAAATGAAACTTTATCAAGCCAAAACTCACACTTACTAAAATTGGTATAAGTTTCTCATTCCTCAATGTAGTCGACACAATCCTCAAATGCTCAACATGTAACTCCCTAGTTTTCGAATACATCGAGATATCATTTATGAACACTATCACAAATGTATCTAGGTATTTCTGAAATACGGTAAGCATCAAGTCTATAAAGGCAATTGGGGTATTCGTCAAACTAAAAGACATCACTACAAACTTAAAGTGACCATATCTAGTCCTGAATGCTATCTTTGGTATATCCTCATTCTTGATTCTCAACTAATGATAACCTGATCGGAGATCAATCTTTGAGAATATGGTTGCTCCCTTACAAATCCTCGATTTTGGCTAAATGGTACTTTTTTTATATAGTTACTTTATTTAACTCTTGGTAATCTATACAAAGTTGTTAACTTTTTAGGCTTCAATCATATCTAATGTTTTGATGATAACAAACCAAAATTATACTAATGTTTTCGAAGTTTTTTAAGTGTCTATGTTGTAGAGCTCGAAACAAGGATTCTAACGCCTTTTGAATCGCCTAAATCGGAGTCCAAACGAAGAAATTATGGACAAAACAAGTTTAGAGGCAATTACACCATCCGGAATGCATCATCACTGACATGGACAAAGAAGACGAACAAGAATTTGACACGTGGTAAATTTGATGACGTGGTAAAGTCAATGGTCAAAGATTGATGACGTGGCACCTCAAACGGTAACATTTTGGGTGACGTGGTAGTCCACGTGGACGGTGAAGTGGCAATAAGGAACTAACCACATGGTGACACATGGAACAAGAGGTTGACGAGGCGTTGACTGATCAAGGAAAATTGATGCTGACGGACGAATAAGAAGACGACATGTGGCGAAAAGATTTGAATTTAAAAATTAAAATCCGAACGAACAGGGAGGCGACACGTGGCATTCATATTTGAAATTAAAAAAAAATGAAAAAACTGGCAGGGCAGCAGGCGGACGACGCGCCTGACGCTTGCGTTTGGTGCACGCGCCCAGATTGGCGCCTTCTGATTGGGTAAGACGCTAGTACGCCCCCTTCTCCACTCTCACAACTGGGATTTGGTCAATCCGGCTGAGCTGAAGCAAATTTGATTTTTTTTGGGAATTTTTTACCCGTTTTTGATCAATTAATTTCAGCCCTTGATATCATTTTACCTCCATCAATGGTCCAGATCTTCCCTGAAGCTTAAACACGTTTTTGGCTATCTTTAAACCCTATTTTCAGATCAAAAGCAGTACCCAATACTTTCTAATCTGTTCCATCTTGCTGCCAAAAATTCCTAAGAGCTCCATCCTTCAATTCTCTCATTTAATTATATTTTGCTTGTTATTTTTGTGAGAGATTTAATTGTGTGAGGATTTTGTAAACTTTCTAACGGTACAAAACTTGTTTATCTCCTATTTGAGAGGATTTGTGAGGTTCTTTAATTTTCAAATTCATTGGGATTTGTATTAAGGTGTGGGAACACCTTGGGGTGTGAAAAAGCAATTGGTTAGATCCTGAACCAGTGAAAAGGATTGAGGTTTTCTCTTTTTTCTGTTTAAATTAAAGAGGGAGATTGTACCGGTTTGGTTCTCACCCAGAAGAGAATCGGTGATAGTGAAAAATCTCAAGGAGGAGCCTTGGGGAGTGGACGTAGGCTTGCCAAACCACTATAAAAATCTTCGGTGTCTTCTTTCACTAAACTTTTTAATTTTCGCACGTTTTATTTTATTTATTTGTGTTTGTTGTTGTGTGTGTGGATTAATTGCTTGCATCGATCTTTTGAAAATATTGTTGGTTCAACAAATTCATTAATTTGCATCTTGTTTGCTTTAATTTTTAATTTAGTTGATCAATTTGAAAAACGTTCTTGTTAAAAAAAAATTAGATTTTTAAATTTATAATTTTTTAAAAGCAACCCTATTCACCCCCTCTAGTGTTGTCATTCGGTCCTACAATTGGTATCAGAGTGGGTGCTCAAACTTTTGGAAAACACTTTTGTCAAAAATATTTTTTTTAAGTGAAAAATCATTTCCGAAAAATTATTTTTTGTTAATTTTCAATTCTGTTATTTTATTTTATTTTTTAGAAAAGTTGTGAAAAATATTTTGATTTGAATTTTAACTTTTGGAATTTAATTATTTTGAGCAATGGCAAACACCGGAGCTAACGGTTTTTCTGAGGGTCAGTCTACTACTAGGCCACCGTATTTTGATGGAAATAACTTCTCTTATTGGAAAACTAGGATGAAGATTTATTTAATATCTGTCGATTATAATCTATGGGAAATTGTCTCAAAAGGTCCTATAATTCCAACTAAGAAGGTAGAAAATGAAGTTGTGCCTAAGAGTGAAAATGACTTTAATGAAGATGATAAGAAAAAGATGTCTTTCAATGCTAAAGCCATAAATTGTTTGTATTGTGCTTTATGTCCTAGCGAATTTAATAGGGTGTCTGCATGTAATAGTGCAAAAGAAATTTGGGACAAACTTGAAGTTACGCATGAAGGAACAAATCAAGTTAAAGAATCTAAGATTAGCATGCTTGTGCATAATTATGAACTGTTTAAAGTCAAGCCTAATGAATCTATTCTCGAGATGTTTACCAGGTTCACAAGCATCATAAATTCTTTGAAAAGCTTGGGAAAGGAATACACTACTTGGAGAATGTGAGAAAGATTCTGAGGTCACTACCGAAAGCATGGGAAGCTAAAGTGATGGCGATACAGGAAGCAAAAGATCTCACTAAACTGCCTTTGGAGGAGCTTATTGGTTCACTCATGACACACGAGATCACTATGAAGGAAAATATGGAGGATGACACTAAAAAGAAGAAAAGCTTAGCATTAAAGTCAACATCCTTTCAAGATGACTTTGATGATGATATAAATCTGAATGAAGAATAAATGGCATATCTCACGAGGAAATTCAAGAATCATTTCAGAAAGAAAAATTTTGCAAGGAAATACAATAATCAGGAATTCAAAGGTGAAAAGAACAACAGGGAAAACATCATATGCTATGAGTGCAAGAAACCAAGACATGTGAAGTATGATTGCCCACAGTTGAAATCGTCATCAAAGAAGAATAAGAAGAAAGTAATGAAAGCTACTTGGGATGAAAGTGACTCTGAAAGCGAGGAAGAAGTAGCAAACCTATGTTTCATGGCTTTCGAGGATGAAGATGACAACGATGATGAGGTATGTAACGAAAACACCACTTTTGATGAATTGATGGATGCCTATAATGAGATAAAGTATGAATTCGAAAAATTAGGCATGAAATATGTTACTTTGAAAAAGAAAACTAGTAAAATTGCTCTTGAAAATAATGATCTATTAAATGAGCATGATAAATTGATGGAAGAGTGTGAGAAATTAAAGAATGATTTAATGACATCTGATTCAAAGTTCCATGCATTAAAAGAAGAGTATGAGATCTTAGAAAAGAAAAATGAAAATTTGAATTCTACTCTTTTAAAATTCACAGATGGTCAAAAGCTTCTAGATATCATGATGGGTAAACAACAGGGTGCTTTAGACAAAAGTGGTATAGGATATAAACCTCATTTAATGCAAAAGAAATTTTCAAACTTCTTTGTAAAAGAAAGCACTACATCTTCTATTGTTTGTAATGCATGTGAAAACTTGGTCATAAAATATATGCATGCAAGTTTAGAAAATCGAATACATTAAATGGAAGTAAAATGAAATGGATTCCTAAATCTTTGCTTACTAACTCTCAAGGGCCCAAAAAAGTATGGGTACCAATGACTTTATCTTAAAAATTCTTATTTAGGTGTGCTTGAGGACTATAAAGAACAAGTGGTACTTGGACAGTGGCTGCTCAAGGCACATGACCGGGGACCCAAATAAATTCTCACACCTAGAAAGGAAAGATGGAGGTCACGTGACATTTGGTGACAACAAAAGAGGCAAGATCATCGGTAAAGGTAAAATTGGTAATGAGGCAAGATCATCGGTAAAGGTAAAATTGGTAATGATTCAAATTTTCTTATTGAAAATGTTTTACTTGTTGATGGTTTAAAGCATGATTTATTGAGCATTAGTCAATTGTGTGATATAGGATATCAAGTAGTCTTTAATGATAAAAACTGCATTGTTGAGAATGTTACTGATAGGAAAATATTGTTTGTCAAAAATAGAAATCACAATGTGTATACAATTGATTTAAATGTCTATCCTGTTGTTGGTGATAAATGCTTTTCTGCTTTGCATGATGACTCTTGATTGTGGCATAGAAGATTAGGTCATGCTAGCATGTTTTTAATTTCCAATATTTCAAAGAAATCACTTGTAAGAGGTCTTCCTAAATTGAATTTTGAAAAAGACAAAATCTGTGATGCATGTCAAATGGGTAAACAAACTAAGTCTTCCTTTAAATCAAAGAAAATGATTTCCACTTCTAGACCGTTACAATTACTGCATATAGATTTGTTTGGTCCCACTAGAGTTGCAAGTTTAAATGGAAATAGTTATGCATTTGTCATTGTTGATGATTTTTCAAGATATACATGGGTTTTATTTTTAAAACATAAAGATGAGGCTTTGAAAAAATTTGTGAGTTTTTCAAAAAGGGTTCAAAATGAAAAAGGTTTTATGATTTCTAAAATTAGAAGTGATCATGGGGGAGAGTTTGAAAATGATGCTTTTGAAAAGTTTTGTGATGAAAATGGATATACACACATTTATTCTGCTCCAAGAACTCCACAATAAAACGGAGTTGTTGAACGGAAAAATAGGTCTTTACAAGAGTTAGCTACTTCTATGTTAAATGAATATAACTTACCAAAATATTTTTGGTCCGAAGCAGTTAATACAGCTTGTTATGTGATGAACCGTGTTTTAATAAGGCCTACTTTGAATAAAACCCCCTATGAGTTGTTTAATAATAAAACTCCCAATATCGGTTACTTTAAAGTTTTTGGGTGTAAATGCTTTATCTTGAAAAATAAGGGAAATCTTGGGAAGTTTGAATCAAAAACTGACATTGGCATATTTTTGGGTTATTCTTTATCTAGCAAAGCATATAGGGTATTTAATAAAAGATCACTTGTTGTTGAAGAATCAATGCATGTTGTTTTTTATGAGTCTGTTGTTGTTACTTCTAATGAGATTAATGCTAGTGATGAGTTAGATCAATCTTTGGAAGATTTAAGTCTCAAAGATAAGGTTGGGGATGTTACACCAAATGAGACGCCACTTAAAGGTGAAAATGAACTCCCTAAGGAGTGGAGGTATGTTTCTAACCATCCTATGGAATTAATTATAGGTGATCCTTCTTCGGGTGTTAGAACTCGTTCTTCTTTAAATGCATTAAATAATATTGCTTTTGTGTCTAAAATTGAACCAGAATCTTTTAAAGAAGCTGAAAATGATGAGTTTTGGATTAATGCAATGCAAGAAGAATTAAATCAGTTTGAAATAAATGAAGTTTGGGAATTAGTCCCTCGTCCTATTGATCATCCTGTTATTGGCACAAAATGGGTTTTTCGAAATAAAATGGATGAATCTGGTAATATTGTTAGAAATAAAGCTAGGTTAGTTGCACAAGGTTATAGTCAAGAAGAAATAATAGATTATGAAGAAACCTTTCCACCTGTAGCTAGACTTGAATCAATTCGAATGTTACTTGCATTTGCATCTCATAAAAACTTTGTTTTAAATCAAATGGATGTTAAAAGTGCATTTTTAAATGGCTTTATAATGGAGGAAGTGTATGTTGAACAACCCCCAAGTTTTGAAAGTTTTGATAATCCAAATCATGTTTTTAAATTAAAGAAAGTTCTCTATGGTTTAAAACAAGCTCTGCTCCTAGAGCTTGGTATGATAGATTGAGTAAATTTGTGCTTGATAATGGATTTAAAATGGGAATAGTGGATAACACTTTATTTATTAAAACTAAAGATAATGATTTGCTTTTAGTTCAAATATACGTAGATGATATTATCTTTGGTGCCAATAACCCTTCACTTTGTGAAGAATTCTCTAAGTGTATGCATACAGAATTTGAAATGATCATGATGGGAGAACTCAAATTTTTTCTCGGGCTTCAAATCAAACAACTTGATGATGGAATCTTCATAAACCAAGAAAAGTATACAAAGGATCTACTCAAAAGATACAAGCTTGATAATGCAAAGGTAGCAAAAACTCTGATGAGTACAACTACAAAGCTTGATAAAGATGAAAAAGGTAAAGAAGTAGATATTAAATCATATCGAGATAGACCAGATATTATGTTTAGTGTATGCATGTGTGCTAGATTTCAGTCTTGTTCAAAAGAGTCACATTTACATGCTGTTAAGAGAATTTTTAAATATTTACTTGGAACTAGTGATTTAGGCTTATGGTATCCTAAGAATGCTTCATTAGATTTAATTGCTTATTCTAATGCAGATTTTGCTGGTAGTTTAACTGATAGAAAAAGTACTAGCGGAACATGCCATTTTCTTGGAAGTTCGTTAGTATCTTGGTATAGTAAAAAGCAAAATTCTGTTGCATTATCTACAACTGAGGCAGAATATATTGCACTTGCTAGTTGTTGTGCTCAAGTTTTATGGATGAGACAAACTTTGCGTGATTTTAATTTAAACTTTGAACACGTGCACATTTATTGTGATAATTCTAGCACAATATGTTTGACTAAAAATCCCATTCAATACTCTAGGACAAAACACATAGATATTCGACATCATTTTCTTAGAGAGCATGTGCAAAATGGGAATATTGTTGTTGACTTCGTTAATACTGAAAACCAAGTAGCAGATATACTTACTAAACCATTAAATGAAGATTTATTTTGTAAGAACCGACTTGCACTTGGTATTATCCGTCTTTGATTGCATTTGTTAGGGGGAGCGATCTTGTATATATTTATTTTTATTGGCATATTTTATTGTTTAAATTGATTTCTACATAAATTACCTTTTTGAGGGGGAGCTTTGATATTTTGTTTTGATGTTACAAAGGCGGAGAATTTGCCAAGAAAATTCCTTGCATGATATTATCATATTCTTTATGTTTTTATGAGTCACTTGATTATTTTTCTTGAGTGGTTTGTAATCATCAAAAAGGGGGAGATTGTTAGCTTTTTGGGCTTCAATCATATCTAATGTTTTGATGATAACAAACCAAAATTATACTAATGGTTTCGAAGTTTTTTAAGTGTCTATGTTGTAGAGCTCAAAACAAGGATTCTAACGCCTTTTGAATCGCCTAAATCGGAGTCCAAACGAAGAAGTTATGGACAAAACAAGTTTAGAGGCAATTACACCATCCGGAATGACATCATCACTGACATGGACAAAGAGGATGAACAAGAATTTGACACATGGCAAATTTGATGACGTGGCAAAGTCAATGGTACCTCAAACGGTAACATTTTGGGTGACGTGGCAGTCCACATGGACGGTGAAGTGGCAATAAGGAACTAACCACATGGTGACACGTGGAAGAAGAGGTTGACGAGGCGTTGACTGATCAAGGAAAATTGATGCTGACGGACGAATAAGAAGACGACATGTGGCGAAGAGATTTGAATTTAAAAATTAAAATCCGGACTAACAAGGAGGCGACACGTGGCATTCATATTTGAAATTAAAAAAAATGAAAAAGCTGGCAGGGCAGCAGGCGGACGACGCGCCTGACGCTCGCGTTTGGTGCACGCGCCCAGATTGGCGCCTTCTGATTGGGTGAGACACGAGTACGCCCCCCCTTCTCCACTCTCACGACTGGGATTTGGTCAATCCAGCTGAGCTGAAGCAAATTTGATTTTTTTTTGGGAATTTTTTACCCGTTTTTTATCAATTAATTTCAGCCCTTGATATCATTTTACCTCCATCAATGGTCCAAATCTTCCCTGAAGCTTAAACACGTTTTTGGCTATCTTTAAACCCTATTTTCAGATCAAAAACAGTACCCAATACTTTCTTATCTGTTCCATCTTGCTGCCAAAAATTCCTAAGAGCTCCATCCTTCAATTCTCTCATTTAATTATATTTTGCTTGTTATTTTTGTGAGAGATTTAATTGTGTGAGGATTTTGTAAACTTTCTAACGGTACAAAACTTGTTTATCTTTTATTTGAGAGGATTTGTGAGGTTCTTTAATTTTCAAATTCATTGGGATTTGTATTAAGGTGTGGGAACACCTTGGGGTGTGAAAAAACAATTGGTTAGATCCTGAACCAGTGAAAAAGATCGGGGTTTTCTCTTTTTCCTATTTAAATTAAAGAGGGAGATTGTACCGGTTTGGTTCTCACCCGGAAGAGAATCGGTGATAGTGAAAAATCTCAAGGAGGTGCCTTGGGGAGTGGACGTAGGCTTGTTGAACCATTATAAAAATCTTCGGTGTCTTCTTTCCCTAAACTTTTTAATTTTCGCACGTTTTATTTTATTTATTTGTGTTTGTTGTTGTGTATGTTGATTAATTGCTTGCATCGATCTTTTGAAAATATTTTCGGTTCAATAAATTCATTAATTTGCATCTTGTTTGCTTTAATTTTTAATTTAGTTGATCAATTTGAAAAACGTTCTTGTTAAAAAAAATTAGATTTTTAAATTTATAATTTTTTAAAAGCAACCCTATTCACCCCCCTTCTAGTGTTGCCATTCGGTCCTACAAAAGTCTCATCGTACCATCCTTTTTCTTAACAATCAAAATTGGTGCTCCCCAACGTGACACACTGGGACAAATAAATCCTAAGTCCAACAACTCCTGAAATTGCACTTAACTTATTTTTAATAAGGGGGTGGTACCTGAAACAACCTCTACCTAGAAGTTCATCTATATACTTTGGGGTATTTATGTAAGTCATATGAAACATATCAGAAAACTCACTAGCCACAAGCATTGATCTTAAATTGACTTCCTCAACTGAGCTATCAACTACTCTAACCAATTAAGCGCAAGCTCCAATATCTAAAAGACGCATATCTTGTAACGTCAAAATAACTAAAGGTGCCTCTTTCTTACTAGTCCCTCTAAACATAAACACAACTCAACAGGGACTCACAAAGATTACTTATCTACATCATCATGATCCACCAACTCACCATCAAACTCTTTTAGAGCATATTTCTTATACTCCCTAAGAATTCAAGTCGTCTAAGTCAAACCTCAAGTTTTACCAATTGCTCTATGCATATCGTTGTACTCTGCTTGAGGAATACATACCCCTGGAGCAGCAAGTGGTACTTGAGTAGCTACAGGATATGGAAGTATCTCAAAACTACTGTTTAGTAGTACATTTTGTCTTCGGGCAAATGGGTAGACTGAGAGAGTAAATCAGATCTTGGAGGATATGCTTAGAGCCTGTGTGTTAGATTTTAGGGGCAGTTGGGGTGAGCAACTATACTTGGTAGAGTTTGTTTACAATAACAATTATCAGGCTACGATTGAGATGACATCATATGAGCTTTGTATGACAGAAAATGTAAATCTCCAGTACATTGGGACAAGGTTGGAGATAGAAAATTGTTGGGCTTGAGTTAGTGTAGCTAACTAGTGCGTCCATATCTCTATTAAGAGAAATAATGGAAATAGCCCATGTTAGGTAAAAGAGTTAATCTAAAATGCATCTAATTGATTATTAGTTTACGAGGGACAAATATATGTTTGTATAGACATCTAATTGATGAAATCATGAGGTTTGGAAATAGAGAGAAATTGAGGTGATGTTTATAAGAAAATTTAAGAATTTAGTTCATACTAAATTCATTTAATTTTTTTATTTGAGTGAATGAAACATACATTAGAATATGCTACTTTTGAGGATGAAAATCCTTTTAAGGTGGTCAGTCTATAACGACCTGTTACCAAGTAAGACTATAAAAAAAATTTGGAAATTATTATTATTTTCTCAAAATAATATTAATGATGTTGGATTGATAAATTGGATGAGAAATAGCCCGTTATCTCGTAAGAGTATTTTGGTAAGTTCCCAAACCACAAAATTAAAACCACAAGATTAATTTAATAGTTTTAGATGATGTGATCGTCTCATTATTACAATTCCAACGCAACTAACAGATCATCGTTCTGAGTCCCGGTGAGTGAGTTATGACCACTTTTGTCTAATGGTATTTTGTAAATAGTAGAAATCAGGATTCAACCCTAAAAATTCTTCTTCATCTTCTTCCTTTAGCTGAAAATCAACCCCCCCCCCCCCAATTATCAAATTCTCCAATTTTCGCCTAAGCATCATCTCCTGAAGTATTTGCGCCATAACTTCTTCATCCGAACTTTGATTTGCGCAAGTAAGTAGTTCATTCTGGACGGTTTTTCGTTATCTTTCAGTTTAGATTAGTTTCAAAATAATCCAAGATCTGAAGCAAGATTTATGAGCCAAAAACCATTCGGGTCCCCTATGTTTTTTTAATTTAATTAAATATTTTGCTCGATTTCTCGTCATATTAGGTGTGATTCGCGTTGGTAATTCTTTGGTGAAGATTTGAAGGATAATTGAGGAGTTTCCATCCAAGATCCGATTCAAGGTTGTGGAAGTTCTTGGAAAAAGGAGAATTCAAGAGCTTGAAATTTTGCTTGAAAGTGAGTAGAATTAGTTAAGGGTTAATTATTATCATGTGCTGTTTTTCTTTTTCATTAAAAAGGAATATTTAATTCTGATTTTAAGGGTCTTATGAGACATTTATATACATATTTTTGAATGATTGGGCTGATTATAAATATATGGAAGAAAACATGCATGTTAAGAGACTAGTATTGCCCATTAATTGATATAATCAATTGTGATTTTTTGTGGACTTTTGTATGATGTTTTAGCATGGCTTTTATATGTTTTAAAAAGCTACTGGAATTGTGTTATTATTTGGAGAATTAGTGCCCACTAAGAACCGAAATTAGCTTAGAAGTACGCTCTATTGTGTGAGTTTATTTGTGAGATATTTTTGGGAGACTTCTAAGTTAATTATAATGACATTGGAAGTGAAATTAGGATCACTTTGCTGCTGATTTCATTTAGAAAATTATACCATCACTTAGTGACCAAAAATAGAGTACAACTACACTAGTTTAGGCTAGTTTTGCTCTTTTGGTAGAAAAATCATTGGGAATTCGTATTATGAGTTGGGCTGGTAATATTTGGTGATTTTAGCTCATGTTAAGGTTTGAAAAATGTTATTTTTCCAGAATTTTGAATTTGCGAGTTTAAGCCACTTAAAAGTCAGTTTTAGTATAAACAAGTCTTCTAGACTAGAAACTGGACCTAGGCTTGTTAAAACATTCTGGTAGTGATGTTTTTAGGTAAATCATACTGTTTTGGTGCCTTAAACAACATGGTTGGAGGTTCGCACTAAGTAGGATCTTACTTAGTGAAGAATATACTGTTAAAGGGATAATTATAGTTGTGCACAACACAATATCACTTAGCAGGGCAGGTTTATTCCATTTGATCAATGAGAAAGAATAAAGATAGTAGGTTTGTTTGTGTGCTTCAAAAACACATAAGAAGAATACCTCAAAAAGTTGAAACGTAAAAACACGTGTTTGATGCTTTTGAGCGAAAAACTCACTTTTGTTTGCGAACAATAGTTGAGTTAAGGCATTGTATAAAGTTTGACTTATTTATCGTTGAGAGAACTTGTTGGAAGTTGTGAGGTCGATTATGGACTTAATGAACTTAGGAATCTTCTCATGGCATTACTTTTCTTTTAACTTTTTCTACTCATTGGGCATAGCCTCATGATGTTACATTTATTTTTTTTCAAGTAAAAAGAAGAAGAAAACCAGGCATTGATGTGGTTCATGAATGGTGGATGGTTGGCATGGATTTACACGTCGGCGAATCATTTCTTCTCTTGTTGTTTATTTTGGGATATTTGTGTTGTTTTTATTTTGGTAGTTGTTGAACTTGAGTTTTCGTTTTTTGTCTTATAAGAATTGTTTACTTTATCATGTATGATGGATAATTTTATAAAACAATTGTTTTAAATGATTTTGGTGTTTTCAAATAAGATCGATCGAAATTGTGAAGAAACTTTATGTTTTCAATGAAACGAGAAGAATTCATTGTTTTAAGTTGCTTCCACTATTATTATGAGTATTTTTATGTCTTGAAAATTTGAGGATGTTACACAAAACATACTAAAATTGATCCTTAGAGGAGGTTGTGAATTTTTATTAAGTATGATTCCTATTTAATAATCAAATATCCCAGATGGGGATAATATTTACTGCATGGTTTGTTCTCATATTAACGAGATATTTTTTCAACGTTAGGGGGAGAAATTAAGAAAAGTAGGAAAATTTATTAATACTACAATTAATGAGTTTAATACTCAAAATGATTCAATTAAGGAAGTAAAGGTTCTTAAAGAAACCGTAGACATTACTAATCCTAAAAATCTAGATGAAGGTCAAGCACTTAAGAATAGTGAACATGATGATATTCTTCGATTAATTATGTCAAGACGAGAAAAATATGGATCAACGAGTTGCCTAGCTTATGATATCTTAGAATGTGAAGATTGTGAACCAAAATCTGCCAGAGAGTGTTGACATAAAAAGGAATGGCCTAAAGTGAAAAAAGATCAAAGAAAATTAGCCTCACTTTTCAAGTCTAGTTGTGTATGAAAAGATGTAGTAAGCATCTTATTGATTAGTCACAACATTTTTATAAGACTTTCTTCACATTGAGATCTATATAAAATATCCTAAAGGATTTAGATGCCAAGGGCATATAATTTCAAGTTCTCGAGAACTATATTTAATCAAATTATAAAGATCATTATATGAATTGAAACAATCGAAATGAATGTGATTTAATTTTTCTGTGAATATTTGTTAAACTAAGACTACCAAAATAATCCTATTTGCTTATGTGTATTTATAAAGAAGTCACAATTAGAATTCACCAATTTGCTGTATATGATGTTGATTTAAATATTATCGGAACTCCTGAAGAGCTTGCTAAAGATTTTGGAAAAATAAAGTTTTTCCTTGGAGCTTACAAATCAATCATTTACGGATGAAATTTTTATTCATCAATCAACTTATATAGAAAATTTCTTGAAGTGATTTTACATAATAATGAAACACATCTATTGAGTATTTCAATGGTAATTTCACTCAATATTAAAATTGATCTTTTACAATCTTGAGAAGACAAATAACTTTCTACCCTAAATCTTATGTAATCCAATTAAACTATAAATAAATAAAGGAATTAGTAATTAGTAATATTTACATTGTCATTTATTATTGTTTAATAAATGTAATCCATCATAAGATCCAGAGTTACTAATGATAACTTAAAAAGAGCATATGATGCGGGAAGATTCACTTAAGTTGTAACTCAAATATTCTGTGGTATATGAATAAAGGTTGGGTGCCTTATTTCTGTCAACACTACTAACATCGGTGTTGCTGCAATAGAAATTGTAGTAGACTGGACTAAGATATACTTACTGTCTTTTGGTAAAGCCGTTACAGAAAGACACTTCGTATATCAATCGGTTGATCATGTACAATTGATCTTAATCCTAAGTGGATTACAAACTCCTGTTCGCAAGAGACAAACCTTTGATTTGCAAAGGTAAAAGTGACTCGATATAGTTCACTCTATATGCCTCCCACTATAGAGATTGGATCTTGCTTATAACTGGGAATGTAATTACACAATATTAGAATTCACTCTTTTCCATATACGAAAATAGATAAGTAGTTCCCTTATGGACTGATTGGGTGCTTGAACAGCGGGGCCCTATATTCCTCTGATAAAGGAAAAAGCAAAGACGCATAATGGAGATTATGTAACGTTGTTCATTAGAGAATCAGTTAGGCTTAAGAAACAAGATGTATCATGGAGGTTAATACGGTAAAATTACCTAGCCATGGTTACAAACTACTTATGAAGGATCAAAGTGTAGTTAATGATATTAGCAAATGAACATAACTATGTATATAGTACTAAGAGTGCAACTCTAGATATTTAGTGGAGTTATCTAGGAGTTAATGAATAAGAATTAATTAATTAAAGGCATTTAATCAATGTAATTCTAGATCATTGGAGCTTTAGTCCTATAGGTCCATTAAGTCCTCCGAGCTAACGCATGTAATTGAGAACATAAATTAATATGGATTAATTTCTCTAAAAAAATGGTTTCAAGTATTTAATTTGAAGTTGACAAATTAATTAAGGCAAATAAAAATAGATGAATCTATTTGATTAATTAAATGAAATTAAATAGAAGAGTTTATTTAATTATTTAATTAATAGTGAAATTAAATAGAATAGTCTATTTAATTATTTATTAAATTGAAGATTCTCTTTAATTATATAATAGAGAGATTAAATTGAAGCGTCTGTTTAATTAAATTAATTTTACAGTTGTCCAAAATTAATGGGATTTAAATAGAGGAGTCTATTTAAATATTTAATTTGAGGTAGTTAAATTAAAGAGGAATTAAATAAATAAAAGGAGTTTTGTTTATTTATATATTTAATGGAATTGTTCTACTAAATACAAAGGAAAAATAAAATGCTCAATATTGTCATGGAGATGATGATGTAGGTGTGTGATGGGTAGGGTAGGGTCACACGCTACTTTGGTTAATTTTTTAACCGGTTGTTTGCATTTTATTTTATTTAAAATATATAGAATATCTTAATTTAAATTAATATGATTAATTTAAATGAGTAAGATATGGAATAATTATTTTAAATTAATAATGATTAATTTAAATTATGATATGGGAATATCTTATTATGGAATACAATATTATATCTTAATTATTCAAAATATATTTTATAATATGTTTATTTAATTATTTTATAATTCAAAAATTTTCTGAGGCCTTAGTTTTCCTATAAATAGGACCTTGGGGTGACCCCAAAACACACAACTAAGAGACCAAAAGAAAAGGTTTAGAAAAATCCATCTCCTCCCCCTCTCTCTCTCTCCTGCCGCCGCCACCCCTAGCGTATAGGGAAGAAAAGTTTTTCTTCCCTCTTCCTTTTTCCAAAGAGGATAGTGCTCACACACCGATTCTCTTTTGTGCTTAATGAGGAAGAACTTTTTGGTGCTCCCAGGATCGTAACAAAGAACGAGGAGAAAGAGCCAGACACTTCTCTATAAGGGTTAGTTTTCTGTTTATGCATTCCATTTGAATAATATTATACTACAAGGAAATATCCTTAGGATTTTCGCTTGAGAACTCTTTAGAGGCCTCAATCCCAACAATAGATGCACTTATGTATCTTGCTAATAATATATGAAAAGTTATAATCTTTTTACCAATAAGAACAGCCTAGGATCGGATTGAAGATAAAAGAGAGAGAGGGGGGGATGAGAGCTTAATGCTTTTGCTCGATGATCCCTTTGATACAAGACTCAGTCCTTTTATAGACTGATATTTGATCTAACTAGTATTATACTAACCTAACTATGGTTATCTAAAGAGATAAGGACGAGTGACTCAGCAGGACAGGACCCATGTCTGAATCAACTTTATAAAAGATAAAATAATTGAAAACAAAAGACGAAAGAACAAAAGAAGGTGGGAGACAAGACAGGACCCTTGTCAGTCACCTTTTCAAAAAGCAAATAGTAAACTTTAATAATTACAGAAGAAAACAAAATAAAAGGTATCTAATAATGGGGCTCATAATGGAGTGTGAGCTGTCTTGAGCTGGTGATGGTGCACATCTTCCTCCCCGTGAAAGTGACTTTAATAAAGGTGGCTTTATTAAAGTTGCTTTTACTGATGTATTATGTATTTTTGTCGTTTTGGAGAATTCTGTCGGTAACTGCTAACTGTCAAGCTTACCAACTGTCTTACGCCTCACGCTGCGTGGAACACCTGACTATCGGCTAACGGACAAAAACCTTCAAAATTCTACAATCGTCGAAAAATACAGAGTCTTCAAGCTCTACGATCACACAGTTCATTGGAGCGGCTGCTATCGAACAATCTTCATGGGAAGTTGGAGATGAACTTTGCCAGAGGGATAATTTACAATACTTGTAATTTACATAATTTTACAAAGAGGAAAATAATGTACTTTTTTTTTTTGACCAAGAACCTACTTGTACATTGTTCTTGATAGTAATAAAAAAAAAATTTACAAGAGATTCAAACTTATTTTGGGGTATTGAGAATGTACAGGGTACGAAAATACTAAAATACTAATTTAATACTCAGCCTTCCAGCTGATCATTGAGGTTGAGAATCGTAAAACGGATCGTAAGGATCGAATACGAACTCGTCTTCATCTTCTCCAAGTGATACTGAAGAAGTCTTTGATGGAGATCTTTCAGAAATAGAACAAGCTGCTTCTGAAAGTATTCTATCTAAATCTGCTCTTGTGGTGGCTTGCGCCATTCTTGCCATGAGAGTTGATTTTTCTTTTGTAAGCTCTTGCTGTTGTATCAATGAGAGATCTTGGTGGTGTGCATTATTGGCTAACCATTGTTTGACGGCTGTCAATTCTGCAGTATTCCAGGAATACTTTTCCCACCATTTAACTTTGATTACCTTAACGAGGCTGGGAAACCCGAAAAGTTCTTGGACTTCATTGCCCCATGCAAGGATCCATGGAACTTGGAAGGTCATAGCAAATCTTAATCCAGGAGGAATTGCAAGTTTTTGCTATGTATGTTGAGAAGTAATGAAGAGATTCTTGAATATTGACAGGAAGAATCTCCTTTTGGAACCCGAAGGTTTTCCACCATGAAACGAACCATAGTGGTATTTGAGTTTTGTGAGAGTTCTGGCAGAACTGAATGAACCAGGAGTGATCACGGTCTTTCAGAAAGAGAACTCTTGACCAAGCTTTTATATAGTCATGATAACTATATGTTTGAGGAGAAAAAGTGATAGAAAATCTTCTCTCCGTATAACGTTCTTGATTCCACTTGGCAGGAGTCAAGACTTTGAAGATTTTGATTTACGAGAACATGACTACTTTTCCTGATCTCGAATCTGGCATATGAGTGATTTCAGCGGAGTGAGAATCGATGAGAATCAACTCATAGAACTTCCTAGTCTTTTCTGTAGATTCAGGAAGGAAGTCGAAGCCTTTAGGGAATACTTTAGAAAGTATACCCTCAACAGAGGAAGCTTCATATTCAGGTTCAACAATACAGTCGAAAACTGTTGCTGTTTTGTCAACATAACCTTTCGCTACGGGTTCAGAAATGAATCTGGGTAACGGGGTTACGGCTTGAGAAAAAGTGGAATGATTTGAAGAACCCTTATTTGAAGAAAGTAACGAGGCTGAAGGCCTCGGTGGGATTGAAGATCCCGAAGCCAAAGGCTCGTTAATTTGAATACCTTTGCCATGACGGCGAGTTCTTGAAACAGGCATGAAGCCTTCTTCATCGCACAAGGCATATTGTTCTGCTCTCATAGGAGAGGGCATTTCAAAGGCAGGTGCCTTTCCCTTTGAAGAGGAAGAGGCCTTTTGATTTCTTTTTCTTCCACCCATGATGAGAGAAAGAGGAAGGAGAAAGAAAGCTAAGGTTTTTCTTTTGAGAGGTGCTCTCTCGAAAGATAATCTGCTAAGGGATGCAAAATCCTGTAATCAAAGCAGGATAAGATTGCTTGCCACCTGGCAAAGATTTGTTTGGATACCAGATTTTTAACATCCTTTACTAGAACAAAAGTTGAGGCTTTTGAATCTGTCTTTATGGTAAAAGATTTATTGATTAACTCCCCTTGGAATTTTTGAACACAAAGGACAATGGCCAAAATTTCTTTTTTGACTGTGGAATAATTTGATTGGGTACTATTCCAGATTCCAGAATGAAATCTGACTATTGATTCGTGCTTATCTTTGCACTGTTTGAGGATTCCTCCATATCCTATATCTGACGCGTCTGTTTCGACGATAAGGTCGACTGACTCATCAATAAGGCTAAGACACAGAATCTTTTTGACAAGAGATTTGATGGATTTGACGGCTTGCGTATGCTTGTCCGTCCAAGGTGTTTGATTCTTTTTCAATCTTTGAAAAAGAGGTTTGCAAATGGGTCTAATGTCTTTAAGGAAATCAGACACATAATTGAGACATCCTAGGAACCTTTGTAGTTGGGTTTTGTCTAGGATCTTATCTGGGAACTTAGAGGTAAACTCTAAGGATCTTTGAATAGGTTTGATTAGGGGTGAAAGAAAAAACCGAAAAATCGAAAACCGGAAAAATAAACCGGGCCGAAACCGTAAAAAACCTAACCGTCCCGGTTTCCATTATTCAAAAACCGAACCGGCTTCTAAAAAACAAGTAAAAATCTCATACCCCTTCCCTATTTCCCCCTAATTTTTATTTATTTGTTTTATTTTATATATTTACTTATCACTTTATTTTAATTTATATTTTATATATTTATTAATCTAATTTTTTCAACTAAGTTATTGTTTATGTTTGATTTTTTTTTTGTTTCATCCTTCAATGTTGGAGGATTTTTTTTAAAACTAAATGCAAATGGCCTATACTAGAAAAATCGAAAAAAACCGAAAACCGAACCGGTAAAAACCAGGTCGATTCCTATTATAAACCGAACTGGTCCGGTTTTAAAATTAATTGAAAAACCGGACCGAACCGAACCGGTTTCACCCCTAGGTTTGATTAACCCTAAATGGATTTCAAAACCTAATAAGCGAATGCTTGTTTGAAACAGTTTAATCTTCTTTTGAGAGACGACTAAACCATTCTTCTTAATAATTTCTATGAAATTAAAAAGATGTTTGAAATGTTGATCTATATTAGATGAGAAGATAAGGACATCATCAATATAGACTATAGAATAATCTTGAATGGGATTAAGAATATCATTCATGATTTTTTGGAATTCTGAAGGAGCGTTTTTTAGCCCAAATGGCATAACGTTCCATTCGTATTGTCCGAAAGGGACGTTGAAAGCAGTTTTGTATTTATCCTTTTCTGCTATCTGTATTTGCCAAAAACCTGATTTCATATCAAACTTTGAAAAGATTTTTGCTTTTGAAATTCTTTTTATTAAATCCTGTTTGTTAGGAATAGGATATCTAATCCATTGTAAAACAGTATTTAAAGGTTTGTAATTGATTACTAACCTGGGAACTCCTCGTTCCAGCTCAGCGGTATTGTTGACATAGAAAGCTGCACAGGACCATGGGCTTTTACTGGGCCGGATCAACTTTCTTTTTAAAAGATATTCGATCTCTTTTTTGCAATGGGCTAGCAGCTCACTGTTCATTTGAATGGGCCTGGCCTTGGTAGGTATTTGGGCCTCATTGAAATTTTTGACATAGGGTAGTCCAACGATGTGCTGTTTGCGGGCCCAAAAAGCATTTGGGTCATTTGAGCAAACTTCTTTTTCAATTTTGGACTGGACCTCTTTGATTCTTTTCTGAAGAGTTGGGCTTTTTAGATTCTCTTCAATTTTCTTGAAGCTAATCTCGTCTTTGAGAAAAGCTATTTGTTGTTCCTTTCTTTGGATTACATTAACCTCGTGAGTCCTTGGAGGTTTAATGAATTTGAATGAAACTTCTCTTCCTGCAACGGTTGAGAATAATCCTGCTTCATTTACTCTGATGGGAAACAGTTGAGTAATGAAGGGTGTTCCTAAGATAATAGGCTGACTTAGGTTTTTGACTAGAATGAAGGTGTTGGTGAAACAGATTCCCTCATTGCAGATATGTGTTTTTGACAGCTTGTGTTTGATGTTTAAAAGCTGTCCATTAGCTCCTTTGAGACCTTTGGTGGTCTTCTCAAAGTATTTTGATGGGATTATTCCTTCTAGAATGCAATTTTGGTCAGCACCTGAGTCAATTAGTGCTACCATATTCAAATTGAAGTCTTTGATCCTTAGGGTGATCATTGAATACCACTTTTGTAGGCGGATTTGAGTGATAGAATTGATAAAAATTTCTTCCTTTGAAGGTTTATCAATTGTTCCTGAAGATTCTGGGATATCTTCCTTTTGATCTTCTGAATTTCCTGCATTGTTAGTATCATACGATCTTAAAAATGCAATTTCAGAATATAATTGTGAAATGTCACCTCGAGTTTCTTCTTGAAAGTTAGAGGATGACTGTTTGAGAATAGAGACCTCCTTCTATAAGTCTCTAATTTCCTTTTGAAAATCCGCAACAGATGCTTCTTTGGGAGCTTCAAATTTTGCATACACATCTTCAATAGAATAAGGGGCGAGATTGACTTCTCTTTTTTATGTGCTTGAATTGATTGACTCTTTGAGTCTGTTGAGGATCGTTATTTTCAGCTGTTCATCCTCAAGTTTTGCTACTGCTTCGAACAACAGTTCCTGATCTGCAGTCAAAACATTAATACAATTATGGTTAGTGCAAGGATAGACGTGTTTACCTTCCTCGTCTGAGCTGCTTTCTTCATTATCACTAGAGTTGGAATCTAGCTGATCATCTTTTTCAATGGCCATGATCTGATCGTCTTCTCCTTCAGAGATTTCCGGATCTGTCATGAAGACATTGAGTAATTCCTGCTTGACATCTTCATCTATCTCAAGCTAGTTAACTTTTGCCTTTAATTTACAGGCACTCGCATAATGACCAAATACTCTACATTTGTAGCATTGGATTTTCTTGGTATCGCGAGTAGGAGGTTTATTTTTCGAATTAAACTTCCTTTTGTGATTGTTTGACTTGTACTTGTTCTCCGTTGGAGCTTTGTTATAATAACCTTGCTGGTTATTATAAGGTCTAGAATTTCTTCTAGGATTGTTCTTCTTCGCCTGTCTCTTTCTTACTTGAGATGGCACTTCAGTCTTTTCATACCCATATTGTTTGCAAAAAGATCCTAGCTCTTTTTTTTCAGATCCTTTGGAATGGGTTATCTTCTTCTGAATTTTTATTTCATTACACAGTTTTAATCCTTCTGTGATAATGTAGTTGATCAATTCTCCATAGGAGTCTCATGGAATATTACTATTGTATTTCTCTTCCAGACTTAGTCTGAGTCTTTCTGCGAAGAGTCTTGGAATGCCTGCAATAAATCTTTCTTTCCAAAAAGGAGAATTGCAGTCAGTCCTCAAAAATACTTGAGTAAGGAAAGTATCTTTGTACCATCTAAAATCTTGGAGAGTTGGGCATCTCAAATTTTGAAGATGGCTTGCTGCCTTTTGTTGATAGCTTGTAGGATCTCCAACAAAGTGTTTTGCAATTAGATAAATGAGTGTACTGATAGCATCTGAGATTGTTTCTTCTTTATCTTCCCATGTTGTCTGTTGTCCCTCGACCTTTATCTCTATTCTTTTGATCGTGGTGGTTGTGTGAGTTAACACATTCCTCTTTTCTTCTCTAGTGAGAAAGTTATCCCACCATCCTTTGAGCTGTCCGCAGAATCCTGTGGCAATAGAGCTAGCAATAGCATGATCTTCAATATCATGTGTTTTGAATGCCAAGGCTGCGATCATCATTTGATGTAGACCATTGAGGATTTAATACTCAGATAATCCATCTATGTTCCATTCATTGAAGGACCTTCCATCAAAAGTCCTACTTGTAGTAAGATCCTTTTCCTCAATTTGAATGTCTGGAAAAGTCGGTCTTGGATACCAATTTCTCATATTTCCTTGAAACTGGTTTCTTTGTCTATAGATTCGTTGCACCTCCTCAGGTCGTTCATTATTCGAATCTATGTTATCTATTTGATTGGTGAGAAGTGAAAGATTCTTCACTCCTTGAATCATCTCTTCGATTGCTTCGTCTTGTTCGTTCAAGACATTAATCTGTGCTGAAGAGGAGGCTTTTGAAGGTGTAGAGATGTGGAATTTCTCTAACATTGCGTTAATCTCCTTTAGCATTTCTTGCTCCTTAGAGATCATTTTAATCTTTGTTTCTACCTCAAGTGGCTTGAACAAAGGGATTGTTGGATCTATCTTTGGGAATGATCCATCTTTGGAATCCGTGGGGATTTTTGATTCATTATTCTAAACTGCTTCTTCTATCCTGTCTAGCTGAGTAGCCATGGATGACAGCAATTTGTTAGAATAATTATTTTGCATTTGGACAGAGCGAATACCTTTGAGGGACGTAGTAGTTGCGTCCTTCTCTTCCATTTTCTTGAATGGGCTACCGATTATGGTATGACCATATTTGGTTTGAAATATAATATCTTCAAGAGGAGGGTGATGAGAGGAGACCTCCTTTTGACCCGTCTTCCATTTGGTTTCTTTGATGTGGCAAAGCTGTTGTTCATAGTCTTTGCGTCTGGCAAACCAATGAAAGAATGGAATTTCTTTTTCTAGCTCTTGCATAGTCTGCTTCCAGCTAGCTTTGAATTCTTCTTGCTTCTCGTTGCTATAAGCACGGTAGAAAGAAATGTATCTGTCACCACAGATGCAGAAGTACTCCATCTTTTTGCAAAGGAGTCTATTCTCAAACACCGAGAAGAGTTCAAATATATTCATCTCGGATTGATACAAGTAGCGGTCAAACCATTGTTCAGACTCGGGTTGAACGCTCCAATACTCATCTCTCTAAGAGATGAAAGATTCAAAATTATACGGATAGCATGTTGGGAATTATTGAATCCAACTTGGAAAATGGTCCGGTATATTTCAACGTTTTCCCAAATCATACGCTCTCTTTATTCGACCCTCACATCCTATCATCCCTGATGTTAAGAGTAAATTCTAAAGACTTGCAGATGGAAGAAAAATCACTATCAGCAGTGATTATATTCAGGATGTGTTATAAGCTGATGAACACAAACATATCCCCCAGAGCATTCAAGTCCTCTAAAAGAGGCGAAACAATCTTGATTGAAGTAAATACTGAGAACTCCTCAGTCAGTATCCCAAAAAGAATACCTTGGGATCAAGTAACCTGTAAAACTAGATGGAATCTTGAGGGAGCAGCAAAGCCTATTACGGCAAAAAAAACTCTCTCTTATATCACAGAGTTTCCAGATGAACGTGTAGAAGTAAACTTCACGGAAAACTGATCACACTCCAAAGGTCAAGAATTTCTTGAAATCAAGACCAAGCACCTCTGGAACCAGATCAGAAGCATCAGAAAGAATTACTAGAAGTAATTCAATGAATATTAGGTCTGTTGATTTTGACCAGACCATACCAAACATTAATTATGAAGATGGACAGGGTTCATCCTCTCCAACCCTTTCTGACATGGCACCACCGTCAGAATTCAATACAATTAATGTTATTACGGCAATATTCTCCCCAGATATGGAGAAGCCCTTCAAAACACATTAGGTTCTCATCAACCCCATGGAATAGATGAGAGAGAAAGGAAGAGAAGAGAGGAGAAAGGGAGAAATTTAATTTTATAGTATAATTTTATTATTCACATCACCATCCAAAACCAAACACAGTGATCTCCTCCCCGGGCATCTCGTCCCCTTGCATCTTATCCCCAGACATTTCAATCCCATGCAAACCTGGAAACAAACACCCCCAATAGTCTTTTTGCCAAATTATGTTGAAGTTCTTGCGCAATTCATGAAGAGGTCGAGAAGACATTAGTGATGTTCCTACGAGGGGGAGTAAATATTACATTGTACACTTTTCCTTGACTATGGTTTTATCTCATTGAATTTTTATAGCAAGGTTTTTAATGAGGCAATTATTACTGTATAATTATATACTCTCTTTCCTTCATTAGGATTTTTATCTCACAGGATTTTTCCTAGTAAGATTTTAATGAGGTATATTCATTATGGACATCTAAGGGGAAGTGTTATAAATAATATATTATAGATGTCCATAACTCCATAGATTACAAAACTCTCAACCTTTCATGTTACATATATATAACCCCAGTAAGTTACAATGCTTGTAATTTACTCATATTTATGTTACCTATTTAATTCTTGTAACTCATAAATTTACTATTTCAATGTAAACCTATAAATAGAGGTTGTAAGAAGAGTTCTATATCCCTAAGTGAATGATATGATCACTTCTATATTCTTTCTTGTGTCTCCATCTTTCTTTCTTTCTTTCTATTATTTCGTTATTATTTTCTTTTAGTTTATAATATATACAATTTTTTAATAATGAATTGCTCTACATATCTTATTTAAAACTCATTTTGGCTGCTCTAAAAAAAGTTTGTCAAAAAATTAATTTAAAAAAAAAAAAAAGATAGATAATCTCATATAAGGCAACCACCTCATGGTGCCAGAAGAATTTCTCCTTCTCTCAATTTAATTTTTAATATCTTAAAAAAGAAAACTACAACTTTGCTTTCCATGTTCATTTATTTCTTTATTGGCCAGTATTTCCAAATACGTGCCAACCAGTTTTATGTCAATTTCTAAAATTATAATCATAACCTCTTGATATTTTATAAAATTCATTTTACACATTTCCAATTAATTAAATTATATTTTTATTTTTGTATATTGCATTCCAAAACTTGATTTTCCATTTGAGTTTATAAAATTAAGTGGACGGATATATGGAAAGTAAGCACAAGGTGAGAGGATTATATATATGTCGAACGATTCTATCTCAGTTAAATATTTTTTCATTTTAATAAATTAATTGATTGATTTTTTTTTCATTCAATCCAGAAGAATTTTTATTGAACTCAACTGAATAAATTCATTTTATTTAAAACCAAATCTACAAATTCTCTACACGCCTATACTGTTGAGATATTGTTAGATTTGATTTTTTTTTTAAGAGTATCTCATTCAGTTCATAACCGATCAAAAAATTATTTCAATTTTTCGAATTATGCTGTACATTACAATCTGTTTGTACCCTCGGCATTTATTATAGAATCTCAATTAAGCTTCTGGTTTGACTATATTTGACCATATGTTCCATAATTTAAAGAATCACATAAACAAAATAAATAATATAAATCTAATTATACAAAAAAAAAAAACCTAATTAAATAAGTGATGTTGACACGTCATTAAAAAAGCCATGTCATATTTTCCACATGAACGAGTTAATTATGATTTGATAATTTTATTTTATTACAGGGACCAAAATAGTAAGTTCTAAAACATGCATTTCTCAAACAATAGAAGTTCAATTGTTACTTCTCAAACTATATGTACCAAATAGACCAAAAATGAAAGCTACAAGGATCAAAAATGTATTTTACCCAAAAATATAAAACTAATAGATTAAAATTATAATTACAATTCTTCCTAATCACATCTAATTTAACATTATGTGATCCAAATTTTCTATCTTCCAACTTTCATACAAGAATTTTCAAAATAGAGGAAGTTTTCAAGGGAATAAAATAAAAAGACTAAACAAAGAAGGATAAAAAAAAATTGTTTATATTTCAAACAAAACAGTTATAAGACCATATAATTGAATAAACAAGTGCA
Source organism: Gynostemma pentaphyllum (assembly GCA_028015215.1). Taxonomy (NCBI): domain Eukaryota; kingdom Viridiplantae; phylum Streptophyta; class Magnoliopsida; order Cucurbitales; family Cucurbitaceae; genus Gynostemma; species Gynostemma pentaphyllum. The sequence goes on along the minus strand of CM051354.1, from coordinate 44,274,731 downwards.
ATATTATATTACCCTTTTGCGACGGCAAAATATCAAGTGATTTTGCGGCTAGTGTGGGTATCCGGAGCAAGAATCTAGAACTATTACAGAGAAGCATATAAACATAATAAACTAGTCAATTTTTCAGAGCTTTCATTTCTGGGAATGAGTCAGGACTGACTGAATTCAGTCATTCCATACTGCTGACTACAGTTTGCAAGGAACAAAAAAATCCATGGTACCCGGTTCATAACTACTTCAAATTTTCAAACATCCGCGAGGTTTTCATGCCAATCTTTGCAACAAATTCTGAACCAGCTGAACTATTAAATTTAACGGCGGCAACAACTCGAAGTAGGCTACAACTAATTATCTCTTATCTACTCAGTCCAAGACCATAGGAGACATACTTACCTTGATTTAGATGCTTCTCCATGCTAATGCCTACCCAACTTGGATCTGTATCCTGAAAATTTTGTTAATGAAATTAAAGCTATAGCTGGCTAAGAGGAAAAAGTTCCTAGCCACCAACTAACTGCTATATCTTACAAGCTAGATCCTTTTTTTCTGTTGCAAATTAAAAGAGAAACCAGAGGATCTTCTAATGGACATGATCCGAAGTCTAGTTGCTCTATGTGGAAATATGAAATTGGGCGAGGAGATTATGTATTTCTAATTAACTTGGCTAAAGAGTTAGACTACTTACCAACTCGTTTAACAAATTACTATCGTTTGTAAGGATTCCCATAATTTTCACGCCTCTGACGCTGAACCTCCCCAAAATTACCAAGAGGCCTTGAATAATTCTCCATATGATTTGGATACTTGCTCCGTGAATCAAGGGCTGAATTGGCCCCATCATATTGGGAATTGACTGGGCCACCATCATATTCAGAATAGTTATGCTGCTTATAAACAGCAAAACCTGAAGTGGACATTTGATCACGAACTTGTTGCTGACGCCTTTGGGCATCAAGTTGGAGAAACTCATCCCACAGTTTTGCATGTGTGCCCCTCAAATGAGCCAATTTCTTCATGTAGTTCTCTCTCATCTCCGTTATAGTCTTTTCATGGAACCATAAGTAAAAGCACAAACTTGAAATCAAAACTATGTAGTGTACAAATTTCAGAATGTAATGAGAACGTAACCCAAATGGGCAAAAATATCTCAGCACACACATGAAAGAAAATACACCAAGAGCCATTTGATGGGTGATTGTAATAATAAGATGACCATACCTCACGGTGCTTAAAATTTTCTTCATCTTCCTCTTTATCACGGATCTTTACAAGTTCAGTTGCCTCTCTTTTATAGTCCATCTCCAATTCTTCAAGAGACTGGGGAATTGCTGGGTACTCAAACGGACGACTTGGTTTTAAATCAGATCCTCTTCTTTCATTATCCCATCCCTCAGTTCTACTGAATGCACTCTTGTTCTGGTAACTATCATATGAACTGAACGCGCTGCCAGAATAAGGCTGATGTGCTGGAGATTTTGAGTGGCTTGAACGACCTTTAACTCTATCACTGCCATAAGCTTCATGATAAATGAAGAGCAAGTTAACCTTTGATTATGATAACACATGTGGTAATTAATTCAACATGATGATCATAAAACCATTTGGAGAAACCATATGAGGAAAACCACCCGGATATCCTTTCAGAAAATTATTTTGTTTTGAAGACAGTCTGATCAATTCAGACCCATCCCAGAAATTAACTTCAGGATCGCATACATAAGCTTGAACAGAAGAACTTACCTCTTGCTGCAAACAAATAATAAGTAACAAGTAACATCATTAAGAAGGTAGAAGAAGAAATGAAATCATGTAAAAAAATGGAGAAAACAAAGAAAGCTACAAGCTACAACATAAAATTACCAGATTTATATGGATGCCGTAAACATATCCTATGCTTTTCCTACCTTGAGGCGAACCCCTTGAGTATTTCTGGAGCTCATCACGAACACGGCCTTCAACAACCTTCTCCTGTCTGCTAAACCTAGGTTGAAATTGGGGTGCATTTGCAGGACCAGAATGAAATCTATGAACTTCAGAACGCTGTGATCTTGAGCCAACTGGGCTCCGCTCCGGTGACCTAGACCTACTCACATGAGAACTAGAAGAACCCCTTTGATCACCTTCTGTCTTAATCACTTTCTGCACGGCATCCACACCCTTGAGCAAAATTAACCGATCCCTGCCACTAACAATGATGAATTTCTCCTCCATTTTGATCTTACAACCAATATCCTTTTCAATTTTCTGAATCACTTTATCAGAGAAAAGTGCTTTCACGTGCTTCTCCCTGGCTGGAACCCTTTCAATAAAATCTGAAGACTTGCGGTTTAATCCAAGAGTAGTGGGGCATCCCTATAAATACAAATAAGACAGAAGCGTTAATTAAAAAGATTAAAAAAAAATCCAGTCCAACCATCAGAGATAGAACATTAAAATCTACTATCATTTGAACTAAGATTTTGAAAACTAATGCAAATAAATATACTCCAGTAACTTTGCATAAAATATGAGCAGTCACATCATCATATGAAATAAAGAACTCCTCGACTTTTTTATGGAAATAGAATGTGCTTGTATCAAAATAAATCAAAAAGAATTTTAATACTCTTCGTCAACAACTAAAACTTTAGGTATGCCATACTGAAATGTTAGAAGACCACCATGAAAAGATGGCCACATTGTAAATTCATGTAAATTATTATTCAGATAATACCCAGCATTATAATCATTTAATAGACTCGAGAGGTAAATTTTCATCTACTAGACAAAGAAACTCATCTTTTCTCTCTCTTTCTCTCTCTTCTTATTTCACACAAGTGTGAATGGAGAAGCCTGGCATAGCTCTCACATGATGATTAACAAAGTTCAAACTCACAAATTCCTAAATGGACGTGATAGGAGCTGCAGTACAATTGCCAAGTTGGAGAAAAGTATTTTTAAAGTTATTCCAGATTTTAAGAGGTCTAGAATTCCCCCATAAATAATATCTCTAAGTTTCACCTTGTACAATCCATTACCCTCCTCTATCTCCCGTTCATTCCCTCTAACAGAATTGCTGACTCACACATGCCTAACAGAAAGGTGGCCCACTCAGAAACCAATTATCATACAAGAAATTACAACAACTCCCATACCTAACCCAAAACCCCTCTCAGGCTCTCCTAGCCTCCTTCCACATATCCCCAATCTAACCAAAGAATCCATAATTTGGATCTTATGGCTTAATGTCCTTAGACGTTAGTCTTCTTGAATGGGTAGAGTAAAAGAATAAAAGCTACCTCACGCCATTTGAAAAAATTGCCTCCCAGATATATTGAGATTCTTCCAAAAAATCAAAGCAAAAGGGCACCAAATTAAAAGACGATAGGCACTGCTCATCTTTCTAACACAACCAGCACCAGTTTGGGGACAGAATGCAAATCAAGTTACATGACATCCTATTACAACGTATACAATCGCGACATGGGGGCTATGGTTGGAAAGGAATAGAAGAATATTTAGGGGAGAAGAAAGATCATGAGATTATGTTTCGGAGTTGGCTCATGTAAATGCATCCTTTTGAGTGTCAACGTCCAAATCTTTTTGTAATTATCCATTAGGCTCAATTATAAATAGGTGGCCCGCATACTTGTAATTAGGTGGCGGTGCGGGTCTTTTTGGTTTTGGGGTATATGGTATACTATTGTTTGTGGCTTTAGGTTTGTTTTGCCACTTTATTATATTGTAACTTTAGCTTTTACTTGTTTCTTTCATTATATCAATGAAATGGCCTTTTGAGGTGTTTTCTTCAAAATAATAATAATAATAATAATAATAATTGTTATGAAGGTGGTCAAGTTACATGACATCCCAAAGCTTATTTTGTCTAATCAAGACAAGATATTCACCCGTTGTTACAAACTAAGTTGTTCAGCTTGCAGGAAATTATCTATAAGAAAAGTCTTTAAAAAAAATTATCTATAAGAAAAGCTTTGCTTATTATTACCAATTAGATGGACAATTAGAAGTGGTAAATCAATGTATGTTTGTGCTTTGCCTATGACATGACAAGCCAAGTTCATAAGCTAAATGGATTTGATAGGTGGAGTAAAGTTAAATACTTCATTCCATGTTTCTGCCAAAGCCACCAAATTTAACTTATTCTATTGTTGCCCTCCTCTCCTACTTTTGCAGGAAGTCACTCTCTAATATGTTCAGTTGATGATCTGCTAAAGGACAAAGATGTTGCTTTAGATAGCTTAAAAAATTGTTTCGAGATCAATTGAGGATTAAGGTTGTGGAATATGGCAAAAAGAGTGGTGTACAAGGGTGATTTTGTTCAATTGAAGAAGTGCACATATCGCCAACACTACCTTGATTCTAAATGCAATTAAAAGCTATCTTGGTCCATTCTCGGATTTGAAACGTGTAGAAATTGCTGCCTGCAAATAACAAGTTCAGTTCCAACTAGTTATTTAACCCATCCAAAGTTTCATGTGTCACAATTACAACAAGTAGTGGGTGCCAAGGCTGCTCCAGCTTATTGGCCTCCATAATTGCCTTCTGATTAATCCTCAATTGGAATGCGTTTGAACTTCCAAGTAAGTTAAAGGTCCTAAATTATGGGTGCAACTTAACAAAACATGAGGCTACTAGGAAACATTTACATATGTCAAGTCTCACACATGGTCCAAAGATTGATGTTCCTCATGAAATATCCTCCTAGCTTTTCAAACCAAATTCCCCAAATAATCGCATAAAATCCGGATTGCCCTACCCCGTTTCCTTAAGAGGGGATTTAAAATCACTTCATCCAAGGTTGGTGAATTGAGCGACTAGGAACTTATGTTAAATCGAAGGTGGCAAAAAACCTATGCCATAAACGATTGTGGCCTTCAGCCTCATTAAGTAAGATAGGTAGTTAGTTAGGACAGAAGAACAAATAAGAGCTGGTGGGAGGAGAATGCAATAAAGAGATTAGAACGAAAAACAAAAGAAAGATTTTATCCTCAAATACCTAAGAATCGTATGGCTAGCGACTAAAAAGTATAATTGAAATTCCATATCCCATCACACAGTAAACATAATAGAAGACTATACTATAAGATACAAGAACATGATTGATCTAAATGTACTAATATGAGTGAATTAACTACTTTATAAAAATGAGATCTTGCAACAATAGAACTCATATATCTTCCGAGTTGAGTAAAACCTCAGTGCAACAGCTTAATGAAAACCGATAAAGCATTAATAGTATTAGTATTACTTGTGTGAAATGTCCAGATTCTCCACATATTTTGCAGATCAGTTCTTCCTCTTTTCTCTTCTTCCAATTCCTCTCAGTAGCTTTCGACTTCGCCTCCCAAACCTTGGCTTCTCGGCTCGTAAAATCAGTCGGGACAGCATTAGGATCACGAGGCTCATCCTCCTCATCAGAACCATCATGAGACCTTTTATTTGTTTGTGTCTTCTCTTGTGCATTAGCAGTAGTTGAACGAGGGGGGCCAGTATACTCCTTGTAGAGATCATTAAAGTCATCATCTCCATCCACATCTGGCGAATTCGCCATTTCAAAGGGTATCACAATGTAATCAAGCTCCTAGAATTGTAACCACAAACAAACACCAATCAATGCCCAGAAAAAATCTCAGAGAAAGGGAAAAACCCCAAATTCATACTCCAAAAAATTTGAAGAAAAAAAAAACAACGGTAATCGCGACACTTTTCTATGAAAGCCATTAACGGAGGAAAAGATTATTCGATGAGAGAAGAACAAAAATAATAATTTACGGGAAATGTAGAAGCTATGGAAGAAGGAGAATAAGAAAGATGTAAAAGAGAATTGAAAAAAGAAATACCTTGAGGATTAAGGGCAAGAAGCTGGGGAAGTTCGCTGCTATGGAAGAGAAGGAAAGGAGCTTCTGTGATAGGGTTTGAAATCAAGCATGAGCTTAGATTGCTGATTACTTGTGTTATATATGTCCCCGGTAGATACTCCAAAAAAAAAAACAAAAAAAAAATATTCACAAATTGTTTCACATAGCATATTTCAAAACGTTAACTCGGAACTTTTTTGTCAAACCGAACATAGCTCAGAAGGTTCGATCCCTCAATTTAATGTAATATCTAAAAAAACCTACGAAACTTTTTAAAAATAATTATGAACTATTTTAATATATTCATTATTATTTTCAATTAATTTTTTGTTTTCGACTTTTTTTAGATTAATAATTATTAAAATATTTTTTATTTTTTATTGTTATTTTTTAATGAATTTATTTATTTTTTTCTTTTTTAAATTCAATAATTTATTAAATTGCAACTTGAGTAATTTTTAAAAAATTCTGTCATTTCATTTCAGTAATCAACATGTAAAAATATGTTATTTTAATAATTGTCCCAAATATATATATATGTATCTCGCTTATCATCTTGTATTTAATTTTATCTCAAATCCTTAATATATAAAAGTGGTGATGTTTAAGAAACTTTTTTGGACTACTATACCCCTTTTAAAATCTTAAAATTACTAACATGTCATTATATAAATACCCTTTTAAAACCTTCAAATTACTAAAAATGTCATTATTATTTATACTCCACTATCTATTAAATGACTATTTATATTTTTAATAAAATATTTCTCTTTTTTTAATATATAAAATATTTCTCTTTATTGAATAAGAAATTGTCAATTTTATTAAATAAATTTCTTGGTTTTTTTATTGTTTTCACAACATCAAATTATAAAATAATTGAAAAAACAAGTACAACATATTAAAATGAATTTATTGTTTAGATTTATCACCAAATTATGAAAAATAAATTATATTTAAGTATTCAAATATTAAATGATATAATAAATGTGACGGTGCTTTAATTTTAAATAATATTAAAAAAAAACTTAAATTGTTTAAAAAAAACACTTAAGATTAAAAAAAAAACTACAACAAAATATAATTTATTGAATTAGTAATGGTATAATATTTAAAAGTTTAAAAATCAAAGAGAAAAAAATATATACTTTCTTAAATTTTAATTAAAAATAGAAATAAATAATCTATAAATGCAAAAATTAACTAACATATGTATATAGAACAAACAATTTATTTTTTATTTGGTAGTATAAATTTTAAAAATAAAGATGTTAAAAAATCGTCTTATATAAAAAGGCATATAATTATGTAAATTAGTAAACTATACAATAATTTAAATATTAAATAGAATATAATAATATGTTAATAAAATCATTTCGAAAAAGATTTATAAACCATAGAAAAATCAAATAAAAAATATTTCGATCATTTAAATATTTCTATGTTAGAAAAAATACACCAGTATGGTTTCTCACCACATTTTAACTGATTTTGTAACGTCCCGTTATTTTGAAGTGAATTTTTATTTATTTATTTTATTTATTTATTTATGTAATGTTATTTATTTATTTATTTATTTCAATTTAAGTATTTAGTTTAATTATTATTTTGTAATTTCGATTTTAGTAGTTAATTTCGACCGAAATTCGTTTTAATCGTTTTAATGCTCTAAATTCGTTTCGGTGACATTAATAATTATTAATAGGCCAATTAATAATTATTAATCACCTTTAGATTTATTTAAGAGCATCGGGTTTCGATTTAGAAGTCAAAAGTCAATAAAGGACGCAACCGTCATTTCCAATTTTTTAAAATATCTAAAATTACTATTCATTTATTCTTTAAATATCACCATTTGACTATTTGCCTTCATCTTTCTCTTCCTTTCCTTCTCCATGGCCGTAGGCCTTATTTCTCCTTGGATGGGTTTTTATTTTTCTTCATTTCTCATCCGTTACTCGATGGATCGGCTTGTTTTCGGTTCCGTTGGATTGGTAGGGACGAGGGCTACCTATCCAACCTAGCTTTTCGAAGTTTCTCGTTCCCTAAGGGAAGTCCCAAAAGTAAGTTTTCAAAACTTTTTAGGTGGTTTTGTTCGTTTTTTATTATAAATGAGATTTGAAGTTGAAATCATGAATTTCTATCATGAAAAATGACGATTTTGAGCCCGGATTTTCGAAAAACACTATTCACCCGAAATTGCACATTTGTTCGCATATTAGTTATGAATTGTAATATGTTGTACAATCGGTGAATTGTAGGTGCAATTGCTCGGTGGTTGTTTCGTGGAAATTGGAGATTTGGAATTATTTGGCTAAGGTGAGAATAGTTAGAATTTAAAGTAACTATAGAAAGCAAATAAGTGCGATGATTTGTAGAATCGGAACTAAGATTAGAATCCAATCTAAGGTTAGAAGAAGTGAGTTAGTACCTTAGGATTTGAAGTAATCCTTTAGGCGAGAAACTTAGGATTTCTCGATGAAAGCCTCGAATCTTAGAAGATTCTAAGTTAGATTAAGTTTCGGATTTTAGAATGAATCATTGGAAGTTAAAGGATCCAAGACCTTGTAATTAGAACGGTTGATAAAACCTCGGATTATTGGAAGTTAAAATCCTTGAAGGTTTAGAATAATCGTGAAGTTAAGATTCTTTACTTATTTAGCGGAGTTCGATCGATATATCGCTCGTCCGGAAATCCTATCTATTTTACCTATGTCCTTTACTTTATGTCTTTACTTTACTCATTTACTTTATGCATATTTCGGTTGCTTTATCATTTACATTTACTTTATTTACTTTTGCAAGCATATGCATTACATCTCGCATTATTGAAAAGAAAAGAAAGTGAGAAAGAAAAACGAAAGGTTAATGGTGGAATACGAGAAAGTCCACACTACTTTCATGCATAAGTACTGGTGGGACATGATAATTGCCCACACTACTTTCATGCATAAAAACTGGTGGGACATGATAATTGCCCACACTACTTTCATTCATAAATCCTGGTGGGACATGATAATTGCCCACACTACTTTCATACATAAATCCTGGTGGAATACGATAATTGTCCACACTACTTCATACATAAGGATAAGGGTGGATAGTATGTAAAAATCCACATTACCTCCATTTCATGCATAAATGGCGAATGCGTATCCTACGGGATGTACTCATTACTTTTATGCATATGATAGACGAGAAAGAGAATCGAGATGTTATAATTATGCAAAGTTTATTTATTTACCTTTTTTACTCATGTTATGACAAGTTATTGGATGAACAATTAGACTAAGTGTGCTAGTTTGTATCATCAATTGGAGAATATGGAAATAGAATTACCTAGAGTTTGGAGGACTTTAGGAGTGAATTGTGTCAGATTACTTGGACACAAATCAAAATGCGAGTTTGAGGTCAATCTTTACTTTTTATGCTTATTATTCTCACTGGGCTTAGTTTGTTAGCTCATGATATTACAAACATTTCAGGTAATGTTTGGGATCGTGGTAGAGGAGCTGGTGCGCGCTTGATCGAGAGGATGATGATTTCGAGATGGACTAGGTTGTTGTAAAATCCATGTACATGGTTTTGTGAAATTTGTATCATATTGATGATTTGTACTTTGTAATTAGCTCATAAGAGCTTATTGTCGTTGTTTTATGATTATGATCATTTTGAAACTCCTGATAGGAACTTAATGTTCCTTGTGTTTTTAGATGTCTCAATTTAAGATGTAAACAGGTTTTGGCTAGCCTATTTTCAAACATAATCACGCCAATTTTCTTAAAATAAAAGACTTCCGCTGTGTTTTCTAATTTAATTTATTTAAAAGTGACGGGTCGTCACAGATTTATTTAGAAAATGGTAATTTGAAGATGGTTGGAATTATCAGGGTATGTGTAAGATTAGACTTTTATTCCTACTGTGTATTCTTATGTGTTTTTGTTGTTTTTTTTTTTAATTTATGTAATTTCTAATCGAATTTGTGGTTTTTTTGGTAGAAGTTTTACTTTATTGATATTTTCTCCCGAATCTATTGGCATAATTTCTATCCAATAATTATTTTTATGTAATGTTTTACAAAGTTGATATTTAAGTTTGATTCTTATCATTGCACGATCATCCTTATTACTACACAAGTTGTATTCTTTTGGATGTTTGTAGTTGATATCTTTGGTTGGCTCGAGCTCTAGGTACGATATTTACCCCATTCATTTTATATATATATTAATTTTCTTCTTAAATTTATGTGATTCAATTATTTTAGAATGTTTATAAAATTTAAATTTCTTCTTGGATAATTAAATACTCATATGTGTGTTTAGTAATATTGATTATAATTTTCAATGCAGTTTTTACAATGAAAGCTTTCTCAAAATTTTCACTCACGATGGAAGACTAGAGTTATAGAACTTTATATCTACAATAATTGATTTTGCATTTTTTTTCTTCTAATAAAGCAACAATGATTCTAATATTTTCTAATTTTTGTTTTCATAATAATAATTCATTTCTTTTATTTTATGTGCTAGAATTGTAAAAGCTTTAAAAATAAAATGATTATAAAAAAATACATTTCAAGGTACAAATAATGTAAAACTAATTATTTTGTAGTAACTATCAACATCCAATTTAATAATCAAATATCGTATTTTAAAAAAAAAATACAAAATCGAAAGAAGTTTAAATGTCACAATATGTATGATATATATCAATATGTTTTTTTAAATAATGTCTACTCAATTATTGAAAATGTTACATTCTCTTATTTTGATTCATATTTTAAGTTAGCCAATTATAATAAAGATAATTTTGTGACCACATAAAATTATAATATTAAAAATGTGTTAAATTTTAAAAATAATATCTAATAGATAATTTACTTTATTAAAAAAAACTAATGAAATTGCGAAATTAAAAAAAAAACATTTATTTAATACATAAAAAGTTATAAATTTAAATTATTTATACAATTTTAGTTAATTATTATAATTGATAAATGTATTTAATTATAAAGTAAAATTACACGTGCATCGCACGTGCTAGAATTCTAGTATTTAAAAAGTTTCGGTTGAATAGTAACTTCTTAGGGCTGAATTCAGATTTGAGGTTAAAAAAGAGGTGAAAGTCCATTTTACCCTCACTTAAAGTAGGCTAAAGGGGTAGAAATGGGTTTTTGGCCCTAACTTTTTATTTCGAGCTCAGAAAGACGTGTCGCTTGATTCTCTAGCTTCTTTATGACACAATGGTCATAATGATACTAAAAGTACATGAAATTTTATTAATGTTAAATTTAAGTCAAACTTACAAAAATACTCTTAATAGAAAAGGTAGGAAAGTTAAGAGTTAACCTTGACCAAAACCCAATTAATCAAGATGTAATTGTTTGAACTCAAACCCAAAATTAATATTAACTAATGAGAATTAATATTATTTGTTCAAAATAATAATTAAAAAAATTACTTGGAAATCTGGAACTTTACAATGTTGGTACTCTGTATGTTCATAATTCTTACAATTGTATGATGTGAGACTTTGTTGTATTAATATCCAGCATTGATGAAATTGTTGAATGGCCTTAGGGCTTAAATACACATTTTGTGCTTGTTATAACATAAATGAGATATGTGAAAGCTGAGTGTACTTTGTATTTCTTAGTTTATATATGGTGGATGAATTAATGGGAGGGATAATGAGATAATGTATATGTTGTGGGTTCTTTGCATTATTTGGCATTATCTATGTGTTTGTTACAATGTAAATGAGATATGTGAAAGCTGAGTGTACTTCGTATTTTCTTGTTTATATATGGTAAAGAGGGATAGTAAGATAATGTATAGGTTGTGTGTTCTTTGCATTATCTGATATTATATATGTGTTTGTTAAAATGTAAATGAGATATGTGAAAGCTGAGTATACTTCACATTTTCTTAGTTTATATATGGTGGATAAGTTAATGGGAGGGATGATGAGATAACGTAAATACTGTGTATTCTCTGCATTAACTGGTATTATCCATTTGTTTACTGATAATTATGATGATGAGAATAGTACATTGTGAATGTTGAGTGATACCTATGTAATTCTTGAACTTGTACCCTAGATATGGCTATTTGTCGGTTTTGAAGTATTATACTATTGATTCTTAGTTAGTATGTTTAAATTGTAGAAATTATTAACTTTGAGAAGCTTTAGGTAGTCATGAGTTAGAGTGAAGGTACCTTACTTTATTTGATGGTTGGGAGTGAAAAGAGGAAGTATTTGAATTAATTTTTTGAAAAGTGTTTGATTCTCGATCAACGTAATCATATCAACGTCGTCTCAACTAATTACTCAATTCATTCTTCATATAAGATAGGTGCATGAATGTTTTGTATATACATACCTCCGCATTCAATTTCTCGTGAGGATTAAATTAAATTAATAGGTATTAAAATACAAAAATATCATTCACTTAAAAACTAAAACATAAAAAATATTAAAGGATCGTGGACTATTTATTTTCCTATATCAAAAATCCTTGAAGGTTTGAATTAAATTAATAGGTATTAAAATATAAAAAATTCCTTCATTTAAAAACTAAAACATAAATTAATATTAAAGGAGTGGCAAAACGGGAGTTCAAAAATCAAGAATAAACATTTGATTTTTCAAAACAAATAAATACTCATGAATTTGAATAATCTTCCAAATTTAAAATAAAATATAGAAAATAAAAATTAATAATTACATAGGGGCAAAAGAGGAAATCAAAAGTTTCTCCTCTTAAGCTCCTTTTAGAGGTAGTTAGATTTATGTTTCTCAAAAAATGAGGATAATTGAAAATATCAAATTGATGCCCAAATTTAACGAAAGTAGGTAATGGAAATTAATTTTAGATTTATCTTTTTGAAAGCATGTGTGGGTTAACTAAGTAGTAAGAATTTTAAATTCATTCACCAATTTATTATCTATTACTACTTAAAAAGTGTGTTAATTGGAGAAACTTAACTTTTTTTTGGGACACTAATACCCTCCCACTATTATTAAATATATAAACTACCAGTATTCCTCAATTTAAATATTGCCTATCAAATTATGCTAAATAATAATCTCAATTTTAATAATGAATTATAATTTATTTTTCTAGAATGTTGACATCGAGGTAGTTTTACGCGTCTCAAATATTATTTATTAATTTTTTATACTTAATTTTAATTTTTTTATGATAGTCTGAAGGAGACTTTTTTTAAATATTATTTATTAATTTTGTATGATATTTTTTTTTAACATTTAGAATGATATTTATTATAATAATTTTGATCAAATAATTTTTTAATAATTATTAATAAATTTTTAGATACTAGTTTTTTTAAATCTATAATGTATAATCTATATCTATTTTCTTCAGTATAAAATATAAATTATCATGAATAAATAAATATATGATTAAAATTATAATAAATATTCAACTAATTATTAAAATTATCATACATAAATTATAAATAAATAGTAAATAATAAATAATATTTGAGAAATAGAAAAAAAAAATCAAATTTCTTCACTTCTAGATAAGTTTTGTTTTAAAATAAAATTTATCAAATAATTACCACCAACTCTTTTATAGAGGTAAACATGGATAAATTTATAATATTATTACATAATAATATTAAATATTAATTAAAAAAAATAAAATGTGTTTCAACTTCAATTTACTGGTACATTTTTTTCAACAAAAATGGTAAAATAAAATTATTGGAAAGTTATTTCTCTAGGATAAATGCTATGGTGGTTACCAAAAACTTTTCTCTTTCAGTATTCTTAATTAATAGAATAAATCTATTTCGTTGTTTCACAAGCTCTTTGACAATCCAATTCTTCTATGGCTCACGCTGATAGCTCCAGCCTCCAATATTCATACATTAGAATTGGTGATTTGATCATCATGTGATACGACCACAAGTTTCAGTATTGACATCCTCAACATTAGAATTGGGAAGCCCTATATGTAATGTCCCGTTATTTTGAGGTAGAATTTTTTATTTATTTATTGTTATTCCTTTATTTATTTAATTAAAGTATTTAATTAGTTTAATTCCGGTAGTTTAGAATTTAGAAGTTTTAATCTTTATTTGGTAATTTTAAATTTCAAGTAATTTTGTGAACTAGGTACATTAATTATTATTAATAGGCCAATTAATAATAATTAATTATCTTCTATCCTAGATTAATTATGTTGATTAATTTTAGAGGATAGTTTGTGTTTTAAGAGTATGAGGTTTATTTTAAAAGTTAAAAGTAGCAATTAAAATTCTTCCTCATCTCAAAACTAGAGTCATCTTCCTCCTTTCATTTTGGAAACAAAAAAACAAAAGGTCTCTCTTTTCTCTCCCAAAGTCGCCGCCCACCTTACCTCCTCAAGGGCCGAGATTTTCTCGTCTCTTCTCAGATTCGCTCGTTTTTAGGTGCATTGGATAGATCGGCCCTCGATCTATCTTTTGAACTAACCTTGGAAGCATGCCTCCAACTTCCAAGAGGCTTAAGGGTAAGATTACTTGTTTTTTACTTTGGGTTTTATTTCCTTTTTTAGCATTTTTGTAAATTTGAGGTTAAATCTTCAATTCCATTCGATGGAACTTGAAGATTTCAAATCAAAGTGTTGTTTAAGTTTGTTCTTGGTATTCTTGGCTTAAACTTCAAAGGAAATCGCAAAACCCAAACCCATGAATGTAGACTTGGCCAAAATCCTCTTATTTTTTTCTTTTTTTGGAGTGTAGTTAGATTTTAAAGTATTTTGGTCATAACTTCTTCGTCCAAACTCCGTTTTGAACCTGTAAGATATCAAATTCTTCTTTTTTTTTAGATATATCTTTTGAATCTAATTTCATAGCCATCAAAGTTCTTTGGAAAAAGTTATCATCAAAATACCTCTCGGCCTGTTGGGGAAATCTCGGGCTTATTCTTCTTTCGTTTCGTTTTACGCGTCGTTTGTTGTTTGTTTAGTAATGAATGCAATTAGGATATATTTAATTGTAGGTATTAGTTGATTGCTCGCTTTGGGTTTCAATTTCAAGTTAGTTTCAAAAAGGTGAGGATAAATAGATTTTAAGGTAAATTTAAAAACTAAATTCTTGAACGATTTGAATGATTCGGGAGTTAAGTTAAAATCGGAATTAAGTGATTTGAGCATGCTAATTATATGATTTATTAGGAATCATAATTATAGAAACGATATTGAGATATTATGGTGTAAGGCTCCGGGTTTTTAAAAGTAGTGAATTAAAATTTTACTTAAATGATAAGCATTTTAGAAATTATTTTCTATTTTTAATTTGGTTATTTGGTGGTTAATCATGGTTAAAATTAATTAAGGGTGAAAGATTTGTTTAAAAGAAAAGCTTTTAACCATGGTTAGTTAAGGAGAAAAGGTGAGTTAACAAATAAACTTAAAATGGGGACTAGTTGGCAAAGTTTTGAGTGGAGGGGCTTTGGTTGTTAGGTGAAGAGCTGGAGGGACCTTAATGCAAATATCCAACTTTTAGTTTTAGCCACTCTTAATTATTTAAGTTAGAATTTTTTTAAAAAAAGGAAAAAAAAAATGAAAATTCATTTATCTTCTTCTTCCCCATCGTGAGCCTTATTCCTCTCCAAGAGGTGGATTTCTAGCTTCTCAATTCTTCATGAAACTTGGTTAAATCAAAGGTTTTTTTTTGTTGATTTGTGAGAGAAACATCATTTTAGGAAGATTGAAGCAAGAATCTATTGGTTTAGAAAGCTCTAAAGGTAAGATTTCTTTTCAAGAGCTCAAGCTTTTCTAGGTTTTTCCATTGAGATTTTGGGTTGTTCTTAGTTAATGTTTTTAATCACTTGGGTGTTGGTTTCCTTTCATTTTTTAAATTCTGGAATTTTATTTTCAAATGATGAATTCAAGCTTTAGGTTCCGCCTATTTGAGAAAGAAGATGATGGAAGCCATGGTTGGGTGTAAGCTTTCAAAACCTCCATTAATGGTGGTTTTTTCAAGCTTCTAGTTTTTCAATTTTTGGGTTTTTTTTGGCTTTTACTTAGAAACTCTAAATTCTGGAACTTATTTGTGCCTAAATATATAGATTTCACATGAAAAAAAACTTGGAAGAGTAAGGAAATGATTTTTTTTTAAGATTCTCAAATTTGACCAAAATACTAGTTTTAAACTTAGCTAGTTTTGAGTTTTCTTGATTAATTTTGAAAAATTATCAATTCTGGAAATTTTGGGTGATTATATGTATATATTATACATGAAAAATACATTGGAAGATCAACCTAATGAATTTTTGATAAATTCCTATTTGGCCGAAAATTGCACCTTAATTTGACTAGTTTTTGGAACTTTTCCACTAACCCGGGTGGGTTGCATTTTGTTTATATTGGGCTGAGATAAATATATCACTTTGAATCTAAATATGCTTGGAATGTTTGATGTAGGTTAAGGGCAAGAGCAAGCTAATTGAGAGCCTATTTGTGAAGGTGAGAACAAAAAGAATCAAAGTAGTGATGGTGGTGGTGTTGTGGTGTTAGTGAAATGGTGTGGGATGAACTTTGAACTTTCCATGGTTGGAATTGAGGTTACTTTGGTGCTTGAATTAGAAGGGAATGAAGGTTTTGAAATAAATGGAAGATATGAGCTAAAACTTGACAGGTTGTCAAAAATTTAGGAAATACAGAAATACCTTGAACCATTTTTGCATTCACTTATAACTTGAGCTATTCTTATATGTTTTATTTGCATTTATACACATGTCAAGTTAAAGATTGAGTCATATACTGAATTGGGTTTTATATTCATTTATTCTCGACGTGCTTTTGATTATTGTTTGATAGGTCATGCATAGTCGAGACAGGAGGCAAAATGCTTAGAATATGACTTTATATGCTTAGTGTACTCTTTGAGAGTTATGAGAAAGGATTGAGTAATATGTTGATTGGAGGATTATCCTACTTGAACCTGTTATGCTAGAGTTTGTATTCGATAAGAATTTACAAAGAAACGTGTTCATTTACATTTCATTCATCTGATTCATGTAAACCATTCATTTGTTGCATGGCCATGGGGTCGTAACTTGTGTAATGGTGAGTGGATGTTGGACGTTACACGTGGTTACCGTGGCAGATATTGTGTAACTCCGAGGCGCTGTGTGGTGGATGGCCTGGATGCTGGAGTGGTTATTACGATAACCTGGAAGAATAAAGTGAGATATGGTTCGAGTGTTATATGTGAAAGTTTGTGTATGTGCGTAGTAGGACGCGAGGAATGTGAAATGGGAAATCATGAAATGGGAAATTGGTATCGGTTTGACTTGATCTTGAACTTGAAAAGTTGTGAGTTTGCACAAGCATACATGTTTAAGT
This sequence comes from Gynostemma pentaphyllum, assembly GCA_028015215.1. Classification (NCBI taxonomy): domain Eukaryota; kingdom Viridiplantae; phylum Streptophyta; class Magnoliopsida; order Cucurbitales; family Cucurbitaceae; genus Gynostemma; species Gynostemma pentaphyllum. The sequence goes on along the minus strand of CM051354.1, from coordinate 44,257,511 downwards.
TTTGATCATTCATATGCATTCATACTTAGTTAATTTCTTTTGAAATGTGTGTATGAGACGGGGAAAGTTTATCGCTAAATGATAGTGACTCGGAAAGTGAATGGAATGTGGTATTGCCTTGAACGAAGGCTTGATGAAAAATGGGAAGTATGACATATAAGGGAGCTACGGCTCGAGCGATTTATGGAATGAATTGTGATATGCGCATAGTGAAATGTGAGAGATGTAAACGTAAGCAAGTGTTGGATTTGAAAGCATGTTGGAATGGGGCATCGGGTTGATTGTTGTTGACTTGACTTGGTTATGAGCTTGAAACGCCCATGGTTTGATCAATTCTACCTGTTTATGCTTCCTTACATGTACTTTGCATTCATGAGTGTTTGATTCCGTTTGAGCATAACATTCCGAGCATCGCATATCATCATTTTAATTCTTTTTGTTTTCAATGAGTGTCATGCTCAGAGGTGCTTTATATCACCTTTCTGTTAAGAATGGTGTCCTAGAACTTGTAATTATTTAATAATAATAATTTATTTAGAATAAATTAAATAAATAAACATAAGTTCTTTATAGTGTCTAGATTGATTCAATTGACGTTATTAAGAATATATGGAAATATATTAATAACAAACATTCAAATAGTAAACCCTAATTCACTCTTATGAAATCACGACTTAGTATGTGAGTCATACAAGAGGATTAAAGTCGAGATGAACAACTTAAAAGTGTCTACAGTAAATGGATAACGTTTGGGAACCTTATCCTGGTAACACTGTTGATAGCTTCGCATTTTGTTTATAGACAAATGATCTAATCCTGATCATTCATGTGGGAGACATGAAATGGAAGTATCATATGCAATGTTGATTGTATAAGATAGGACCACGATGTTGGATCAAATTTCTCATTAGTACCGTTTACGAGAAATGATCGAATATCGAACTACGTTTATCAACCGTGATAGATCTTAATCCTGGTGAAATGTGGACTCCTATTTATGGAGTTATGTTCTTTGATTCACATGGTTGAGAGCGATCTGTAAGAACGCTCAATACACTCCTGTTTTGGGAACATGGCTAGATAAGTACCTGGGAACTCATTTTCACGAGATGGAATTCATAACTTTCCATTTTACTCTCACTAACATTTTTATGCTAATGTTGCTACACTTCAATCTTTTTCAGGTACGCCCCGAGATGGCGGTCATGGTAGAGGTGGTGGTGCCGCGTGATCACGAGATGGTGTAAGAAGGACAAAGACTTGAACTTTTGGCATTCCATGAATGCAAGGACTTATTTGCACTTGATTTATGTTTCCTTCATATTTAGTACATGTATTTTGGGCTCGTGGGAGAATTTACGATTTTATGATGTGTTTTGTCCATTTTGGGACCTAGAAACTTATTAAGAATGTGCATTCCTTGTTTTTATTACTTTTTTTTAGCTTGGGACAAATGTACACAGGCTTTTGGCTAGTCCGAAATACAAACGGCACCATGCCGATTTTTTTTTGAAAATTCTAGACTTCCGCTGCTTTATTTGAATTAAAATACATATGAATTTTCAGATCTTTACAGATGGACTAGAGTTGTTGTAGTCCATAGACTGTCTGTGTCATGACACTATCTTTTATTTTATCCGTTTTATTACACTTGGGTTGTTGAGCTCTTTTGAGCATTATTACTCTTGTTATTTGATTTCTATGGATTTCTGGATTTACGAACTTATCTTATTGTGGGTTTGAAACTTTATGAAAAGGGAAGCGTTTCCCATTTTGAATGTTAAAGATTTTGGATTTCATTTTTGAAATGAAAGGATGTTTTATCGATTTATAGTTTTTCCATTATTATTTCAAGCTTCCACTTGCGCTATTTATTTAATTCTATTTTAAAGAGTCGGGTCTTTACATTATGTCTATGTTGTTTCATTTTATTGAAACTGGATGATTGACCTTATTATCTTCAACTTGATAAGTATTTTTTTCTTCAAAAGAGAGTTGGTAATGTTTTGGGGTTGAGTTGAGACTCGATTTTTCATTTGTTAGTCGTTCTTCTATATTTGTTGTGTGAAAATTCTATAGTACAAGGACTAAAAATCCTTGTATGGTATAGAGAGTCAGTGGTTACTTTTTTTTTACTATGTAGTTATTTTAATTATTTAAATAAATCAAAATTTTAAAAATAAAGTTGTCTTCAACAGAAGTCTTACGTAAGATTTTCTTTGGGGTTTCCCTCAATCAATGTACTCCTTTTTTTCCTAACTATCAACTCTATCATCTCCCTTTTAAATTTTCACAATCATTTGAAGATCCAGATATATCATGATTGATATTTTTATTAGATTTTTAAATTTTGTGTTACATCACATATACAATCACAAATATAAAGTTTACTGAATCTGCTATCACATACACAGTATGGTCGATCACGAAATTTTATTTATAAAAATATAGGATCATATGTATAAATGAGTTGATTACGCATATGAATTTGGAATGAGTATGTGATCACATATATATGATAGTGATCATAAAAGTTTCACCAAATAGGCAATCACATATTTTGTTGATCACCGATTTAAAATTTAATTGGTTACAACATGATCACACATACAAAACAGTCGATCACAACTTTAATTTTGAGTGAGTTTGTGATCACAAGTTTAAAACAGTAGTGATAAGTTTGAGCGAGTATGAAATCACATTTATCAAATAATCGATCATAAATTTAAGTTTGGGATGGTCAACAATCACCATTTATATAAGTTAATCAATCCTATAAAATAATCAATTGCATGTAAATTTTATTAATTGTATATAATTTTTATTTGAATAATTTAATGAATATTATATTAAAATAATGAAATTTATCCAGTGCATTATGTTATAACAAATTTTAATTGTTGAAAGGTTCAAAAGACTCAAAAGGGAAAAAAAGATTTTATTGATTGAAGTTTATAAAACTTACGAGATGAGCATGAGAAAACCAATGATTTTTATGAGACTATTACTAGAGATGAAAATGTTCTGGGTAACACTTCTTATCAATCTCAAAGTTATGATAAATTAGATTCAGATCCACAACAATCTTTTAACAGTCATGATGTATCATTGGGATGTAATTTTAGGAATGTGAAAATTTTTAAATCTCTAACAATGGATGATGTTATTGATTATGAGTGTGATTCAATAGAAGAGGCTGAGAAGTTTTACTCTTTATATGCAAAAGTAATGAGTTTTAGCATAAGAAAGGATGAATTACGAAGAAATGATAATGGTAACATTATTTTGAGACATTGGGTATGTTTAAATCAAGGAGAAAGGTCTAAAAAATGTCTAGAACGAGAAAAAAAGGAAAAGAGAGCCAAGAGCCTTAACAAGGACTAATTGTTGTGCGGCATTTCGCATCAATTATGATAAAAAGTGTGATAGGTGAATTGGTTGAGAATTGGTGACTGAACACACGCACGACATGACAAAAGTTTTTGAGGTACGTTTTCTTCGTTCTCATCGACTTGTAAAGGATGTTGATATTGTCCAAGCAAAAAGTATGATTAAGGTTGGAATCAAAATAAGTCAAATATTTGACCGTATGGTTGATCAGACTAGGGGTTAATACTTGGGACTCACAAAAAAAGATCTATATAACCGTATTATGGTTGAATGAGAAGATGAAATTGTTGATACAGATGCAAAAATTATCATTGTTTTTTTCGTGCTAAGGTTGAAATTGATCAGAATTTATATTATAAATATATTATTGATGAGGATGAAAGGCTTGAAAACTTATTTTGGTCAGATTCATCAAGTCAATATGATTATGTATGTTTTGGAGATGTGTTAACATTTGACACCACATACAAAACAAATGCATATAAGAAGCCTTTGGTCATTTTAGTTGGTGTAAATTATCACTACAATACGACCATATTTAGGTGTGCTCTATTGATTGATGAGACAGTTGAAAACATATGTTTTGGGTTTTAGAGACATTTTTAGAAGCTATGAAAAATGAGCACCCTCGATCAGTTGTTACATATGGAGATAAAGCTATGAGTAAAGCTATTAAAGTAGTATTACCGTATTCAAAACATCAACTTTGCTCTTGGCACCTTGAAAGAAATACACAATCTCATATACATAATTCAATTTTTTTACAAGAATTTAAGAGGTTGATGTTAATCATATGTCTGTTGAAGAATTTGAAGAAGAATGGATGAAAATTGTTGTCATGTTTGACTTGAGAACCAATGAATGGACTACTAAATTGTATAAAAAGTGTAACAAATGGGCAGAAACTTTTCTTCATGGTAAATTTTTTAGAATGTCCACACAAAGGTGTAAGGGGATGAATGCTTACCTTAATAGATTTTTACAAAATAAATTATGATTGTACAAGTTTGTAAAGAAATTTGATAGAGCGTTGTCTCGTATTCGTCAATCTGAAGTTGAGAATGATTTTAAGTCTAACAGTACATGGCCTGTGATGTCCACTCACTTGAAAAGTTTTGAAAAACATGCAGCTAGTTATATTTTTGAAGGTTCGGGATGAAATTCGAGATGAAGCACGTTATTCTATAATGAACATCGTTGATCATACTCATTTTCGTGAGTATTCACAAAGTTTTAAAATTCAGAATTCTCATGGCGAGTATCATATTTTCCTTCTAATAAGAGAATGAAATGCACGTGTTTGAAATTTGACTCAGTTAGCATACCATGTTATCATTTTTTCAGTGTATTGAAAGTTATAGAAGAAATTCCAAGTAGTTGTATTCATAAGAGATGGATGAAGACTGCAAAGGAAAATCGATTTGATTTACAACCCAATGATGATGATGAAAGTGATTATTTGACCATGATTAGGTATGGGTCCTTAAATGGTGAATGCAACAATCTATGTTCTCATGCCTCAAAAAGCAAAGATTGGTATTTAAAAGTTAGAAATGAGATTTATAAGTTAACCTTGGAGATGCAACAACTTTACAATAAAAATGAAAATGGCGTAAAGGCACCTGAATATAAAGATGATGAAAATATGATACAAGATCCAATTATTGTGAAAACGAAGGGAAGTCAGAGTTCTACTAAAAATAAAAAGCACAAAAGCTAGAAGATGTGGTAATTGCAAACGTGTTGGACATACAAAGTGTACATGCACTCATCAACAAAATGGAAATGTAAGTTTGGCTGCTTGTAATGATCCTCCCTTTGGTTTTTTTTAGTAGTTCTTAGTTAAATTTGGAGTTCAATAATATGTAATTGAAGTTGAGTAATTATTAAACAATGTTCATTTTATTTGTTAGAGTAAATATTCTTTTTGTATGTTGAATTCATTTGTGCATTGTTTTAAATGTTTATATTAAAGATTTCTTTTCATTATAAATAATCTTACATTTAATTATTACGTTTCTAAATTGTTAAATTGAGTTTATATCATGTTATATATTTTTTTCCATAAAAAAATTAATTTAATAGGTATAATTTAATGGTTTTTAATATCAAATTAAAGTTAAATAGTGAGATACTTTGTAATGTTTAAAGTTTGTAAAGAGATTTTTTATCCAAATATGATTTTTATGAATATTTTCATATATATATATATATATATATTAAGATATATTGAAATGGGATAAAATATTGATCATCTCAAATTTTGATTAAAAAAATAAAAAACAAAAACAAATACAAAAAATGTAACCAACGGCCGTGAAAGATATTCCAAAGGGTTTAAATCCAATTTCAAGAATTTTATATTTTCGTATCACATAAATTCTAAATTGATATTCAAATTTGTTAATGATACTCAATCTTAAAAAAATGTGCTCTATTAATAATAGCAATAAAAAAAATTGAATTACTTATTTGTGCCTATAAGCTACTATAAAAAAATTGAGAATAAGTGAATGTTTCAAATAAATTTTAAAGTTTGATAACATAGATTTTAATGTATATATATAGTAGGGTTTTAAATATTAAAATTTAAACTTTATAATATTGATTTAAATATCATGTAATGTGGTTAATGTAGGGATTGGGGCCTCTATAAAAGAGTTCTCAAGCAGAATTCCCAAGGATCTTTCCTTGCAATATAACATTAATCAAAAGTAAATGCATAAACAAGAATATTAACCCTTGTCGAAAAGTGTCTAATGATTCCTTTTCTTCCTTGATTACGATTCTGGGACCACCAAAAAGTCTTCCTCACCGTGCACAATAGATAAACAGTGCGTGGGCACTTTTCCTCTTTGAAAAAAGGAAGGGGGAAGAAAAAATTTCTTCCCAATACCGCTATAATGGCGACGACAAGATGGAGAGGGGGAGAAGAGTTTTATGAGCCTTTTCTCTCCTCTTAGTTGTGTGTTTTGGGTCACCCCAAGGTTCCTAATTAGCCTCCGAAAATATTTGAATATCTTTTAATTATCAAAAAATTAAATAAAGATATTATAAAATATATTTTGAATAATTAAGATATAATATCTTATTCCTTAATAAGATATTCCCATATCACAATTTAAATTAATCCAAATTAATTATTCCATATATGCTCATTTAATTAATCATATTAATTTAAATTAAGATATTTCATATATTTTAAATAAAATAAAATGCATATAGTTAGTTGAATAAAAACCAAAGTGGCGTGTTATCCACCCATGGGTCACACGCCCATATCATCATCTCCATGGCAATATTGGACATTTTATTTTTCCTCTATTTAATTTCATCATTAATTAAATAATTAAATAGACTTCTCTATTTAATTTCGTTTAATTAATCAAATAGACTCTTCTATTTATTTTCTTCAATTTCCAAAGTGATTAATCATATTAATCATGTTTTCAATTACATGTGATAGCTCGAAAGACTTAATGGACCTATAGGACTATGCTCCAATGATCTAGAATTACCTTTGATTAAAACTCATTTTAATCAATTAATTCTTATTCATTAACTCCTAGATTACTCCACTAAATATCTAGAGTTGTACTCTTAGTACTATAGACATAGTTATGTCCATTGGCTAAAATCATTTAAGTATATTTTGATGCTTCACAAGTAGTTCGTATCCATGGCTAGGTAATGTTACCGTATTAACCTCCATGATAAAAAAATTTCCTTAAGCCCAACTGATTCTCTAATAAACAACCTTACATAATCTCCATTATGTGTCTTTGCTTTTTCCTTGATCAGAGGAATAAGGGGCTCCGATGTTCAAGCACTGAATCAGTCCATAATTGAAATACTTATCTATTTTCCAATAAGGAAAAGGGTGAATTCCAATCTTGTGTAATTATATTCCCAGCTATAAGCAAGATGCAATTCCCAAAGTGGGAGGCATATTGAGAGAACTATATCGAGTCACTCTCACCCATGCAAATAAAAGGTTTGTCTCTTGCGAACAATAGTTCGTAATCCACTCAGGATTAAGATCAAATGTACATGATTAACCGATTGATATACGAAGTGTCTTTTTGTAACGACTTTATCAGAAGACAGTAAGTATATCTTAGTCCAGTCTACTAAAATCACTATTACAGTAACACCCTCACTCACATGTCTCTACATGAGCGATCCACATGAGATTACTTGTCCAATTCATAAGTGGGCCGTTTTAGTGGTGTTACCAGAAATAAGGCACCCAACCTTTATTCATATATCACAGAGTATTTGAGTTACAATTTAAGTGAATCTTCCAGCATCACATGCTCAATTTAAGTTATCATAAGTAACTCTAGATCTTATGATGAATTGCATTTATTAAACAATAATAAATGACAATGTAAATATTAATAATTAATAATTCCTTTACTTATTTATAATTTAATTGGATTACATAAGATTTAGGGAACTTCAGCAATCTCCCACTTGCACTAAAGCTTTACAGAGATTTATCTAGTAATCCTAGACTACCTGTAATGTCCCGTTATATTTTTTTAGGTAAATTATTTATTTATTTATTTATTGAAGTTTAATTAGAAAGTTTGAGTTAGTAAATTAGATTTTAGAAGTTCGAAGTCTTTCGCTAATATTATTTCCGTCTAAAGCTTTATAGAGATTTATCTAGTAATCCTAGACTACCTATAACGTCCCGTTATATTTTTTTAGGTAAATTATTTATTTATTTATTTATTTATTGAAGTTTAATTAGAAAGTTTGAGTTAGTAAATTAGATTTTAGAAGTTCAAAGTCTTTCGCTAATATTATTTCCGTTAAGAGCGTGCAATTAGAATCGGGTGCATTAATGATTATTAATTGGTCAATTAATAATCATTAATCACTTTAGTAAGCTTAAATTAATTTAGTTTAGTTTTTAGTTAGAGGATTACTTTAACGAGCACTTGGGACGGTTTTATTTAAAGGAGAGCCTTAGGGGGTATTTTAGTAAAACTCTAAACACCTAAAATATCATTTAAGTTGTCATCTTCCTCCTCACTCTACCAAAAGGCAAAGAAATGAGAAATTTCTCTCCCAAAACCCCCCAAACCCGAAGCAATAAGAGGGGAAAAAAAAAGAAAATTCTGGTTCTTCTTCGTTTCTCGGCCGATTTCTTCGTGCCTTAGCTCGTTGGAAATATCTCGCAACAAGCTTTCTACCCATCCTATCTATTAAGGTTTTCCATACAAATACAAAAGGTTAAAAGGTGATGAAAGTTTCAGATTTTATGGGTATTGTTGTTTTGATTTTCAATTTTTGATCCATGCTTGAATTCCTCCTTTCTCCTTTGATTAATTGAAGTTTCTAGTTAAAAGAAGTGTCTAGGGTTAATGCATGTCCATCTTTGACCCTAATTTTGAATCAAAATGGAAACCCGACCACCTTTGAACAACCCCAAAACCGTGGCTGCTATGGTGTGTTTTATCATGCTTTAAATTATGTTTTCTTGCATTTTGGGTGGGAAATTCATATCCTAAAGCTTTCTATTGTGTTACCCTTTGAAAATAACATGTCCTAGGCTACTTGTAAACAACCCAGATTGGTCACAAGTTGTTTAAAAAAAGCTGATGAATTTCCTATTTTAAAAACAGTGGGCTGCTTTGTAGAAATTCTTTTTGGGACTTTAGCGGGTTGTTTTGAGCATTGGTTATAATTAGGTTTGTTTTCTGGTAAATTTATGTACTCTTGATGCAATCTAATTGTAGGTTTGGGTAATAACTCGCGTGGCGGATCAATTGGCAGAAGACAAGTCTGTTCTCGTCACTAAGGTGAGTTTAAAGTGGATTTGGGTGTTTTTATGGGTTCGACGTACTTGATGATTTAGTTTGATCGAGGTTAAGGGATGTTCTTGTTTAGAAGGTTAAAGGATGTTGGGAATAGATGTGGGCTAAGGAAAGTGCAATTCATCTTTGGTCGGAATTGAACTATTGGGAGTGAGAGTGTGAGTTTTGGACGTTTAGAAAGTTATAGTAGTTTGGGTTGGTTAATTTGGAGGTTATGGAAAATGGAAAAGAGTTTAGAGAAAAGGATGGCAATAGTTGGTTGAGACCGAGACTACCATGGAGGAAAGAAGAGGTAACCCTTGTATGGTTTAGGCGTTCTTTTAATTAACCATTTACCTAGTTTAGAAGACGTGCTAGAATGGGAATTAGTGTGACTTGTAACATTTATAGTGATGAAATTCGCTACTTAATGCTACCAAAGGGGTGTAGTACTGGTGCTGTGATACACAGTGTGACTTGTAACATTTATAGCGATGAGATTCACTGCTTAGTGCTACCAAAGGGGTGTAGTACTGACGTTGTGATATGCGATATGGCACCTGTGATTGGTGTTTAGATACGTGAAATGGTACTTGAAATTGGTGTTGTGGTACACGAGAAAGAGTTTAACGTTGTAATGCGTGGTGTTGTTACCTAAGTATTTACTTGTAATGTGTTGATAAGGCCGTTTTTAGTTATGTGTTAGTACTTACTTTTTGGAATATTAAGCCCTTTTGTGAAGAGTTTAGAAACTGGTTTATCTTTTATCCTTGTAATAAAGAGTTTGATAGGATATTGGACACTATTTCCAATGAGGATTTTGGGTCCATAGACTCACTTCCATTTTATTCTCACTAGCTTTATGCTAATGTTGCTACACTACAAAATTTTCAGATACGTCTCGTGGTAGAGGACAAGCTAGAGATCGTGGTGCCGCTTGACTGATCGGGATGATTTTAGACATGAACCGGGAGCATTCACGAATGCTAGCCTCATTTTGATGTTTTTTTGTAAATGGTGTGTCTTTATGTTTTGAGCTCAAGAGAGCATGTTTTAAACTTAAACTTGCATGATGTCATTTTAAAACCTTAGTTATATTGGAAATGTGCATTTCCTGCTTTTTCTGTTGAGAACCATGTAAATAGGTTTTTGGTTAGTCCGATTTTCAAATGGAACCACGCAAATTTTTTGTAAAAATCTTGTCTTCCGTTGCGTTTTGATTTAATATGTTTAAAAAGGAATTGGGTCGTCACACTACCCATATGACGCTCAAACACCTTAGTCGAAAGCGTCTCTTTTAAGTAAATATATGATACATGATCTTATAATATTAATTAAAATTATAAAATGTAGTTTAAAATTGTAGTTTTCAAAATATTCGAAATATAAGATGTGATACATTGGTGATTTTTATTATTCATATTAATTATAGGAAAAACTAATTTAGTTTAGATTGTGTTTGTTAGTAGTTCAAATTTAATTATATTTTTATTTAAATTTACTTTAAAATTAAATATTTATTATTTAACATTTTAAGTATTGAATAAATCTTTTTTTATTTCAATTATAATTTTAATATTTAATAGAATTTAAAACCTTGAATATAAAAATAAATTAGAATTAATATTTAATATATAATATAGAATTAATATAGACAATAGAATTAATATTTGATACATTTGATTTTAATATTTTAATTAGGATTAATTTTTAATATAACGATTAAAAAAAAGTAATAATAACTTTTAAAAAATATTTTTGATAAGGTGATAGATAATTTTTGTTTAGATTTTTTAAAAGATAATCTGAAGTTATCTAGATAAGGAGTGTTTTATTTATTTATTTTTAATAATAAATGTTTTATTTTAACTATTTTTAACAAAATCTTTTATTTAAAATAATTCATAAAGTAAATAAAACTAGTTATAGCAGTATTTAAAATTTTTTAAATACTTGTAAAGATTTTGTGTGTGAGGTCAGAAGTATAAATAATAATTGTGGTGCTTTACTATACCGAGTATTTTTTTAGAGATAACATGATTGATTTACGATTGTTGATATGCTTCTATGATTTACATGTTGTTGCAAGTAAAAAAGACATATGATTGATGGTGATGGACTGAGTAATAAAAGAACGATGGCTATTCCAAGAATGGTTCTCTAGATTTAATTTTTATTTAAATTCATGTAATTTTTTGTTTAATATATCAGGTGTTTTTATGAAATAATTCAAAATTTCGATGGCCAAAACTTGCGGTGGAAAAACAAAGTCTATTTGTACGAAGAGATCATATGGGCATTTGATGTCAATAGTTATGGCGTAAATCGGTACAAGCGAGAAGACAAGAATTTATCTCATAATATTCTACACATTGATCCCGAGAACCATATTTCATATCAATACAATGTAATTTAATTTAAATGTGTTTAATATCAATGCGTCAAAATAATATGCATTGTTTCATATTTAATATAAATTGTTTTATATTTTTTTTTCATTTATAGCAAGAGATTTTGGGTCTTCGAGGACATGGAAACATATCAATAATAGGTAGATGGTATAGTGAACTATCAGATTCTATTAGAGAGAAAGCTAATCGTATTGGGTTTGCTCCATTTATTAGTTCTTTAAACAAGGGTCACTGTGATAGATTTTTTGTAAAGACCCGACTTAATAAATAAGTCTAAGCCACGAATATACTTAGCGGAAGCACGGACCCTCGATAGTTTGCTTATAAATTCAATATTTCGAAAAAAATGCTAAGGACGATATTTGTAAACAAATTAAACATTTAATAATCAATAGGCACGTCTGCCTCTTTTTTATTTAAACCAAAAATTAAAGAAATCAGTTGAAACTATGGAAGAGAAACAAAGTTTGGGTTAACTTTAAAAACGTTTAAGAGTACATGTTATTACAACCCAAAATACAAGTAAAGCTCTATGAACTAACATAGACTACACAATTGAGTATCATAGGCTATTAGACACTCTAGTTTGTCCAAAAGTCTCGCCTCAAAGGTTCAACGAGCACCAGCCGCCTTACCTCGACCCCGACCCCGAACGGTACCTAAAAGGTGATATGTAGCACCTCTGAGCATGACATTCGGTGAGAATAAAACGAATTATAGTAATGGTATGTAATGATTGAAAATGATGCATCCAAAATGGCTAGATGACTTAATAAGAAAAATACATAAATAATAACTAAAGGCTTAAACATGTGTGTTAAAAGAATTATCAACAACAATGCAAACTCATGGTCAAGTCATCACAAACTTATATTCAAACTGATACCATTTCTCGCTTACACTTTCCAACGTCTCGAAGGCTATCTCAGTAGCTTACTCCATAATTCTTGGCTATCCCAGTAGTCAGGCTATCCCAGTAGCCGTCTCATAAATTGTAGGCTATCTTAATAGCCATTTCATAAGTTGTAGGCTATCTTAGTAGCCTCTCGAGCTTTCGCTCACTCCATAATTAGGCTTCACACTAGCCTCTTGACTTTACGGGCTATCAACCACACAGCGCCAAGGAACTTTGCTCACTCACCACGGTAACCACATGTAACGTCTAGCTCATCTCACCATTATATAGGTTACAACCACATGGCATTAGACACAAAGAATGAAATTAAAATATGTAATGAAGTGCAAGCAAACAAACTATAACCTTACTCTAATCATATTACAAATCGATCTTTAGCCGCTAACATCTCGAGCATATAAATGAATGCAACCCAATCAGTATACGACTCAATCTTTCACTTAACACATCCTATAAACACAAGTAAGCATTTAATAGCAACTTAATATCAGAATAAAAGCATGGTTAAAATAGTATTAATCTTTCTCGTTCTATTTCCTCGAACAATTCGCTACTAGATCGGCTAACCAGTTCTTTTTTCACTATCACTCTTTTACTTTCTTACTTTAAAACACATATTATTGATACCAAAATAGCCCCTACATATCAACAATTACATTCCAACATTCCTCACGGTTGCAACTATGTTCAATCAACCATACCGTTACACGAATCTGCTTTATTCTCACCTTGGTTAATCTTACAAAGACTTTCTTGTGTTTGGCCTCCTCCTACAATAATTCATTCCAAACTTATTTAAGTTCATAATAACACAAATATCTTAGCCAATAATATTGAAATATTACTTGGAACCCGGTTTAACCAAAAAGTCACAAAACTAGCTAAACTAGAAGATAGTATTTTCGGCAAATTTGGTGGTTTTTGAGAAATCATTGGCTTGCCCTTTTTCTTATTTAAAATACATATTTAGACACCCATATGTTCTATAATTGAAATCTTTTAAGTAAAAGTCAAGGAAAATTCCAAAATTGGAAAAGTTAGAAAGATTGGAAATGGCCATTAATAGAGGTTTAAGCTAGAGTTCATCCATGGCTTCCAAACTTTAGAAAACTTTTAAGATACAAAATCTAGGGCTTGAATTGGTTTGTAGAAGGTTAATTTCCATAAAAAAAAACTCAAAGAAAAATGGTTTTACAACTACAAACAAGAAAACACCCAAAACCCATGAAAACCTAGCAAAGAAACTTACCAAAATCTCTGGAAATATAAGGAAATTGATGGGGATTCTTCTAAAATCAGCTTCTACTTGAAGATCCAATGAAAATGGACTCTGATTTTGCTTGATTTGATGAAGAATTGAAGAAGTTATAAGTTTTTCATTTTTGGACTTTGGTTTTCCTTCTTCAGCCGAAAATAGCAAAGGATAAGAGAAGATGAGATTTTTTTTTTTTCCTTTTCTTTCTCAAATTTGTCCAAATGAGTTGATAAGGAAATTTGATTTTAACTTTTCATATTTGGTAAAGAGTCCTTCCACCTCTTGCCTACAAGCCAACACCTCATGCTATGTCGACTTTCCACCTCTTGCTTACTAGTTACACTTCTTGCTCACAAGTCCATCAACTTACTTTTCTTACAAATTAACCACCATTAACTATTAACTATAGTTAAAACTTGTCTAACTTCCATTAATACTAACAATGGTTAATTATTAACCCAACCATGGTTAACCAAGTTACCAAAAATACTAAATAACCTCCATTTAAAAATTAAGCATAAGAATTCAAAGCAAACACACATACCATGTTTATTTCGATTTTTCATTTATTTTTTATTTTTTTCAAAGCATATAAAATACCAAACTCAATTACAAGCTAACCCGAGCCATTACATTTTTGTTACAAAGTTTGGTTGAAAAATGGTGGGAAACAACACACTCATTTCATTTTAATGAAATTAGTGAACTACCATTGACACCAAAATATTTTAGTGCAATAACTGAGTTGAGAGTGACAAGAAAATCACTCATATATGACTTGGAGCTGTACAAGAACTAGTCTAAATTATTAAAAAAAAAAACAAACAAACTTGTGGGCTCTCCCCTAAGTTAATGTATGGAGCAAAAAGTTAATTATTCTTGGATTTATTATCAGTATAAGGATTACAATTGTCATACAGCCGAAGATGAAAATATAATTGTGAGAATTTTTGTCGTATGTCTGATTGGCACAACTATCTTTTTTGATAAGAGCAACAAAGTGTTTCTATACTACATCTCAAGTTTAGAGAAGATAATTGATGTTATCAATTATAATTGGGGTGGGGAAGCACTATCTGTTTTATATTGCAATATGGATGCTATATGTAGAGGAAAAAGTAAAGCTTTAGGTGGTCATTAGAGAATGTTGGAAGTATGGGCTTCTGAATACTTACCTTATTTGGCACGCAATTCACTTATGAGTGACTGTACAACATTTCCAAGATCACTTAGATGGATAGGAGAACATATTGGCTCTCGTGACATCTCACATAACTTGAAAGACTTTCAAATGAAACTACGTTTGGTTAAATTTGAAGAGGTATTTTTTTAATGTTTGTCATAATTCTACTAGTCATATTGCATTCAAAAAATTTTAAAAATTAATTTTGTATTATGTATAGGTAAATTGGAATCCATGAGGTGATGATAATAATTTACCAACATATTGCATTGATAGTCTCTCCATAAATGCAATGTGAATATTACTTGAAGGTTCGACAGGGAGAGCTTGGTACCTTGGAAAACGAGTATCAATGCAGAGTATGGGATCCAATGCACAATATGTTCCAGACCCTTCACATACTTCGATGATGGGTGGTTCAAGATTCTCTGATGACAAGTTAACTCATGGGACAAAATGATGACAAGCACGTAATTTTTTACAAGCCGCACAAACTTGCTATGAAAATTATAGGAAAAAAATGGCTTCTTTATGCCTATAAAGAAGATAATGTAATTGTACGTCTTCCTATTAGTATACTATACATTATACAGTTTGATTATTAAAATTTTATATAAATGTGTATTATATTGAACAGGAACGTCAATGCGCTTTGTCAGATGTGGGAGTCATCAATATCCTTTCATGGACAATGATTATTCCTAAAATTGACGGAGGATTTGAATTTGTTCGTATTCCAAAAGAAGATGATCTTGATGTCCATGTTTTAAAAGATGTCAAATATGTAAGTAAGTCTTGATATTTTTTAGTAAATTTATCACACATTTATTTATATAATTTTTTTTATAATGTAAATTCAAGGTATCCGTTGAAAGTGTGATCTCTCTTCAACAAATGGTTAGAGGCCTCCAAAAGATTCTTGTGGATAAAATGCTTGAAGCTAGAGATAAAATTCGTGTGGATAAAGATGTGAGTGATGTAACATTATTTTTCACTTATTTAATTAATATATTATGATAAACAAAAACTAACGAATATCATGTGTAGGCATTGTTTAAGAAAAATATGGAATCAACATCAAAAACTGAGGAAAATGATGTTAATCAAGAAACAGAATCTAAGACTGATAGAAATGATACACATGATGATGATGTTAATTCAGATGAAACGAGAAATTTTCATGATGAACGACGAAAAAAGGCTTATCATGATCAAAATTGTAATGAATCTAAGAGGAGGAAGTTGTCTTGGTAATGAATATGTAGTTTATTTCATTAATTATATGCTCACAATTAGATTTCTAATTCTAGAGTAAAAAACGAGATGTAAGGATTTTATATATTCGGTTGTTGAATTAAGATTGCTAATATTTACCCATTCTTACTGTTCTTTGTTATCATTACCCGGAATTTTTAATATCTAATTATGTTTTATTTTTAAAAAAATTAAACACGCCATATGCACAAGCATTAACTCACCGGTCCGGTTTTTCTTTCCTTACTCTTTTTTTAGTATTTTACCACTACGTGTCAACAAGCAAAACAAATCTTTTTGGTTTTTCAAAAAAGTCATTAAAGTTTTCTAACTTGGGATACATTACCATAAGGCAGTCCAGTGCTTGAGATTCACAAAATGGGATTTTATTTTAATTTCTTTGAAAATAAACTCAACCTTTCATTTTTAAAAGCATTTATAGTATGTCTTACTATTTATAAATCCATTTTAAATTTATATTATTCAAATAATAGAATAAAATCGAAGAGATATGATGAAAATTTATCTCACTCTCAAAACTGAATATTTTTAGATTTTGATAAATATTAAAAAAAAAAATTCTATTCGAATTGTGAATTTAAGAGCATGGATAAAATTTGTATATTTATGTTACTATAATTTATACTAATAAATAGTCACTTGAATAATTTAGAACTTAAAAAGTCGAAAAAATAACTATTTTTACAGTAATTAACAATTTGAGGAAGAAAAATAATTAAAGAATAAAATTTTGATATTTATTAAAATCTCCTTTTTAATTTTCTCCCAAGTTATTGACTATCAATCTCATTTTTTTCACTCTTAATCTAACAAAAATTATGTAGACTAAATATATACTAAGTTATAAAAATTTCTTATTATTTTGAATTTTTTTAACTAAAAATCCCATTAATATATCTAATCACTACCTTATTTATAATTTATATATATATATATATATATATAACCCTTTGTTTATTCATATGGTATATAGTAGTGCATGGTTAACAAATATCATCCACCATTGGAACATTTATAATTACTAGTTTTAAACACATGCGTTGCACGTTATAGATTTATGATGTTAAATATATTGAAAAAAGAAATCTCTATAAATATAATCTATAATATGATGGTTAAATATTTAAATACCAAAGTCCTTTATAAATTTAATTTCACATTATATATGGAAAATAAACATAAAGTTAAAAATAAAAATAGTTTACTATCGACTCTCTATCCTCTTACTAAAAAAACTGAATTAAGAAAAATTATTCTCTATTTGTCCGAATTTGTCTCCATCAATAATGACTTCCCGTCAAACGGTATTGATTCCGATGCTTTTTTTTTCAACATTTCCTCATTAAATAATAATTAAGCTTAGTCTATTGGTCGAGAAACCAAAATTTTCATTGCGATCTTTATTTCCCTCCTTAAAAAACATGATGGTATATATATATATATATATATATATATATATATAAATACTTACTTGATTTCTCAAATAGTTTGGTTGATTTCAACGCAATACATTTCCAAAATTTCATGTGGGTCTCACAATTTCTCTTTTGGTTTGTATTTCCATGAGTGCGACCTTCTTCTCCCTAAGTATTTCAAATTTCTCTCTTGTAAAATTATAGATAGATATTTTGATCGTTGTAATTTTATAGAGATGAAAACTATAAAATAAAATAAAAATCTTAAAAACTTGTCCGACTAATGGATTGATGAAATATATATATTTATTTACTTACTTGATTTCTCAAATAGTTTGGTTGATTTCAACGCAATGCATTCCCAAAACTTCACGTGGTCTCACAATTTCTCTTTTGGATTGTATTTCCATGAGCGCGACCTTCTTCTCCCTAAGTATTTCAAACTTTTCTCTAGTAAGATTATAGACATATATTTCGATCATTGTAATTTTATAGAGATGAAAACTATAAAATAAAATAAATAAATACATAAAATTGTCCAACTAATGGATTTTACCTCTAACGTTTTCTTGTTGCTTTGGCTATTAGGATTTGAATTTTAATTGAGATAAAAGTAGTATGATTTATGGCAAAAAAAAAAAAAACAATAGATGTTGAAGAGCTTTCTAAAACATAAATCTAAAATTAATTTATTTAAATTCATTCATGGTTAGGAATACAAAAAGATAATTAAATATACAATCAATTATTAGTTTTCAGTTTCTATTTAACAAAGAGATTTGTTTAACTATTATTAGGAAGGTCGAAAGGTTTTTTAAGAACATATTCTATTATATTATAAATGTGTGTTTAAAAGAAGGGAGATATAAGGGTGTGATTGTAAAATTTATTAAGGGTTTAATATATAAATATCACATTTCAACCTCTTAATTTTACAAATAACCATTTTTTTCATTTTATTAATCAATAGCCACATAAAAATAGGAATATACTAAAATGCCCCCATGTCAAATCTTCCCATCAAATCATTCTCTCTCCTGTCTCTCCCTTCTCTTCCTCCTTACGTGCATCTTTCTCTTTTTTTTTTTTTAAATGTTGTCACATCCCATTCTCTTTCTCACTCTCATTCTCTCTCATCTTTCCCTCTCAAATATTTTTTTTTTAATAAATGTTTCCCCCATTGCCCCCCCCCAATTTTCCCTCCCTCTCCCCCCCTCATTCCTCATCTCCCAAATATAGCTCATTTCCATTTCTCTCTCTCTCATTTTCTTTTCATTTTCTCTCTCATTCTTTCTACATCTCTCTCATTCTTTCTACATCTCTCTCATTCTTTCTACATCTCTCTCTCTCTCTCTCTCTCTCTCTCTCTCTCTCTCTCTCTCTCTCTCTCTCTCTCTCTCTCTCTCTCTCTCTCTCTATATATATATATATATATATATATCTTTCAAAAAAGCTTTTTCTCCACCACCATCATTCTTTTTTATTTTCCTCCATAAAATCTTCAAAAAAATGCACACATAAAGAAGAGTAATATATTGATCTGATGATGATTGTGCAAAAAAGGTTTGATTTTTTTTCCCGTTATTTTTCTCCATTTTTTCAATAGATTCCAGATCTATGCGCTTTTTGAAGATCTAGGGCAAGAAAAGCATACATCTGGGAAAAAAAGTGTTCTTTCTTTTTTCTTCATGCTTTTCTCCATAGATCTCTTAGATCTTGCCGAATCTTGTATATTTTTTTTTTGTTCATTTTCTTTTCCTCCACGTCTCTTGAGTTATTTATCAATTTTTCCACATTTCTGAAAAAAATATGGTTTTTTCTTTTCTTGATGTGCTCAGATTTGCTAAACGCAGATCCTGTAGTATATGTAATATACATTGTGTCTCGTTCGTATATTCGTAATATATATTCAGTAATATACGTAATATACTTAAGTGTTGAAAGGATTAACAGACATCATCTTTCATCATATCTGTTTTTTTAAATGTATAGTTCTGTAATATACATAATATACATAACTGTCTGTTTTTTTAATCCACTATATTGTTTACTAGATGTACACTATTTAATATACACAATATACGAAAATGACAAGGGATTGATAAATGTATATTATGTATACAATGTCTTAATAGTTATCTTTTTATGTTAGCAGTGTACTATTATGTGTCCACATCTTTTTTTTTTGGTAATATTAAGTGTCTATATTAAGTATATTATGTGTCTATATTAAGTATATTATGTATATTATGCATATGACGCATAATAACCATAGTATGACATGACTCGCCTGATAAGATGACATGTATATTATGCATATGAGGCCTAATAACTATAATATGAAATGATTCGCAGTATACTGATCAAATGACATAACTATGCATATGAGACATAATAATCATTCTCTGTCTGTTTTTGCACTGCACTGTTATATGTCCATACCAAATTGTTATGTGTTGTACTGTAATGTATTCATATCAAGTATATTATTCGTATGAGGCCTCAATAACTGTGACGACCCGACTCCTTTAAAAAAACACATATTACATTACGCAGCGGAAGACGACAATTTTACAGAAAATTTGCGTGGTTTCGTTTATATTTCGAACATACCAAAACCTGTTTACAATATTCACATCAGAGAAAAACGGGAAATGCGCATTTCCTATGTTTAAGAAAACATAAACGACAACATAAAACGTTTAAAATACAAAACAACGCTCTTTCGAGCTCAGGACACCAAATTTACACATTTACACATTTACACAACCAAAAGACAAGCATTTCACAAATGCCGCATTTCCATATCCCAGGCTCATCGCACGGTCAGTCAAGTGGCACCACGACCTCTACCCCGACCTCTCCTACGAAGTGTACCTATAAAATTGTAGTGTAGCACCATTAGCATAAAGCTAGTGAGAGTAAAATGAAATCAAGTGTTTATATGGACCGAAGTTCTTATCAGAAGTAGTGTCCAATAACTAAACACCGAGCACATCAACAAATAAGGCTAATTATGTATTTACATTCAGAATCACAAGCACATAAGCATAATTGGCTCAGTTAAAGTCAGTTTCAACTACCATAACACATTTCAAACTTCCCTTGTCACCTCACGTATAACAACGTTATAGTCACCGTAATTATATTGTCACCATTCATACATAGTCACCGTAGTCACCATTGTCACCATTATTACATGTCACCATGAATATAAGTCACCATAGTCACCACGAATATAAGTCACCATAGTCACCACGAATACAAGTCACCATAAGTCACCACGAATACAAGTCACCATAGTCACCACGAATATAAGTCACCATAGTCACCACGAATATAAGTCACCATAAGTCACCACGAATATAAGTCACCATAGGCACCACGAATATAAGTCACCATAAGTCACCACGAATATAAGTCACCATAGTCACCACGAATATAAGTCACCATAAGTCACCACGAATATAAGTCACCATAGTCACCATAAGTCACCACGAATATAAGTCACCATAGTCACCACGAATATAAGTCACCATAAGTCACCACGAATATAAGTCACCATAAGTCACCACGAATATAAGTCACCATAGTCACCATGAATATAAGTCACCACGGTTTCTATCCTATACTTAAGTACGTAGGATAATAATTAAGAGAAAACCTAAAGCATACTAGGCTATTTTTCCCTCCTCGGAATTCTCGAGTCCAAACCGTCACTTTCTATCTCTACTTTCAAATCTATTACACCCAAACCACACTTTAGCCCTCAAGTCTTAATACTATTCAATGACGAGAATCTCGTCTTAATGCACTTTCCTTAGCCCAACCATACTTTCCACAATATTTTCTTCCTAAACATTCACAACCCTTAACCTCGAATCAACTAAATCGTCAATGAATCCGAGCCATTAAAACACTAAAGCTCATTTTAAACTCACCTCTAAGATGCGTGGAAGAAACACCGCTCGTTGGATGCGTGAACGGTTGCTCGTGGTTCAAACCTACACAAAGTAAAATATACAACTAAACATATTAATTTCTAAATCCACGAACGAAAAGCCAAAAGTTAAATTAAACGTCAAACTAATCCCGGAAACTCTAGGAAGATCACGGCCAAGGCAAGAGAAAAAAATCTAGTTCTGATTTCCGATTAATATTTAAAGATAACGCTTTCAAAAATAACAAAACCTAATTTACGGAACCCTCGATTTAGAATATTTTAAAGGTCTCAGATTTTCTATTTGACTCAGGTTTAGATTCAAAACAATAACCTCGACCAAAATGATTTTCCCTAACTAGAAATCACCAACGACACCCGAAAAAAACGAATCGAAGCTTAAACGCAAAATCGGGAAAAAGGAAACCTAAAAACCCATCTCTTCTTTACCTCGTATCTCTCGGATCTGGAACGGATCGGCTCGATTGATGGTACGAAATGAAAGCTTGCGTCGAGATCTTTCTATCGTGATGAGAATCAACGAAATCGGTCGAGAAACGGCGACGGAATCTCGATTTCACTTTTTTTCTCAAGCTCACGGGTGGGGGATGGTTGATTTCGAATTTGGCTTCTTCTTTTTTATTTATTTTAAGCAACCTGAAGACATTTCATATATATATATATAAGTTTTGACAGATAACCGTTTTGCCCCTCCTTCTATTTCCTTAGTAAAAAGTGTCCCGAGTGCTTGTTATTTCACCTTTCTAATTCCAATTCAACTTAACTACCTCTAACCTAACTTAAAATGATTAAACGATCAATAATGGGCCCGCTAATAAACGTTATTACACCCGATTCTATTTAAACATTCTAACTGGAATTACTTAACGATCGAACTCGAGCCGAAAACTAAAATATTATATTAAACTTCTAAGTAACTAAGCAATCATCAATTACTAAAATTATACTAAGTGAAGCAATAATAATAATAATAATAAAAACAAAATTTTCACCTCAAAAGTAACGGGACGTTACAATAACATCCTTGTCTGTTTTGCAAAATAGCGTTTATGTGTCCATATTAAATAGTTTGTATGTGTATTGTTATGTGTCTCTATAAGTATATTTTGTATATTAAGTATTATGTAAATTATATATTGATTTTAAAGTTTGTTAACATTTTTTGTTTTTATTTGTAGATAAAATGACATGTATATTATGTATATCACATATATCTTCTTTTTCCCTCAAATTTCATTGCAAAATGGAGGACAACATACTAAATATACAAACATTGCATGAAAAATGGAGAGAATCTACAGAATTCACTTAAAATCAAATATAAAAAATGAAAATATACGGAATATACCAACAAAATAGATAATATTATACCAAAACAAAATAATAAATAAAAAAAAAATTAAAAAAAAAACAAATGGATATTCGAAAGAAAACAGAAAAAAATAAAATAAATAATAAATGAGGGGGAAAATGAATTTCAAATTTTATAAAATAATTAGAAAGAGAAAATAATAAAAATAATTGTTTTCATGCATTGGGAAAGAGAAAGTCAGAAATGTTAGAACATACACAGCATACAGGAGGGGCAAAATTCGAATGAACAGTGTACCAAATGGCTGTTTTGATTAGTTTTTAAAAAGAATGTCATCTTGATAAAAACACACCAAAAGGTGGCTATTTTGATTTTTTCCCCATTTATTAAAGCAATTTTATAATTTTACTTTTTATTTGAATTTATTAATCTGGTCAATTATATTTTAATTTAATAAATAACTTTGTAAATGTCTAGTTAAAAAATATTTAATTTATTTGTACACATTATTTTATGAGAGATTTTTTAGAGAAATTAAGGATAATATAAAATAAAGTATTTATAAGTTAAGTAATTAAGAATAATTATAATTTTTACCTTAAAGGTTAATTATTGAAATAAAAGTAAATCATGATATGTTTTGTAATTTTTACCACAAAATTAATTAGACAGTTATAAGATCATATCCATTTTTTATACATCATTAGAGTAGCTTCTCAAGATGGTGGGTTCAAATTTTCAAAAGCCCAATAGTTTTAATATACGAAATAGCAATTGAAGTTCATTAGTTACCTGATAACTTTATTTTCCTATACATATTCGGTTTTTTAGGCACGATGAAGATGATTGTAAAATTTGTTTATTATGTAATTGAATAAAATAAAATTAAAATGGAAGTGGTTCTTTAAAGATGTATGGTATTTTTTTTTAATAATTTTAAAATAAAAGAGTACTTAAATGATAAGGGACTTAAAGGGAAATCAAAAGCTTTTCCCTTCAAGCCACTTTTTAGATAGTATAGATATAGATTGAACCTTTTAATAAAAAAAATAGTATAAAAATTTATTTTTAATATTATATGTTTTATGTATATGTTAATAATAAATAAAACAAAACAAATGGGCCAAACAAGTACGGCAGTGACAAAGCACCAACCCAAAACTCTATAAAATTGACAAGTCTGACAATATTACAAGTTATGATCATTTTGAAGAAGCATCAATGGCGTTACTCCAATTTATTTAAAAGAATTTGTCTTAAATAGCATAAATCTACATACTAATTACTAAAATGTCAGAACTTTTTAAAAATTACTCAAATAACATAATTATAGTTCAAAAAATTATTGAACTATAGTTCAATTAATTATTGAACTATTTTTCATAGGTATTTTTAACGAATTTGTTTGTTTTTTGGTTTTTTAAGTTCAAGGTCAATAATTTATTGAACTATTTGATATTTTTTTTATTATTATTTTCAATGAATTCGTTAAATTTTTTAATTTTTTTAGTTCAATAATTTATTGAACTAAAATTATGTTATTTGAGTAATTTTTGAAAAGTTATGACATTTCAGTAATTAGTATACAAAAATATGCTATTTCAGTAATTGCCCCTTTATTTATCTGCTTGAATAAATATTATTTCATAGTAAATAATAAAATGAAAATTTGTTACTTCTTACCTCTTCTACCCCGGTCTTTATATTTAATTCCTCTTTCCAATCTTTTACTTTGTTGTTGAATTAAATTCTTTATAGTTTTTCCTTTCTCTGGTTGAGTTTGAGTAGAATTTATTATCATCATTACATCTTGATCATAATGTTTATTAGTCAATTTCAATATGTGATCGTTGCGTTTGTTGTCATCCTGATGAAATATCTCTATCGCAATCCTTAATCTTTCTTCATGAGATTCCTTCTATTTAAATAAATAAAAAATAAACTATCGCCCTCATTAGGAAATGAAATTAAAATATTTACCATTAAATCCACATGCCAACCTCATTTAAAGGATGTTTCCATGTATTGTATCACGTACAACTGTAATGTCCCGTAAATTCACGATAAATTTTTTTTTTATTATTTTATTTATTTTTATTTCATATTTAATTAACTACTTTTATTATTTTAGCATTCTTAATTATCTAGTTATTTATTTTAATTAAATTAATTTAGGTTATTTAAAATTAGGTTACGATAGTTTAGCTTATAATTAAAATTAAAGTAGTTTAGTTAAGGACTAGTGTAATTTAATATTGACCTCTAGTTGCTTTATAAACCCTAATTACAATAGTATTTAAGAATGAATGGAGACAAGAGTGGGCCCACCTCATGATTTTTGTCTTTATCCTAAAAATTAGGGTTTTGGAGCAATGGGGCATTGCATGTTAGAAATTTTAAAAAGGAAACACATTTTCATTTCTCTCCTTCCTAATCCATCAGCCGCACGCAGCCCCTTCTCCCCATTCCTTTTCGTTTTCATTCCTCCCTCCCTGGCCGTGAAACCTCTCCCCATGAACAGCCCCGTACCTCGCCATCTCACTCTCCTCATTAAGCCACCAAGTAGCACCACCCGTAGCAGTCTTTGGAGCGTTGAGATCTCACCGAAAAACGCATCCAAAGGAATTGATTTTCCTTCATTTTCAAGAGGTAATGGATAGGGTTTATGTCAGGTTTTCGTTTAGGATATCCTGAGTAAATGTCTACCTAAATATTCCCTTCTATTTCAAGCAGTGTTGGGCCTTAAAACCTCGCCGGATTCTAGATAATCTCGATGGAAATCGCTTCAAGAAAAGGGGTTGTTTCTTTGATTTTTCTAGAGGTAATAGTCTTAATTCGTTTCAGGTTCTCTTTTGGTTGTTCGACTCAGCCCTACGACTAAACAATCTCCTTTGTTTTCGCAAGCAACAATTACCCCTAACCTCGCCGGAATCCGGCGAAAGGAGAAGCAAATCGGAAAGAGAACTTGCGTTTGAGGTCGAGTTTGTACTTTTTTTTTCCGGACCATTCGTATTAGTCAAGCTTTCACAGTCATTTTCCACCCTGAGACGCCCTGTTAATCGCCGGAAAACATAGGGTAAGGAGCTGTCATTGTTTCGTTTCACGTACGACCTTGGCTATCTAAGTGGAAGAGAAATGATCCAGCTGAACCGACTGGCCGATTCACCTGAACCGGTTCAGTCTGGTTCAGCTGGTTTTTCTTGCAATTGACCCCACTTCTCGCTATTTTAACCCGGTTTTCTCGCTAATTAATTGTAATTAACTATTTTCCAGGTTTCGGACAACTTTAGGGGCATTGTTCTTGTTTAATTGAAGTCGGTTCTTGATTTTAGCTACTTCCATAAGCTTCAAAGGTGAGTTTAAGGTGGTGGTGTGTGTTATATGCATGATTTTCATGACGATTTTGTTAAATTGAGTTTAAGAGGGATTGTGTGACTGAGATCCTTTGAGGATTTGGTTGTTTAGTTATTTCGGAAGTGAGTGTTTGAGTGTTTACTTTGAGGTTAATTTCGTAGATTAGATGGATTCCGGTGAATATCTAAGTTTTGATTGTGAAATGGTGACTATTAGAGAGAAATGGGAGTTCCGGTTTGGTTCTTGGGAGTTAAGGGTCCTAAAGGGAAGATGAGGGAAGTAAGGCATAATTGTGGAAATTGAACTCCGTTTATGGGTGATTTAGGAGTTGGCCTTGTTGTTGGTGGTTCAAATAGTTCCGGTTTATGTGCGTACTTTACTTAGAATTGTTCTTTTATGAGAAATTATAAACATGCTCGGATTCATTGTGATGGAGTATTTGTGATATGTGAATTTACGATATATACTCGGACTCATTGTGATGGAGTATGTGTGATATGTGAATTTACGATATACACTCGGACTTATTGTGATAGAGTATATGTATCGATTTATGAGAAATTATAAACATGCTCGGATTCATTATGATGGAGTATGCATGATATGTGAATTTACGATATATACTCGGACTCATTGTGATGGAGTATATGTATCGATTTATGAGAAATTATAAACATGTTCGGATTCATTGTGATGGAGTATGTGTGATATGTGAATGTGAATTTATTATATATACTAGGACTCGTTGTGATGGAGTATATGTATCGATTTATGAGAAATTATAAACATGCTCGGATTTATTTTGATGGAGTATGTGTGATATGTGAATGTGAATTTACAATATATACTCGGACTCATTGTGATGGAGTATGTGTGATGTAACGTCCCGTTATTTTGTGATAAAAAAAAACTTTTATTTATTTTATTTAATTTAAGTAATTGAAGTTTATTTATTAATTGTTAATTTAGAATTTGCAGTTTATTTCGGTTTTAATCTTTTAATTGATCCTTTTAGTTTATTTTCGTTTTAATGGTATTAATAATTATTAACGGGCCAATTAATAATTATTAATCACCATTGGGATAGTTTAAGATCATCGGCTTTCGTTTTTAAGCTAAGAGTCATAAAAAGGGCATTTTCGTAGTTTCCAAACCACCTAAATATCTAGATATTTGTTCATCTTCTTAAACTATCTTCTTTGACTTTGGTTGACCAAGAACACATTTCATCTTCTTCATTTTTCTCCTCCTAGGCCGTGGGTCTTCTTTCTTTATTTTCCCAAATTTGTTTTTCATTCGTTTCTTGCCCGATCGACTTGATTCCGGGTCCATTGGAAAGGTATCGGTCCTACGATCCTTTTCCATCTACCCTTCGTACTTGCCGTTCGTATTATACGGAGTTCTCGGTAAGTTTCTCTTGAAACCCTAAGCTCCAAATAGTGTTTTAATGGAGTTTTACTTGATTTCCTTCGTTTTCGTGTTGTAGAACTCGGTGTTTGTAATTACGGGAGTCGTTTTACGTGTATTTGAAACTTTCCCCTAAACCCTAAAACCGAGTTTCAGTCGAAACCCTTCCCGTTTGAAATTTCCTCTTTGGGGTTTGAATTTGGGTTATAGATTAGTGAATAAATGTTTATTTAAATTCAATTCGGGAAAGGGATTAATGTTCAAAAACCCTATTTATCGATACCCATTGAAATCGGGATTATCGAATTTGATTAAAACCAACTCAAAACTTATTTAAATTGCCAAAAAGCCGAAAAACCAAACCCGAGACCCCTTTTCTAGGGAGGGCCGAGAGCCTCCAAGGGGTAGGTTTGATGGATTTTTCGTCCTTTTGTTTGTTTAGTCGTTGTTTAATTGTTAGTTGGTGATTTATTAATTTTCGGGATATTAATCCTTTTGTAGGTGTTTTTGAACCGTTTGTTTGATCGCTCTTCCGGTGCTTAGGAGCGAAGTCTTCATTTTTATTAAGGTGAGAATAGTTAGTATTTAAAGTAATTATAGAAATCAAATAAGTGTGAAGGTTTGTAGAGTTGAAACTAAGACTAGAAACCGAGTATAAGATTAGAGGCTTGAGAGTTAGTGCCCTTAGGATTAAGAGTTAATCCTTTAAGTGAGAACTTAGAAGTTCTTAAGGAAAGTATCGAATCTTAGAAGATTCTAAGTTAGATTCGTTTCAAAGCTTAGGTTGGATTATTGGAAAGGATCCAAGACTTTTTAGAACGGTTGATAGAACCTCGGATTATTGAAAGTTTAGAATCCTAGAAGGTATAGGTTAATCGTTTGAATTATGTTTTTACTTTTATTATTTATAGCAGAGTTCGATTTCCGGAGTTTCATATTTGATTACTTTATGTCTTTTACTTTATGTATAATCACATCTTTGATCCATTTATTTTTATGCACTTTACTTTATGCCCTTTTTACCTTATGCTTGTTCGACTACTTTAACTTTCACCTTTACTTTATTTACTTTCACAAGCATGTACAAGCATAACCATAACATCTTGCATCATAACATCTTGCATCATTGAAATGGAGGAAAAGGGAGGAGAAACAAAAGAAAAGGTGAATGTGGATCCGACGGGAGTCCCCATTACCTTCATGCATAAAAGGTGAATGTGGATCCGACGAGAGTCTCCATTACCTTCATGCATATCATTGATGGAAATGGAAAGTGAGAAAGAAAGGAAGGGGAGAATGTTGGACCCTACGGGGAATGTCCGCATCACCTTCAGAGAAAAAGAAACGAAAGTGAAAAAGAAAAGAAAGGAAGGAAGAATGATGAACCCTACGAGGAGTTCACATCACCTTCATAGAAAAGAAAAGAGAAAGTGAGAAAGAAAAGGAGGGAGAACGATGGATCCTACGGGATAGACCACGTTACCTTCTTCATGCATAAGGTTGAATGTGAATCCTACGGGAGTTTGCATTACCTTCATTTTAATTATCGTCGGAATTATATTATTGAGAATGAATTGTATATTTCATTACGGAAAGTAAGAAAATAAGGAAAATCGAGATGTTTTATGTTTATGCAAAGTTTACTTATTTCTTTTATTTATGTTGTAATAAGTAATGGTTGAGGTTTTGACCTTAAGAGTTAGTATTACCATCCTTTTGAAAGTATAAAATGAAATTACCTAGAGTTTGGAGGACTTTAGGAGTGAATTGTGTCAGATTAATTGGACACAAATCGAAATGCGAGTTTGAGGTCTATCTTTACTTTTTATGCTTATTATTCTCACTGGGCTTAGTTTGTTAGCTCATGATATTACAAAATTTCAGGTAATGCCCTGGCTAGAGGTCGAGGGAGAGGAGATGGTGTTGCGTGATCATGGATGCTGACTATTGAGATGGACTCGGTTATAGTAAAGTTTATGTCTTTACTTTTGTGAAGTTTTGAGAACTTTGATGGTTTTGTATGATATTTAGCTCATAAGAGCTTAATGTTGATGTTTTTATGATATATATCTTTGAACTCCTGAAATGGGACTTGATGTTCCTTGTGAATTTATTAGATTTGAAAATTAGGATGTAAACAGGTTTTTGGCATGTCAATTTTCAAACATAACCACGCCAATTTTTCGTAAATTAAAAGACTTCCGCTATGTTTTCTGAAATAAATCTATTTAAAAGTGTCGGATCGTCACATGTGATGTGTGATATATGCATGTATACTCGAACTCATTGTGATGGAGTATAGGTATTGACTAATTAAGAAATGGTAACGTACTCAGATCTTTCGATGGACTGTGTTTGTTTTATAAAAGTGAAATATTGACTTGTACTCGTATTCTTTAGATAGTGACTTGAATGGATCATTACCTATGGTATGTTGTTTGGGAGTAAAGAATGTGCAGTAAAGAGTATGCTTAACTTTGGACACAATTTCCGATGTGGAATTCGTCCATAGGATTATATGTCACCATCTTATTCTCATTAGCATTTTTATGCTAATGTTGCTACACTTTAAATTTTTCAGGTACACCCCGCGGTAGAGGCCGTGGTAGAAGTAGTGGTGCCGCGTGATCGCGGGATGGTGACTTGGACTGGGACAGGGTTGATATATGCATGCTAGGAATGCACAAACTTTAAACACTTTGAACTCTTATCGTTTTCACTATCTTATAGGTTGTTTTAGAGCTCGAGAGAGCACTTGACTGATTTATGATTTCTAGATGTTTCCCTTGAATTTAAAAAAATCTAGTCGGAAATACGCATTTCCAGGATTTATCTGTTTTATCGTTTATTCTGATTGTGAACAATGTATTTTGTTTTTGGCACGTTCAAAATACAAACGGTACCATGCCGAATTTTCGTAAAATCAAGTCTTCCGCTGTTTATTTCTGATTTAAAGTATTATAGTAAATTCGGATCTTTACAACAACCCACAATCAAATATACAACAAAAAAAAAAAGTATAAATATCTTTTATGTCATTTCTAATAAATAACTTACGAATTTTGTTGTATTGGAATATTTTTTGGTATAGTTATCAAGAAATTGGCGAAATATAAGTCATTTAAACTTGCTTTTTGTTTATCATCTTCCAATAATATGTCCATGCCTTTCAACTTCATTTATAACACAAATAAAATTTGTTATTGAACGAGGTTACTAAAAATTATATATATTAAATAAAACATATAAATAAAATTACTAATATTTACAAAACAAATTACTTACTATCAATTTTACAATATGCTCATTGGATTTAGATGAAGGTAATGGATCCCATATTTCTAATGCTTGTTGCTTCACATTCATTAAACACATAAATAAATGTAAAACATCATTATGTATTGAAATATATATATGTTGATGAAAAAATTAATAATAATAATTAACAAATATCGTATTGAAATTATAATTATTAGATAAGTATTTGAAATAAACACAAAACCAACCTCACGACATTCAGCTAAATCTGAAATATATCTTTCACGAATGTGGTGATTAGTAATAAAATTCTTCATATCCTTATTTCTTAATATCACGACTTGCTGCAACATACATGATATCAATATAAAATAAAAATAACTTATATTGACATTTTATTTATAATTACTTACATTGAAGGTTGTTGATAAAAAAACCAATTAATTTGTACCACATTTGACCTCTCCAATAGTGTTAACTTCTCAGGGGTTGAGTCAATAACATTAAATAATAAAATTAATATTTAACAAGGGTAGATTAATATAATATACATAAATATTTTTATTATGTAAACAATTACTTACGTTACCAGCAATTCAAGTTTTAGGTGCCAACGAAGTAATATTCATTCAAAGCAATAGTTCATGATCAGTTTCAACAAGTTTTTCACTAATATATATAAATTATGATAATATGTTCGTTGATGTTAAAAAATATAAATTACACAATAAACGTAATCACACTAACCTTTTTGAAAGATGGTCATCAAATAAATAATATACAAGTTTTAAATTAACTTCGTTAAGCGCATTTTTCACTTGAAATTGACCAGCCTTGTACATATTTGTTGTAGTTTTAAATACTCTTTTATAAGGTGACACTTGAAAATGACTTGGTTTTCATTCTTCTGGCCTCCGAATTAGAATTGGACTGCGCCTTGTGGAAGAACTAGCTTTATATTTACGATTTCATCACTATCTCCACTAGTAATAACCTAAAACAAATACAAATAATCAATCACAAATTTGAGAAATTATCAAGAATTAAAATAATTTTATAGATACTTACCTCTATTAATGGTTGATCAATCATGAATTCTAACTTTTTCACATTCAAATTTACACCAGCTAGCACACCTTAGACACTCCCAATTGACATGTCTTCATCTTTCAATTCAACATCAACAACATTAATGCTTGACATCTTCTCCTTATTTAAATAATTTTTTTTATCAATTATATTCTTTCCCACCACTAACTCATACTTCAAACCCTCATCAACATAAGTCTTTACATAGTCTTGAGTACGTCTTATCTCCCCTATAATTTCTTTTTGAAGGATTCTAACGTATTTGAAAGATGAGGGATAAAACTTTTAATAAAAAAAACATCTTTTTTTTAATATTTTCAACATTTGATTTTATTTGTATGACTTCCTTAGCTATATTCTTCAACCGATCATTGAGTCGCTCTTCACTTACATTGTCTTCCATTTATTTATATGTTTGCAAACCTTTTGAATAAGTGACACCTATATGACATTAAATATATAAATATAACTATCAATTCATTAAACATATTTAATTAGGTTGGAATTTCCGAAGTTTCATCTAAGTGATAATTGAGATCACATTTAAAAACTCACGGCAATCTGACACACATATCTAATTTTATATTTAATTTGAATCGACCCACAATTAATGACAATTAAATTCAAAATACAACGATCACATTTAAATACGACTATCAGAGACAACCACATTTAAAAAATAATAATTGAACTTAATAATATCAATAAGATAAAAAATGACAATGATCACATTTAACCACATTAAAAAATTATCACGAACATATATTTTTAAAAAATAAAGATCACGATTAAAAAAGAACGATTACACTTATAAGGGAAGGATCACATTTGAAAACGAACGATCACATTCCAAAAACGACAATCACATTTAATCATGTTAAAAAAATTACAGATAAATATAAAGAATGACGATCACGATCAAGAATGATCTCATTCAAAAGACAACGGTTATATTTAATCACATTAAAAAAAATCAAGTACGAACAAGATCATATTTAAATAATATTATGAACGATCAAATTCAAAAGATGAACTGACAATCAGACTTACTTGAGTAACATTTGAATAACAACGATAATAATGAAAGAAATATGATCATAGTTAATCAAAAATCTCAATATTGCAGAGTATGAAGTTTCACAATCTAATTATTTGTACGTTAGATTTAACAAAAAAAAAAATCTAAATGGATATATTTGTAATTCAAAATTAAGGGTTGAGATTTAAGAATATAATCTAACGGTTAAAATTAAATTAAATTCCATAAAATAGTTAAGGTAAAAAATATAAAAAAAATAAAAATAAAGGGATGAGATCAAATGAGTTAGATCTAAGGGCTTATAAAAGTCCTTGTACCATACCGGGACTTTTATTCCCTGTACTGTAGCTTGACCCTAAGAACGATCACATTCAAAAGATGAAATGATAATCCTGTATTTGAATAACGACGATCACAATGAAAGAAATGTGATCGCATTTAATCAAGTATCCCTTTTCATAAATATACAGTATAATGATGTGTAGATTTTAGATAAAAAAATCTAAATTGATTTAGTCGTAATTTAAAATCAATGGTTTAGATTTAAGATTATAATCTAACGGTTAAGATTAAATTAAATTTCCTAAAATAGTTAAGGTAAAAAGGGTTAAAAAATGAAGAGATGAGATTAAATTAGTTAGATCTAAGGGTTATAAAAGTTTATATATCATACATGGACTTTTTATTCCCTGTACTATAATTTGACCCACATTATATATAATTTACATATTAAAATGAGTGATTTTTCAAACTGTAAAATGAAAAGTCTTATTAGACACATACAACGCATATGATTGCCAACTACTGTATAAAATTCTACTACCAAGTAAAATCTCTCAAATAAAAATGGGGGTTTGGGGATATTAACATGAATGACCATTTTTGTGTGTATATTATGATTATGTTTATTCAACGACAATAAATCCCATGAAAGAAATATAATGATTTATATAAATCACTTAATGGACATAAATCACCATCATCAATGGGCCGAGCCGAGCCGGCTCAGTCCAAACATTAGGAGGCTCAAGCTCGGTTCGGGCTCGAGCCCAACAAGCTTTTTCTTTGAGCCGAGCCGGTTCGGCTCGGCCCAATCTAAAATGTTAAAGCTCACGGCTCAGCTCATGGGCTAGGCGCATCGAGCCGAGCTTAGGCCTGCCTCGTTGGAGCGAGCCAAGTTCGGCCTATCATATAAGTTCATTTTTGTATTATATTTTCTCAACAACCAATGAAGTATAACTTTCGAATCACTTTTTTTTGAAAAATCAAGTGTTAACAAAATTAACAATTAAACTTATTATTTTAAATAAAAAAAAATTCAGCTAAACAATTTAGCTATTTTATTTTATTCTATTTAGTAATTACATA
This sequence comes from Gynostemma pentaphyllum, assembly GCA_028015215.1. Lineage (NCBI taxonomy): Eukaryota > Viridiplantae > Streptophyta > Magnoliopsida > Cucurbitales > Cucurbitaceae > Gynostemma > Gynostemma pentaphyllum. The sequence continues at coordinate 44,223,071 of CM051354.1, read as the reverse complement.
AAAGTATCAACTTTAAAAAATAGATATTTTTGTTAATTATTTAATACATGAATATTTGAGAATAAAGTGCATCACTACAATAAACTCTATTGTTAAGTTATAATAGTTTTTTTTTAAAACTCTATTGTTAAGTTATAATAGAATTTTTTATCTAAATTTTTAAAATGGTGATAGTATAAAATTTTATTTAACTAATGAATAAATATTGCGAGCTTTATTTGGGCCAAGCTTGAGCCGGCTCGTTGGATCGGCCCTATGGAGGCTCAAACGAGCCGACTCGTTCAAAAAAAGAGAAGCTCATATCCAATTCAAACAATTTAACGAGCCGAGCCGAGCCAGCCCGTCAAATGTTGACTTTTGAGTCGAGCTCAGGCTGAGCCCGAACCGAATCAGGGTCGGCCTTTAGGTCGTGAGCCATATGATGATGGTGAGACATAAATGACAAAAAATCACCAGTCTTAGGTTTTTATGCATTGTGAAAAGACAAAATATATACTCAATTTTAATTTTCTTGTCTGTTTAACATTATCTCTGACTCACCAGAAAATCCAATTCTATAAAGAACTGAAACGAGATCAGTAATCTCCGATCATGGATGATTCATAATAGCCATTTCAATCGTTGTACATCAAAAAGCCTAGACATCCGCTTCAAATCCTTAATCTTCGTCTTTTACCACTTTTGGTGCCATGATCACCGACGAATAAGAAAACACACCACCGTTTCTTTATGGCCATTTTTTCAACAAATCAAGCACAATCCAAGACAATGTACAAAGAGTTCGATTTTGAAAGAAAAGTTCGTTCTTTTTATAAAACGTCGACGAAGAAATCTTTGCAGATTACACGATAAATGACTTGCAGGAAGAGATGATAGTGGTGAGATAGACGATATCCACTCCATGATCGAGGAAGAAAGAAGAGAGTGAAATTGAAGAAAGAGATTAATTATGACTGTGAGGATGACTATGTGAGTTTATATTTTCAGCAAGAGATAGGTGATTGATTTCATCTAACAAATTTTTTTAGAAAGAATGTAAGAAATTAAATATCATCTAAGTGATTCATTATTTAGAAATAAAACTAGCTTTGAATTCTCGATGATATTAGGAGATTTGATTGCATTAATTAGATAATGTAATTTAAATTAAATTACCTTAAATTAAGGAATCAGTTAACCACATTAAACACCCGAGTGAGGTCAAATATGACATTCTTAATAAATATCTCCACCATATATGGTTGTTTATAACTATTTTAAAAATATAATAGAGCCATTCTTGTAAAAAAATATTTAAAAAATAGTATTTTATGAATTGACATTTTTACAAATACTATCGAAAAATTTGCTAGATTTGCAATCATCCCAAAATGTTATTCTTAAAAAAAATCAAAATAGCAGGTTAATCAGTGATCAACATTGAATTACATATTTTTATACTAAGTTAATCACCTATTCACATATTAATCAATGCTAATAACCGGTAAACTTAATAAAAATTACTATATTTGCAAAGAGTTATAAGCAATAATATATTTACAAATATTGATACCGAGTGAAATTTTCTCTAACATTTTTTATACTCCATCATTTAAAATAAGTATGAAATCCAACCTACACGTACATTTAAAATAATTTTTTGTTTTAAAATTTATATAAACATTTAGGGAAAAAAAGCAAAAACCACCCCTGAACTTTGGTGGTTGTGACAAATACCCCCCTAAACTTTGTTTTGGAGTAATTACCCCCCTAGATTGTAATAAGTGTTTAAAATATGCCCTTTTGTTTTCTTCCGTCTGAACTTCCGTTAGTTTTTCCATACGTGTGATCTACACATGCCAAATTAAATTAAAAAGTCAACAAAATACATAGAGAAAGGTGAGACGTTCAAAAAGTTCAAGAAAGGGAAGACTAAGAGTTTAAATATCAACGCAAAAGTGAGATTGTTCATTCGAAGAGGAAAGAGAATGTACGTTTGTTCGAGTTCGAGAGATCGAAGGCGAGAAGATTCAAGATTCGTGACAGATTTAGGGGTAGGGTTTGTGGAAAAAAGAGATAGGGTTTCTGATCTACTTCTTCTTCATTCTTGAGTCTTGAATTTTCAGGTTGCAATTATAGAATTAAATTATTAACGATAATTTTTTTATCTTTTTCTTCAGTATTACCATCTTTTGAAAGAAAAAAGTTACTTTATAGTTGGTAATTATATTCCCTGTATATAAGAAGATTGTGGCTTGAAAATGTCTGTTGATTACCCTTTTTGAAATGCCTACTTCAAGGATTGACAAAGAAGGCTATGTAAAATTACAATTTGGGTATTAATACACCATTTTATGAACAATTTAGTCCATTAAATTTCTCTATTTCACAATCAAAATCTACATTTTTATGAGATGTGGTACTAATTATAGGTAGTTTCTTAATCATTACTTTATCTCTAATTTATATTATTGGAATTGTTAGAATAAATTATAGAGATCTGAAAGTTGAAATTACAAAATTTAATATTTTTCTTGTCTTCTCTTATAATAAAGTTGAACTTCTAGATGAATTTATTATAATTTAGCATCTTGTAATTAAGCTCATTATCGTGATTTTATATGTATATGTAGATGGATTGAAGTATCTTCTCATTGTTGTTACATCATGGTGGTAAATTTACGAACATGGGTTGTAGAACTTTATACTTAGGGACAAACATCTATATTTAACAATTGTAGTTCAGATGGAGGTAAACATATTAAAGTGAGATAAGATCAACTATTTAGTTCTAGGGACGGATTTAGATGAAGGCTTAAGACCTTTATTGTCAGATAAAGATATTTTAACCACGTTAAAGTGTATTACCCCTTTGAAGATATTGCATATATATGTAGCACATTGTGAAGAGACCTTAAATATGGGGGGAAAACACTGAAGAAGCACTTGGGATCTTAGAGGTAGAGGACATAGATGATGATGAACTAATAGATAGTGACTTTGATGGATTGGAAGATGATGAAATATTTGAGGAATATGCTGATTGTTTTGGACAAGAAATAAACAATGATAATAGAATATTGGAGGAAAATGTTAGACTCTTTTAAAGGAAAAACAATTATGGTCGTTGTGATTTATTTGAGGGTGGTGGTGAGGCTCATGGGTGTAAGGATTTGAATATTGAGTACGAGGAATTAGTTCATTCCAATTGTGGCTCATCTAGCTACCTAAACTCACTAATGCAATCAGATGATGATGAGTTAAGGTAACTACAAAAAAATTCTGATGAATTTGAGTCTTTAATGATTAAAGGAGACATAGAATTTTGATTGGGGAAGAAGTTTGGTTCATTGGATGAGACGAGATCTTTTATTAGAGAATATTCTGTACGTTATGGATATGAATTGAATCACATAAAAAATGAGTCAGCAAGAGTCACTGTAGAATACCAAGAAGGGTGTAATTGGAGGATGCATGATTCAAAGATGCAATGGGAGAATTCTGACCAAATTAAGTCCTTGAGAAATACACATTCTTGTTGTAGGAAGATGATGAACAAACATGCATCTACCAAGTGGCTTGCTATGCATTACTTCGATAGATTTAAGACTCAACTTGACATAGAGTGCAACATCTTTATGGACATTGTGAGAAAGGATTTAAATATAAATATTTCAAGGTATCATTCATATAGAGCAAAAAGGATGGCACGTAAAGTTATTGAATGAAGTACTAAGATGCAATATGCCAAGTTGTGGGATTATTGTAAAGAACTAAGACATTCTAATCCAGGAAGTACTTGTTTACTAAGTGTGGACAAGCCACAAATTCATATGCAACCTATCTTTAAGAGTATGTATGTTTGTCTGAGTGCATGTAAAAAGGGTTTTTTTCAAGGTTGTAGACCGATAATTGGTCTTGATGGTTGTCATTTAAAAAGTACATGTCAAGGACAATTATTATCTGTTGTCGGGATTGATGCAAACGATGGACTTTTTCCATTAGCTATGGCTGTAATTGATGTAAAGTTGAAAGAATCTTGGACTTGGTTTTTAGAAAATCTACTTGCGACATTGGACCCGTTCAACAGAAAGGATGGGTGTTTATGATTGACCAACAGAAGTAAAGTGTAACTATATGGTAATTGATTTCTTATATGCGTTCAATGTTATTGCATTTTTAATGGTATTAAATTCTTTATAGGGTTTAATTCCTGCAATTGAGAGGGTATCACCTGATGCTGAACATAGATTTTGTGTTCGCCATCTATACACTAATTTCAAATAACATTTCAAAGGTAATTTATTTACAATATTGAATATTTGGTGTATGTATTGTTATTTATAAATTGTGAACTTTTTTTTTTGTAGGTAGGATGTATAAAGATGCATTATGGAATGCGACAAGAGCAATAACCAAAGCAGTCTTTGACAAAGAATTGAAAAGATTAAAGGAATTTGATTGAGCTGCTTTTGATTGGATAAATATATTGCCAACTAAGTACTAGGCCAAGCATGTATTTTGATCGCATTCCAAGTGTGATATGTTGCTTGATAATCTAAGTGAGTCCTTCAATTCCTATATTCTTTTGTCTAGGAGTAAGCCAATTATAACAATGTTTGAGATTATTAGAAAAAACCTTATGTCTAGAATCCATAAGAAGATTGAAATGATAGCAAAATGTGAGGGGATTCTTACTCCAAAAATCCAAGCCAAGTTAGAAAAGGCTAAAGGTCTCATTGGGAATTGATTTACTAGACTTTCAGGTGAGGAGAAATTTGAAGTAGAGGATGACAGAGAACAATACATAGTAGACATAAATAGGCGCACTTGTACTTGCTTTTAATGAGAATTGTCCTGGAATTCCATGCCCTCATTCCATCCCGTGCATTTTGCTTTTGATAAAAAAGCCTGAGGATTATGTCCATTTTTATTTACATAAAGAAGCCTTTATACTTGCCTACTCACACTTCATAGAACCCACAAATGGAGTAGATTAATGGCCTAAAACTAATATGGAACCCATTTTACCTCTATCCCTAGAATGACCACCTGGTAGACTAAAGAAACAATGTAAGAGAGATGCTGAGGAGCCACCTACTTCAAGTAAAATTAGTAGGAAAAATGCTAGTGTGAAGTGCAGCAAGTGTAGACTCTTTGGCCATAATATTCGGTCTTGCAAAGGTCAAGTGAAGGGGAAGTCATCTATTTCTAAACTCCCAGTAAGTTGTTATTAACATTGTGTTAACTTTTTTTTATAAAATAAAACTATGCTGTTGATTTGTTTTTGTTTTATGTATTTTTTATTTCAGGTTAAAAGGAAATCATGTTCAATGGGGTTTGTGGATTAAGGAAAAGGTTCAAGATGTGGATCTGGGTGGTTGTTTTTGTACCTAACTCTACCAAATAGATTTTCTTTAGTTTCTAGATTTGTTCATTTTGGAGATGGTGGGGTATTTACAATCTTTTTGTGGGTAGACTTTGTTTTTGGTAAAGCTTATTAAGAGGAAGAGGTATAGTAAAATATTTTGTAACTAAATAGTGTTCAAGGGGAAACACATACTTTTTTATATATGATGATATAATTGAAATGTTGTCACTTTTGATATGTGATGGTATAATGTTCTTTTATAATTTATTTGTGATGGTGATACGATGGTATCAAACGGATGTTATTGTAAATGATAGATCGTTTTTTATTTGGTGTTGTTTGTATACAAACAAGGTTTGGTGGTGTATAAATACATATAGGATTTAATAGTAATAAACCATTATTGATGGTGTAATCTTGTTCACAAATAACAACATGTGCTTCTGGTAATTGAATTTTGTTCAAAACAATTGATTGATGTTCATATATCTCATATAAACAGGGATTTGGCGGTGATAATATTGTTCATAAAAGTAACAAATTACCTTAATATTCAATAAAATCAACTTCATAATATTTCACACAAAAATTTAGATAACCACAAATCTCATGTTTAATATTCATTGAAATTCATAAATTCACACAACTTGATATAGTTGCACATAATATAATCTCTAAAAAACTAGCTTGTAATCTCTTATCAAACTAGTCTTGTAATCTTCCAAATCTTCACAACTTATAAAGAACTTGTGAATATCTCCTTGTTCCTATCAATAAACAAAAATTAAATAGTCAATTTACAAAATAAAATAAGAAATAAAGAAATGCAATATATATATATATAAACAATACAATTGTGTTATGCAAAAAACTAACTAATGGAAGAGCAAAACATGCCTTACAAATAATGAAAGCCTGCATCCTGATGTTATCTATAACTAGGCCTTAATGTACTGTTTCCAAAGGAAGCATGTGAAAATTGGTATATTTGGTTAAATTTAAAGCAGAGACATATTTGAATCAGAAAAACTAATTATTTTGAAGCTTTTAATATATATAGTAATGAGATTTTCAAGTTGTATTCTTATATTTCTCTCAATCTAATTAACGTAAAACAATCAAAGTACCTCTCCAATCGTATACATGCTCAAGAAGAAAAGGGAGAACAAAAGCCCAGAAATATGCATTAGAATAACTGCAAACCTACATTAATGCCCCCACAAATAAAGATAAGGAAATATATTCTTACCACTCTAAAATTTGATACAAAACTTGAGCAACTCTCATTCCCTTCTTTGCAAATCGGTAAAAGATGAGGCTATGGTTGAAAGTCTGAAATTAAAATGAATAAGACAACCTAATTGGGAATGTGTAGGTCACGCGTGTGGAAAAATTATCGGAATTTTTGACGAAGGCAAACAGAAAGTCCTATTTTAAATACTTATTGAAATCCAGGGGGTAATTGCTCCAAAATAAAATTAAGGGGTATTTGTCACAACCACCAAAGTTCGGGGGTGGTTTTTACTTTTTTCCCAAACATTTACTATTTTTAAAAATAGCTATTAAAAAATTACCATAAAAAATTCCTAAGTAGAATATAAAGGGGCATTTGCAAATCTAACAAATTTTTTAGTAATATTTGTAAAAATAAAAGCTCAAAAAATATTTGCAAATATAACAAATTTTGATCTGGTTTATCTGTGATAAACATTGAATTATATATTTTTACACTAAGGGCTCGTTTACTTATCAGTAATGGGAATGAATGAATCATAATGGCTATTTTCATTCCGATTCTCACTGTTTACTTATGTCTTGTAATCACCCAGTGTTTGTAATAACTGCCTTGAAATCAGGAATCATGCTAAAATTTGATTACTTTTAAAAACTTAAGGAATCCATTACGATTCTATTTCAACTGGTATTATAAATAAATAAATAAATAATTTACTATTATATCCTTACTTTTAAACTAAATCCTGGATTTATTTTTCTTTTTTTATTTCATGAATATAAAAAACCAATCAGTACAGTTAAGAAAAAAGTTAAACAAAAAAAAATAGAAAACGATTTGGATAGAAATTTTTTTGCTACAAATAAACATTTATTAAAAAAAAAAAAAAGATTTATCCGATCAAAAGTTTTTAAAATTAAAAACCAGCATTTTTTTAAATAGCATTTATATCTTGTAGATAATTGCCTTATAAAAAATGTACTCTCTTAAAAAATTATAACAACTTTTTAATCATTTATTTGGTTTACAACAATAAATAATCTACTCAAATTATCTCAATTATATTTTTTAATATAAACTTCATCATTACCACCATTCTTTATTAAATTAAAATAAATATATTTATTTTTATTAAAATATTTCTATAGATGATTATTATGTAATTTAAAAACATGTTTTAAATTAATTAGAAGTATTAAAAAAGAAACCACCATTAAAAGTGGATTATGATGAATTATTGTGGTTATGTTTGCAATTATTTCTATAGATTTTATATTTTCAATTATTTTCTATCAATTAATTTACATAAAATGTCACCTGAATGAATGAAAACATGATGAAAACAAAAAAAACAAACAGATAAGTTTACTAAAAAAAACTTTTTTATTATTAAAAAAATAAAAAATAATGTTAACACACTATAAATTTAAAAATTCAACAATTTGCATGTCACTGTAGTATAGTATTGGAAACTCAATAACGGTGAATTATAATAAAAATAATACCTACGTTAATTAAAAACCCATAAATAGAAATGTGTACCAGTATTGGAAATCTTATGCTAACTCTTCCACTGATTTTTTAAAATATTCAATAGCTGAATAAAATTCTACATATTGTAAGTTTAGAATTTAATGATACAGTTATTAATACTTAATTAGCTACTATACCAAAATAAATAAATTGTAGTGTAACTTATACTAATCATGCTTTAAAAAAAAAACTTAATACTAATCTAAATCTATATCTAATATCTATATCTATATCTATATTATCTAAAAAGTGGCTTATCTATATCTATATTATCTAAAAAGTGGCTTAAAAGGGAAAAACTTTTGATTTCCCTTTAAGCCCCTTATAATTCATTTAAATTTCTATAATGCCATCATTTAAAATTAATAATCATTTTATTTCCAATTAATTAAATAAAATACCAATTAATTAAATACAATAAACAAATTTGGTACTATCTAAATTTTTCTAAATATACTTTCTTATTATTAATAATTCAATATTATTACCAAATAATTAAATACAATAACTAAGTTTTATACTATCTAAATATACTATCTAAAAAGTGACTTAAAGGGAAATCAAAATTAATAATTATTTTATTACCAATTAATTAAATACAATAAACAAATTGAATATTATTACCAAATAATACTATTTTATGAAACTTATTAACTTACGAAAATAGGAGTAAATAAATTTAAATTTATAAATTAAAAAAAAATCTTTGAAAAAGGCTATTTTCAAGATGTATCACATTTAAATCAAATATACTTAAAACACAATGAATAACGATTTTTTTTTTTTTTTTTTGGTCACAATAAATAACGATTTTATTATTAAAATGGTCTATATATAGATTTTACTAAATGACTATAAATTTATTAGTACCATAAATAAATTAAATTATCACTTTCAAAATGATTTATTTAGTTTTTGATACAAAATGACCGTTTTCACTTAATTATTACAAACACTACATTTATGAAGATTATTAAAAAACTGAAAGACATGTCTCTTCCTCTTTTTTTTTTTTCATTAAATTTAGCATTAAACTATTATTCTCTTTAACTTATTTCAACCGGATGACTTTTAGAATGCTCAAGACTAAATGATTTATAATACCATAAAAAAAAACCTTATAAATAAAGCTAAGGAGGAATGCCTTCTATCTTATATCAAAATTAAAGGTTTCTATATTTTCTAAAATGATGGTTATGTTTTTATCCCGAAAGTGGAAAGGGAGGTCGGTAGGTTTTTAAAATTTTGATTGTTGTCCTTTCATTCTTCTTCGTACTTGTAATTTTCTCTTACGTGATAAATCTATGTAAATACCGGCATGTCATAAATGTATAAATTTTTAGGGAAATTTCATTGGGTAGCAGATTTTTTTGCAATATTTATAAATATAGCATTTTTAAAAGTATTTACAAATATAGCAGATTTTTAAAAATCTTCATTCATGTGAATCAGAGATATCAGTAATAACTTGTAAGATAATCAGTGATAACTATTAGGTAATCAATTATTCATGTACAAAATATTAGGATATCAGTAAAATCAGTGATTATTTGTGTAGAAATCAGTGATTACTTGTGAGGAAATCATTGATTACTCATATAAACCTTGTGGCAGTTTTGTAATATTTTAGGCGCGAATTTGAGTTTTTTTGCTATTTTTGCAAATAACTTTTTTATTGCTATTTTTACAAATATTGAACCTAATTTTGCTATTTTTGCAAGAGCCCCAAATTTTTACTCCCTTACTTATTCTCTACTTCTTTTCCATTTTTTAATGTGTTTGTGCAAAATTTTATATTGCTTGATTCAAGCTTGGTAATGTCTCTAAAACTTAGATACAAGATTTCTCAATATTTCAAATGACAAAAGACCTTATGCATTTGAATTCAAGCCTCTATATATGCACTCTAATTTAATACATAAAATTTATGTTGCATATAATTCATTTTAAGGAAATAAAATTTTGAACATGCCTAAATGTTATTTTAATAACGTGAAACGCATGTGGTGAAAACTAGTCATTAGAAAACAGTAATAATATTAAATAATTTTGATTTAAAACAATTATTGATTAAATCATTCAAAAAACACAGAACCCTTCAAGATGAACTCCAATTTCTGGCAAATTGTTTTTTTTTTTTCTTTTCTTTCAAATCTGCAGAACTTGATTGTTGAAAACAAAAGGTACCGAAATAGGTAAAAAAATATGCAATTTATCAATTAACATAACTTTTAAACCTATCAAATTATTATTTTAACTTTTATTTTGGATTGAATAATTATTTTTAAATGATTTTTTAGCTAGAAACTAATACTCTCCTTTCATTACCGTATGTGTATTAAATCTTTCATTTGAGCCAGATTTGAAAACAAACTCGAAATAAATGGATACCATTTTGGTAAAATATTGTAAAACTATTTTGTTTTTAAACTACAAAAAACAAAATCTTATCAATTACAAAAAAGAAGAAATGAATAATTATCAATTTAATGAATACATCTATGGACTTAGAATAAGAAGAAAGAATTACAACAAAACAATAAAAATTGGTGATAGGAATCAGGAGATGCACCGGGTATCCCAACTAGGTTGGCACACCCTTAGCACCCTCATCATCTGTCCCATCGATCCCAACCTAATGTGCGTACATATTTTCATTGACTAAAAATAACAAGAATTTTCAATGAATGAAACAATATGGGGTGTGGGAGAGGCGGTGAAATTAGTTAGAAGGAGAAAACAAAGTCGGAGTAATCAAAAAATGGACCCCAATCTAAAGGGAGAGAATTAGACCGTTGAATGGTTGAAGAAGTAGTAGTAGTCAAGATTTGTTGTTGCTGGTTGAGATCATCATATTGCATGAGGGTTGAACTGAGTTGTGGCTGCATATTGAATTCATGAACATGACATGGTAGCTTCTGGATGATTGAAGAAGAAACACTTTGTTGTTGGTGCTGCATCATAGTAAAACCATCTTGTTGTTGCAACATTGAGAAATCAGATTGAAGTTCTGGAACAGTAATGACTTCAAAAGTCAGATCAATAAACTGATCAGCACCGGTATGATTATTATCGTAAGCCTCTCGGAATCCCAATGGATAATGACCGTCGCTAGATTGCATCGGTTGTTGGATAGTTAAATCTTCATCATCATGATCTTGTTGCAGCAACATGCAGATTTCATATGATAAATCCCCAGGAAGTGGAACCGTAACAACTCCAGAAACCGGCTCAATCAAATGTGAACTACTAATATCATAATCCGTAAAAGGGTCATAGCTGGATTGAAGAGGTTGAACATCAATTGGAGTGTTGGTTGAATGTGTGTCTATCTCTCCCTCAAATTCAAATTCTAACTCCATGATGGGTGATTGAGTTTGTATCTCAGAATCAGAAGGAAGACCAATATTATTTGAGGGTGCTAATTCTGCCAATTCCAATGTATCATTGTTGATCATTTGAAGATTATTTTGGTCATCCATTAGCAATTGATTCAAAGATTGTACAAACAGATCTTTTTCTTCAGGTAGAATTGGGACATTTCTATTAGTCTTTGCCTCTTCCAATTCATCAACAACATTAACATTCTTCAAATCATTTTGAGGAGGAGTACTAGTGTTATTATTATAATCATGATTCCTGATCTCCTGCTTCTTTGTTGGTCTTCTTGTTCTTTTTCTTTTTTTATCCCTCCCATTCTTCTTAATTCTACACAACACGACATCATTTAACTGCACAATTTTTTAAAAAAATAAATAAATTTAGTTAGTAGCAAAACTAATAAACATGAAACAATGGAAAAGCAATTTCTAATTTTTAACCTAACCCTAAACCTAACCTATTTAAAAAAAAAAAACATTTATAAGTAAAGAGAGAATGTTTTAATGAAAGCATAAACGTACTCTCATTTCATCTCGGTGTGTTGTTGTTGTAACAACTGAAGGTTGATCTTTAAGAACAAACTCATGCATTATCCAATTTGTTTTAGAACCGTTAGGAAGTTTTCCCTCATAATACACTAGAGTTTTCATTGCTCCCAAAACATCTTCATCGTCATAATATTCATCATCTTCGTCTACATATTCATCCTTGTCTTCATCATCATCACCTTTCAATATAATCTTATCACCTCCAGTTGCCTTCCAGAACCCGTCGCCGGCGGTTCTATCCGGATGAGTTCCGTTTCTATATTTCTTGTTTCTTGGTGTGAAAAAATACCACTCTCTCTTTCCTTGTGCCCTATACTTGTTTGTAAGCTCATGAGGATTGTACTTATAGATATTAACATTTTTAATTCTGTTTTTGGGAAGAGGATTCTTCATAACCTTTTTCATCAAGTAATGTTCAAGAAGTTCGGCATTACTAGGACAAAATCGATAACCGTTTGGTAAAGAACTGAAATATTCGTCACTGTCATCATCATCATCGTCATAATAATAAGCAACGTTATTCTCTGACACCATATTATATCTGTTTGGAAAATTAACCCCACGGTTAGTATTCAAGAAAAGAATGGAAAAAAGAAAGTTGAGAAAATCATGCAAACACGTACAGTCTAAATGGAAGGAAAAAAAAACAAGAAGTATGATAGAATACCAGACTTTAACTGGAAACAAATAACAAAACAGGAGCGTCGTGTTTTGTTTCAGGCGATGACTGAGAGAAAAGGATTTTAAGTTTTTTTAAAATAATGCTTTTTGGTTTTGTAAAGAGAGAGAGTAGAGAGAGAGCGCGATGAGAGAGAGTGAGCGCGATGAGAGAGAGTGAGAGAGCGATGGGAGAAAGGTTTTATTTATAGAAAAAAATGATGTTATCTACTTAGTTTCAAATTATATATATATATATATATTTTTTTTTTTTAAATCAAAATAGTATTTCTTCTAAATCTATCTTATTATTTTTCAAATTAAATCAATTCATCATTAAAATTTAAGTTTTAAATATTTATTTGCAAATTGACATTTAAAATTCCATACTCAACAAAATCTACCCAATACTAATTTCATACCTTATTTTTCACAAAATCTTAAATTCAAATGATATCAATTTATGAAAAAAAAATGGTTAATTTGAAATAGTATCAATTAAAAATGGATGTGTCTAGAATTATTAAAATCAAACCTAGGATTAAAATAAAAGACATGGTTAATTGAACTACTAGTTAAAATTTAGAGAAATTACTGTTAATAACACCTTCTACCCTAATAAAATATATATATTATAATTTTTTTTTAATAAAAAATAACATTTTTAACTTTCATTAAATTAATGGAAATAATTATATAATAAAAGTTATAAAATAATACTATTTTAAAAATTATTAAAACTTTTGTTCTTTAATTTTAACAATATAAAAAAATACCATTTTTTGAAAATATCCCTTTTAATATTTAGCCACTATATATAAAAAAAATGATTGGAAAATTAATCATATAACTTATATTATTAATAGAACAGTAAAAATATTTTAAAAAATGATAAAACATTAAAAAAAACTTGCTAGAGAAAACAATCATTCAAGAAAACATATAAATTTTTCAAGATTTAATGCAATTTTCATTCTCTGAAAAATAAACTTGTTCAGTATTAAAGAAAAGATCAAACACAGTTTACATGGACAAAGTAAGATGAGGAAACTAAACTCGGTTAGTATATTAAAGAAAAGATCGAACATAGCGTAAATAGAAAAAGAAAGATGAAAAATATAAACCCGGTTAAATGAAATAAAAATCAAACATAGACTGATGGATGGAAAAAGAAAAAATGATAAAAAATAAACCCAGTTAATATTAAAGAAAATATCAAACATAGTCTAAATGTCAAACAAACACGGTCTCATTGAAAAAATTCAACATATTTCATGCCATTATAGAAACGAAATTCAAGAATGAAGAATTATAATATAAACAAACCCGTAGGTAATTAATAAACAATAAAGAATATGAAAAATTATTAAAATGGTAAAAAGAAATATATATAATTACTTGCATGATAGAAAAATAAAATAGTGATATAAATAATATTATAAAGGAGACAGAGATTAGATATTTGTAAAAAAAAAAATAAAAAAAAAGAAAAAAGTATCATACCAAGATTCAAGACGTTTGATTGGAAAACAGAAAAAGGGTTTAGGGTTTGTTGGTCGTGATCGTGAAGATGCAAAGAGAGAGAAAGAGTGATTATTTTTGTTGGATTGTTAGAAAATAAAATGTATCGTATATTTAATAAATATAATATAATGTTCAGAAATATAAGGAAGTCTTATTTGATTGGTGTGAAAGTAAGTTTATCCTTAGTTATTGCCATATGTGAGAATTGAGATAAGATTCTCTCTCTCTATATATATATATATAATAATAATAATAATAAAAAAATCATTTTTAACTTTCATTAAATTTATGAAAATAATTATATAATAAAAGTTATAAAATAATACTATTTTAAAAATTCTTAAAACTTTTGTTCTTTTAATTTTAACAATATAAAAAATACCATTTTTTGAAAATATCCCTTTTAATATTTATCCACTATATATAAAAAAATGTTTGAAAAATTAATCGTATAACTTATACTAATTATTAATAGAACAGTAAAAATATTTAAAAAAATGATAAAATGTTTAAAAAAAAAAAAAAAACTTGCTAGAGTAAACAATCATTCAAGAAAACATATAATTTTTTCAAGTTTTAATGCAATTTTCATTCTCCCTCTTATATTCTCTCCGGTTGAAAAATAAACTTGGTTTAGTATTAAAGAAAAGATCAAACACAAGTCTAAATGGAAAAAGAAATATGCGAAAAAAAATATGGTTAATATTAAAGAAAAGATCGACATGGACAAAGAAAGATGAGAAAAAATAAACCCAGTTAAAATTAAAAAAATATCAAACATGGTCTAAATGTCAAACACGGTTTCTAAATTGGAAAAACTCAACATATTTCATGTCGTTATAGTAAATGAAATTGAAGAACGATGAATTATAATATAAAGAAACCGTGAGTTAATTAATAATCAATAAAAATAAATTGAAAAATGAATATGTAATGACTTATATGATAAGTAAAATGAAATAGTGATATATGATATTATAAAAAGAGAGAGCTATGATTTTTGTATTAAAAAAAACAAGAAGTATGATACAATACCAGATTTTAATCGGAAAGAAATATCAAAAAGGAGGGTTGTGTTTTGTTTCAGGCGAAGAGAAAAGGGTTTGGGGTTTAAAATAATGTTTTTGTGTTTGTAAAGAAAGAGAATGATGAGAGAAAGAGCGATGAGAGAAAGAGAGAGGGTATTATTTATAGAAAAAAAAATGTTATCTACTTAGTTTCAGATATGTGGATTGCTAGTTACACATATTTAATAAATATAATCTAACCAATAATAAAATCAAATTTAGGATTAAAATATAAGATCTGGTTTATTAAATTACTAGTTAAAATTTAGAGAAATTACTGTTAGTAACACCTTCTACCCTAATTTCATTTTTTTTTTTTTTGAAAAGAGCATTTTTTTCCATTAAATCAATGGAAATAATTATATAGTAAAAATGGTTTAAAATAATACTATTTCAAACAAATTTAAAACTTTTTTTCTTTTCATTTTATTAATATAAAAAAATACCATTTTTACAATACCCCGCTTAATATTTAGGGGCAATTACTGAAATAACATATTTTTGCATCCTAATTACTCAAATGTCATAACTTTTCAAAAATTACTCAAATAGCATAATTTTAGTTCAATAAATTATTGAACTAAAAAAATTAAAAAATTTAACGAATTCATTGAAAATAATAATAAAAAAATATTAAATAGTTCAATAAATTATTGACCTTTAACTTAAAAAACCAAAAAACAAACAAATTCGTTAAAAATACCTATGAAAAATAATTTATTGAACTATAATTATGCTATTTGAGTAATTTTTAAAAAGTTTTGACATTTTAGTAATTAGTATGTAGATTTATGCTATTTGAGACAAATTCTTTAATATTTATCCAATATATATATAAAAATGTTTGAAAAATTAATCGTATAACTTATACTAGTTATTAATAGAACATTAAAAAAAATGATAAACGTTAAAAAAAGACAAAAAAAACTTGTTAGAGAAAACAATCATTCAAGAAAATATATAAATTCTTCAAGATTTAATGCAATTTTCATTCTCCCTCCCCGTATTTTCTTTGGTTGATAAAATAAACTTGTTTAATATTAAAGAAAAGATCGAACACAAGTCTAAATAGAAAAAGAAATATGAGAAAACTAAATCAGGCTATTAAAGAAAAGATCGATTACAGTGTACATGAAAAAAGAACGATGAAGAAACTAAACGCGGTTAGTATTAAAGAAAAGGTCGAACACGATCTAAATGGTAAAAGAAAGATGAAAGTTATAAACACGTTTAATATTAAATAAAAGATGGAACATAATCTAAATGGAAAAAGGAAGATGAGAAAAATAAACCTGATTAATATTAAAGAAAAGATCAAAAAAAGTATAAATGTCATACATAAGTCTCTAAAATGAAAAACTCAACATATCTCATGCCATTATAGTATACGAAATTCAAAAATGATGAATTATAATATAAACAAACCCTAAGTTAATTAAACAATAAAGAAAATGAAAAATTACTAAAATGGTATAAAGAAATATATATAATTACTTGCATGATAAGTAAAATAAAATAGTGATAAATGATGTTATAAAAGAGGGAGAGATTTAATTTTTGTAAAAAGGACAAAAAAAAAATATCCATGCCAAGATCCAAGACGTTTGATTGGTAAACAGTGTAGACCCTTATTTTCGTCCGATGTTATTTAAAATTAAAGAAATTTAATTATTTCTAAAAAAAATTAAAAAAATGATTTTTGCGATTATTGGTGTTTTATTTTAAATACGTCTTATTAATAAAATTGGTTTTTTTTCATTTTGAATAATTAAATGAGGATTTGATTTGGAATGAGATAATTTGAAGAATAAATTTAAAACAAGAATTTAATTTGAGATTAGATTTAAAAGAAGATAATTGGAAGAATAAAATTTGAAATAAGATTTGGTTTGAGATTAAATTTGGATTGAGATAAAATATCTGATAAATTATTTATCTTTATCTCTATTATCTACATTCAAATCTTTAATTTGGCTATAAATAGAGCCTCTTCTACAACTCAACAGACACTCATTTTCTCTCAAACAAAAGGCTTCTCTAAATCAAATCTCTGCGTTTTTACTCTCCTTTATGCTTCCTAACTTGGAGCGACACGCTTGTATATTATTCAAATCAAGGTAAGTCATTTTCCTTTTGAAAATATAGTCATTCATATGAGCTTTTGATGTCTTATTTGAAATCTGGATTTTTCTATGAATATTTAGATTATGTGGTGATTTTTACTTGAAACTAGATTTAAATACGAATACATACCAAAAAGAATCAAATGATTTGGAGTTGTGGTTGAAAAGTTATGATTTTTCGAAATTTGGTGTTCAAGTATATTTACTGTTTCGGTAATTTCTGGACACTTTTTATTACGTAGTATTTCTGTGATAATTATTAAAATCCCGTGATTATTTCTTATTTTTCTCTGAAAATAGACTCGTAAACGAAGATTTTAGAATAAGAATCACCCCATTTAGATTAGTATAAAAAAAGATATGATTTTTTAAAGTTGATACAAACACTGCAGGAATTAACCGTGACTGAGATGTTGTTTTTCATAAAATCTGATTTTTCTTGTAAAATATGAATACATTTGAATGTCATAGGTCATTGATATGATAATGAAGAGTATTTAGGAGTAAAAATTGAGAAGAAACATGTTTTGGTTTAATAGTTGTGAATTTTATAAGTTGAGATGTTGATTAGGAATAATTGTTCTTATTTTAATTGACTTCCTATATTTGATAAACATAGTTTTCCATATTTTGTGTTTTATGTTCATATTTATTGTTTATATATTATGTTCATACTTGAATAAACTTTGAGACAGGATTTGGGAATTATTAGAATGCTAATTTTTCCTAAGTTCTAATACAATGGCTTTTGATAAATTAGAATTTGGAATTGTTAGAATGCTAACTTTTCCAATTGAATGACTTTTCCTTTTAAAAAATATTGAAACCCCCTATTTGATTAATAGAATGATAAACCTTCAAGTTCTTTCCATAATAATAATATTTTCAAAGATTTTTAAAAATAAATATATGTTTTCTAAAAACTTTCCGACGATGGAAATTTAAGAGAATTAGAATGCTAAATCTCTTAGAACTCTTGAGGAAGAGGAATTTAATTTCAGAATGTTGAAGTTTAAATTCCGAAAAAATAAACTTTTACTAATGACCTCGTGTCACCCATAATTATTTAATCATATCTCTATTCTTAGAGATATTGATTAATAAACATGGGACATTTAAAAATAACCAAAAAAATATTTTTGTTTTAAAGATAAAGGCTAGTTAATACAATAAATGATAAAACACAACAATCGTTTTCAAAACGAACATAATAGGGTGCTAATACCTTCCCTATGTGTGAATGAACCCCCGAACCTATTTTCAAAGTTAGCAGACCATCCTTAATTAATGACTAGGTGACTAATCACACCAATATTTTGAAACCAATGATTAGTGGCGACTCTTTATTTTTCCGCGTCGCGAGTAGGTAGCGACATCATGGCGACTCCGTTGGGGACCAACTAAGAGGGTCTTGTTGATTTTGTTTTTTTGTTTATTTTGTATTGACTATACCTGATCTTATTGATAGTTTATTTGTGCTTATCATATGTTAAATTGCATGTTCACATATATACACAAGCCTCCATCTCGGGCTTTACCTTATAGATCTAGTTGAGACGAGTACTGTTGACCTTCGTGGAGTTATGGCTCCTGTGTAGGCACATGAAACTCTCACCCAAGTCAACCCGACCAGAATGCTAGAAGGGGTACTTTGGTGATTTAGTCTCTCTATCAGTTATTTTTAAGGGTTATTAAAGTATTCTAACCACGCTAATTTGAATAAAAAACAGTTTTTAGCCACTGATTTTTTTACCTAAGAAAATGGCCACATGAAAAAAGAAAAATGAATTGGATTGTTAATAAAGTATCGGTCCATTTAAAGAGGAAACAAATCAAACAAAACAAATACCACAAATCCCGAAGATAACGGAGACATAATCAATAAATCAACAAAAAGAATGAAACGCAATTATTTCATTCATCATCATCAGAAGAAAAAATATATAATTGTGAAAAAGAAAGATTCTTTTAACCAAACTACACATATATTATACACAATATTATGTAATGTATTGTACTAATGATGTTTGAACAACACATTAACATTTTATTGTGTACAAATATTGTATAGTACATAATATAGACATTATACTTTTAATAATAGCTAAATACAGTTATAACTAAATAATGGTTGGCTATTTGCTTAATTAATTATACTTTTAGAAAAAAAATAGAAAACGTATACATATTTACGTCAATTATGCATTCTAATTCTTTTAGAAATTTAGGGCTCGTTTACTTATCAGTAATGGGAATGAATGAATCGTAATGGCTATTTTCATTCCGATTCTCACTGTTTACTTATGTCTTGTAATCACCCAGTGTTTGTAATAACTGGCTTGAAATTAGGAATCATTCCAAAATTTGATTACTTTTAAAAACTTAAGGAATCCATTACGATTCTATTTCAACTGGTATTATAAATAAATAAATAATTTACTATTATATCCTTACTTTTAAACTAAATCCTGGATTTATTTTTCTTTTTTTATTTCATGAATATAAAAAACCAATCAGTACAGTTAAGAAAAAAGTTAAAAAAAAAAAATAGAAAACAATTTGGATAGAATTTTTTTTGCTACAAATCAACATTTATTAAAAAAAAAAAAAGATTTATCCGATCAAAAGTTTTTAAAATTAAAAACCAGCATTTTTTTAAATAGCATTTATATCTTGTAGATAATTGCCTTATAAAAATGTACTCTCTTAAAAAATTATAACAACTTTTTAATCATTTATTTGGTTTACAACAATAAATAATCAACTCAAATTATCTCAATTATATTTTTTAATATAAACTTCATCATTACCACCATTCTTTATTAAATTAAAATAAATATATTTATTTTTATTAAAATATTTCTATAGATGATTATTATGTAATTTAAGAACATGTTTTAAATTCATTAGAAGTATTAATTATTCTCATCATTATTAAAGGTTTTGTAGTAACTATCTACTTTCTGATTCTGTTTCATTAACATAGTAAACATCGTCAATGAGAATTTGATTCTCATTCCTTATAGTTTAGTAAGCATCATCAATCGTAATCTGATTCCGATTCCTCGTGATTCCGATTCCTCCTGTTTTGATTTCGATTCCTTCTTATTCTGATTCCGGATTAGTAAACGAGCCCTAAGTTTATCACTGATAAACACATAAATAATTGTTAATTACCGATAAACATGATAAAAATTGCTATATTTACAAATACTTTTTTGAATTGATATTTTTACAAATATTACATAAAAATCTGTCACTTAATAAAATTTCCTGAATATAAATATATATAAGTATACAAGTTTAACTATATTAGAAGCATTTATGTAAACTAAGCTTTGCTCATCATCCATCGTGTGCGGGAAGTCCCACAGACGTTTCCGTGATCATCTCTTTCTCTCCCGAGTCCTTTCCAAATTCTGCAAAACTGGAGAGGCACAGTAGACCTCCTCCTCCTCCTCCTTCACCAGCACCACCCTGGCCCTCAAACCCTAACCCTAATCCCAATCCTAATCCTAATGTTAATCATCATTTTGATCCTTATCTTCACTACTCCAATCACCATCCTCGCCCTGGCACTGGCCCCCATTTTACCCCTCCCAATTTCAATCCCCACTACCAAAATCAGCCTCTACCTCCACCTCCACCGCCGCCTCTACGTCCACCTCCGCCGCCTCCGCCGCCGCAGCAGCAGCATAACTGGAACCCTCCACCTCCGGAATTCCATAATCATCAGCAAGATTATCAAAAAAATCCAAATTTAGGGCGCAAAAGGTTTAGAATCCATTCGGATACAATTCTTTCCCCTGGTATTTCATCCTTTTTTTTTCTTTTCTTTGTTGTCGTAATCCTTATGTTTCTTATAATAAAAGGCCATTCATTTATTATTATTATTATTATTTTCAGATAACACTGAGGCTACTCTTCCTGTTAAATTGTATGTTGCCCAAGTACCCCGGATCAGAACTGAAGAAGCTGTAAGTTTTTTTTTTTTTTAATTTAAATTTCTTGATGGATTTGTCACACACACATATATATAGGAGAAAAATGCTTTCTTATCAGCATAGCTTCGAGGAGAGGATGTCTTGTTATACTTCCTGTTTTTTGTGTTCTGCATAATTTTTTACTGATCAGGAAAACCTTCAATATTTTAAGACTTCCTTTCCATCATGTTAAAGTCATCTATACTTTTAAAGACATTAATTTAATATAACTAATAAATTTTGAATCTTTGGTTTCAGATCCGCCCCGTGTTCGAAGTACATGGAAATGTTGTTGAGATAGTTATATTGAGAGATAAGAGAACTGGCCAGCAGCAAGGTAGTTGGATGGAGTATTTTTTTCATTAGTAATTAGTCATATCCGTTGAATTTTTTTGCTGTTAATCATGTTTGCAGTGTTTTAAAAAGCGAAAAAAGCCCTCGCCTAGGCGCGCCTAGGCGAGAGGCTCTATGATTGCGCCTCGCCTCGAGTGAGGCGAGGCGTTATTGAAAAGCGCGCGCCTCCGAACTGAGGCGCACGCTTTTCCTGTGCCTCGAGGCGCGCGCCTATCTCGTTTTTTGTGTTTCTTGACTTTTCAGTCAGTTTTCAGACTTTTCAGTCAAAAAAACTTAAACTTTCAGTCATGTACTCTACTTTTCAGTCAGTTTTCAGACGTTTCAGTCAAAAAAATTAAACTTTTCAGTCATGTACTCTACTTTTCAGTCGATTTTCAGACCTTTATGTGAAAAAAATTAAACTTTTCAGTCATGTACTCTACTTTTCAATCAGTTTTCAGACTTTTCAGTCAAAAAAATTAAACTTTTCAGTCATGTACTCTACTTTTCAGTCATTTTCCAGATTTTTATGACATTTTCTTGACTTCTCAGTCCTCTTATGTCTTTTCAATCCTTTTTCTCAGTACTCTATGTCTTTTCAGTCATTTTTTCTTTTTATTTTTTTTCTTTTCATTAATGTTATAGAATAACTTATTGTTTAAAGTTAATTAAAATAACATTAATTAACTTTAAACAATGTTATTTTTTATTTTTGGTGAAATGAAGGTAACTTTTGTTCTTCTAAATATATATAAACTAATATTATTATATAGTGCGCCTTAAAAAAAAAGCCCTCGCTTTTTTTGCGCCTCGCGCTTAAGCCCCCGGGAGACCTCATCGCTTTTGTGCGCCTTGCGCCTTTTAAAACACTGCATGTTTGATCTTTATTCTTTTGATTTGAAGTACAACTATGTAGAATCTGCTTCTTCTTCTTCTTGCTTTTTTTTTTTTTTTTTTTTGCATAATTAGAATCTGCTTCTTGTTCTGGCTTATTTACTATTTTCTTCCAAATAGTGTTGTTGAAGAATGAAAATTAAATTTTGGGTGGCTTCTTTCTTGTGGCTTGTTTTTTGTTGATGTATTGTAACCTCTTCTTTCATCCTTCTTGATGAAAGTGGTCAGTGTTTTAAAAAGCTATTGAGGCTTACGCCTCGTGGTGAGGCTAAATCTTTTAGTCTCAAAGCTTGCGCCTTTCTTGGATATTAAGAGGCTTACGTTGTGTATGGGTAGAAGAATAACCTAGCCTTATCCTTATCCTTAATCCTTATATAATATCAAATGAGGATGCTTAAGAAACATTTTTGGACTATTTTATCCCTATTTTTTTTAAATTACAAAATATGCCATTATTTATATTAAATATACCCTCAATCAAACCTTTAATTTACAAAATATGTCATTACCACTTAATTGATTCTTATGTATTAATTATGTAGATTTTAATTCTTTTTTTAATTTAATATTTATGTATCAATAATTCATTAATACAATAAATGATTATCATTCAAATAACATAGTATGTTCAATACATATTCATTGCTGGTATTATTTTTTTTTGATAATAAACAAGCTATTTCATTGATGAATGAAAGGGCCAAAAAGTCCTAGAGTTACAAAAAGGTATAGCGTATAGCGTTTGGTGCGGGTGGGTTGTTTTGTGGGGTATATGGTATAGCGTTTGGTGTGGCTTTTGGTTGTTTTTGCCACTTTTTCGTTTTTCTTGCTTGTATTGTTTTTCTTTCATTATATCAATGAAATGGCCTTTTGAGGTGTTTTTATTCAAAAAAAAACAAAAAGGCCTTCCAATTGGAGGCAATGGTGGAGGGATTGTAGTTACAAATTTTTTTACAATTTGCACTCCAAACAAAGGCATTAAGAACACTAATATCCCAAATGACTACCCAGTGTTTACTAACATCCACATAAATTCTCTTATTAATTTGAATATTCATTGTTGGTATTAATTTGAATATTCCTTTTTTGATTAAAGAGGACGGATCCACTGTACATAACGAGGAGGAGATAGTTAAAGAAGTTGTTTCTTTCTACTCTAGCCTCTATGCTTCTGGTTCTGTACCTCTTGCAAAGATTGAAGGGATTAATTGGCACCCCATTAGCACAACTATAAGTCAAGCCCCAGAGAGCCCGTTTAAATTGGAGGAAATTAGGAATGTAGTTTTCAGTTGTGATGGAAACAAGGCTCTGGGGCCGATTGGTTATTCGATGGCCTTTTATCAAAGTAATTGGGAAAGGGTGAAAGATGATTTAAAGAAAGTCTTAAAGGAATTTTTTGAGAGGGGAATAATCAATGCCTCTTACGACGAGACATTTGTATACTTAATTTCTAACGAGAAGGTTGAAAGTTTGAAAGACTTCCGACCCATCAGCCTTGTTACAAGTCTCTATAAGATAATTGCTAAGGTGTTGGTTGGAACTTGAAAGGCCAAGGAAAGTCCTTCCATCCACGATTTCTCTTAACCAGGGAGTCTTTATAGAAGGGAGACAAATTTTGGATGGATTCTTATTGCAAATGAGGCAATTGAGGATTATAGATTCAAGGAAAAAAGAGGGAATCCTTTTTAAAATTAACTATGAGAAATCCTATGACCACGCGGATTGGAGTTTTCTCGACCAAGTCCTATTGAGTAAGAGCTTTGGATATAAATGGAGATCTTGGATGTGGTCATGTACCCGATCGGTCAACTACTAATTCCTCATTAATGCAAACCAAGAGGGAAAGTGTTTGCCACAAATGAGATTAGACAAGGTGACGCATTATCACCATTCCTTTTTATTCTAGTCGTTGACGTAGACTCTTTGATGATTGAGGGATTTCAAATTGGCAGAGACAAGATCCCGTTAACCCACCTTCAGTTCTTAGATGACACTTTGATTTTTTGCAAGGAAGGAGGATTCATTCCCAATCTTCTTGGATATTATCCAACTTTTTGAACGGAGCTATGGGTTGAAAATAAATAGAACAAAATGTTCATTGACTGGATTGAACTTGAGCGAATGAAAACTAACCTTGTTGGCCGGAAAAGTGGGATGTAAAATTGAGAATCTTCCGTTCAACTACCTTCTCATACATATTTAAATTTTGATAAATTGAAAAGAAATACTCGTGCGTTGAATCTAGTTTTCTAAAAAAAGTAAGTCCACTTTTGTATGTTGTACTAATACACCATGAGTTGTGGTAATTTAGTCCATTACTATTACCTTTTTCAAGGCGTAAAAACACATTGAAGATAATAATTAAAAAAAAATGTTGATCCCAATAGTGATAATAATGGTAATGTTGAAGATGACGTTTAGAATTTTTGTCTAAATGACAATTAATAGATGTGATAATTTTTTTCTATTTTTATAGAATAATAATAATGTCTGGTAATACTTGATCTTATATTTTTATAATTTTTATTCAATCGAGGCTTATGCCTCGCACTGCCTCAAGGATTATGCCACGCCTCTTCAAGAAAAAAGCCTCAAAGCCGTCTCTAGCATTTTAAAACATTGAAAGTGGTTTCTAATAATGAAAATAAATAAATAAGTAAAAGAATGAAAATTAAATTTGGTGAAAGTTGCCTGTCTTGGGAAATTGTGAAGGCAAGATGATTTTTGCACAACTTTCTTGACAAGTTATTTTTTTTTATTACAAAGCGAAACAAAACTTTTTCAAAGCAATCTCTACTTTATTGAACTGCTATCATCTTATTCCTTTGATTTCATAGACATACTTGTTACGTACAGTTATCACTCTATCACTTTTTTTTATGGCTCTATTGCTTTAAGTTTGACTTTGTCATGCTCGTTTTGTGGCTATATTCTTTTATATAGAGTTCAATGTCTAAGGTGTCTCCTTTATCATTTTTGTGCAATAGGATTTCTTCCCTAGTCTCATTTGCCTTAAATACTATATTTATATATTTGTACAAAACCATCTTCACTGCGAGACATGAATTATATACATGTGTGTATGTTTGAGTATTAACTTTTTTTTTGGTTAAGATGCAAAGAGATTCTTGTTACTGATTTTGACTTGTGTTGTCATTCATCTGAAGTTATAAATATAGAAGAATATACTTAATTGGATCAATAATTTCCTCTTCAGGTAGTTGTTTTGTGAAATATTCAACCTTAGATGAAGCCGAGAATGCTATCAGAGCTTTGGATAATCAATATACTTTTCCTGGAGTGAGTTCTTAAGCTATAGCCTATTAGATGTACATACCATTTTGTCTCTGGTTATGTTTATGTAGTTAGTGTAATTATATTTATTTTTTATTTTTTTGGTTACAGGAAGCGTATCCTATCAATGTGAAATATGCTGATGGGAAAAGGGAACGTGTTGGTAAGGTTCTGACATCCCTGACTTCCTCTTGCATAGCTTGGACACTTTTCTCCTTCTGTTTGCATCTAATTTAGAGTTTTACACTGTACAAAACGGTGTGTAGCATTCGTTTCTAACTCATACTTGATTGCCATGTTTTTTTTTTTAATAAAGCACCTCAAAAGGCCATTTCATTGATAAAATGAAAGAAAGTACAAATAACATAAGTAAATAAAAAGTTAAGGTGGCACTAGACTAACCAAAAAGCCACAAAACAAAGGTATACCGTATACCCAAACTCAAAACCCGCACCGCCACCTAATTACAAGTATGCGGGCCATCTATAAATAATTTTTCCAAGCGGGAAATTACAAAAGTCTTTGGAAGTTGACACCCAAAAGGAAACATTTACATTTGCCAACTCCCAAACATAATTCCAAGACCTCCTTTCATCCCTAAAAATTCTTCTATTTCTCCCTAGCCAAATACCCCATACAATTGCACTACACCCCGCCCTCCATAACATATTCCCTTTATCATTAAAAGGGGGGGAATGAGCAATTCTTCTAGAATTAAGCGAATAAACTCATTGTTCACCCATGATATTCCAAACGTTTGGAAAAAACTTTGCCAAATTAGCCTCGAAAACTTGCACTTCCACATGATGTGATTTAGGTCTTCCGAATCACAATTGCATAGACAACACCAATTGGGGTTTAAGATGAAAGGAGAAGATCGTGAAGAAACTCTAAAGTATTTATTTTGCCCAAGGCCACTGACCAAATAAAAAAATTTGACTTTCTTCGGGATCTTAATCTTCCAGTGTTTAGAAAAGAAAAGAGGTGAAGCACAAAAGTGTGAAGGATTACTAAATTCAAAAAAGGATTTACTCGATAACACGTTGGAAGAATTTAAGGACCATAGTCTACTATCACTTACACCCTCGTGCACCAAAACACCCTCAAGGTTTGTAATGATGGAAGTTAGGTCATTCATTTCCCTTCCCCGGATCGATCTTCGAAAATGTAAATCAATATTCACACTTGGAGAATTTTTTGCGAGGGTTAAGGAGTATAACAAAGGGTAAAGGTCTTGAAGAGAGCTATCTCCCAACCAAGCATCTTCCCAGAAGCGAATCCGGTTTCCATCCCGAACTTTCCATTTTACTCAGTTAAAAAACAGGGGGTAACCTTTGGATATCTCCTTCCATGGATTCGCCCCTAATCACTATATTTGTGTCCCAACCATTTGAATGGATCCCATATTTACTCCCAATCACCTTATGCCATAGGCTATTAGGTTCGTTTGGGAATCTCCAAAGCCATTTTACAAGTAAAGCCATATTTTTTTCGTCCAGATTTCCGATACCAAGCCCCCCTCATTCATTGGGCGAGAAACCGTCTTCCAATTCACGAGGTGTGCACCCTTCCCCTCACCTGACCCCTCCCAGAGGAAGTCCCTCATAATCCTCTCTAATACTTGCAGGGATCTTAAAAATAGACAGAGAGTATGTTGGGATACCGGACAAAACTGATTGGATAAGTGTGAGCCTCCCACCCTTGGAAAAATTCCCCTTTTTCCATGATGCCAATCTTTTAGACACCTTTTCAATCACGGGTTCCCAGAAACGTTTCTTCTTCGGATTATCCCCTAGAGGCATCCCAAGGTAGTTAAAAGGCATATTCTCAATTTTGCATCCCACCTTACATGCCAAGGATGTTAAATTTGCTTCTTCCACGTTTATCCCCATCAATGAACATTTTGCTCTATTTATTTTTAGGCCGGAACTCCACGAAAATTTGAATTATATCCAGAAAGTTTGGAAAGAATTCCTCCTTTCCTGAGCAGAAAATCAATGTGTCATCTGCGAACTGAAGATGTGTTAACAACACCTTGTCTTTTCCAATTTGAAATCCCTCAATCATTCCCCTTTCCAAGCCCCGTTCGAAGAGTCTACTCAAGGTATCTACTACTCAAGTAAAGAGGAAGGGCGAAAGTGGATCACCTTGCCTAATCCCGTTAGTGGCGAATACTTTCCCTCTTGGTTTTCCATTGATAAGAAACGAGTAATTCACCGATCTAGTACAAGCCCACATCCAAGCTCTCCATCTGGAACCAAATCCTTTCCTCACAATAACTTGATCAAGAAAACTCCAATCCACGTGATCATAGGCTTTCTCGAAATCAATCTTGAAAAGGATCCCTTCTTTATTCTTTGATCTGTAGTCCTCAATTGCCTCATTTGCTATTAGAATCTCATCCAGAATTTGCCTACCTTCAATACAAGCCCCTTGATTGGGGGCTATTGTAGAAGGCATAACCTTCCTTAGTCTCGCGGCTAGAACCTTATCAATCAACTTGTAGAGTCTGGTAACAAGGCTCATAGGGCGGAAATCTTTTAAACTTTCAACTTTTTCTTTCTTGGGGATTAGGCAAACGAATGTCTCATTTGAAGCGGCATCTATTATTCCCCTATCAAAGAATTCCTTAAAGACCTTTTCCAAATCGCCTTTCACCAAATCCCAATTACTCTAGAAGAATGCCATTGAAAAACCATTGGGTCCAGGGGCCTTGTTTCCATCGCAACTGAATACGGCAATCCTAATTTCCTCCAATTGGAAAGGGTTCTCAAGAACTTGACTTTCAGCCGAACTAACAAGGTGCCACTCGATCCCTTCAATCTTTGCCAGAGGGATAGAACTAGAAGCGTAAAGTCCTGAATAGTTAGAAATCACTTCTTTGACAATCTCCTCGTTATGGACTGTAGATCTATCCTCTCTAATTAAAAATGGGATATGATTTTTACTTTTTCTTAAAGAAGCCATTCTATGAAAGAACGACGAGTTGCAATCTCCCTCTTTTATCCATTTGATTTTTGATCTCTGTCTTCAAACCATATCCTCCCTTCTAATTGATTCCATTAATTCTCCTTTCAAATTGGCTCTTTCAACTCTTCCTTCATTTGGGAGGACATCATTTTCATCGAGATTATCCAAGTGGCCTATTCTATCAATGATTTCCTTCTTCTTGTCCTGAAAATTTCCGAAAGAGACCTTGCTCCACTCCTTCAACTTTGGTTTCAGGTTTCTCAATTTCTTCAAGAATTTCAAACCTTCCCATAGTGAGGATCCTCGGATCCCACATTATAAGAATGCCCCCAGAAGCACCCACTGCCTCAAGCTCCACCCAATCAATAAATCTTCCCCTCCAGAGGCTAGAAACCAATTCTCTAGAACAACACGCTTTGAGTTTCTTGAAGAATAACAACTTTTGGGTTCACTTTGCAAATAGTCTCTTTTATAAGTCTCCTCTTTTCACTTCCCCCCAACCCTCTCACATTCCAGGAGAGAATTAACATCGAAAACTTTTAGTTCCCTGACCCTCTCCTTGGGTCCTCCTCTTATCGTAATTCACATTTGAATATAGACCTCTAACCTCGCGTATTCCTTTAAAGCTGGAACCTTTAGGATTCTTCATTTCTTTAGGTTCCACTTTATTGCTACCATTATCCGGAATAGAAGGTTCAGATTCTCCGAACAAAAGGTTCATACCCATAGCATCTGCTAAAATAGAGACCCTATCCCAATCACTTTGACTTTCAGTCACCCTATCCTGAACATCCGTATTAAGTGCTCTGTTTACCTCACTGTTAGGACAAGAATGGCTTTCTTGTAATATGGCTTTTTGATTCCCCATCACGTTTCCAATACCCACATCAATCAGTGAAGAGTTTAAAGAAAGGTTCCCGTCAACTTGGTGGACACAAATGTTTTGCTTAGAAGCACTGATATCCTTGCTTGCCATGTTTTGATCATTGCATGATTGAGTAGTTATTGACAGTGTGCTTATTATTCTGATTTTTTCCCATGAAAGCAAACTTCTTTTCTCGCCTTTACTTGGTTTGCTTTGGATCATTGGTCAATAATCCTTTTGACAAAACTCGCTAAGGTATTCTAGATCAAGGTAAATGGGAGGACTTGAATTCATGAAGAAGCTAGTGTGTTCCTTAAATTGATGTTGAGCGGGTGGAACTATAATGTTTTTGGGGGAGATGTCCATGAAAAACAGAAATCTTAAATAGGGTGGGGGAATTGGGTGTGTTAGAAGGGAGTGGAGAGAGGAGAGTGTTAGGAATACCTATTAGAGGGTTAGGGGCATATTTGTAATTTGATAGTAAGTTTGTTAGGAGAGTTTTGTTGTAAATAGTGAGAGCTAGTGATATTTTCAATTAGGCAATTAGATGGTTATTGTGGTTTGAGTTTTACTCGAGAGGGGAGGCATCCAAGTTCCTCGAATTACTTGGGTTTATCTTACTGTTTTCCTTGTGATTATTCAATATATTCAGTGTTATTCCAGTAGGTTCCTATCAATTGGTATCAGAGCCGTTCGATCTTCGGAATGAGTGCAAGAAACTTTCTTGGGAAGGATCCGAAAATGACAAAGTTATTGGAGAAATGGTCGTCATTTCAGAGACGTTATCACGAGATTTCAGAGTGATGAGGGAAGAATTCAGATCATTGCGGATTTGTATGGAGGAGGAGAAATTAATATCAGTAGAGAAAAAGAAACTTAGAAACTAGCTGAAAACATGGAAGAAGTTGAGAAGCCATCAAATGTAATGGAAGACCGAGAAATTAGATCTGAAATGGAAGGAGAAATAGATGAAAAGAAGAATCATCCGATTGAAAATAAATTGAAGCAAGAAGCTGGTGAAATACACAAGTTGAGTGAAATTGGGACTGGAAATTCCAAAATCTGCCGGACACGAATTGTTAGTGTTTTACGAAATCAGATGAAAAGGGGAGAGAAAACAATGAAGGTGGATAACCTCCAAGTTCTTGGGAATATGTGGTGGCAGAGGCGGCCGGAGAAGATGGAGTGGAGACGATACTGGAAGCGTCAGGAAGGAGATGATGAAGGGAAGAAGAGGGAAACACGGGCAACTAAAAGAAAATTGCAAACAGATAGCTATCGGAGGTGGAGGAGTGATCGGCCGGAATGGGAACCCAGGGGGCGACGGCGAAATCGAAGGAGAAAAAGGAGGCGTTGGGGGCGAAAATATCAATGTAATGGTTGGAGGTCAGAGGCCGGAGCACCCGATTGGAGCTTGCAGTGGCGGGACTCATTTGGGAAGGGAGGCGGCGGCGCTGCAATGGAGGCGCTGAAGAAATGTTGATGGGAAGAAGCTGATTAGGTTAAATTATTTTATTATTGGGCCCCCAGATGATTGGTTAAATCTCCCAAACCATGTTGGGCCTTTTAATATATATGGGCTGAAGCTTCAGGACTTTGGTGGACCATCAGTAATCATGGGCCTAAACTATTGGGTGGCTGGGGAAGCTTTTGGAATAAGCTTGAGTTGTGGGCCTGGATTCAGTCAAAACAAAGTAAAGCCCAATTTAAAAAGATTAGCAACAGCCACCAATTTTGACTGCCAGAAGAACATTGATGGGTTGCTTACTTGGCTAGCGATGACTACCTCAGTTTTTGATTGGTTAATTTTAATTTTTTCTTTTGCGTGGCAATGTATAGGTAGAAATTGGAGTTGTTCAAGTCCACACCTTGAGGACAAGGTGTGTTTCGGGGGAGGAGTATGTTAGGAATACCTATTAGAGGGTTAGGGGCATATTTGTAATTAGATAGTAAGTTTGTTAGGAGAGTTTTGTTATAAATAGTGCGAGCTAGTGATATTTTCAATTAGGCAATTAGATGGTTATTGTGGCTTGAGTATTACTCGAGAGGGGAGGCATCCAAGTTCCTCGAATTACTTGTTATTATTCAATATATTCAGTGTTATTCCAGTAGGTTCCTATCAGAGAGTTTCGACTTAAAGTGGATTTTGAACTTTTAGGGTGCGTTTGGTTTGTTACTTAGGGTTGTTAAGCAGGAGGGTTGTTAACACTGTGTTTGGATGCTGTGCAAAATAGTAGGTTTGGCAAGTCGAAGTTGGTGTAAAATGTGTTGAAATTGTGAAAATGTAGGGGTTTGTTAAGGAGGAGGGTTAAGAAACCCCTCATTATGGGTTTCAAAATTGGGAGACAAATGCCGGTTAGACTTGTGTAACCCCGAACTCCTTACCCTAAATGTTGAACAAAACACACCCTTAGTGTATAAAGAAAAGTCTTTCTTTTGCCACAAAATATACCCCCATTCATAAGGGCCACCAAACTGCCTTTGGGTGGTTAGAACACAGAGGCGCAACAATTTAAACTAGAGACTTGAAGAGTAATCAGAGTTGAAAATTAAATGCACAGTATCATCCAAGATAATTTGGCTTAAGCAACACCAATTCTGTTGGAGGGAGATACAAGGCCTACGAGGGAGATTCAACCCCACTTCACAAGGTGTGATTGTGAACCACCATATTTACAGCTTCCTCCCAAAAGAAGTCTCTCAAAGTTTTGCCAATGTCTTTCACAAAGTTTTGTAAAATTCATATCCTGAAGAAGGTGAAATCTTTCCCATGGCTTGTCACTTATGGGAGGTTAATACCTACAATGTTATCCAGAAAACTTCTTTTGTGTATGGCCCACAATGGTGTGTTTTGGAAACTGGGAGTGAGGATTTGAACCATATATTTTCTTAAGATTCTTTTTTGGTAAATTGGTTAGTTTGGCACTTATTTAGGTTTTTGGGATGTTTCTTGCTTCCTGTGTCGATTATAACACACAATAGAAGTCTATCTTTATCCCTTTTTTGTGCAAAAAATGTTTTTTTCGAAGACTCAGTTCTTTTTAGTTCATTTGGTTTGAAAGGAGCAAGAGGGTATTTGAGGGTGTAAATGGTTCTTGGATTGTACATTATAATTCCTCTTTTTGGGACTTCATTTTGTGACTTTCCTCTTTCTTTGGTTACCATCAATTGGATTCCTTTCTTTTAATTATTTTTTGGTGGCTCTTGTAATTGATCGTGATCTGTGTTTTTGTATAGCCTTTTTACATGTTCATTTGCCTTAATGATAGCATTATCTTAGCAAAATCTCATTAATTGACATTTTAACTCTCATCTTATGTTCGTAGGAGTACAGGTACTTGATAAATTGTATGTCGGTAGCTTGAATAAAAATACAACAGAAAAGGAAATTGGGGAGGTAAACAATATCTTCACATTCATACAACTTTGAATTGTCTTTTTACTACCTCTGAGAAAGAAGTTTATTTTTTAGTTGTTTAGCGACCATCTATTTAGATGTACTGTCATGCTAAAATAGCATGTAAAGGACCAGAGAGAGAATAAATTAAGTTTGGGGTTTAGCCCCTCAACATGAGGAAACTTCCCTTGGATGGTCAAAACTCTCGTGCTATTTCTTGGAAGATTTTCTCATTGTTATCCTAGCTCTCAGTATGGATGGATATGATTTAACTTTTGGCTATTGTGTTTTGTGTGACCTCTGAGAGGATCTGGTGCATTTTACTTGAGGTGCGGGCTTAAAGAGATCTCGCAGAGTTTGGACAAAGTCAAAACAATTGACATCTGCTTATACTCCGATCTCGATGATCATAAAGCTTATAGACCTTTGTTTGAGAAAATCTTAAAATAAACGAGGCTGGAGAATTAATTTATTCTGATTGATGTCATTAATTAATCTTCATAATTTATTCATTTTGGAAGTTTTTTTTTTTGATGGTAAACAAGCTATTTCATTGATATATGAAAGAGCCAAAAAGGCCAAAGAGGATTACAAAAATGCTTTCCAATTGGAAGCAATAATCGAGGGAGAGTAATTACAAAAAGATTTATAGATAGCACTCCACATAGAAGCATTAAGAACACTAGCCTCCCACACCCACTCCACGGTCTATCCTTGCCTTCAAAAATTCTCCTATTACGTTCTAGCCACACGTTCCAAAGGATAGCTCTCACCCCATTGTCCCATAAAAGTCTTTTCTTTTTGTTGGTGAAGAGCAAACTACCTCCAATGAGGGCTTTAGTATTAGCCTCATGATCTTTGTGGAAGATCCACCCCATATCAAAGGTTTCCAGAAAAGACCTCCATATTTTAAGGGAGAAGCAGCAGTGAAATAAAAGATGAGAGGTAGACTCAGAACATTTCCTACAGAGGCTGCACCAATCAAGTTGGAGAGTGATCCATCGATTTCTTGATTGGAATTTTTGGTTGGAGTTGATGCCATCATTGAAAATCAACCATAAGAACACTTTAATCTTCAAAGGAGACTTACCCTTCCAAAGATAATTAATGACTCTTTCACTAGGATTGTCTTCAACCTTCCACAAAATCTTGATAGCAGACTTACTGGAAAAACCATGATTTTCATCCGGAATCCACACTCTAGTATCCTCCCTATCTCTTAAGCCGGTGGGGTCCAAAAGAGAGAAGAAGTTAATCCACTCAACCACTTCAGCATCTTTAAGGTTTCTTCTGAAAGCAACCACCCAAGAGCCATGCTCATTATTCCAGAATTTGTTGATAGGCTGCTTCTTCAGCACTGCTAAACGATACAAAGAAGGGAAAAGAGAAGCAAGGGTTCTATCCCCAATCCACACATGTTACCAAAACAACACAACACTGCCTCTTCCTACACAGAACCTGCAATTAGTCTCCATAATCTGCTTTAGAGCATAAATGTTCTTCCAAGGGGATCTATTGCCACTATTAGTCTTGATGGCCGAGCACCAACCCATCAACTCCAGCCCATGAATTTCCCGAATGATCTTGTGCCATAGAAGATGAGGTTCCAAAGGGAAGCGCCATAACCACTTCATAAGGAGGGCTTTGTTCTTCTGCTGCAACCCGCCAAAAGCCAAACCACCATTAGCTAGAGGTAATGGGATTCTATCCCATTTCACAAGATGACAACCTTTTAAACCTTCAGCCCCTTTCCAAAAGAAAGACCTTAAGATCTTATCAATGTTCTTAGTCACTGCCACTGGAGCTTTGAAAACAGAAAAGAAATAAGTAGGGAGACTACTTAATATAGAGTGGATAAGAGTGAGTCTCCCACCTCTCGATATCGTGATATTTTTCCATTTGTCTATGCGCTTGGTGATCTTATCAATTACCGGGTCCCAAAAAGCTTTATTAAAAGGATTTCCTCCAAGGGGTAGGCCCAGATAAAAAAGGGGAAGCCTCCCAACCCTAAATCTGCCATTCTCCTGAAGCCAAAGGATGTCTTCATCATCTAAATTAATGCCAACAACTGCCGATTTGAGATAATTGACAGTCAAACCAGACCCATCTTCAAACTGTTGGATAGAAATGACAAGGTTGCTGATAGATTCTTTGGTGAAATGAGAGAAAATGAGAGTATCATCAGCGAATTGGAGGTGGGACACTTCCATATTGCCAATCTTAAACCCTTTTATCCAGCCTCTCGCTTGATTTCTTATGAGAAGTCTCCTAAAACTATCGGCAACCAAAAGAAACATGAAGGGAGATAAGGGGTCGCCTTTTTCATTTTGGAAGTTTTAAAAACGTTATATATCGCTTCTCTCTAAAATTTTCTAGAGAGATAGTCCAGCTTCTCTCTAAAATTTCGAAGGAAAAAAGAAGAGTTCGCCTAAGCCCTAACATCGTCGAGCTTCCTCATCTTCCTCGATGAGTTAGGGCTCGGGGCCTACCTCTACCACTCTCCTTCTGGTATCTTTTACACTGGGGGGCGACCCTCTCCGACGGCCTCTTCTCCGGAGAGTTGTCCTTAACTTTTTTCTCCCTTTTTAAGGTTGAGTTCGGCGCTTTCTGTCTGATCTTCGGTTACTTTTCTGGAAGTGTGGATAATGTTGATTCATGGTTAGGTGGGTCTCACTGCTTTGGGTGTTTGCGTTTGGGTTTTTCTCCAGCTGCCGTTCTGTCTTGATGGGAAGGAAGAAAAGACACGGTAGGGCTTTCTGTTTTCAACCGGATCCTTCGTCTCTCTTTGGTTGGAAAAGACAAAATCCCTTTATTCACACGGTCTGTCACTCTCCTCTGCTTTTCACTATTGAAAGGAAGACTTTTTACTCCAAAAAGTTGGATGATGGCAGAAATTATAGAAGCTCAGAACTGAGATTGTTATGGAGCTGGGTTGTCTGTGTGGAGTCATGGTGCTATCGTATTCGTAGCAGTGTCAAATATTAGTAGCAGAATCCCGTTTTTTCAAAAGTGGAGAGGCACAAATGCGATCTTTCTACTTCAAGTTTTCTCAAACCTAAAGGAACATATGGTGTGCTGTCTAAAGAACCCTTTAGGGGTAGGAAGGCTTCCATCTTCATCCCTGAAGGCTTTAATGGTGAGGGCCGGAAGAATTTCATCAACAGACTGGAATTCTTCTTGCCTAAGCCAGTTGGGAAGTCCATTCCTGAGAAGAAACGAGGAAAAGAAGTGGATTCCCTTGAAAGAGATTGCTAATTCTGACTCTGATGCCAAGAGTGAGCCTGGAGTTTCGAAGAGGTTGACTTTCGACCCGAAGAAGACGATAATTGTGAGAAGACCGAAAGCCTCGGATGATTGGTGGCTGTTTCTCAGGCTGTCGAAGAGAAGTTAAGAGTTATGGTCAACTTAAGACCATGTTGTGGTAACCTAGCGGTTGGATTATGTACTACAATGGAAGATGCAGTTAAAGTATGTAGCCAGGAAATGGTTTGTGTGGGAGGAATGGAGGTTGAAATTCAATGGTGGGATTCAAATTCCTTCTTGAAAAGCAAAAGCTGGTTTTTTCAATTGGTTGGGTGGAAACCTTGGGTGTCCCTCGTCAACTAAGAACCGAAAAGATCATTGGTAAGATAGCAGGGCTATGTGGAGGTCTAAGGGAGGCGGACAATATCAAAGGAATGTGGGGATTACATGAAAATATTTTTGTGAAAGTGAAAGGGTTCGAAGACAGTTTTACACCCGTTGGTAGTTCTATTACTCAAGGAAATGTAAATTTTCCTTTGAGGTTCTTGGGATGTAATAGCATGGGGGAGAATGATGTCTCATCGGAAAACTTTGTTAATCTTTCTTCATTGGCTGAGGATGATATGGAAGGCGATAGTAATAAGAGGGAGACTGTGGAGGGGGATAAGAAGGAGGAGGATGAGCAATTAAATTGTGATGGTTTAGACCCCCTGAACAGTGTAAGGGAAGAGGAGTCATGGACTGGAAATGCTGATTTGATATCAAAGGTTAAGGATAAAATGGGTGAAGGATCCCAAGTAATTGAGGCAGCTGGGGTGGAGCAATTATCTATTGACAGGAATGTACGAAGGGATTCAAACAGATTGGGTGGACTTTGAGAGGAAGATTTGCTGGAAGGAAATGTGCCGGCTGAAGATTTGCTGGATGCTAATATGGAGTCTCAATATGATGACTCAAGCCAAGACCTCTTTGAATCTGATTACGAGGCAAACTCTTTTTTGTCTACTCTGGAACAAAGTTTTCAATCGTATGAGGATCTTCAACTCTTGTTTGACTCTCCTCCCGCACTCAATGGTTATTTTGTTTCCTCCTCACGTGTTTGTGCTTAAAATTTTGATTCTATGGATATTGGGGAGATTGTGCTGAAAGAGGGAGAAGCAGCCTGGCTGAAAAATGATTCAAAGACTTTTTTTAGAGGGTGGATACTACTTCGCAAGAGGATGCGCTACTGGTAGACAGGACCTTTGAAAACAGTCTAGGAAGCATGGATACGACAACATGGTTGAAGTATCCGTATTAGATACGTATCCAATACAGATAAGTCCAAATACGTTTGGAATACGTATTAAAAACGTCATAAACCTTTTTTTAATTAAACGGACGAGAAAAACTCAAATAAGAGAACGAGAACAAGAATGGCGGCCGGCGCATTTGTTTGGGAGAGAAAGTAGAACAGTGGCGAGGCGACGGACGGCCATTTTTTTTTCCCAAACTTCGGACTTGGCTTTATCATTTAACCTAAAAGTAAAATACCTCTCCTTTAATTCTTTTTTTTAAAATTTAAATGATAAAGCTGCTGCTTCTGCTGCTGCACAGCTTCCAATATAACTTTTGAGTTTTTTTAATAAACTATACCACTACCACCGAACAGTACACTGTATTGCATTAAATCTTTTTTTTTAATATAATTTTTTCAAATGATAAATGGAACAAGTTTCAATGTTTTTTAAATTTTTTTTTTTTTAAGAAGTAGATGCACTATTACTTAGGGAGGTTTTTTAAAAAAAACAAAAGAACACAATTTTCAATTACTTTCTTTAAACTTTTTAATTTTAATTATATATATATATATATAAATTTAAATAAGAAAAATATGTACCCTAAATGTATCCATATCCTTCCTTTTGAAAATTTGACGTATCGCCGTATCCGTATCGTATCCGTGTCCCGTGTGCGTTTCCTTGCTTCTTAGTTGTGAGTAACTTTAAGTCTTTAAAGAATTTGGTTGTTGAGAGCATGGTCAGAGAGGTTGATTGTAGCGAAGCTGGGAATGGTAGTTGTGCCCGTGAAAGACTGTTTAAGGCTGCAGCGGAAGAAAATCTGCTGCTGGAAAAAGATCTTCCAATCTGTCTCAGTTTCTTAGACATGAAAATTGGGGATTTAGATATTATTGATTCGAAATGCTCAGACCTCAATTGTGGGTCCCTCGGAGATGGGGTGAAGTATGGAAATTTCTTAGGCTCTAAAGTTCAAAGGGAGGATCAAACTGTCAATTTTCTGGTCCCGTTTTATTCTATTTGGTCCTTGAATTCTTTTCAGCTTACCCTTCCTCACTTCTCCCAAGGCGTTGAAAGCGGGATATCCCCGTCCTTCATTAGGTACACAAATAGGGGAGGGCATAGTATTGAGATATCAGTGTTCAGTGCCTCTAAGGAAAACGTTAATGTCCCCAAAATTGATGGGAATCTTTCGTTGAACCATTCTTTGTATGACGTAGAACATGGAAATGTCCCGGGGAACCAATTAGCCGTTTTACAATGTAGTCTTTTACCTTCCCAGGGTGAAGATATCACCGTTAAGCAAAATGACTGGGATAGAGTCTCTAATTTAGTAGACTCAATGAATGTGCTTCTTTCTAATGAGACATGTTAGAAATATTATTAGGGTTTGTTATATTGTATAGTTAGAGGCTCAAGGCCCATTACTTCTAAGCCCGCTAGGTTAGACTCCAATGTGTATGTGCTTAGTGAATCAATACGAATAACATTCTTTTCAACTATCTAGTTTACATGGTTTCAGAGCCAAAAGGTTCATAGTTTTGTTTGAGAGTCGGTAGAGTGAATTCTTGTTCAAGAGGGTTAGGGTTTGAGTTCGGGTCTCGATCAAAAGTGATCATTTGTCGACACCACCCTCATAGAAAGAACCGCCGCCGTCCGAAACACCAAGTTGCCACGGGAAAACGCCGCGCATGATGCCCACGTGCCGCCAGAATCTTCGCCAGCGCGTGAGCCACCTCCTGTTGGTGCCGTTCGCTGGGTTTTGCTTGGAATTGAATTTCTGAGAGTTCTGGAGTGGTTTTAGGTGAAAAAGTGCTTCGTTTTGACTGAAACAAGAGATTTCGCTGTTGTCCAGATTTGTTTTTCCCTTGTTTTTCCATTCATTTACTACATCTTTGAGGCTAAATCCTTAGTCGTTTGTTTGTTGTTGTGGTTGGTTGTTTGTTTGTTGTTGTTTGCTTGTTACACGTCTTGATGGATGACAAATTCGATCTTGTGGAGATGAAACCCCGCTCTTACAATTGATGTGATTCACTCAATGTCTCGAATCACAGACTATAAGTTGGATAGGACCAACTATTTGGATTGGTCTAAGACCATTCGTTTATATCTTTTGAGTATTGGTCTGGACGATCATTTGACGGATGCGCCACTATCTGATGCTACTCAAGTCAAACAGGTTAGAGAATATGCTCGTTTGTTTTTTCAGATCCGTAATTCTATTGATAGTAGTATGATTGATATGGTCAGTCATTGTGATTCTGTGAAGTCTATAATGTGAACTATTTGGAGTTTGTGTATTCGGGAAAAGGGAATATTAAGCGCATATATGAAACTTCCCAATCGGTTTATCATGTAGAGAAGAGAGAAAGATGCGTTATTGATTACTTCATGGATATTAAGAAAACCTATGAAGAACTAAATTTGTTGCTTCCGTTTAGTACTGATGTAACGGTCCAACTGAGGCGACGATAAAAGTTGACGGTCATGTGTTTTCTGACGGGACTTCCATCTGAATTTGAAGTTGCAAAATCCCAAATTTTGTCTAATTTAGAGATTCCCTCTTTTGAGGTGGCCTTTAGTCGAGTTCTTCGTACGAAAAATACCACATTGGTGCCTCCGAGTGCTCTTGTAAGTCTAAGTCACACTTCTGAACCATGGAGACAACAACCATATCGAGGTAATAGTCGAGGGCATGGATCTGGTGACAAGGGATATGAATTGAAGAACGTAGTGTGTCATTATTGTCATACACCTAGTCATATAAAGAAAGAGTGTCGAAAGTTAATGAATAAGAAGAAGCAGTTAGCCAATGTTGCATCCACCAATGAGCCTCTTGATCAATACCAGGAACTTGTGAATCATCTGTCTTACTCAGTCAGGTAAATCAACATCCTGTCTTGATTCTTCATCCTCCAA
Source organism: Gynostemma pentaphyllum (assembly GCA_028015215.1). Classification (NCBI taxonomy): domain Eukaryota; kingdom Viridiplantae; phylum Streptophyta; class Magnoliopsida; order Cucurbitales; family Cucurbitaceae; genus Gynostemma; species Gynostemma pentaphyllum. Next base: position 44,182,479 of record CM051354.1, on the reverse strand, counting down.
ATGGGTCTAGATTTTGGTGCAACTGACCATATGCCAGGTAATCCTAAATTACATTCTACATTCAAACCACACACTTCTTCATCTCATGTTACTTTAGCAGATGGATCTACTTCCACTTTTATTGGATTCGGCCAAGCTAAACTTGTTTCTTCATTACCTTTGTATTCTGTTCTTAGCCTCCCTGATTTGTCTTTTAATTTGATATTTGTCAGTCAAGCTACTCGCTCATTAAATTGTTGTGTCTCATTCTTTCCCACTTATTGTTTGTTTCAGGATCTTACGACAAAGCAGATTATTGGTAAAGGACATGAGGCTAGCGGCCTCTACGTTCTTGATCCTCAGTTTTCCATTGCCTGTTCTGGAGTATCGTTTGCTTTTGATACTCATTGTTCGGTCATCCTCTTTTTGTTTTTAAGAAATTATGTCCTTAGTTTCAGCATTTGTCTTCTCTAGAGTGTGAGTCGTGTCAGTTTGCTAAACACCATCGTGTTAGCTATGGTCCTAGAGTCAATAAACGAGCAAGTGCTCCTTTTGAGTTAGTTCATTTAGATGTTTGGGGTCTATGTTCTGTTGCGTCTATAACCGGATTTTGATATTTTCTTACTTTTGTTGATGATTATTCTCGAATGACATGGCTATATTTAATGAAAATCGTTCCGAGTTATTTTCTCATTTTTTCGTTTTTTTGTTCCAAAATTCGAACCCAATTTAATCCTTTCGAGTTATTTTCTCGTTTTTGTTTCGAATGAGAATGCCCTGTGTGGTAATAAAATTCCACCTCAGTCTGAAGTATTCTGTTTCTCCTCCTCTCCCAACTTCTTTGCCAATGCCACCCTTTCCTCAAGTGTTTACCCGTCGTCCTCGTCCTGTACCAGATTTATGTCCGAATGCCACCGTTCAAGAAGCTTCGTTGTCAGATCCAGTGACAGGAGTTGATCTCCCTATTGCCCTTCGCAAGGGGAACGAACTTGTACGTATCCTGTTGCTTCTTTTGTGTCTTATAACAGTTTGTCTCCTTTGTGTTCTTTTATTGCATCTCTTGATTTCGTATCTTTACCTAATACTCTTCATGATGCTCTCTCTCGTCCTGGATGGCTTAGTGCCATGCTAGAGGAAATGTGGGCCTTGGAGGAAAATGGAACATGGACTTTGGTTGATTTACCTATTGGTAAGTAAGCTATTATGTGTAAGTGGCTTTTTGCTATCAAGGTTAACCTTGATGGGTCTATTGCTCGTTTGAAAGCTCGTCTTGTGGCTAAAGGGTATGCTCAGGTTTATGGGATTGATTACTTTGACACCTTCTTCTGTTGCCAAACTCACATTAGTGAGATGGTTTATTTCTCTGGTTGCTACATATGGTTGACCTTTGCACCAGTTAGATATCAAGAACGCTTTTCTTCATGGGATCTTCAAGAAGAGGTGTATATGGAGCAACCACCTGGTTTTGTTGCTCACCCGGGGGGGGGGCATGGGAAGGTTTGTTATTGAGAAAATCGTTGTATGGCTTGAAACAGAGCCCCCAAGCATGGTTTGGCAAATTTAGCTGGGTAGTTGAACAATTTGGCATGAAGAAAAGTACACCAGATCACTCTGTTTTTCATCAAAAGTCGGCACCTGGGATTATTTTGTTGGTTGTGTATGTAGATGACATTGTCATCACAGGAAGTTATAGTGCAAGTATTTTATCCCTCAAAACTTTCCTTCATAGTCAATTCCATACAAAGGACTTAGGGGCGTTAAAATATTTTCTGAATGTGGAAGTGACGAGAAGCGACAAAGGAATTTTCCTTTCTCAAAGGAAATACGTGCTGGATTTACTATTAGAAACTGGTAAATTGGGGGCGAAACCATGTAGCACCCCAATGAATCCTAATTTGCAGCTCACAAAAGATGGAGACTTATTTGAAGAACCTGAAAGATACCGGAGTTTTTTTTGGAAAACTTAATTACCTTACTGTAACTTGTCCAGACATCGCATATTCAGTTAGTACAGTGAGTCAGTATTTGTCCTCACCCACTATTGAACATTGGTATGCTGTTGAGCAGATTTTGTGTTATTTAAAAGGTGCCCTTGGACGAGGAATTTTATATGATAACCATGGACAGAGTAAGATTGAATGCTTCTCACATTCTGATTGGGCTGGGTGTAAGGAAGATCGGAGATCTACTTCTGGATATTGTGTTTTTGTTGGTGGTAATTTAATTTCATGGAAGAGTAAGAAGTAACATGTTGTATCACGATCTAGTGCTGAATCAGAATATAGAGCTATGGCACAATCAGTTTGTGAAGTGATGTGGATTCGTCAACTTCTTATCGAGTTAGGCTTCTGTGTCTTATGTCCAACGAAACTCTGGTGTGACAATCAAGCTGCTCTTCATATTGCTTCAAACCTCGTTTTTCATGAGCGTACTAAACACATTGAGGTTGATTGTCATTTTGTTTGAGAGAAGATACAATTAGGACTGATTTCTAACTGGATATGTGAAGACCGAAGAACAATTAGGCGACTTTTTTACAAAAGCTTTGAATGGACCACGTATTAACTATCTCTGTAACAAGCTGAGCATGGTTAACATATATGCTCCAGCTTGAAGGGAGTATTAGAAATATTATTAGGGTTTTTTATATTGTATAGTTAGTGGCCCAAGGCCCATTACTTCTAAGCTCGCTAGGTTAGACTCTAGTGTGTATATATATGTGTATGTGCTTAGTGAATCAATACGAATAACATTCTTTTCAACTCTCTAGTTTACAAGACCAAACCACTTGTAATGCTCAATGTTTGTAAAAATTTGGAGACTAAGGAGTCTGTGACACCGAAGGGCTCTAGTTTCAAAGGAATGAGGGAGATTAAAGGGTTATTTTCAAATGTGAATTATGAGAAGGGGAGGACCCAAGGTCTAGATGTTAATCTTCTCTTGGAATGTGAGAGGGGTTGGGGGGGGAAGAGAAGACTTGTTAAGGAGATAATCTGCAAGGTAAATCCAAGAATTGATGTTCTACAAGAAACTAAAAGATCTAATTGCCCAAGAGAGCTGATTTCAAGTATGTGGGAAGGTAGATTTATTGAGTGGGCGGAGGTTGAGGCGGTGGGTGCCTTTGGAGGAATTCTGATTATGTGGGACCTTAGAATTCTTTCTTCGATCAGGATCATAAAAGAAATTCTCTTTATCAATTATCTTCAAGGAATTGGATGGTAGCTCGTGGTGGCTTTCGTGTATTTATTGCACAACCTCAACGACGGGTAGGGATGATTTCTGGGATGAGATTGGAGATTAGTTTGGTGTGTGCGAGGGGATATGGTGCTTGGCCATAGATTTCAATGTGACTAGATTTGTGTCGGAAAAATCAAACGGAGGCTGTTTAACCAATTCGATGAGAACATTTAATAAGGTTATTGAGGATTGTGGACTTAGAGACCCACTGATATCAAATGAGAGATTTACGTGGTAAAATTTAAGGGAGAGGATTATTCTATACGGAGATTGGATAGATTTCTACTTTCTGAAGAATGGTTTGAAAATGGGACGAACAACCCAAGGCTAACTTTTGATAACTGGCCTTTGATTTTAGCGGTAGGGGAGATGAGATGCCCCCCCCCCTCTTTTCAGGTTTGAAAACATGTGGTTATAACACCCGGAGTTCAAAAAAGAGTGCTCTAATTGGTGGGGTGAAGGTGTGAGTGGAAAATGGGAAGGGTTGAAATTCATGAAGAAACAGAGAAACCTTAAACCAAAGTTGAAAGAGTGGTGCAAGGCATCCTTCGGGAACTTGAAAGACAAGAAAAAGGATATCATATAGAGATTAGAAGTTTTGGATAAGTTGGATGAAAATGGCGAGCTTCTAGCTCTAGGGAAAGTTGAAAGGGCCAAGTTAAAAGGAGAATTGGAAGAAACAGTTAGATGGGAGGATATGGCATGGAGACAAAGATAAAAAATATAATTGGTGAAAGAAGGAGATTGCAATTCTTCTTTCATTCATAGAATGGCTTCCCCTCAGGAAAGGCAAAAGTCATATCCCGTTCCTGGTTAAAGAGGACGGTTCCACCGTTCATAATGAGGAGGAGATGGTTAAAGAAGTGATTACTTACTATTCTGGTCTCTTTGCTTCTGGTGCTACCCCTTTCGTAAAGATTGAAGGGATTGATTGGCACCCATTTCGTCTGAAAGTCAATCCCTTGAGAGCATGCTCAAATTGGAGGAAATTAAGGAGGCTATCTTCAGCTACGATGGAAGCAAGGCTCCTATCCATCACAAGGCTGGATGACTTTTCAATGACATTCTTTCAAAATAATTGGGAAATGGTGAAAAATGATTTGGAAAAAGTTTTCAAGGAATTCTTTGAGAGGGTTATAATTGATGCTTCTTCTTACGAGATGTTTGTATGCCTAATCCCAAAGAAGGAGAGGGTGGAAAGCTTAAAAGATTATTGCCCCATCAATCTTGTTACAAGTTTCTATAAGATAATTGCCAAGGTGCTGGCTGGAAAATTAAAGAAAGTCCTCCCATCCATGATATCATCAAATCTTGGATGAGATCGTAATTTTTTTTTTTGAATAAAGCACCTCAAAGGCCATTTCATTAAAGTAATGAAAGAAGAAAGAAAAAGAAACAACAAAGTAAAACAATAAAGTGGCAAACAAAACCCAAAGCCACCAACCAAACTAAACCGTATCCCCAAAAAAATTCATACCCCGCACCGCCACCTAATTACAAGTATGCGGGCCAACTATTTATAATTAAACTTAAAGGGTAATTACAAAAAATTTTTGAGGTTGACACCCAAAAGGATGCATTTACATTTGCCAACTCCCAAACATATTCCCATGATCTACTTTCCTTCCTAAAAATCCTTCTATTCCTTTCCAACCAAATGCCCCAAGTAATAGCACAAAAGCCAGCTAGGTTTACTTTTCTGGATGAGATCGTAATTGCGAATGAGGCAATTGAGGATTACAAATTCAGGAAGAAGGAAGGAATCCTTTTTAAAATTGATTTTGAAAAAGCCTATGATCATGGATTGGAGTGTTCTTGATCTAAGTCATTATGAGAAAGGGGTTCGGATACAAGTTTAGAAGGTTGAACGAAAATTTAGAAGGTCAAATGAAGGTGCTCCCTTGCCAGAAAAGCTTACACCAGCGAGGGAACGAAACGGGATCAAAATAAAGACGATAAGAAAATTCAATAACAAGGCTCTTATACCATGTGAACCGAAAGCCTAATGATATATTGAATTAGGTTAAATTGTGTGGAGGTTAAATCGACTTATATAGAAAAGTAAACCTAGCTAGACTAGGAAACTAACTTAAACAAGGAAACTAAAAGATAAGGAAAATACCCTAATCTAAATAAGAAATATCATAAATATATATTCTAACAAGTGTCAACTTCCAAAACCTTTTGTAATTATCTGCTTGGTCGAATTATTAATAGTTGGTCGCATACTTGTAATTAGATGGCGGTGAAGGTTTTTTTTTTGGGTTTGGGGGTATATGGTACACCTTGATTTTTGGTGGCTTTTGTTTATTTACCACTTTATTTGTATTTTTACTTATTGCTTTCTTTCATTTGTTCAATGAAATGGCATGTGAGGTGTTTTTATAAAAAAATAAAAATAAAATAATTTCGGAAGTTTTTGCACACATTTCTTTGTCAGGTGTTCTCACCTTATGGTCTTGTCGAGGATATCTATATTGTGCGTGGTGAGCTGCAGCCAAAGCGCGGTGCGTAATTTTATCTGCTTTGTTAAGACTTAAGAAAGATCGTGATCCCTTTATAAGTCCATTGAACTTGTCATGGAAGGTTTTTTCATCAAATTTCTCAAGTTCCGTTTCAATTTACATCATAGATCCTGTCAGCCACATTTGTTCTGAATTTCATTCCTATATATATTTTGAAATTTATACACGGGATGGAATTATTACAAGACCAAAAAACTTTATTTAGGTGCATAAGGTACCTAGTTGTTTCAACTTGCAATCGATAATTTGAAGCATACTATTTGTGACATTTAACATCAGCATGTAATGTAATGCCTTGGAGGATTAGGCTCTGAACATTTTCTCCTGATTGCAACAATAGTTATAAGTTTTGTATTTATCTCTCAATTTATGCTTCTGATTTCAATGTTCATGCTCGTTTGAAGGATGTGCATTTGTGAAGTACTCAAATAGCGATATGGCATTGGCAGCAATCAAAGCATTGAATGGAAATATTACGATGCGAGTAGGTCTTATCTAATATATCTGTTTATACTCTCTCTCTCTCTCTCTCACCCTGAATTACACTGCTAAGGGCAATATTAATTTCTTGTTTCTACCTCACTTAGGGTTGTGATCAGCCATTGATTGTTCGTTTTGCAGCCCCTAAGAAACCCAGGATTGGTGAACAAAGGTTCAGCCTTAATACATTACTTTCTTATACATGTATCAATTATCAAGAAGTATGCTTTCTTGTTATTGATTTTTTCGTCTATCATTACTATGAGAATGTAAACATTGTTTTTGCAAAAGATTGTTATTTTTTTTTCCTGACAATTGGTGAGGGGGAGGGGGTTGTGATCAGTCACTGATGGTTCATTTTAATCTTGCTTTTAGCTCCCCTGATAACTGAGTATTTAAACCCAATTTGTGTAGTACAATCAAAGGCTATTTGTATAGGCTAATGAGAGTACGAATCAAACGAGTGAGGAAGTAAAAATGGGGATGAAAGTTCACTGCTCCTTGTAACTTTCTCTCTCTCAAACAGAAAATTATTTTCTTATAAAAATGGAAATATGGGGACTGAATAAGTTGGGCACCAATGACTTGATGTCATGCTGCTACTAATTACTTCCCCTGGTTCTTATTAGTTATTATAAAGTGATGGCCTCAATAGATTGATGTCCTTTGTGGCTCATGCAACAAATCTCTCTCTTCATATATGAAAATAGAGAAGGATGTGAAGATAATAACTTTTCAACAAATTTGCGGTCTTTATGGTACTTCTACTGTGATGTGAGCTTACAATCATTGCATATGACGGGCTTATTTTTGTCCTAAAATAAGTTAAATATTAGGCCATGACGTTCAACTCACCTTTAAATAAAGAGTGAATTTAAGGTTTTGGGGCGGGAAGGATCCAATAAACAATCTATTGTTTTCTTAGAATGACCTATAGGGTTCAAGAGTCCGATTACTATTAGTATTTTTAAAGAGGACACTTCAATTTGGTCTGTCTGTTTGAGTCGTGTCTCAATATTGTGTTGTAACTAGCCATATCTAGGCTTGTAGAGTGTATTGCATCATGTGTCAGAAAAAAACAGTTTGATCTCAGGTAATTGTTTGTGCTTCTGTGTCAGAAAACAGTTTGAAAACGGGATGAACATTCAGCAATACATGAACCCAAGGATTACTTCAGATCACTGGCCTCTAATTTTAGCTGTGGGTGAGATGAGGTGGCCCCCCCCCCTTTCAGGCTTGAAAACATGTGGTTATCCCACCCGGAGTTTAAAAGAGAGTGTTCTAATTGGTGGGTGGTGGGGTGAGTGGAAAATTGGAAGGGTTGACATTCCAGAAGAAACTGAGAAATCGAAAACCAAAGTTGAAGGAGTGGAGCAAGGCTTCTCTCAGGAATTTGAAAGACAAGAAAAAGGATATTATCGATAGATTGGAACTTTTGGATAAGTTGGATGAAAATGGGAACCTTTCAACTGAAGGTAGAGTGGAAAGAGCTAAGTTAATTGGAGATCTAGAAGAAACAATTAGATGGGAGGACATGGTCTGGAGACAAAGATCAAAAGTTAAATGGGTGAAAGAAGGTGACTGCAATTCTTCTTTCTTTCATAGATTGGCTTCCCTCTGGGAAAGAAAAATTCATATCCCGTTTTTGGTTAAAGAGGACGGATCCACGATTATTAATGAGGAGATTGTTAAAGAAGTGATCACTTACTATTCCTTTCTTTATGCTTCTGGCTATGCCCCATTGCAAAGATTGAAGGGATTGATTGGCACCCCATTAGTTTGGCTGAAAGTCAATCCCTTGAGTGCCCATTAAATTAGGTATGCAGTCTTTAGTTGTGATGGAAACAAGGCTCTCGTATGGTTTCACAATGGCATTTTTTCAAATAATTGGGAAACGTTGGGATGATTTGGAAAAGGTTTTCAAGGAATTTTTTTGAAAGGGGTATAATTGAGCTTCATCAAAATAGACTTTTGTTTGCCTAATCCTAAAGAGGGAGAGATGGAAAGTTTAAAAGACTTTCGCCCCATCAGTCTTGTAACAAGTCTCTATAAGCTAATTTCCAAAGTGCTGGCTGGAAGATAAAGAAAGTTCTCCCATCCACGATTTCACCTAATCAAGGGGTTTTTGTTGAAGGAAGACTAATTCTTGATGAAATCCTTATTGTGAATGAGGCAATTGAGGAGTACAGATTCAAGAAGAGAGAGGGAATCCTTTTTAAGATTGATTTTGAAAAAGCCTATGATCGTGTGGATTGGAGCTTTCTTGATCAAGTCATTATGAGAAAGGGGTTTGAGTACAAGGGGAGATCGTGGATGTGGTCTTGAACAAGACCGGTGAACAAGACCGATGAACTACTGTTTTTTAATCAATGGAAAACCAAGAGGGAAAGTTTTTGCCACTAATGGGATTAGGTAAGGTGATTCATTATTACCGTTCCTCTTCACGTTAGTTGTTGACATCTTACGTAGACTCTTTGAACGTGGGTCGGAAGGAGGTGTGATTGATGGCTCTCAAATTGGGAAAGATAAAGTTCTGCTTACCCACTTTTCACTTCGCTGACTTTACTTTGATTTTTTGCTCTGGGAAAGCGGTGTCTTTTCAAAATTTCTTGGACATTATTCAGTTTTTTGAATGGAGTTCTGGTTTGAAAATAAATTGAGTAAAATATTCATGGACGAGCTTGGAATTGGAAGAAGAAAAATTAACATCCTTGAAAGGAAAAGTGGGATGCAAGATTGAGAAATTGCTTTTCAATTACCTTGGTGGGGGACTAGAAAAATAACAATTTCTGGGAACCGGTAATTGAGAAGGTGTCAAAAAGATTATCATCATGGAAAAAAAGATATTTCTCAAAGGGTGGGTGGCTCACACTTAATTCAATCGGTCTTGTCTGGAATCCCAACTTATTTTATTCCGACAAGTGGGATTTGGAGAGGCTTATGAGATATTTTCTCTGGGAAGGGTCAGGTGAAGGAAGGGGGAAGATGGTCTCACAGCCTTTGAAGGGGGGAGGGCTTGGTATTGGAAATCTGGATAGGAAAAATGTGGCTTTACTTGTAAAATGGCCATGGAGATTTCCAACCGAAAGGTTATGCATAAAATTATTGCAAGGAAACATAGGATCCATTCAAATGGATGAGATACTAAAATAGTGATCAGAGGTACTACTAGAAATCTATGAAAGGATATATCCAAATGCTATACCCTGTTTCTTAACTGTGTAAATTGGAAGGTTGGGGACGGGAACCAGATTCGTTTTTGGGAGGATGCTTGGTTAGGTGAGGGTGCATTTCAAGATCTATATCTTTTGTTATACTCTTTTAACACTAATAAAAAAATCACCAATATCAAATTTCATTCAGAGAGGGAGGACAAGTGTGAACTTCAATTTTCATTATCGTAGATTGATTAGGGATAGGGAATTGACTTCCATTGTTGAAAACCTTGAGGGTGTTATGGTGAGAGAAGGATTCGGTGATAGTAGATTGTGGTCCTTAAACTCTTCTAACTTGTTTTCATGTCATTCCTTCTCTGAGTTTAACCCCCCTTCTTCCCCATTTTTTGCTCCTCACCCACCTTCTCTAAACTTTAGAAGGTGAAGATCCCAGAGAAAGTTAAATTCTTCATTTGGTCTGTGGCATTGGGAAAGATCAACACTTTTGAGTTTCTCCAGCGATCTTCACCCTTCACCCTTCACCGTTAATCCCAATTGGTGTAGTCTATGCAATCATGAATTAGAAGATCTAAATCACATCATGTGGAAGTGCGAGTTCTTAAGGCTTATTGGCAAAGATTTTTCCAAACTTTTGAATTATCATGGGTGGATAATGAATCATTTAGCCAATAAGGGAATTGCTTATGGGTCGCGGGCGTTTGTGCAATCGCGTGGGGGATATGGCTTGAAAGAAATAGAAGGATCTTTAGGGACGTTGCTTGATCCTGGGATTATGTTTGGGAGTTGGCACATGGTAAATGCTTCCTTTTGGGCATCAACTTCCAAAATCTTTTGAAATTATTCTCTTGGTCGAATTATTAATAGTTGGCCCGCATATTTGTAATTAAGTGGCGGTGCAGGTGTTTTGTGGGTTTGGGATATATGTTATACCGTGTTTTTTGGTGGTTTTTGTTTTAGTTCGGCCACTTTTATATTGTATTTTATTTATTGCTTTCTCTCATTTGATCAATAAAATGGCCTTATGAGGTGTTTTTATTAAAAAAAAAAAAAAAACTGTTTGTGCTTCTTAAATCATATGGTTAGTTGGCATGGTGATAAAACTTTTAGGAAAGTTGGATGGGTAGCTTCATTTTCTAAAGTATTTGCAAATATGTATGTTTCCAATAGTAATGGTAAATATAATATATATATATATATATATATTTTTTTTAAATCAAATGATTTTGATAGTAGTAATCATTTACTTTTTGCGATGATGAATGATTTATATTATCGATGATTGGCTTAAATATTGATGGATAATAATCATAGTAATCACCGTGTCCTACTTTTTGCCTTATTTGTAATTTTTCTTAGGTGCTGTGCTGTTTTTGTTATATTTTATCTTAGTTTTGTTAGATATGTAATCATCCATTTTTTCTCTTATTTCTTGTCAGTCATCCAAAAAAAGAAAATGAAAACTTTTTAGTTGTGTGGATCGCTTGACTGTAAAATTTCTCTTTCTGTGCACAGAAGCAGCAACGTACTGGGCAGCCCAAATTTCGGTCCTCAACTTTTTAGGTAGAATGTGTATTTATCTTTCCCTCTTCTCTATAATTTATGGTAATTAATTGTTATTTAATTTATTGATTCAACCTTTTATAGACCTGAACCCCCTCTTGGAGGTTCCATGGGAGGATGTTTTCCCAACAACTCGTATCCCGTACATCAAAATTCTGTAAGTTTAGGACCACCACGGAATGCTTCCCATATGGCATGCCAGGCACATTTGGTTCCTAATACCATGCAGCGACCATGTCCTCCAATACAAGAAGCCTCATCTTCGTCTGCTCGAATGTCATTGCAACCGACTAGAACAACTCAGCAAGTTTGTCAGCCTACACAGACTGATTTTTCTAAGATGCAGAATCAGCTACTCGGTCAACAGCCTAGGGTAGCACATCAGCAGCAGAGTTCAGAGGTTAATGAAAATATGGTATGAAAGGGATCTGAATTGTTGAATCCTTGTGAAATTACATTTCAAAACAAATCTGTGCTAGAATTGACGTCCCAATTTTTTTTTTAAGAGCAATAAAACCAAACACAAATGTTCTGAGTGGTTCTTTATATGAAGTGCATTCATATTCCACTTTGCCTCATATTTTCCTTGGATAAGAAACGTGATGCAAGGAAATTATTAGGAACTCTTAGCGAACTGTAGTTTTTCTTTGCAATTTTCTACCTACCTTAAAAGTGGATACTCATATAACTCATAATGAGGGTGAACTACTTTTAAAAAATTGGTGCATGAAATTTATTCAGGGAGTCCTGCTCCTATAACTCCCAAAAGGGAGGTTGGGCATTCTATGATCTCATTGGAAACCATATAAAGACAATTTCTATTTAATATAGCGATTTGGGCAAGTATTTTACGATTAAGAAGCAACTGCTTCTTGTAGAGATTGTGGATCTTTCATTGTAACCCCATGTTGACCTTGTCACAAGTCCAAATCACATGTTCGACTCTTCATAAGAACGACTGCATCAGTGCAATCATTAAATACACCCCGGACCGTAACATTTTGCACCCTTCAAAGGATGATCTTGCTAGTAGGACTGATCCCTTTTGTAAAACTTTTATCATATGTTGTGACCCGTCCATGATACTCTTCTTTTAGATTCTAGGGACTTGAGTCATTGATAAATAATTCTCTCTAAAGCTGGTGCTTGAATTCCCAGTTGATGCCCTAATACTCTGTGATTTGAAGCCTTGTTATATATTTATATGTATTTTTTGCATTTTTTCTTTGATTTTTAAATTTGGTTGTGATACTCAACTGCTTGTGCCGACAGTTAGCAAAGTGGTTATATAGCATAGATTTTTTTTGGCAACTCGTGTTCGGTTCATTCTCTTTGATTCTTAATCTGCTGTGTTGAATTTTGGCCATGTAAATGAATTTTCATTTAAACCTACTCTGCAGCCTCCTCATACAGGACATAGTCTTGAGACCTTTAATGGAGCGCCCAACTCATCTGCTGTGCCTTCAAGTTCTCAGATGGAAGTTTCGGAGTGTGACTGGAGTGAACACACCTGCCCTGACGGTCACAAGTACTACTATAATTGTGTCTCCTGTGAGAGTTTGGTAAGCTATATGTCTTCATCCGTCTTTCTTGCTACAATTTTCCTGATCTCTGTGGTATAATTACTAGCTATGATTAAAAAAAACTTTGAAAATTGGTTCTTAGTGGGAGAAACCAGAGGAGTATGTGTTGTTTGAACAACAATTAAAGCAGGAAAAGCTTCAAAACCCAGGTCATCAGCTTCATTCCTCAACAGCAGTTCTTTCTTCTCCAGAAGTGTTGCCTGAGACAAATATCTCGTGTCAAAAACTGGAAGTCCACCAATCTTCCTCAGTTGTACCAGTTAGTATCTGTATACACGCACATATAACTTACACGTGAACACATTATCTTTTTCCAGTAATATTTTATTGACTATGTGATTTTAACATTAATCAACTATGTATGACAGAGCTTGAAAATTCTAGTTCAGGAATTCAGCTCTCACTAATCCTTTAACATGCCGAACTTTTGCAGGAAGTGGATTGTATCCGGCTTCAATCAAAAGCAAGTCCTGTTGTTAGTCCAACCTGTGTTTAATAGTGTTCTTCAAGTTATTAGAAATATTTTCAAGTTTATCCCGGTAGAGCTAACGTTGAATGTTTGGTGTTCAGTCCTAACTAGACCTGCAAACACTTGTTGTATATATGAAAGGATAGCCTAAGCTTGCACCTCCATGGAATTGCACTTCTGGAAGAGAATTAGGTATGCTATGATTACTTGGGATTTGTAGCTTTAACACTTTTTTCAGTTATTCAATACCTTCAATTCTCTCTCTCTCTCTCTCTCTCTCTCTCTCTCTCTCTCTCTCTCTCTCTCTCTATTTTGTGAGTTTTATGTGTATTTTGCAATTTTATTGGAATTAGGTTTGGGTTGATTTAGAAATATTAGAAACTCCAAGGTAATATTGTAGAATTATTTTCCTGGAATTGCAGCTCTGATGAGTATTTAGACTTGAGAACTTCAATTCCAACACTCCCTAATGCGTTCACTTAGTGAAGTTACATTTTGTCGAGTGGCGGAAAGGGTGACTTATCTGTGAACAAAAAATCAAACTTTGATGCCATGAAAGAGTATTTATCAACTATTAATTGTTTGATGTATTAAATTAGTTTTGAAAATTCTGACATTCTAATAATATTGAAATTTATTTGCAGGTAAAATACATTTTAGACTTTGTAGTTTGCATCTAATATCTATTAGTTCCTATTCCTAATATGTAAGTAGTCTATTTAGTCTATGGTATAAAAACTGATAGTTTAGTCCCCAATGTTTTGACTATTACATTCAGTCTCTTTTATTAAATGACTTAATAGTTTCAGTTAAGTTGTTGAAAACACTAATTATTTATGGTTAGATTATACTTTTTGTATGGATATTTTTTTAAATAACAAATGTTTCGAAATTTTTACCCTTTTTTAAAGGTATGTGTGGGTTGGGTTTGCATTTCGGGTGAGGGAGGTAAAAATATCAAATTGTAAATATTTTTTAAAACTTTAATTATTTTTGAAAATATTAATCTATAAAATGCTATTTTCCCATAATTGACATTTGTTATATTATTATTAAAAAAATTGAACCTTATCGGTTCTCATCCTTCATTCTTTTCTCTCTTCTAAAAAATTGAACACCATATCATGGCTCCTCCTATTAAACCCACACCTCATGGTTCTCTCGGTTCGTCGAAGAGATGAAATTCCAGGTGTTCCTCGAAGCCTTTAAAAACCCGGATATCGCCATTGAAACAATGAATACTCAGATGACAAAGAAAGAAGCTAATAGTTACAGACAAATAACTCCATCTGTGAAAAATAAATGGAAGGGAAATTTGTAATGACATTCTCATTATTTTTCAATGACAGAGGCTCCCCTTCCAACCTGCTTTTTTTTACCACTCTCATTGTCATTTGTGAATTTCTAAGTTGGAGGAGATTAATTTTATTAAAAACGTAGGTTTCTTATGTAAATTATAGGGATTAAATAGACATTAGAAATAAATTATAGGGATTAAAAGTGTATTTTGTATTATAAATGTCCTAGTATCAAAATTAAATATTAAATTATCATGTTAATTATAATAAGATTGAAAGTTATTGATACATTACATCAATTTGAAATAAATTGATATGTTATTTAGTTTGGATCAAATTGCTTAAAGGTTGAATTCTAAAAGGGATTAATTTTATTTAATTTGAATTAACTTAATTGATATATTGAAAAATATCGCATCTGATTTATTATTATTTTTTGAATTAGACTGTTTAGTAATCTTGTGCATTTATTGCTCTTAAATTTTTTAAAACTAATATTATGTAGAGAGAGATATTTTTTGACTAGTTACTTATATACTACGTTACTAAATACTTTTTTTAAAAAAAAAATTAATACTTAGAAAAAAGTTATTTGGAACAATAAAATATCTTTTTAAATAATCCTTCAAAATAAATAATAGAAATGTCTTTAATATCTTAGCATAGAAAACAATCCTAACAGACACTCAATTAAATTAACACAACATTCTTCTCCTGATGAAAAAAAAAAAAATTGGAATTGTTATTTGAATTGCATACCGATCAAATCCAAAAGAAAAATAATAATAAAAATAAATCTGGAGCTTGAAAATCTAGCCTAGTAATTAATGTAATTTTGTCTTTCACTTTTAGCTTTCTTTTCACCCTCCTTTTTAGGCTAAATTTATGGTTTTTGATTTGCAGTACAGTATTGACAGTAAGAAGAATATTCTTTCTTTTTGCATGCAAATGTACCAAATCCCAAAATATTTATTCCCAAACATGACATAATCCCACCCCCCCAATCTTTGATCATAGACACCCCATTTTAGACCACTGCTGCTTTTTCATCACAATTTCAATGCTAAGCTCCAAATAAATTGTCTCAATGTTCTATTTTTTAAATGTTATATCGAATTCGAGTGAGAAAATATTCGAACCTTCGAAAATATTGATATCGAACCTGTTCAATTATGTTCAAATATGATACTATATATTCAATTATAGATAATTTCGATTCCAGCATTTTTTTCAATTACAAATATAATGTTTTTAGAAAATAATTGTGAATAAAATAAATATTCGAACCTTCGAGAATATCGATATCGAACCTGTTCAATTATGTTCAAATTTGATACTATATATTCAATTTTAGATAATTACGATTCCAACTTTTTTTTAATTGCAAATATAATATTTTTAGAAAATAATTATGAATAAAATAATTTTTCTATAATATTTATAATATCTCATTTTTATTGAATACGTCAATCAATATTATTACATAAAGTGATTACTGTATATCACAGCCCACCACTAATTTATTATAATCAATCAATGAGAAAATTTATTTTTTAAAAATAATATATTTATAAAAACGATCAAATTATATATATTATTATTATTGTAAATTTTAAACACCCATAAATTAATTTTTCTTCTTCCATTATATCTGCATATTCTCTCTCATATGTCTCCATCATTCATTGAACCAAACCCACAAAGAGGGGATATAGCAAAGCTTGTAAACTAAGGCATTAAAATTGACAGGCCTACATTGATCACTCAATAGCTGTAGAGATATTCTTTCTTTATTATTATTAATACCCAAATCAAACTCCCTTTCATATTTTCTTTCTTACCAAACAGATTTTGTGAGAAAAAAATTAATAAAAAAAAAGAGATTTAATCCTACAATTCTATTTAAACATTTTATTGGTTTTAATTGGTTATTATTATATTTCAAATAATAACTCTTCATTCGCTCAAAAAAAAAAAAATAACTCCTCATATTTATTTAATTAAACATAATATTGATACCTACTACTCATATATAAAGTTCCTAATTAAGTGATTTATAATCAGCCACATAGAGATCAAATTAACCATCCATTTTTTCTTTTTTTATAGGTTAGCAACCTTTCCCTACTTAGCTAAACACCCTAAAAAGTCTTTTTCCTGGTTTAGTATATCTCATATTTTATTAATAGAATAATAATTATATGGTTTTTGAAATGAATATACGAGGCACGCTGATGTGTATTTTATTTAATAAAAATGAAACATATAGAAAAATCAGGAGAACTCGTACCGAGATATTTATTTATTATTTTATTTATTTAAATTAATTTCAAGCAATAAATGCAGAGACTACCAATGAAACAAAAACAAAGATATGGGACAAAGGAGAGGTCAGAAAATCAATTAATAGTGGGAAGGAAACTCACTTTGGCACTTTCTATAGAGTCATAAATTCTCTCTACATTTAAAGAACCATTCTTTTCCTTCTTATTGTCACACTTTCCTTAAAAACAAGCAAGAACCCACTGTCCAAATGGAGAAAAAAATAAGAGAAAAATTATAATCATCTTATTTTTCTGTATTTTCATTAAAAAAAACATAATTATTTGGTAATCAATTTACTTTTTCCGGTTACAAATTTTTATAAAAAACAAAAAAACAAAATCCATAGATTACAAACTTAAAACCAATATTTTTATAAATTCAAAAACCGAAAACCCAATTAGTTTTAATTAATTTCATTTTACAAAAATTAAAAAACAAAAACTCGAGAACAGAAATGATTATCAAACGAGACTTACAGGCCAAGATTTTCATTCAGAAAATTTAACTACATTAAATTAACTGATGATGTTTGCTCTAAAAAACTAAAACATTTTCCTATTAACACAAGTCAGTTCATCAAAATGGTTCCAATATATTCCATTTCCATCTCCATTACTTTAATAAAATATATATATATATATAATTAATTATAATATAATCTAGTCCTGTTTGAGCATGTGAGGAGGGACAACATCTTGAAGCAGCCCATTGTCTGAAAGAAAAGCCGTATTCTTGTTGCAAAACCATCTCTTCTCTTGAATCAAACCACCCCCATTCTCTTGTTCACATTCCAAATTACTACTACTCAAATATTGTTGGTTAAAGGTTTGGTTTTGGAACATGTAGTTGTAATTCGATGGCAGCTGTATAACTCCGGACGAACCCGAAGGAACGGCCGCGACGAGGGACGAGCGAGTCAGGACCGGGCTTGGATGAGTGTGTTGTCCTTCGTAGGTTGTCACTACAATGCTTGGATCAGTATAGGATCGTTCTACTCGTTTCTTTACATTACAAGCTGCACTAGTGCAACGATAATAGCTCCTGAAAAACACACAAAATGGGAAATTTTTCGACTTTTTATCGAGACTGAACCGCAGTATAGTTCGATTTAACGTTAAAAGTGAGTGAAAATTGATAACAATACCTAGGAAAAGGGCTGTTTTTGACAGCTTTTTGGCCGTATTTTCTCCATCTATAACCATCTTCAAGATGATCAACCTCGCTCTTTGTCATGAATGCGAATCTTGGTTCTCTCTGTCTCTTCTGATTATTTGTCTTCTTTGCCTTCAATCTTATCCCACCAAATAAATAAATAAATTCCCACATTAAAAGAGAAAAAAAATTTAAATGATGAACTTGTGATATTTTGGGACCCATTAATTTAACACCCTAATATTAATTTAAGCTACCACCCTTTATTATTATTATTATAAAAAAAATATTTGTTTTGGGTTATCTTCTTCAATGATTACTCAACTTGAATCACAAATTACTTAAAAAAAAAAAAAAATCCAATTTCATTATGGATTAAAAGAATTGAAAATTCATATCAAACTCAAAAAAGAAAAATTAAAAAAAAAAAAAACTGACTGTGTTTTGGGCTTTGGTTGTAGTTCTTCTTCTTCTTCTTTGAGTTGAAACTGATCATCATTGAGAGCTTCACTGGAAGCTGAAGAGATAGAGGAGGAGTTAGGGGTGGCCGGCTGATCGACGGCGGCGGATGAGACGGTGGCCTGAATTGAAGATGAAAAATGAGAGAAATCATGAACCCCAAGAAGCTCCATAAACCCTAAATTAAAGGATTTTTCAGTATCGTAGAAATCAAAGATCTCTGAAAATGGATTATTATTATATTCTTCTATCTTTATCTTCTTCTCTTCTTCCATAGCTATAAAAACTTCAAAACTCAAATACTTGGATTTTTCTCTCTTTCTTCATAAAAAAAAATGGAGAGAGAAAGGGAGAGAGAGAGAGGTTTTTGAAGGAAAATGGGAGTTGGGTTTCTTGGAGACAGTGTTTTTTTGGAGTTTGATAATGAGACATGACCGGCTTTTGTAGGTCATCATTTTGTTTGGATCGCACACATGTTTTTTTTCCACACATATTTCACGTTTATGTTTTTGGTTAAGTTGAAAAAAAAGAGGAATTACTCTATTAGTAGAAAAAATATGTTTAATTATTAGGCAATATGTAAAAGACACCCGAGTGGTTTTGGCCAAAGACAAACATACTTCTTGTAGTTTGAAAATGAGTATTTATACCCCCTATAATTTTAAAATTGTGCAAATTGACCATTTCCCTTTACACCGTTGATTTTCTTTTAGTTATAACTTTTTCGTTTGAACTCCGATTTAGATGATTCAAGATGTTATGGAATCATCATTTCGAGCTCTACGTTGTAGTCACTTAAATAAATTTAAAAATAATCAGTGTATAAAATAGTTATCATCATCAAAATATTCGATCGGGTTGAAATCGTAAACACTTTTATATACTGATGATCATTTAGAAATTTTTGGTGACTAGAACGTAGAGCTTGAAACGATGATTCGTAACATCTTGAATCATTTAAATCGGAGTTCAAACGAAAAATTTATGACTAAAAGAAAATCAACGGCGTAGAAGGGAGTGATCAATTTGCACAGTTTTGAAATATAGGGGGTATAAATATTCATTTTCAAACTACAGGGGGTGTGTTTGTCTTTAGCCAAAACTACAGGGGTGTCTTTTTCATTTTGCCCTTAATTATTTATTAAAATAATATACTACTTCTTGTTCACTATATAACTGAACTCACTGAACCGTTTATTTTTAATATTTATTATTTTAAAATTTGAATTGTATGATTATCATTTAAATGAGTTTTTAAGAACTAACACTTTCATTTACTAAATTCATAATCAGGTCATTAAAATAACATATTTATTTTACTTCACTAAATTATTGAACTAGCTCAATAAATTAGTAAAATGATATTTAAGTATATAATTAAAGAGTTTTTTCTTTTTAAATTGTATTCTATGAATTGATATTTTCAAAAATAGAAATTGTTTTTCTTCCTCGGCTTAAAGAAAAACGTGGAACCTCAACCCACACATGCTTTAATAAAAATGTCATTTTTGAAAATTTTCAAAAACTTTGTAAACAAGATATGTCATTTACAAATTTTCAAAAAGTTTGTAATTTTTAAAAATATCATTTCCTATTTTTTAAAATAGATATTCAAAAAGTGATACCTAGTGAAATTTCTCATAATTGACATAAATGAAAATACATATCTAAAATTTGTTATTTGAAATAACGTCTATAAACTAGATCTTCGGAGTTAGAAGTTTGTTTAATGGGAAAAGATTACATTGAAAAGTTTTTTTTTTAATAAATAAAAGAGAAATAAAGTATTAAAAAATTAAAGAAAATATATTTAAAATATCAATTTTATAATTGTATATATTATTATGCAATAAAAATAGTCATTTACTTAAAATACTTCTAAAATAAATTTCTAAAAAGTAACGTCTATATAAGACTATTAAAATTAAATTAATGAATAAAACAAACACAAATACAATCTAACAAATAAGTCTAAAGTAAATATGAGTCATTTCACCGGCAACCGGCCGATATCGGTAGTGTGAACACGTTTTTTAGATAGCACCTTACACGTGTGATCCTTAAGACTCAAATTGGCTAATAAAGGTTTCGCACGTGCGTCTAGATTCATAAGAGTTTATTATTAATCACTCACTTTTTGTAATTTTGTTCCCTCTCCTATTTTCACTTTTTTAAATTAAAGAAAAAAAAAGGAAAAAAATTTCCCACTTTTTTTATTTAACTTTAGTAAGCTTTCAAAATGCGTTCACACTCTAATCTAGCCAAAGCCAAATTTCTAAAACAACGTACAAAGGGAATATATTTACAAACTTTTTTTTTTGTGATTTATTATATTCTTTTTATACTTGAAATGATCTTTGAAAATTTAAAAATTATTCAACTTAGAAAGAAAAAAATTTATTCCATTTTTTTGTGCTATTGAGTTCATTACGTTCTAATTAGAAAGAAAAATAATTCGAAATAAAATTTCATCAATATTAACATAGATGATATATACAATATTAATATAACGAAAATATGATTTTTAGAAACTCTTTTGATGTTTCAAAATTAACTTTTTTTTTCTTTAAATAAAAAATAGTTTCCAAACTTTTAAAGTGTGTTTGACGAGATTAATTCCTTTAAAATAACTTTCAAACAAAAAATTTAATAAAATAAAAAATATTCTTACTTTAGTTATTTTCTAAAATAACTGTTTATTTATATTTTTTTAGGGGTTCTAATGAAACGGACATTCCGTAGCTTGTCAAATGAGAATTTTATTTTCTATTATATTATTAAAAGTTTATTTAGATACTATTGTCAAAATTATTTTTTTTGTTTTTTTCCCTAAATAATTAAAAACAAATAAATAGCCAGATTTTTTTTTCAATATTTAGAGTAATTATTAAAAAAAATCCATGATTTTATAGGAAAAAGTCATATGTAAAACAAAATAAAAGAAAATAATGTTTTACAAAGCTAATTTAAAAAAATAAAAATCTAAACAGAGCCCAATTTTCCCTATCTTATATAAAAAAAAAAAAAGACTTTGGAAATATTATATATGAACACATTATAAATATTTGCCAACTGCAATACGTTTTAATATCCAAAGCTTTCGCTTGTATACAAAAATCACAGAATAAATTAATTAATGTTCTAATTATTATTATTTATTTATTTTTTATTTTTTTATCATTGTAAGAAATTTCAAAGTCATTTCCTTTTGAAAACTAGCCAGCAAGTTCTCTATATCATTTTCATTCTTGCACAAAAATAAGGTAATACATGGAATATATTCCCACCTTTGACTGATCCAAAAACATGGATGAAATTGGGAAAAGTAGGATACATTAATTAGGTATATGTGCTTTCTTTATATGTACATATACATATTTATGAAAGATTATTTATTTATTATTGAATTGGGAACCTTTTTGTGCTTTTGTTTGAATCAACCTATTAAATTAAAATAGGAACATTTCAATTATCTATAGTTTAGAACATAGTTCGTAAATATTTAATTTGCCATATAATTGTAAGAACAAAATATTTAATTTGCTTTTTTTTTTTTTATATTACATTAAATTAGAGGAATAAAAACTCGAACGTTCAAGGAGAAAGAAACAAGTGTCTAACCATTTAAATTATGCTCGTATTGACATATTTAATTTGCTCCATAGTTCTAAAAAAACATATGAACCTTAAAATTAGAAGAGATAGGACAAATAGGGCCAAATTATACGTTTCATCTTTATATTTTTCAAACTTTTATTTTAGTTTCTACATTATATCATTTGTGTCAATTTAATCTCAATATTTATTTTACTTCATATAATTTATATCCTTACAATCATTAGTATTTAGTGATATTTTTTACCAAAAAAAAAATTAACATTATAAATCTAAGGTAATTTTATGAATGATAAATATTATTAATGAATAGTTGAAATATTTTATTAAGTTTATATCTAATTTCATCAAAATTAGCATAATTGATTATGATAGAGACTCATATTGATTTTCTCTATATATTTTACTCATTTTTACTCTATAGTCTAAAGGTGTACAAGATGTGTGGTGCACTTTTAGTTATGATTAATTACATAATTATAGTATAATAGGTGTGGTATACTTGGTGCATTTTTTTTTAATTTACTTCTTAAGAGATGAGGGATTAAACATTTATATCTTATCATTACACTAAAACTCAATTCATTTATAATTATAGGTATTAAATTGATATAAATAGTATATATATATTTTGTAAACGAGAAATAGGAAAAGAAAAGTGATGAAGGAAAAAAAAAGCACAATGATGAGAGTTAGGATGCACGTGGGGGTGTAAGAGGCCCAAAGCTCTATCATGCTGACATAGCTTTCGTGTAACTCTCCTTGCATGCTTCAAATTATTATGTTTCCTTTCCCTTTTCTTCTCCTCTTTTTTCTTTTTAATTCCCTTGTTTTTTCAAAGGCTATTTTCAAATAATAATAAGGAGATATTAATAACAAAAATATTAGTGACGCCATTTTTATTATGAATATGATCAAAACCACCACTGGTAAATTTAAATACAATATGAAAAGTCTTAAATCATGCAATTTCTAAGGAAAATTATGAAACCCCTTAAATTATACAAGATTTAAGAAAGATTAAAAACTAAAAAATTAGGGGGGAAATCAAATAAAACCATAACCTTTTGGGGTGTATCAATTTAAACCTTGACCTTTCAATTGTATAGAAAAAACCCTTAAACTTCTTAAATTATTGCACAGCCTACCACTAGAGAAATTATTGAGTCAACGGAGTAAACAAAACGAATTTACTGTTATTTTTTACGCGTTGAGAAATATATAAGTTAATTTCCATTATTTTTTATGCAAACTTCTATATGAAAAATCTATATTAATGCTTTTGTTTTTGTCACAATATTACGCATATGACGTATTACAATAATTATTAGCATATAAAAAATATATTAGAATATTTTATTTTAACTAATATAAAAATGTAAGATATCAATTCCATTCGTTTTTTTATATCATCCATTGACACTACAAGATAATAGCACTTTAGCGAATGAAAATTAGAGACGGAAAGGTCACATTTTGTCGCTAAGTGCTAATTAGTGACGAAATTAACGACGACAGGACCTGTCGTTATTTTAGACATCGCAGATAGTACCGACGAATTGCATCGTTCATTAGCGATGTAACAATTTTCCATCGCTATAAAATGTTGACCAAAATATGAACAACGCAATGTGTCGCCTGGTTAAGTCAAAGTAAAACTTTGACTTTAACGACAAAATGTGTCGTTAATATAAATTGTTTTAAGAAATTGTATAGCGACGCACATAGTCGTTGGTGTAGGGACCAAATGCATCGCAGAAAAGGTCAATGTGAAACTTTTGAATATAACGACAAAATGCGTCGTTCGGTAAATTCAGAGTAAACCTTTGACGGTAACGATTAAATGTATCACCCCTGATTATTTTATATATATATATATATATATATATATATATATTTTTTTTTTTTTAATTTATTTGTTATTTAGAATTGTAAAATAATTAAATTGTTATTTAGAATTATAAATTAATAAATAATGAATTAAAATATAATAACAAAAAAATATTATATTAATAATAAAAAATATCCACAGAAATACAAAATGTTACAAATAAATAAATTGAAAAGCTATTGTGCATCTGTAGGAGGATTTGGCGGAGGAATAACCGACGATGAAGAAGCCTCGCCCCACATTTGAGCCAACACAACATCCATCATAGTCTTCATTGAAAGCTCGAACTCGCGTCTAGCTTGCGACTCCTGTTCGAGATAGGATTCTAGCATCCTGACCTTGTCATGGAGTGGCTCGTTGCTCTTTCTGAGTTCTGGTGTCTCTCTACTTGTCCGGACTAACTGTGACGAACAAGGTTGCTCAGTGTAAAGGATGGGGCTGAGGTTGCCGAGTCTAAGAACACTGTCGTTAGGATGCCAGCCTCCAACTGTCTCGAGATAAGCAGACTGAATATCCTCCTGAGTCGGTTGATTGTCAGAATCCATTAACCGCTCAACGAGGAACTCGATGTAACGATTCGATATAAAGACAATAAAGAGTAATTTCGTTAGTTTAAATGTTTAATTAAAAAAAATAGTGCTAAATTATCTAATTCCCACTTACTGCTCTTTCTTGTACCTTATTATCCACAAAAGTCTCTTTATCACCCTTCTTGGTATGCAGAACTAGAAACAGCTCTGCAAGATCAACCGAGCGGTTCTTTGAGAAAATTAAAAATTAGTACATTTAAACTTAAAATATAGTGATGAGTTGGAAAAGTAAATAACTTATAGTCTCTTATGGTGCTCGTAGGCTGAGATCGACCCTCCAGTGTGCAACTAAGCTTTGTTGTTTGCGGAAATACGTAGTGTGTCCTTCGTCTGGCTACGCCGCATGATCTCCTTGAGCTCTTTGATGGAAATATGTGCCAGCCTCTTATCTGTAGGAGCATGGCGAACATTGTAGCCCATGTCTCTGTAACGTGTGCCGACTTGCTGATTCCAGAGAGGGTAGATGACCTCATCTGTGAGCTCAACGAGAATCTCAAAATATTGTTGAAAAATAATTATGTTTTATATATATATATATATATATATATATATTAAATAGATGAATAAATGAAAAGATAAGTTATGAATTGTAGTTACCTTCCAAGCTGCGCACAATCGCATCTTGGTCAGAGGCGTGAAGCTCTGCCAGCATGGGTGTCCCAGGACTGAACTCATCTTTAGGACCTTTGTAACTCTAGCTGATACGCTCCGCGAGGGTATCAATTCAGTTTAAAAATATATATTATTATAATTCAACATGAAATCAAATGAAGAAAAAAACTTACTGGTCGTTCTCCAAAATCAGGTGAACACGTCCAACGATGGAAAGCTGCTCGGGCGCCTCATCATGGTCGCCCTCCTACTCAATATGCGTGTTTGACTCTCTGAGCTACCGTCCTCCTGGGTGTCAGAAGATAATGGTGCACGTCTACGGGGCATGATCTAAATAAATTAAAATAAACAAATTTCAATTAAATTTTAAAACTAATATTAATATAAAACTAAGGTGAGAAATATTGATGAGTTTAATTTTGGAAAAAAAAACAAAGAGATTTGATGTTATTTTCTTATTTGATTTTTCCATATGCTATAAATACCAAGAAAGCCATTCCAAAATCAGAATTACATTAAACTAAAATATAAAACTAATATTAACTAAATTAAATTAACATAAATAAACATAAAATTAAACTAAATTATAAAACTAATATTAACTAAATTAAATTAACCTAGATTTACATAAACATTAAAACTAAATTATAAAACTAATATTAACTAAAGTAAATTAACCTAAATTGACATAAACATTAAAACTAAAAATATCTAATTAAAACTAACATAAACATTAAAACAAACCAATTTAAACTAAATAAAATAGTTGAAAAACAATAAAGTATGAAAATTAAAAAAAATGGAAAAAAAAACTTACTTAAAATCGTTCCAACGGATGGGGGAATTTCAGAAAAGGAAAGGAAAAGAAAGGGAAGTAAAGTGAAAAGAAGAAATGAAGCAGAAGAGAGAAAAGAAAAGGAGAGAATATAAGAAATGGAAAGGAAGAATTGTGAAAATTGTAGCCTCGACGGGGTTTTAATCGCGTTTTAGCGACGAAATCCGTCGCTAATCACTTAAAAATCCATCGCTCGTGTTTTTCTAACAACTGAATGCGTCGTTGCCTGCTATGACTTACTTCGTATGTGTTCTTACTGAAATGAAGAAGTTGATGCAATCTGTCATTTACATGATGAAGGCGACGTCGTATGTAGCTAACCTTTAAACCAAATTTCAGACTTTGCGTCTGTCCATCTTCTCCGGCGACGTAATCTGTCGCTCCATCTCGCCACAATTTTCGGTGAAAATTTGGAGCTTCGCGCCTATTAATCACACTTAGCGATTTCGTCGCCAGAGAAAATGGATAGGCACCAACATTTGTGTCGCAATATATCCGTTACAGGTATATTGGCGACATAGTGCATCGTTAACATTCATGAACACTTAGAAAAAAATCACCCCTTCTGTGTTCATGAGTATATTGGCAACGGACTGCGTCGTTAACATCCATGAACACTTAGAAAAAGATCACCCCTTCTGTGTTCATGGGTATATTGGCGACAGAATGCGTCGTTACTTTTAAATTTTTTTCCTTTTTCACTTATATTTTATCTTCAATACAAATAAAAATATTTTACTCATCATCATCGTAATCACCACTATTGTGTTTTTCAGTTTCTTTTGAGTCATTAGTTTCTTCTTCAACGTTTCCTTCGGAGAAGATTCTTTGTCATTTTTAGTTGGAACATATACGTTTGTTTGATCAAAAGTGTCTCTGTTGTATTATTCAACGAACGAGCAGTGTTAGCATTAATTCCTTCATCGATTTCATGATGTTGCATTTCATCCTCCTGGAATGCAATATAATTCTCACTATATTTGTCAAGAAGGCTGTCATCTATTATCATCGGTTTTACTTTACAGACAACTAACCAATCAGATAGATCTCGACGATCCGTGGGATAATTTAAATAGTAAACCTGGATTGCTTGTTGTGCTAACACGAAACGTTCTCGAGTGGGCATGTGTTATGTCTGGTTGACCTCAACAATTTTTCAGATTTGGATGCTTGCGAATCCTACCTCGTCCTATTGTTTCAAACCATGTGCAGTTAAATACAATTGTACATTTAAGACTCGAACCTGCAAACTAAAGCTCAATAATCTTGTCAATGATTCCGTAGAAATCTTCTGCATTGTTCCCGAACACTTGACCCTTTATGCATACACCACTGTTGTTTGTTGCTTGGTTCATTGAATGAACTTTGGTTTGAAATCTATACCCATTGAACGAGATAACCGGTGTATGCTCTTGCGATTTTTTATGGACCTTTTGCCATTCATATTATGCGTGGATCGGATATCAGTAGTGTCGGGGAATCAACGTAATTATAAAACCATGAACAAAAATCTCTATCGATGATGTTCCCTTCTTCTGATTCTGTAATTCTAGGGTGCGATGGTCGTCCAAAGAAATTCACAAATAATCTACGATCGATTCGATGTGAAGTTTAAAACAAAATTCACTCTTCCAATTTAAAAAACAATTTGTAATTAGATGAACTTACTCAATATATGGCTCAACATCTTCACAGTGGCATAATAAATAAGTCTGGACGGCATGGTACTCCTCACCACTTAAGGGTCTTCAAGCTTTGCCTGTTATGGTAAAAATATTCAGGTTGTTCAAATCTACTCCTTCTGGAGGCTTGTCAACCATGTTCCAGTTCAGTGGGCAAAACTGGTCTACAATATGTTGATCAAAGTAATATGAACAAAACATTGTTGTCTCGTGTACCAGGTACACATTGTAAATCGACCCATCCACTCTAGCCTTATTTCCAACAGTTTTATTCAACCTAAGCAAGTATCTGAGAATTGTGCAGTTCGAGTAAATATATATTGATATAATTACGTATTAATATAATAAGAACGGACTATATATTAGGTGTCACCTTTCAAACGAATACATCCATTTGTATTGAACAAGACCGCCTAATAGTACCTCATACAATACATACACCAGAAGATGCTCCATTGAATCGAACAAAGCTAGTGGAAATATTCGCTCTAATTTACAGATTATGACTGGAATCTCCCGGTTTAATGATTCGATTGTCTCTCGTGTTAAGTCTGCACAAGTCAACTCTCTGGAAAAAAACACACTCAACTACGCCAACGGTTCCCAATATTTTTTTTCCCGGAACAGTCTGAATGTAACAGGCATCAATCGTTGCATGAAAACGTGACAATCATGACTCTTCATTCCGAAAACAGTATGACCCTACACATCAATATATCTAGAGAGATTAGAAATGTAACCATCAGGGAACTTAATCGATCGCATCCATTCAAACATTAATTTCTTCTCTTCTATGTTCAACATGTATTTGGCCTTGGCTAGTGTCTACTTTCATCCGACTCTAACTCAGAGCGACGACATATTTCCTAGATGTCATACCGTGCCTTCAGGTTGTCTTTTGTCTTATTTGACACATTTAAAACTGTATTGAAGACATTGTCAAACACGTTTTTTTCAATATGTTGATATCTAGGTTGTGCCTGATTAGTAAATCTCCCCAATACGGTAAATCCCAAAAAATACTCGTTTCTTCCAATCATTGTTTTTACCAGCAACTTTATTTGTAACCTCAGCCACAATCTTAGTAATTTTTTGCATGCCAAGAGAATTTAACCCGTGTAAGATTTGGATTCCGCTAAAAACTTGGAGAGGGTCTTGGTTGCACGCACTCTGACCCTTATACTAACCTGACTTGTTTGTTCGAAATGAATGGTCTGTTAGGAATGGTGTCCTAGAACTTGTAATTATTTAATAATAATAATTTATAAAGAATAAATTAAATGAATAAACATAAGTTCTTTATATTATCTAGATTGATTCAATTGACGATATTAGGAATATATGGAAATATATTAATATCAAACATTCAAATAGTAAACCCTAAGTTACTCTTATGAAATCACGACTTAGTATGTGAGTCATACGAGAGGATTAAAGTCAAGATGAGTAACTTAAAAGTGTCTACGATGAAATGGATAACGTTTGGGAACCTTATCCTGGTAACCTGTTGATAGCTTCGCATTTTGTTTATAGACAATGATCTAATCCCTGATCATTCATGTGGGAGACATGGAAGTATCATATGCAATGTTGATTGTATAAGACAGGACCACGATGTTCGATCAAATTTCTCATTAGTACCAGTTTAAGAAATAATCGAATATCAAACTAAGTTCATCAACCGTGATAGATCTCAATCCTGAGTGAAATGCGGACTCCTATTTGTGGAGTTATGTTCTTTGATTCACATAGTTGAGAGCGATCTGTAAGAACGCTCAATACACTTCTGTTTTGGGAACATGACTAGATAAGTAGCTGGGAACTCATTTTCACGAGATGAAATTCATAACTTTTCTATAAATTAACGGTATCGGTGCAATACCTAAACATTTTAGGAACTTTAGGAAACTCCTTGATGTCTCGATTCGAGACATGAACAAGTGACGTCACGACTTCTATTGATCACAGAAGTATCTTATCTCTAGTTCGACTAAAGATAAAGTTCATTGGAGAATCAGCGGGAACACAAGGATAAAGCGGTAATTACAGGGGCAAAACGGTAAATTTATCCGCCAGTATTTATGAGGGTCCACGTGAAGGATAATATCACAGATATAAATAATGATAAACTAAATGGACAATAACTCATTTATAGTGAGGGGAGTTCAGCTATGAATCTATAGTGGAATTATTCATAGTTAGATAATAAGTAATTAACTGGTTATGTGTTAATCACTTAATTGACTAATTATTAAGCGCATGATCTATAGGTCCATCGGGTCCCTATGCTAGCCCATATATCGTAGTCGCGAAATCAAGTAGAAGAAATGGAAAATTTTAAGTAAAGTGAATTACTTAAAATAGGCAATATTAATTGTTTAAATATTGAGTATATTTAAACGGTAATTAATATAAACATTATTAATTGTTTAAATAATGAGTTTATTTAAACAGGAAATTAATAATGAAATATTATTAATTAGATATTATTAATTATTTAAATATTGAGTATATTTAAATGGTACTTAATAATTTGAAATTAATTAACAATTATTAATTGTTTAAATAATTAATTTTATTTGAACGAAATTAATAATTAAAACTAATTAATTAATAATAAAATGTTGTCAATAAAATTATTAATTAAATAATGAGTTTATTTAATGGAAATTAATAATTGAAATATTTATTATTAATTATTTAAATAATGAAAATTATTTAAATGGAAATTAATAATTAAATATAAATTGGATAATATTTAGTCGGGAGAAAATATTAATATTATTAATTTTTTAAATAAAATATTTTATTTAAATGGTAATTAATAAATTAATTAATTAAGTTGGACTTATTAATTTAAAAGAGAATTTCAAGCCCAATTGGATTAATGAACCCAATTGGAATTGACCCAAAATAATTAATTAAATAAATTAGAATTTTTTATTAATTACTATTGTAATTTTCGGCCATCATATGTATTTTAGGAAGAGATAATTGTTTGAATTATATCATAAAATAATTACATAGATTTATTTACCCAAGATAAATAGAATAAAGAAAATAAAATAATCTCCTATTTATCTATGGCATTTTCGAAATTGCAAGATAAAGGAAAGAGATAATCTTTTTTCTTTTTGTATTTATCTCTATAGATTAATCCTAATGTGATTAGGATTCTTATTTTCCTACAAATAGGAGGGTTGGGTCATTCATAAATCACACAATTCAATTCCATAGAAAGTTGAAACTCTCTCTTCCTCCTCTCCCCCCTCATTGCCGATTTTCCCTTGTCATTATTGGGAAGAAAATATTTTTTCTTCTTCCCAATTTCTTCTTAAGTTCGATCCCACAATCGGGTTTCGTTTGATCGATCGGGATATAGCATAGAAGATCCGGTGTTGCTGAGCATTGATGCTGTAAAGAAACCTCCAACCAATTCTCCAATTTTACTGAATGTAAGTTTCGGTTTGATTTTAATTTTCGAAAATTAAGCATGAATCTACATGTTCTTCGTGTTTTTATCACAATTTGCATGATGTTAATAGATCCGTTATTAAATGTTAATAAATTTACTAAATAAATTTCCGCTATTTTAGTAAATCATCCCTTTATGGTCGTTCAGAAAGAATCTTCTATGAAAATCGAACCAACAAGTTTTTCGTCCATGTTTCAACGAGAAAACTCCTGTGTCAATCATGCAATGAGGACAAGCAAATTTTTCGGATGTGCTCCAACCTACGTTAGGTGTAAATTATATTATTATTCAGTTAATACCTCAAAATTAAAATAATGAATAAAAAGATTTTTACAAGATAACATTGAATATGTTGGGAAGTCATCATCCAAATTACAGCGGCTCTCATAAAGAAATTTTATTTTCTCGATACATCGTAAGTCAATGCTCCATTATTCTACAAATTAATCCACTCAACAATAAAAGGGTTGAAGGTAGACATCTAACCTTTGTTTCAGACTCTTTGAACCCTGTACGATAACCATTAAGAAAATAACAGGATCTTTCATGTACATAGATGGAGGCAGGTTACATGGGGTCAACATAACAGGCCACAAAGAGTATTGTGCTCCAGAAGCGCCGAACGGGTTAAACCCATCAGTGCATAACCCTAATATGACATTTCTAATATCCCATGTAAATTCTGAAGACTCAAATCTCTTGTAATTTACCATCTCCCCAGGCCACAATTATGAAGACTCAAATAATTGTGAAGACTCAAATCTCCATAACCCTAATATAACATAACAGGCCACAATTATGAAGACTTAAATCTCCATCTCCCCAGAATATCATTCATAAGTTCGGGCAACAATCAATCTTCTCAACAGGTAATTTGAGGCCCTCAACTAATTTTTTTGTGTCGTATAAACTTTCAGGCAATGTGTTATTTGTAAGGGTGCAACGATGAAACCATTGTGAAATCAAGTTGAAGACTCTCTCTGGGATATGATATGACGCTTTTATATTAAAAAGCTCTATAGTTACAGCCAGTTAAACTGACGTCACAACCCGGGTATAAGGTCCTACTAGCTGATTCGAGCATATGGTACATTTGTTGTGCTTATGGATTCATTTCCTCTTTTTCCAGAATAGTATGACTATCGTCTTGAGTCTGATTAATCGTACCTTCAAATATCATCTGCTGTATTTGTCCATACTCTTGTTGTATGTCATCACTCGTTTATTCCACAACTGGCACTGCATTCGAGCTGCTACCTTCGTACAACAAAGACCGCTCCAACACTGCATTATAATGATCGTTAGTTTCCTTTTGCTACACCTACTGGTAATAATTTTCCACAAACCCACGACTATACTATTGTTTCTTCACATGAACAGGCGAATATATATTCTAATTTCGGCACTTTCTGCATGGACATTATATCCTCTTTCTATATCGATAAAAAAATCAGTGCTTTCACAAAACTCTATGAACTGTTTCACCCTTTCTACAAACCGATCGTTCAAATAACCTTCTAACAAACTAAGATACATCCATCCTTTTTTTTATACAAAATACAAAATAACAAACACAACTCTGAATCTCTCGAATTGAAAATTCACAAAACGTAAGTATGCAAATGTATTTTATGATGGTGATATCTTATCGCTTGACACATCAATTTTAAATAGTAAATTGCAACCTTAGTGACGAAATCCGTCGTAAATATGGCGGGAAATTTTGTCGCCATATTCGTTCACGACAGATGTCGTCGCTACATAGTGCGGGAACCTTCACGCCATTTATAACGATGTATTCTATCGTTCAATATTTTTGCAGGAAAATTTGGTGTCATTTTGAGCGACAAATTACGTTGGTAAATCTAGAGCAAGTTCTTGGGGCCAACAATTCTGACCAAACAGGCGACGGATTTCATCGCCAATAGTCAACGCTCTTTTGAGCGACAGAATTTGTCGCTGATTGGCGATGCATTATATTTCGTCCCTAGAGATGCATCGCTATTTTGGTTTTTCTTGTTATGTGAATCTAAGTTCGTAGCAATCTCAATTTTAAAGGAAAAGTATGGGCAAAATACCATTTGAAACCTACTATGAATGATCGGATAAACTATGTGTATTATCTTTCCTATCATAGATGTGATTTGTCCGGTTCGATCCCAGACCAATTTTTTTTCATATGTAATTTTAAAATTCAAGTGAGAGATGATTTATGAGGTTTTAGGTGTTTTGAAATAGAAGAAATTGTATAGATCCAATATTTTTCCAACATAAAAAAAAATAGTTTCAATCCATATTACTTAAGAAAATGATTTGTGAAAATAAGAAAAAGATATGAATGATTTTGTGGCTTTGATTTTATTAAAGAAGAAAAATAAAAAGGAAAAATGAAAAAGAAAAAAGAAAAAGAAGAACATAGATAAAAGAGAGAGTTTTAAGGTTTTTTTTGTATTTTTCAAATGGTCAAAAAGTTTAAAATGGGCTTTTTGGTATTTTCATAGGGTAATGACATCAACAAATAGTCAAAATTGTATAGAATGAGATGTGGAAGTCTAAAGTCTTTCCCCCTAATTTTGATGGTGGAAATTTACCGAAATTTCTATCCTAAAATTCTAGCACTCAAAAAATTATATAATTGGTTAAAATACAATGAAAAATTTCACTAGAAACAAATTTTATGTAGTATTTATAAATATATGATGGGGGCATGAATTCCACAGCTGAGCATGCGATGACACGCGCTACCTTCTTGTTGGCATGAATACCTGAAATACGATCAAGTATTAGCCGAAAGGCATCAGTGGGATACCGGCCAAGGGGACCTTCATAATCAAGTTAATTCTCTAAGAATTGTTGTGGAATAGTAAACGGTGCAATAACGAATATTAGATCTTGGTTTTAGTGCATAACTCATTGGATGAGTTTCCTTGTCTTTTATAGCCGTTGAAAGTCAGACTGTGGGACTTTGACCGTGCTAGTCTGAACTAGGCTTAATTCTTTGTGGGCTTGATTGGGCTGCTATGGGCTCATAACAAGTGATGGCGCTCATAACAATCCTTTATGATTTGGGCAATAGATCGGGTTATGCCCTTTTTGCCAGCCTTCCGTGAGCGATTTTCACCGTCCGCATATATCATTGCTTAAAACTAGTTATAAATATAACCATTTTTAAATATCAAGAGTATTGATTAATGTTAATTATAGAAATATGCGTTACTTTTAAATATGATTTAATTATACATGTCGTCCCTATCCTTTTGAGTTTGTATCAATTTTGTTCCTATGCTTTCAAAAATGTTAGAAACGTTCTTATCGTTTAACATTGTGATTCTAAACCATCCGTGTTATAAAAGAAACAAGTTAAATGTAGCATGATCTTCCATGTTGATTTATTTTTTCATTTTTTATTTTTCATGTACATAAAACATATTATGATGTGGAGTTAGATAACAACCATAGAAAATAAGGGGAGATTAGTTGGTATATAGTTAGAGTTTTTTTTGGGGGGGGGGGGACAATGAGAAATATGATGCTTTTATCTACTTGAAGAATACAAAACAAAAATGTAAAATAAGTGGGCAGTTCCGTTACGTTTAACATGTTTCATTCACGACATGACGATTGATTAGACTTACAATATCAAACGATAGGGACGCTTATGACATTTTTCTAAACTTAGAGACAATTTATACCTTAGTTATCTTATTTATCTAATTAATTTGTTAAGAAGACAACTTAATACGATTATGTAAATTCTTTCAATATTGCAGAACTTAAGAAGCTGTTGTGATTGTTGTAACTTTGATACACTAGAAGAAGCAACAAAACAAATTGCGAATTAACAAATAACCAATTATGTAAATGTAAAGTAGAGAGACACACAATCAAATGATTAACATAAGAAACCTCCAACTAGTAAAAATTTGACGGCCTTACCTAGAAAAGTCCACTATAATCGTTAGTCGATCAACACAAATATTTAAACTAAAAGCACAAATAAAAAGAATTCCCTTCTTTGTTTTTGTCTTTGATAACTCTTTGCAACGACGTTGTCTACTATGGATTAAAAACTTCCGTTCTTGTTTTGATCATACCACAAGCTCCCCTTGTGGATTTGGATCAAGGAACTACTTTCCTTGATTTTTAGTTGTTAGACTTATTTTCCCAAGAATCTTCTGAAGGGAGTGATTTACTAAACTAGCGGGATTTGATTTAGTAAGCTAATTAACATTTAATTACGGATCTATTAACATCATGCAATTTGTGATAAAAACATGTAGATTCACGCTAGTTTTTCAAAAATTAAAACCGATTTACTTACATTGAGTAATAAATGGAGAATTGGTTGGAGGTTTCTTTACAGCATCATATCCTCAGCAACATCGGATCTTCTACGCTATATCTCGATCGATCAAATGAAATCCGATTGTGGGATCGAACTTAAGAAGAAATTATGATGAAAA
This sequence comes from Gynostemma pentaphyllum, assembly GCA_028015215.1. Taxonomy (NCBI): domain Eukaryota; kingdom Viridiplantae; phylum Streptophyta; class Magnoliopsida; order Cucurbitales; family Cucurbitaceae; genus Gynostemma; species Gynostemma pentaphyllum. Next base: position 44,147,073 of record CM051354.1, on the reverse strand, counting down.
AATGTTTTTCTTCCCAATTACACTATGGAAATCGGCAATGAGGAGGGAGAAAGAGGAAGAGAGAATTCCAAATTTCTAAGGAATTGAATTGTGTGATTTATGAATGACCCAAGCCTCCTATTTATAGGAAAATAGGAATCCTAATCACATTAAGATTAATCCATGGAGATAAATACAAAAAGAAAAAAATGATTATCTCTTTCCTTTATCTTGGTATTTCGAAAATGCCATAGATAAATAAGGTGATATTTTCTTTTCTTTATTTTATTTATCTTGGTAAATAAATCTATAAAATTATTATAGGATATAATTCAAACAATTATCTCCTACAAATTATCTATTATGGCCGAAAATTGCATAGTAAATAATTAATAAATCAAATTTATTTATTTAATTATTTTGGGCCAATTCCAATTGGGTTCATTACTCCAATTGGGCTAGAAACTCTCTCTTAAATTAATAAGTCCAACTTAATTAATTTATTTATTAATTACCATTTAAATAAATTATTTTATTTAAACAATTAATAATATTAATATTTTCTCCCGACTAAATATTATCAAATGATATTTAAATATTAATTTCTATTTAAATAATTTTCATTATTTAAACAATTAATAATATTTTAATTGATACGACTTTATTATTAATTAATGATATTAATTTCATTATTAATTTCCATTTAAATAAAATTAATTATTTAAACAATTAATAATTACCAATTAATTTTAAATTATTAATTACCATTTAAATATACTCAATATTTAAATAATTAATAATGTCTGATTAATAATATTTCATTATTAATTTCCTGTTTAAATAAACTCATTACTTAAACAATTAATAATGTTTATATTAATTACCGTTTAAATATACTCAATATTTAAACAATTAATATTGCCTATTTAAGTAATTCACTTTACTGAAGATTTCTATTTCTTCTACTTGATTTTGCGACTAAGATATTTGGGTTAGCATAGGGACCCGATGGACCTATAGATCATGGGATTAATAATTAGCCAATTAAGTGATTAACTCATAATCAGTTAATTACTTATTATCTAACTATGAATAATTCCACTATAGATTCATAGCTGAACTCCCCCTCACTATAGATGAGTTATGTTCATTTAGTTTATCTTTATTTATATCTGTAACATATCCTTCACCTGGAACCCTCATAATTACAGGCAGATTAAATTTACCATTTTGCCCTTGTAATTACCGCTTTATCCTTGTGTTCCTGCTGATTCTCCAATGAACTTTATCTTTAGTCGAACTAGAGATAATGTACTTCTATGATCAATAGAAGTCGTGACGTCACTTGTTCATGTCTCGAATCAGTACATCAAGGGAGTTTTCTAAAGTTCCTAAAATGTTTAGGTATCGCACTGATACCGTTAATTTATAAGAAAGTTATGAATTCCATCTCGTGAAAATGCGTTCTCGGCTACTTATCTAGTTATGTTCCCAAAGCAGGAGTGTATTGAGCGTTCTTACAGATCGCTCTCAACCATGTGAATCAAAGAACATAACTCCACAAATAGGAGTCCACATTTCACTCAGGATTGAGATCTATCACGGTTGATAAACTTAGTTTGATATTCGATCATTTCTCGTAAAACGGTACTAATGAGAAATTTGATCAAACATCGTGGTCCTGTCTTATACAATCAACATTGCATATGATACTTCCATTTCATGTCACCCACATGAATGATCAGGATTAGATCATTTGTCTATAAATAAAATGTGAAGCCATCAACAGTGTTACCAGGATAAGGTTCCCAAACGCTATCCATTTACTGTAGACACTTTTAAGTTACTCATCTCGACTTTAATCCTCTCGTATGACTCACATACTAAGTCGTAATTTCATAAGAGTGACTTAGGGTTTTACTAGTTGAATGTTTGATATTTATATATTTCCATATATTCCTAATATCGTCAATTGAATCAAGGTAAAATACATTTTTGGTCCCTGTGTTTTCAATTTGCGTTCGATTTGGTCCCTATGTTTTCAAACTCGACAAAAAAGCCCCTGTGTTAGGGATGGCAACGGGGGCGGGGTCGGGGATGTACTTCCCATCTTCTAACCCGCAGGGATTTTTAATCCTCATACCTTACCATATCCCCTAATCAAAAAATCGAGGTCGGGTTCGGGGATTCCCCATTAGGGGATCGGGTTCCCCGCGGGGAAAATTCCCCGTTTTACATTTTAATTCTTATTTAAAAATGCAATATAAAAATGAAATATACGTTTAAAATATACATTTTTAAGTAAAAAAGAAAACATGATACTAACCATTTTATATTGTATTAGTTAAATATAATCATATTTCACATATATTTTTCAATAAATAAAGATAAAAGAAAACAAAATATATAAGATATTCTTTAAAAATTGGGTTCAAGTTCGTGGTCGGGGACGGGGATGTATTCCCATACCCTTACCCTATAACAAATCGGGGGGGAATTTCTCACCCTAACCCTATAAAACGGGGATTCCCCGCCCCTATAGGGTCGGGGCCCCTAACCCGCGGGGAATTTTGCCATCCCTACCCTGTGTTTCACTTAAGCGTTCTATGTAGTCCCTACCGTCACTTTTCTGTTAAATACTTAACAGATTTATGATGTGGCATTTTTTTAATTAATTTTGTATTTATTTAGTTGCTTATGTGTTATGTTTTTAAATGAGGTGTCACTTTTAATATTTGGTTTTTTTCTCTCATTACCCCCTCTTTCTCTTCCCAGATCTCATCTCATTCCCAAATTTCATCTTCTTCCATGGCCATGGATATGGTCTCTCCTCTCTCTTTAACTCAAACTTGATAACAAAATCGTGAAACAACGAAGGGAGATTTGTTCACCATGACCTCACGATTTGTTCCCGATTCCCAGATCTCATCGCCATCTTTTCTCCTTCTCGCGATCTCTCATCTCAAATCGCAAACCCTAGTCCCTTAGATTCCTTGTTTCGTTCTATAAATCGAGGTCTTCGTATGAAGATGAAGACAACATGTTTGTTCGATTTTGGTTTGGGATTGTTCTATTCCGTGTTTGAATTTTTGTTCTTCTACATCTCAGATTTACCACAAAGAACACCTGGTTGATACCCGTAGATCTAAAAGAAACTCATTCTCTTCTCCTTTTCTGTAACAATGGTAAGCACACAGATTGATTTCTGTTTTTCACATCATCAAATAAACCCAGATTTACAAACTAGAACAAGGGAGAGAGTTGTAAAGGGGAAGCCATTAGAGAGGTAGAAAGGGAAAGACGGTCAATTTCTTGCTGTTTAGAAAAATTGCATTTCCCCTTAAATAAATCTTGCTGAAATTTCTCATAAATTTTAAATTTTTATTATGAAATCATATTGCCCTGAAAACAAATCCATTTTGTGTTTATCAATTGGGGGAAATTTTTCTATTTTGTAAGATGAAAAAAAAAAATTTCATCTTATCCAACTCTTCAAAAATCAAAGAAAAACAAAACCTAGAATTCATAAAGAGACAATTAAAAAAAATCCAAATTAATTAACACAAAAAAATGTCAATATAAAATGGATACAAGTATGATTCAACAAGAAGCTGAAGAGAAAAAAAATAGAAAAATCTCGATGGATTTGTTATTTCTGGTTCAGATTTCTCAATGGATCTGTTTCAATGGAGGAAGAGACCTGAGAAGGAGATGATGATAGGGAGGAGAGAGAAAGAGGGAGTGTGGGAGATAAAAATGCCACATAAGTAAAATTATATCAAGTCATATCATTTAATTTTTGACACATAAGCAATAAATTAATGTAAAATAAATAATTTAATGCCATGTAGGATATCTGTTAGGTATTTAACGGATTTTAAACGACAAGGACCAAATCGAACGCAAACTGAAAACACAGGGACCAAAAGTGTATTTTACCCTTGAATCAATCTAGATAATATAAAGAACTTATGTTTATTTATTTAATTTATTCGAAATAAATTGTATTTGTTAAATAATTACAAGTTCTAGGACACCATTCCTAACATCTTCCAACTTGAAGCTTTGTTAAACGTAGATGGTTGAGCATTTTAATAGACACACTTCTTGCCACAAAATATTACTTAAACCAGAGGCAAATATCAAACATAAAAAGCTTGAGCAGAAACTAAGAGACAACCTCCATATATAAAGAGATTTAGTAATCAACTGCTCATGGAAAACTAGAGAGAATGATGGAAAGGAAAATTCAAAAATTCCATAAGATCATTCAAACAAGAAGACACCACCGTTGGAGAATTATTTTCTTTGAATGTGTATTCGTTGTGAGAGCCCGTAAAGGCCAAAGAATCATAAACTTTCTATGAATACAAAAGAATAAATGGTAGAGATATTAAAGGAAAATAAAATAAGGAAAGAAGATTTTAAATTTTGAATACATTCCTTCCTGCACACTAAAAACCTGAATTGGAAATTAATGAAAAATAGATTGTGTATCTTTATTAAAAATAAAGATAATCAATAATTAAATTATTCATATTAATTTCATAAAATTCTATTTTTATTACCAGTGATGATTATATTTTAAATTTATTAAAATTTGATCAATTGATTTTTAAAATAAAAAAACTAAAGGAACTAGAAATAGAGTAAAATTTTAGATATTAAAATTAAGATTTTAACCAAATTTTATTGCATCTGTCTCTTCAGTTTATCTCTCTAAAATGATGTATATTTGGTAAAGATGAGGTCAGAGTTTCTTTTTGGGGGCAAAACCTGGGTCATTGATTTTGACAGTGTTGCAGCTATTTCTCCATTCCTTAATATTGTATGCTAGGATCAGAACTCTATTCACAATCTTTTGAAATAAAAAAAAATGTTATGAAATCGCTACTATTTAAATGGAAAAAAATCGATTTATTATTCTTTAATTTTGCATGATGTGTGAATTTAAACCCTCAAACTTTCATATAAAATCAATTTATACTCCAAATTTTAATAATTGGTTCAATTTATACCCTCTATACGTAAGATTACTATTATTTTTGAAGAATTATAGCTAGACATGAGCGTTTTTATATTGAAATGAAGTCGTTCTTTTTAGAAGTTAAATTTTTATACTTGGTTAAATATGTTTCTATGCTAGATTTACCTCTTTCGGTGTTGGTTTTGAAACTTTTTTATTGTTTGATTTGGAAATTATAATCTTAGTTATATTATAATTGAGATTGAGCGTTTTTATAATGATTAGTTAATATATATTTAGTTATCTTGATCTTTTGGAAATTTATTTACTGAATTTTGAGAAGTTTTATAGTTTTGTTTCCACGTAGGTGTAAATTGATTCACTTATTAAAGTTCAAGGTTTAAATTGATTCAATCAATTGTTCATGGTTTAATTTGACATAATATGTAAAGTTTAGAGTATAAATTAATTTTTTCCCTATTTAAATCTTATTTTCTAACTTTTTTAAATTAAATTATTTTTTTTTCAAGAAAAAAAATTTATGATATTAAGGCATTTCATTTTTATTTTTCTCATAATAGTAAGTGTTTTACTTTTAGGTCAATTTATATGATTAATCATACCATAATAGTATAACTTTACTATATATATATATGTATAAAAATCTAGGAGAGTAATCTAGATAAATGATCCCCCTGATTTAAATTCATCACTTAAAAAAAACATTTAGGTTCCATTTTTTCTTCTTCTGTTAACTATTAAACTAATATAATTTGAGTTTTACAAATCAAGGATTAATCAAAAGGTCAAATACTCATATTCTCTTCCCATATTATATCAACATCTATATAAATTTAAAGGATTGGAAAAAAAGCAGTTACAAATATAGAATATTTATAAATATAGTAAATTTTGATCTTTGAATCAATGATAAATATTGAAATATGATCACTTTTAATCACTAATTAATATAATAAAAATTACTATATTTATAAATATTTTTTTAGAGTTACTATCTTTATAGATATTGTATAAAAAAATGACAAATTTAAAGAAATAGATTTGTAAATAATTAATCAAAGTTTAAATTCCGTTTGAGGAAACTTACATGATGAGTGGTGCTTCATCAGATAAGAACCGCACATCTATGCGTTGATAATTGGAAAACAGTCCCAGATCTCAACACGTGGTGTTTATGGGACCCACATCATCCACACCGTTGATTTCGTCCACGTGATATCAACGGCTATTATGAAACCGAAATCTTATAGGAAAACGTATTTGACGGCGCGTTTAATGGAACGCATCATTTCTTTTGCTGATTTTTTGTATGACGTCACACGACACAAAAAAACAGCAATTTTATATTTTTATTCTTACAAATTTACGGAAAAGTAAAATCCCGAGAATTGTGAATTTCATAGATTAGCTTAGTTAGTTTTCCATGTCCTCGATTTTCTAAAAAATTTCATGTGACCATAAATAATTGGAAAATAAAATTTTATTCTCTAACCATTATCAATTTAAACCTTTATCAATTTCAATTTCAAATTATGTATGTAATTATGAGTTTAATTTTTTATTAACTAACTGTTAACGATTTTATGTGTAAAATAATAATTGAGTTTATTTATATAGAAGTAGTAATAGATCCGTACAATTTGAGGAAAATGAGGTAGGATTGAAGTTTAGATTTTTGTGAGAAGAATTTATATAGATAATAAAAATGATGTGTGATTTGATGTCTCATACGATTTATTTTCTAAAATTAGATAATTGTTTTATAATTTTATGGCCTAATTGTTTTTTTTTTTTTAAGATTTTAGTTAATCTAACAAAAGGTTTAAATTGGTTTGCTTGGTGTTTATAATGGACGATCAGGTTGGGAAAATCGAATTTGGCTTCAAGATTTTCCTGGCTGCGTGGCGTCCTGCATCACGGAGGACAAAGGAAGGCTTAGCTCCTTGATTGTTTAATTTTTCTTTTGTTTTTAAAAGGAACTGGAACTACTTGTATAGTTTAAGGTTCGATAATGATAAGATTTAAAATTTAGGGTTAAAGTTCATAATACTTTAAGAATTGGGTGAAAAATTGATTTTTTGTTTTTTGTAAATAATTTGAACAAATAAAAATAAGATCCGCTTAGTTATATACTTAGTTCATAGAGGTCTGTGTCAATTTACTCTTAATAGCTTCAAAAGATTTTATTTAGTCCCTACAGTCCAAAATTTGTGTCAATTTAATTCACATGATTATAAAATTTTCAATTTATGTCCATATAGTTTGTTAAAATCTCACAAAACATTTGTGTTGTTATAAAAAAGTTAACATATAGTTTATGTGTCTATATTCTGTAAACGTGGTAAAGACAGATGACGACGTGGTGTTTAACTAACATTAAATGTATGACTTTTTGATGTGTAAATTTGATGATCGCAAGTTTTTTTTTTAATCAAACCATATGAACTAAATTGAAACTTTTAAAACCACGGATCCTAAAAAGGCATAGTCCCCAAGAGACTAAATTTCAACTTTGGTAAAGTACCCTTTTAGTCCCTGAGTTTTAGAGATCGTGTCTATTGGTCCATGCATTTTCAATTTGTGTCTAAGTGGTCTCTGAGTTTTGGATGTTGTGTCTATTTGGTTCCCTGCGTTTTCAACTTGTGTCTAAGTGGTCCCTGGGTTTTGAATACTGTGTCTATTTGGTCCCTAGATTTTCAAGAACTATTAGAAATAAGTTTAATTGGTTCTTAATTTAACATATTCGTTAACTTCTTACAAAATTATTGACTTAAGGCTGACATAACATGTTTAATTGGACAAAATACGAAAATAGGATTAAATCTTTCATAAATCTAGGCCTAATATTTGACATAATTATTAATCTCTTGTCAGTAATTTGATCAATTAAACACTTAACGTCACCATTAAGTCGATATTATGTTAATGAGTTAACAAATTAAGGAAGAATTAAACTTATTTCTAATAATCCAGGGACCATTTAGACACAACTTGAAAATTCAGAGACCAAATAGACACAATATTTAAAACTCAGGGACTAAATAGACACAAATTGAAACACAGGGACCAAATAGACACAATATCCAAAACTCAAGGACCACTTAGACAGAAATTGAAAATGTAAGGACCAAATAGACACGAGCTCCAAAACTCAAGGACCAAATGAGTACTTTAGATGATCTACATTTCCTACCGTACAAGGTCTCAAACGATGCCATCTTTGTACTGGACTAATAGTTGTTATTATAATCAAACTCAACAAGATACAGCTGACTGTCCCAACTACCCTAAAATCAAGAGCGCATGTAGGGGTGAAAGCAAAACCCCCTGCCCCGCCAATCTCGCTTTATAAATGGGGCAAGGGCAGAGGGGGGGGGGGGAAATTACATACATTCGTTTAGCAATTAGTTATTTTTTTTTATAATTACATACATTTTGTTTGAGCTTGGATTAATTATGTTTATTGTGACTTTGAAATACCAAATTTGGATTTGGATTAATTTGTTAATATTAGAATAAAATAAAAATTGATTATGTATGTTTATGAAAATTGTGTTTGAATTTTAACTTAAGACTTTATAATGGAAATATAGATTATGTTTGAAACTTTTTGTTTATTGTTAAATGCATTGTGTATGAAATAGAATGAAATAAAAATATGTAAATTATATAAGATTTATATTTTTGAAAATATTAAAATTTAGAATAAAGTCATACAATTTTTTTTAAAAATATTGGCCCCGCCCCGCCCCGCCCCCGTCTCATAAACGGGGCTGGGACAGGGGCGGGGGAAAAGTTATCAGGGACAGGGGAAGGGGTGGGGATTTCTCCCTTAAACGGGGCGGGGGATAAATGGGGGACCCCGCCCCCGCCTCATTTACACCTCTAAGCGCAGGCCTCGTAACATATTCTCAAGAATCAGATTGAGGCGTTTAGTCTGACCATCAGTCTAAGGGTGAAAAGTTTTACTGAACTCAAACTTAATACACATGACTCTATGCAAACTCTACCAAAACTTCAAAATGAAACGCGTGTCCTGATATGAAACAATAGTGACTGACACTCCATGCAGTCTCACAACCTCTCTCAGATACACCTCAGCCCACTTTTCTAAAGTATAAGTCACCTTCCCATCCAGAAAGTGAGCTGACTTGGTCAAACAGTCCAGAATGACCCAGATAGTATCTGAACCTGTCAGGTTCTTGGCATCCCATTAATAAAGTCCATAGCAATATCCTCCCACTTCCACTCAGGTATACTAAGAGGATTCAAATAGCCTTATGAACTATTTCTCAGTGCTTTCAATTACTATCATGCTAAGTGTTAATCCTAATGATAAAGATAATTGTATTAAATATGATTAGCTTAAATTAGATTAGCCTTATGTATTTTAGCTTTCCTTCTCTTTACTTTCTGTTTTCTATCTTCCAATTGTAGCTCACCACGTGTAAAGGAATATAGCTATATATATACATTGTCCTCTCCACTGCTAGGTATGCAGTGCATCATTTTCAGACATTCTCTCTTTTCTTGTCTCTTCTTCATTTTTCCTTTTCTGCTGTATTGTTTTTTCATTTACTTTTCATGGCATCAGAGGGCTAATGCCAAAATGGCGTCAGAATCCAGGGCATCTTCTTCCTCCCAAGCAGAGGATTCCTCTTATCATTCCTCTCGCACCTGCTCCTACTCAACAAAACCCAGAAAATGGTTCCTCAGCTGTCACAACTCCCGTAGCTCCAATAAATCCCCAATCTCACCACTCCTCTTGCTAATCCCACTATACAGAGACAACCTATCTTTAATCTTACTCAAAGGCAACCTGCATTTTTTTCCTCAAAATGCACAAACCTAAATCCTAGGGATCCCTCATTTTTATCCCCAAAATTTTCATCCTGGTTTTCAACCAAATGCTTTTCCTCAACATCTTGCCTTTCAAGGTGCTCAACTAGCTGGGTATCCACAATATCCTCTTGCTCCATTTCCCAACAACTCTCAACAACCCACAAATCTAGGGTCTTCCTCTTTGACAGTAAAGCTCACAGACTCAAACTATCTTTTATGGAAAAATCAATTGCTAAATGTCATTATCTCCAATGGATTAGATGCCTTCATAGATGGCTCAGCACCACCTCCTCCAAAATTTTTGGATCCAAACTAGACTCAAATCAACCTAGAACACTATTTCTGGCAGAAAGCAAATCGTTTAGTCATGGGCTGGTTATACTCCTCTCTATCTGAAAATAAGATGAGTGAGATAGTGAGTTATTCTTCTGCATTTAAGATCTGGGAAACCTTGAGAAGGGTGTATGAGTCTGTGTCAACAACAAGCATCATGAGCCTTAGATCTCAGCTCCAGAAATCAAAGAAAGATGGAGTGCCAGTGTCTCAATTCTTGGCTAATATCAAGCAAATAGCTGATAAGCTTGCAACCATTGGGGAGCCCTTATCTTATAGAGATCATGTGGCCTATATCCTAGATGGTCTTGGAGCTGAGTACAATCCATTTGTTACCTCCATCCAAAATAGGACTGATAGACCATCATTAGAAGATATCAGAAGTCTTCTTCTTAGCTATGAAGTCCGGTTAGAGAGACAAAATTCAGTAGATCAACTGAACTTAGTTCAAGCAAATCTGGCAAACTTTTCTTTAAACAATTCTCGTCGCCCTCCTTGGTCTTATTCTCCACATTTTCCTGCCAATGTACCTCCAAACCCTTCATACCATACACCTACATCCACACCTACACCACAACCACCATCCCCTGTTCCTTTGCATAGACCAGATCCTCCTACTCAGAGATGGGGAAGACAACGCCCACAATGCCAAATCTGCACAAAAATGGGGCATAGTGCTTTGGACTGTTATAATAGGGATAATAAAAATAGATATCCCCTTAACACTCCTCGTCCTCAAGGTCACTTTGCTTCACAAACACCTTCCACTTTTTAGCCTACACCCACCATCATGCCTACTGTTCAAGCCAACATGGCTACAATGCCTGCTTATTATCCTCCTATTCAGTATTCCCCTCCCTTACTCAATCCATAGGCTTCCTCTTCACTCTCTCACCCTGACCAGGAATGGTTTATGGACTCTGGGGCTACACACCATATGTCACCCAACCTCAATTCAATCACCAATCCATTACCTTATACAGGACATGATCAAGTTATGCTAGGCAATGGTACGTTTGCTAGCATCTCTCACTCTGGTTCATCCTCTCTTCATTCCTTTTCAAAGTCCGTTAAGCTCAATTCAATTCTTCATATACCTGCTTTATCCAATAAACTCATTAGTGTTGCAAAGTTATGTCATGATAACCAAGCTTTTGTTGAATTTTACCCAACTTGTTTTCTTGTGAAGGACATCCAAACAAGGAGAATCCTCCTTCAGGGTCTGCTTAAAAATGGTCTCTACACAGTGCCTTCATGTCAGCCTCCTCACTCCACAACTTCACCTGCTTCTGTCTCATCTCTCAAAGTTGCTCTTTCTTCCCCAACACTCTGGCACTACAGACTTGGTCACCCTTCTTCAGCTATTGTTAAACAAGTTTTAAAGTCTTGTAATCAACCTTGTCATAGGCATAATGTTTTTGAATTTTGCAATTCCTGTCAGTTAGCTAAAAGCCATCGTTTAGTTTTTCCAACTTCTAATAGAGTCAGTTCTACACCTTTTCAACTTGTTCATACAGACTTATGGGGACCTTTCCCTATTTTATCAATCAATGGGGCACGTTATTTTCTTCTTTTTGTGGATGATTTTACTGGTTACACTTGGTTATATTTGCTTGAATCCAAGGCACAAACTCTGCATTACTTTGAACATTTCCTTAAGATGATTGACACACAATTTGACAGCAAGCTAAAATGCTTGCAATCTGACTGGGGTGGTGAGTTTCGTTCACTGTCTCCCTTGCTTGCAAAGAGGGGTATACATCATCGCATATCATGCCCTTACACTCCCCAACAAAATGGTCGAGTTGAGAGGAAAAATAGACATGTTGTGGAGATTGGTCTTTCCCTTCTAGCTCATTCCAAACTACCCCAAACCTTCTGGTCATATGCTTTTCAGACTTCAGTTCATTTAATCAACAGATTACCTTCTCTAGTTCTTCACAACAAATCCCCTTATGAGCTGTTATACCACAAGCTTCCTGATTACAACCTATTGAAGGCATTTGGCTGTGCTTGCTTCCCTTACCTTAGACCATATAATCAATCCAAGATTCAATTTCGTTCTGCACAATGTCTTTTCATTGGTTACAGCTCCAATCATAAGGGATATATGTGTCTTGATGCCACTTCTGGAAGAATTTACTTATCTAGACATGTCATTTTCAATGAATCATCTTTTCCATACTCCAATCTATCTAATCCTACTCCCACTGTTCAATCCTTCCACTATGACATTTCTTCCTTTCCACATTCTTATGTTTTACCCGACAAGGCCTATTTTCCTACTACCACTGCCAGTCCTATCCAACATACTACCTCAGTCCCTACTCCAATTACTACTCCAGCTCCACGTTTACCAATACAACATTCCACTCCTTTACATTCTGCTACACCTTTACTTTCTACTACTCCTCTCATTTCATCCCAAACATCAAATCCCCCCATATTAAATCCTTCTCATACTCTTTCCCCTCCCTCTACTACTTCCCAACCAAATACTGTTTTTAATAACCATCCAATGATCACAAGGGAAAAATCTGGCATTTTTAAACCCAAGGCTTAGTTATGTCAATCTACTGCTATCCCTCCCAATCATACAGCAGAACCTGCCAATTTTAAACAAGCCTCACAGATTCCAGTTTGGCAAGAAGCAATGAATCAAGAATATAAAGCACTAATTCAAAATAAAACATGGCAACTCATTCCTCCCCCACCAAACTGTAAACTCATAGGCTGCAAATGGGTTTATAAAACTAAAATCAAGCCCAATGGGGAGGTTGAAAGACACAAGGTAAGACTAGTGGCTCAAGGTTATACTTAAGCCTATGACATTGACTTTTTTGAGACTTTCAGCCCGGTAGTAAAACCAACTACCATTCGAATTATTCTCAGCCTTGCAATGTCTAACTAATGAGAGATCAAACAGCTAGATGTCCACAATGCATTCCTCAATGGAGATCTTCAAGAAAATGTATATATGGCTTAGCCTCAAGGCTTTGTAGACAAGACTTCTCCTAGCTATGTTTGTAAATTAACAAAGGCTCTCTATGGGTTGAAGCAAAGCCCAAAAGCTTGGTTCCATAAGCTTAGTTCCTGCTTGTTAACATGGAACTTCACTCATTCTCAATCAGATTCGTCTCTCTTCTTTTATCATCAGGGAACAAACTTTCTAGCATTTCTGATATATGTAAATGACATCATTGTTACAGGTTCAAATTCATCTCTCATTGCTTATTACATTACCTCCCTTAATACTCTTTTTAAGCTAAAGGATCTTGGTCCCTTAAATTACTTCTTTGGCATTCAAGTCTCCCGGATAAATGATAATCTTCATCTTTCACAAACAAAATATATCAGTGATCTTCTCCTCCGAACATCATTGCAAGACTGCAAACCCTCTCCTACACCTATGGCCATTACTACTTCTCTTTCTATCATGGATGGTGAACATATTGATGATCCAACAATGTATAGAAGTATTGTAGGGGCATTGCAGTACTGCACCATCACTCGACCTGATCTGAGCTTTGCTGTTAACAAGGTGTATCAATTTATGCACAAACCCTCCTCTACATATTGGTTTGCAGTAAAACGCATTCTCAGATACCTCAAACATACAATATCTCATGGCTTAACCTTCACCCCTTCACCACACCAATCCATTACATGTTACACTGATACTGATTGGGCCTCCTGTCCAGATGATAGAAGAAGCACGTCAGGTTTTTGCATATTCTTAGGCACTAATCTCATTTCATGGTCTTCAACAAAACAAAAGGTAGTTTCTAGGTCTAGTACGGAATCAGAATACAGGGGTCTATCCAATGCTGCTGCTGAAATCATTTGGTTACAATCCCTTTTGAAGGAAATTGGCTATCTTCAATCTCATATTCCCTTATTACTGTGTGATAATATGAGTGCGATACACCTAGCTGAAAATCCAGTTCTGCATAATAGAAGCAAACATGTAGAGATAGACACATTTTGTTCGTGACAGGGTCATCAACAAATAGTTGCTTGTGAGATTTGTACCATCCGAGGATCAGCTGGCCGATATCCTCACAAAACCTTTGTCTTCCCATCGTTTCTCCAATCTCAGATCCAAGCTCAATGTGTAGTCCTCCACACTTCGCTTGCGGGGGGATGCTAATCCTAATGATAAAGATAATTGTATTAAATATGATTAGCTTAAATTAGATTAACCTTATGTATTTCAGCTTTCCTTCTCTTTCCTTTATGTTTTCTATCTTCCAATTGTAGCTCACCACGTGTAAAGGAATATAGCTATATATATACATTGTCCTCTCCACTGCTAGGTATGCAGTGCATCATTTTCAGACATTCTCTCTTTTCTTGTCTCTTCTTCCTTTTTCCTTTTCTGCTGTATTGTCTTTTCATTTACTTTTCACTAAGCACTTACTGACAAACTCAGTGACATCTCTCATCACAGCCTTCCACATATAATGCTGCCTCAGGGCCTTGTACATATTCATACTACCTGGGTGTACGGAAAAGACAAAATTGTGAGCCTCCTCCAATAGTTCCTTCCTTAGTATCGATCCTAAAGGTACACCTAACCTCTCATATGATACATAAGCGTACTATCTATGGAAAATGTGCAGTAGCTCGATACATCTGACTCAGATACCTGAAAACCCCTCAGCTAGGCTTTCATGCCCTCTCTGGGCATCAATAATCCTCTATTTCAAAGTAGGTCTCACTGAAAATTGGGCCAGACTGCCTGTGACCTTAGCTGTAACAAAATCTAAACCGATCCTCTTCATATCCCAACATAGTCTATGCTGAGTAGTCAAAGGGGAAGCATACAATGACTTCCTGCTCAAAGCGCCAGCCACTACATTGACCTTACCCAGATGATACTAAATATCACAATTACAATCGTTTATCAACTCTACCCATCCCCTCTACCGCATATTCAGTTCTTTCTGCGTGAAAAAGTACTTGAGGCTCTTTGATCGGTATATATCATAATTATCTCTCTATAAAGATAATCCCTTCAGATTTTTAAAGCATGGACAACTGCCGTCAATTCTAAGTCATGAGTCGGGTACTACTTCTCATGCTCCTTCAACTGATGAGATGTATAAGCGATGACCTTCCCATGATGCATCCGAACACAACCAAGACCCTTCTTCTATGCATCACTATAAAATGTAATCCCACCTGATGGTATTATTACTAATAATATTTCAGGTATTGGACGAGCGACCGGGCCTTGATGATTGATGGTGATGCCATTATAAGATGGACTATTATTTGTCTTTTGTTGATTTATGATGTTTATTGACCAGACATTACATCCTTATTTTCATTTCATGGATATTGTTAAATCCATATAACTTTTGGATATTTTTGTTTATATTTTGATGAACGTTTCCCGGGATTCACTTTGAAATGAATTTCAAATGATGAATTATTGATTTTATGACTTCTGCTGCTTTATGGCCTTTTAGCATGTTTAATATTATTATTAGGGTCGGGACTTTATAGGCCATCAGACATTTGTGGTATTGTCACAAATTTACATTAGAATGTATTAACAATGAAACCTTAAAAACAAGAAAAACTAGAGTTAATAACACTTTCTTCCACTTTATTTTAAAAAATAATAAATAATGATTTTTTTTAATAAAAAAATAGTATTTTTACCTTCATCAATTAAATTGTCTTCATATTTGTTAATATTATAGAATGAAAAATCTCATTATTGTTTATGATGTTCTTTAGGATATTTTAAATTAGAATGGAGTAATTTTTAAAATTTTATTAGTTTTTATTATTTTGATATATTTATTGTACTATGAAAGTGAAAAAAATATATGTTATTTTTATATATTTTGAAAAATTCATAAAGAAAAGTACAATTTTTAAAAATACCTCTAAAAACTAATTTTAAAGACAATAGAATATCAGATTTTTGGAATAAATCTCTGATATTTTACAGAATAGAAGGAAAATCTTATCTACTTTATTGTTGACCCAAAATCAAATATAAAATAAAAAAGAAAGCTACTTTGAATCTTCGAGTAATTATAGCTTAATCTTGGTATACTTTCTAATTCAAAATTGCAAAGTTCAACACTTATATCAATAAAGTGATTTTTCCATAATATTTGGTGTTGAATGATCTATCCTAGGGAAGAAAAGATCTCTCTTTGTGGACGATTATGGATTTAATTAATCTCCCATACCACATTAAACAATATTAAATAATATCGTCTCTACAAATTATTTGAACTTAACATTGGTCAAGTTAAATTATTATACAGATATCTATGCTCTTTATAACTTCCAAATATCAATTACTTACTATCACGTTTGATAGGGATTAATTTTTTTTTATTCATTTATTTTTAAAATCTCAATCAACATTTTTTTTTGTTTTAACATCATTTGATTATGATGTGTAAATAATTTTCAAAATGGGAAAATATGTTAAGAATTTTTTATGACCCGAATAATAATTAATAGCAGTTTAATAATTAATCAATTATTTAAATTTATTTATTTATTAAGTGGGAAAACACATCTTTGTAACGTGTCTGTTGATTCAAAATGGAAAGCGTTATTATTGGTGCTTGGAAGATAATGATTTTTAAGTTTATGAGAATTATTGACGTATGTTTCACTTAAAATTTACAAAACTAAGATAAATAAATTGTTTATGACCATTTTTTTTTGTTAAAACCAAAACTAATAATTCAAAATAGTGCGAGATTGAACCACACTCATGAAAATTAGAGAATGTGTCTTTGATCTCTAGACTATGACTTGATTGGTAATAATCAAACAAAAACTAAATCTACAACGTTGTCGTTTCTATTATAAAAAAATAAAAAACAAATAATGTGTCAAAATAAATATAAAAACTTAATATAAGTCCAAAATGTGTAGCAAGAGAGGATAGGTAATAATCAATAACAAAGGTTTGCTTGTAGTAGACGTCCTTCACACAAATAAATAATAACAAAAATGAAGATTTCGCAATCTTTAATACATTATAATATGAATCAAATCACGTTAGTGGAAAGTTATTTTATAATGATTTCGGATAAAATTGATTAGTGATGGTGCTACCTTGATATTATTATTATATAAATTTTCAGATTAATTATTATATAATCCCATTAATTAATTATTTCAGATAATGCAAATTATATACGACTATTTGACTGGTAATTGCTTCTGGTGATACGTTTGGAAGCTTTAGAGATATTTTTAAAAAAAATATTAGATAATATTATTTTCTTTTCTTTTTCTTTCCTTTCCCTTAATCTAAGTTATCTAATTAATATTCTAATTAATTGAAATTAACTAAATACATGCTTCTTCTTCGATGGTGGACGATGTTACTCAAATTATGTCTAAATTCCATTTGAATGAGGAAGATTGTATTCCCATTACCAGAATTATGCTTTTTGTTCTAAATCAAGGCCCCTGATTGTTTGAAGATAATCTTCAATA
The DNA here is from genome assembly GCA_028015215.1 of Gynostemma pentaphyllum. NCBI lineage: Eukaryota > Viridiplantae > Streptophyta > Magnoliopsida > Cucurbitales > Cucurbitaceae > Gynostemma > Gynostemma pentaphyllum. The sequence continues at coordinate 44,129,447 of CM051354.1, read as the reverse complement.
TTTACAAATGAGACAAAAATGTGCAATCTGCTACTACAGTCTCTAGTTCTTGTCCCTCTTGGATCCAGCTTCATGGCCTTCTTTATGTCTGTAGAGGTCCCTCTGGCCCATTGACTAATTCCAACTATAGCCTTCCAAACTCAATTTTTGGCCCATCTACTAAGCCCATTTCTGATCTTCCAGAATCAAGCTTTTCTGCCCACACTATTCCATTTACTACTTCTTTCAATAGTAGTGAGTAAACCAAAAAAAAAAAAAAAATTGAACCAAACCGAACTGGACCAACGGACCGAACCAAACCAGACCAGACCAGGAGAAGATGTGCGATGACGTCAACGATATGTAATTATGATGTCAGCAATGCGCAATGGATTGGACTTTGGGATTGTGAAAATTGGGCTTCTGATGGGCTGTTTCTGGGCAGCAAAGACAAAAATTTGGGCATGAGACTTTTGATTGAAATATTCACAGGAAAGCTCGCAAAATTTCACCGGAAACTTGTCAGAAACTTCCTTGATATCTCTGAGAAAAATTTAGAGAGGAAAGAATTTATGAATGAATAATTTGAGACATCTAAGGCTCCATTTATAGAGATTTGGGAGAATATTTCCTAATATCTTCTAATATCTCTTTATCTCTAGATTAAAAAAGTATTCTCTATCTAGTTTTAAATTCATAACTTTTTATCCTGATCTCGGAATTCAAATCCGCGAACTGCATTGGAATCGTAACAATAAGACGATTTCATCGGAATATTTAAAATTCAAAGATAAAAAATTTCGAAAATATGAAAAAATACCAATATACCCCTCACCTCAAACTCGAGACTTTATATATAAAATATCAAGCACTATATTTTCAAGATTCACCCACGACCAAACTCGTGTATAAATCTTGAAAAGGGGGCATTTGTAGAAGAAGAAAATTCGGAAAATTACAAATTGCCACATAATTATTCATGCCAACGACAAAGTTACATGTCATTAAATGAAGACTGATCATAAATTGACACGTGTCTTTAAATTAAATTAAAAGACATTAAAATGGAAAATCAAATAATGCCACATGTTTTTTTCTTATGGCCATTGGATGACATAAATTGGTCCAATAAAAATATGCCATGTGGTGATTGGGCTCAAATCAAATGAACCCCATATCAACCGAAGGTCCATAGAAAACTCTATAAATAGAGTAGACCATTCATTCATTAAGAGGTCAACAACAGAGAAGATTTGGAGAAAAGACTGAAGACTTTAAAGATCAAATTCCCATGAAGAATGACAGAAAAATATTCAAAGATTCGAAGACACAGAAGATTTTAAAGACCGATTCGAAGATTCAAAAGACTTTTTCGAAGACTAAAGACTTTTTGAAGACTCCTTGAAGACCGCTTTGAAGATTAAAGTTTCAAAAACATCCACACTTTTATCCGAGAAATACGCCGACGTGAAGGGTTGATTTACTAAACTAGCAGAATTTTATTTAGTAAACTTATTAACATTTAATAACGAATCTATTAACATCATGCAATTTGTGAAAAACATGCAGATTCATGCTTATATTTTCGAAAATTAAAATCAATTATACTTACATTGAGTAGTTAATGGAGAATCGGTTGGAGGTTTCTTTACAGCATCAAATCCTCAATCCTCAGCAACACCGGATCTTCTATGCTATATCCCGATCGATCAAACGAAACCCGATTGTGGGAAGAAGAAATTGGGAAGAAGAAAAATTATTTTCTTCCCAATGGCTAAGCAAAATCGGCACTAAGAGGAGAAGGGAGGGAGAGAGATTTCCAATTTTCTATGGAATTGAATTGTGTGATTTATGAATGACCCAACCCTTCTATTTATAGGAAAATAGGAATCCTAATCCCATTAGGATTAATCTATAGAGATAAATACAAAAAGAAAAAACATTATCTCTTTCCTTTATCTTGCAATTTCGAAAATGCCATAGATAAATAGGAGAATATTTTTTATTTTCTTTATTTTATTTATCTTGGGTAAATAAATCTATGTAATTATTTTAGGATATAATTCAAACAATTATCTCCTCCATAATTACATGGCATGGCCGAAATTACCATTAATAATTAATAAATAATTCTAATTTATTTAATTAATTATTTTGGGCCAATCTCAATTGGGTTTATCAATCCAATTGGGCTTGAAACTCTCTCTTAAATTAATAAGTCCAACTAAATTAATTTATTTATTAATTACCATTTAAATAAAATATTTTGTTTAAACAATTAATAATATTAATATTTTCTCCCGACTAAATATTATCAAATTATATTTAATTATTAATTTCCATTTAAATAATTTTCATTATTTAAATAATTAATAATAAATATTTTAATTATTAATTTCCATTAAATAAACTCATTATTTAATTAATAATTTCATTGATAACATTTTATTATTAATTAATTAATTTTAATTATTAATTCCGTTCAAATAAAATTAATTATTTAAACAATTAATAATTGTTAATTAATTTCAAATTATTAATTACCATTTAAATATACTCAATATTTAAATAATTCATAATATCTAATTAATAATATTTCATTATTAATTTCCTGTTTAAATAAACTCATTATTTAAACAATTAATAATGTTTAAATTAATTACCGTTTAAATATACTCAATATTTAAACAATTAATATTGCCTATTTTAAGTAATTCACTTTACTTAAAATTTCCATTTCTTCTACTTGATTTCGCGACTACGATATATGGGCTAGCATAGGGACCCGATGGACCTATAGATCATGGGCTTAATAATTAGTCAATTAAGTGATTAACACATAATCAGTTAATTACTTATTATCTAACTATGAATAATTCCATTATAGATTCATAGCTGAACTCCCCTCACTATAGATGAGTTATTGTCCATTTAGTTTATCATTATTTATATCTGTGATATTATCCTTCACGTGGAACCCTCATAATTACAGGCGAATAAATTTACCGTTTTGCCCCTGTAATTACCGCTTTATCCTTGTGTTCCAGCTGGTTCTCCAATGAACTTTATCTTTAGTCAAACTAGAGATAAGATACTTCTGTGATTAATAGAAGTCGTGACGTCACTTGTTCATGTCTCGAATCAGTACATCAAGGGAGTTTCCTAAAGTTCCTAAAATGTTTAGGTATCGCACTGATACCGTTAATTTATAGGAAAATTATGAATTCCATCTCGTGAAAATGAGTTTCCAGCTACTTATCTAGTCATGTTCCCAAAACAGGAGTGTATTGAGCGTTCTTACAGATTGCTCTCAATTATGTGAATCAAAGAACATAACTCCACAAATAGGAGTCCGCATTTCACTCAGGATTGAGATCTATCACGGTTGATAAACTTAGTTTGATATTCGATTATTTCTCGTAAATGGTACTAATGAGAAATTTGATCGAACATCGTGGTCCTGTCTTATACAATCAACATTGCATATGATACTTCCATTTCATGTCTCCCACATGAATGATCAGGATTAGATCATTTGTCTATAAACAAAATGCGAAGCTATCAACAGTGTTACCAAGATAAGGTTCCCAAACGTTATCCATTTACTGTAGACACTTTTATGTTACTCATCTCGACTTTAATCCTCTCGTATGACTCACATACTAAGTCGTGATTTCATAAGAGTAACTTAGGGTTTACTATTTGAATGTTTGATATTAATATATTTCCATATATTCCTAATATCGTCAATTGAATCAATCTAGATAATATAAAGAACTTATGTTTATTCATTTAATTTATTCGAAATAAATTATTATAATTAAATAATTACAAGTTCTAGGACACCATTTCTAACACGACGACCCTCGCATCAAAGTTTATACTTGTGAGAAAGAATCAGAGGATCATTTCCATTAGAGATTGTAACATTCACTCATTAAATACAAACTTATATTTATTCCGCATATGATTTCTCTCCATAGAAATTTCTGTGTGAACAAATTGGCACGCCCGGTGGGACCATATCTACCTCTCATCTCTTTTTCATCCAGAAGTCAATGGCATCGAAGAAAACATCTTCAAAGACTGTTGTTGCAACTGACTCCCAAACGAGTCCTATAACTCATTCTAAAGATATTCGACTACAAGATAACCAATCTCTTTCTATTGCTGAGAGTAAAAGGAAGAAGCAACAACAAGTATCACTTCCTGAAGAGAATGTTACTATCAAAGCTAGCTTTCTTTTTTAACATGAATCTGAGGACAAATCATCTCATTCTCTTGGACATTGAGAGGGGTCTCATGTTTTTGTCATGATGGTGAATGCTGATACAATTGAAGATTAGAGATGGCAGAGATGGAAAAAAGACTTTCTACGCTAGCTAAGGCAAATGATGAAAATGACCAAATGATTGCCTTTCTTATGAAGAAACTGGAGATTTAGGATATTGGTGAATCAGGTCATAGCCCTTCTCAAAACAAGATTACTAAAGATGATAACAAAGAATAGACCAAACTTGAAGATCATCAAAACCAACACTCCACCTTAATTGACTCTTTATCTGTTCAGCAGTTGCAGGACATGATAATGAATTCTGTTAGAGCTTAATACGGTGGACCATCTTAAACTTCTCTCTCGTATTCTAAACCATTTACAAAGAGAATCGATAGTTTGAGAATGTCGATGGGCTATCAACCACCAAAATTTCAACAATTTGATGGAAAAGGCAATCCAAAGCCACATGTTTCTCATTTTGTTGAGACATGCGAAAATGCTGGAACTCGTTGAAGATTTACTAGTCAAGCAATTTGTCCAAACACTGAAGGGGAATGTTTTTGACTGGTATATAGATTTAAAGCCTGAGAGTATAGATAGTTGGGAGTAGTTTGAAAAAGAATTCTTGAATCACTTCTACAGCACGCGAATGACAGTCAATCTGATGGAACTCACCAACACAAGACAACAAAAAGATAAGCCAGATATCGATTACCGTCGAATATCTCTAAGTATGGATTGCAAGGATCGTTTAACTGAGATATCTGCTGTCGAAATGTGAAGGGATGATTTACTAAACTAGCGGAATTTGATTTAGTAAACTAATTAACATTTAATTATGGATCTATTAATATCATGCAATTTGTGAAAAAACATGTAGATTCATGCTTTAAATTTCGAAAATTAAAATCAAAACTTACATTGAGTAATAAATGGAGAATCAGTTGGAGGTTTCTTTACAGCATCAAATCCTCAGCAACACCGGATCTTCTACGCTATATCCCGATGGATCAAACGAAATCCGATTGTGGGATCGAACTTTAGAAGAAATTGGGAAGAAGAAAAAATATTTTCTTCCCAATGGACTAGGGAAAATCGGCTAAGGGGGAGGGAGAAGGAAGAGAGAATTCCGAATTTCTAAGGAATTTCATTGTGTGATTTATGAATGACCCAACCCTCCTATTTATAGAAAAATAGGAATCCTAATCCCATTAGGATTAATCTATAGAGATAAATACAAAAAGAAAAAAGATGATCTCTTTCCTTTATCTTGCAATTTCGAAAATGCCATAGATAAATAGGAGATTATTTTCTTTTCTTTATTTTATTTATCTTGGGTAAATAAATCTATATAATTATTATAGGATATAATTCAAATAATTATCTCCTACAAATTATCTATGAAGGCCAAAATTAATAATAAATAATTAATAAATCAAATTTATTTAATTAATTATTTTGGGCCAATTTCAATTGGGTTCATTAATCCAATTGGGCTTGAAACTCTCTCTTAAATTAATAAGTCCAACTTAATTAATTTATTTATTAATTACCATTTAAATAAAATATTTTATTTAAACAATTAATAATATTAATATTTTCTCCCGACTAAATATTATCAAATTATATTTAATTATTAATTTCTATTTAAATAATTTTCATTATTTAAATAATTAATAATAAATATTTTAATTATTAATTTCCATTAAATAAACTCATTATTTAATTATTAATTATTAATTCCGTTCAAATAAAATTTATTATTTAAACAATTAATAATTGTTAATTAATTTCAAATTATTAATTACCATTTAAATATACTCAATATTTAAATAATTAATAATATTTCATTATTAATTTCATGTTTAAATAAACTCATTATTTAAACAATTAATAATGTTTATATTAATTACCGTTTAAATATACGCAATATTTAAACAATTAATATTGCCTATTTTAAGTAATTCACTTTACTTAAAAATTTCCATTTCTTCTACTTGATTTCGCGACTACGATATTTGGGATAGCATAGGGAGCCGATGGACCTATAGATCATGAGATTAATAATTAGTCAATTAATTGATTAACTCATAATCAGTTAATTACTTATTATCTAACTATGAATAATTCCACTATAGATTCATAGCTGAACTCCCCTCACTATAGATGAGTTATGTCCATTTAGTTTATCTTTATTTATATCTGTGATATTATCCTTCACGTGGAACCCTCATAATTACAGGCGGATAAATTTACTGTTTTGCCCCTGTAATTACCGCTTTATCCTTGTGTTCCCGCTGATTCTCCAATGAACTTTATCTTTAGTCGAACTAGAGATAAGGTACTTCTGTGATCAATAGAAGTCGTGGCGCCACTTGTTCATGTCTCGAATCAGTACATCAAGGGAGTTTCCTAAAGTTCCTAAAATGTTTAGGTATCGCACTGATACCGTTAATTTATAGGAAAGTTATGAATTCCATCTCGTGAAAATGAGTTCCCAGTTACTTATCTAGTCATGTTCCCAAAGCAGGAGTGTATTGAGCGTTCTTACAGATCGCTCTCAACTATGTGAATCAAAGAACATAACTCCACAAATAGGAGTCCACATTTCACTCAGGATTGAGATCTATCACGGTTGATAAACTTAGTTTGATATTCGATCATTTCTCATAAACGGTACTAATGAGAAATTTGATCGAACATCGTGGTCCTGTCTTATACAATCAACATTGCATATGATACTTCCATTTCATGTCACCCACATGAACGATCAGGATTAGATCATTTGTCTATAAACAAAATGCGAAGCTATCAACAGTGTTACCAGGATAAGGTTCCCAAACGTTATCCTTTTACTGTAGACATATTTAGGTTACTCATCTCGACTTTAATCCTCTTGTATGACTCACATACTAAGTCGTGATTTCATAAGAGTAACTTAGGGTTTACTATTTGAATGTTTTGATATTTATATATTTCTATATATTCCTAATATCGTCAATTGAATCAATCTAGATAATATAAAGAACTTATGTTTATTTATTTAATTTATTCGAAATAAATTATTATAATTAAATAATTACAAGTTCTAGGACACCATTCCTAACAAAATGTGCAATCAAGGCATGCATTGGAATTTACTTTATATCTTGCAAGGTATAAAACCTTGCACATTTAAACTGACGACTCGTGCTTCTGATATGGAGTTAAGTATTGCTAGTAGAGAAAGCAAGGAACTTCTAGTGCCAGAGTGCAAGGAAAAGAATGGAGTCAAAAAGGTAGAGAAGACTTCAAAATCTTTTATGAAAGAATCAATGGTTGTTAACACGACCCCATTCAAGTTTCAAAGAAAAGAAAAGAAAGATGAGAAGCGCCCAGGAAATGAAAAATATCGCTTAACTTTAAAGGAAAGACAAGAAAAAGTCTATCATTTTCCTGATTCTGACATTCCAGACATGCTGGAACAATTACTAAAAAACCAACTGATCGAATTACAAGAGTGTAAAAAATCGGAAGAAATGGAAAAAGTTAATTATCCCAACTACTGTAAATATCACCGAATCGTCAGTCACTCGGTGGAAAAAATCGGAAGAAATGGAATAAGGAAGTGACTTCATTCTCTCAAATGTCATCAACATACTTTTCATGCAACCTTTATCTCTAAATGCCTATGTGAAAGTCATGCATTCTACCATACTTTTCGTCAACCTACAAACCATGCATCTCATATTTTTATATATTTCTAAAATCGAATATGAAATTACCACTGTTTTCTTCCCTTTTAAAATGCTAATCTCAATACTTCTCAATACAAGATTAAACTCCTCCAACCCAGTTCTCACTAAGCTTAACAGAGAATAATGATTAAGAAAGATAACGATTCATCATTAAAATGCTCATTAAATGTTTTTACCATCCTTGACATTTCCACAACACCACGAAGGTTTAGCTACTCATAGCTAAAGTCATTACATTGGAAAGGTTAAAAACATACATAGAAACGATGCTGAAATATGTTAACAAAATTTCTCAAAGATAATAGACAAATCAAAAGATAAAATATTGATTTTGACTAAGTTAATCTAAATATTCTTCTCCTTCTTCTTGCTCCACACTTTTTCCTCTTCTCTCATATTCTTCAAATTCTTCTTTAAGAAAACTTATATATCACGCCATTAGCTTTCCTTTTTTGTGTTTCCCGCCAAAAATCAGAGTTGGTGAGATACTGGGTGGATCACTGTTGGCCACACGAAAGGGTACTGTAGTGGAAAGTGACAGCTCCTAGTCTTGTCAACATAGCTGGCGAAAAAAAATATCCTCAGATCTTTTGAGCGACTTGCCTGAGCTACGACTTTCCTTGCTCCAGACAGAATGATCTTTCACAATAAAGGTTAATCGAATAGAAGCAAGCTTTTGACAAATCTTGCTGCCTAGAAACTTCATTAGAACTCAGCAAAAAGAGGTTAAAAAGAGAGAAAACTAATTTAAATAGAGAAGAAAATATGTGAAATGCAAATACAATAAAAAGACATGAATCTAGCTCAAACTACCGTTATTTATATATATTTGACATCCTATCTACTAAATTAAGCCTACTTCTTCTTGAAATATTAACAAACTGAGGGCTTTGGAGTTTTACTTTTGTGCACTTATCACACCCCCAAACTCGAATCATTTCTCGTCCTCGAGTAATGCTCTTAATCATGCAAGCACAAATGTTCAACATCTTGAATTTTATTGGGCCATGGCTGGATTATTATCAACATCCTTCCCTTTTCATAGTAGAATTAAACTTTCAGTTTCACACAATAGAGAAAGCAGACTTCAAAATGATTGTGTAAATCTAATATGTTAATATCCCTTCCTTAAGCTTTAGTCACCTAGATAATCATAGAATTTTTTCCTTTAAGGCCCACTTTATTGCTATCATCCCTTTCTTCAAATTGTCAATCACGGAAAGCATAATTTCTTTTACCTTGCAATAGTAAGAGCTTTATTGCTTTTGCATCTTTTTCTTTTCTTTTTCTCATTTTTTTGTTAGAAGCAACTTAGTGATATGGCTTCCTAGTCACCTTCACCTAGAGGTTTCCGTATGGGCTCACTTATTCCTATGGAAGATGAGTGACTAATTTTCCCAAACCCATTTTCTGTTTTTATTTTTTAATTTTGGTTTTTGGTGCACTATGTGCATTTTGGGAACAAACTTTTGCTTTTCTAAAGGTATTGGAAACATTTGTCTTTGCAAAATGATTGGTGGCTATGCCACCCCCAAACCTATTCATTAACATACTTTTACTCTGCATAAGGATTTGAAGAAAGATTTCTGCTTTTGGATTTCTAAAGGCAAGGATGTGAGCTTGAATTTCTCACCCCAAGCAAGTAGCTCTCAAGCTCTTATTCACCTGACTAGGCTTAATTAAGGGATAGACTTAAGATATTAGCAAGTGTAGAAAGTTGCACTTTGATGAAGTTCTTTCTTAAGATTAGTTCTATTGTGACACATGGAGGTTTGATTGCCTCATCTATTAATACCTTAAGCTAAAAGCAGTAAAAAAATTCAACCTTGAACATTTGCTAACATGAGTAATACAAGAAGAAAAAAAAGAAAGTAGAGAAAGGATACTAAATAAAGATTGCTAGCAAAAAGAAAGTACTATTAAAATTTGGATTTTTCAGCGGGAGCATACAAAAAGGGCCTTCATTAAACTAGGCCACTAAGAACAAAAGAGATAAACGGGGACTATCTTTCCTCCCCCAAACTAAAATCAGGTTGTGCCCTCACAACCAATAACAAAGTAGCAAAGTAGTCAGCATAACATCAAAATAATACAAAAAGCAGATGTGGACAAGTTATATGAAAAGAAAAGAAAGGACATGCAAGCAGTCAATCATTAGCAAATTGGCTCTTCATCTGACACATCCATGTCATATTCATATGCGAGCATTTTCTAACTCTTCTTCCAAACTGTCATACTCGTAATCAATATTAGATTCAAGTTCACTGTGAAGGGATGATTTACTAAATTAGCGGAATTTTATTTAGTAAACTTATTAACATTTAATAACGGATCTATTAACATCATGCAATTTGTGATAAAACATGTAGATTCATGCTTATATTTTCGAAAATTAAAACCGGAACTTACATTAACTGATTAATGGAGGATCGGTTGGAGGTTTCTTTAGAGCATCAAATCCTCAGCAACACCGAATCTTCTATGCTATATCCCAATCGATCAAACGAAATTCGATTGTGGGATCGAACTTTAGAAGAAATTGGGAAGAAGAAAAAAATATTCTCTTCCCAATGAACTAAGGGAATTTCGGCCAAGGGGGAGAAGGGAAGAAGAGAGAATTAGAATTTCTAAGGAATTGAATTGTGTGATTTATGAATGACCCAACCCTCCTATTTATAGAAAAATAGGAATCCTAATCACATTAGGATTAATCTATAGAAATAAATACAAAAAAAAAAAAAAATTATCTCTTTCCTTTATCTAGCAATTTCGAAAATGCCATAGATAAATAGGAGATTATTTTATTTTCTTTATTTTTATTTATCTTGGGTAAATAAATCTATGTAATTATTTTAGGATATAATTCAAGCAATTATCTCTTCCCAAAAATACATATATAGCCGAAAATGCATATATTAATTAATAAATAATTCTAATTTATTTAATTAATTATTTTAGCCAATTCCAATTGGGTTCAATAATCCAATTGGGCTTGAAATTCTCTCTTAAATTAATAAGTCCAACTTAATTAATTAATTTATTAATTATCATTTAAATAAAATATTTTATTTAAATAATATTAATATTTTCTCCAGACTAAATATTATCCAATTTATATTTAATTATTAATTTCCATTTAAATAATTTTCATTATTTAAATAATTAATAATAAATATAATAATTATTAATTTCCATAAATTAATAATTTTATTGACAATATTTTATTATTAATTTAATTAATTTTAATTATTAATTTCGTTTAAATATAATTATTTAAACAATTAATAATTGTTAATTAATTTCAAATTATTAATTACCATTTAAATATACTCAATATTTAAATAATTAATAATGTATAATTAATAATATTTCATTATTAATTTCATGTTTAAATAAACTCATTATATAAACAATTAATAATGTTTATATTAATTACCGTTTAAATATACTCAATATTTAAACAATTAATATTGCCTATTTAAGTAATTCACTTTACTTAAAATTTTCATTTCTTCTACTTGATTTCGCGACTACGATATTTGGGCTAGCATAGGGACCCGATGGACCTATAGATCATGGGCTTAATAATTAGTCAATTAAGTGATTAACACATAATCAGTTAATTACTTATTATCTAACTATGAATAATTCCACTATAGATTCATAGGTGAACTCCCCTCACTATAGATGAGTTATGTCCATTTAGTTTATCTTTTATTTATATCTGTGATATATCCTTCACGTGGAACCCTCATAATTACAGGCGGATAAATTTACCGTTTTGCCCCTGTAATTACCGCTTTATCCTTGTGTTCCCATTGATTCTCCAATGAACTTTATCTTTAGTCGAACTAGAGATAAGATACTTCTGTGATCAATAGAAGTTGTGACGTCACTTGTTCATGTCTCGAATCAGGACATCAAGGAGTTTCCTAAAGTTCCTAAAATGTTTAGGTATCTGACCGATCCGGTTGATTTATAGGAAAGTTATGAATTCCATCTCGTGAAAATGAGTTCCCATCTACTTATCTAGTCATGTTCCCAAAACAGGAGTGTATTGAGCGTTCTTACAGATCACTCTCAACTATGTGAATCAAAGAACATAACTCCACAAATAGGAGTCCGCATTTCACTCAGGATTGAGATCTATCACGGTTGATAAACTTAGTTTGATATTCGATCATTTCTCGTAAACGGTACTAATGAGAAATTTGATCGAACATCGTGGTCCTGTCTTATACAATCAACATTGCATATGATACTTCCATTTCATGTCTCCCACATGAATGATCAGGATTAGATCATTTGTCTATAAACAAAATGCGAAGCTATCAACAGTGTTACCAGGATAAGGTTCCCAAACGTTATCCGTTTACTGTAGACACGTTTAAGTTACTCATCTCGACTTTAATCCTCTCGTATGACTCACATACTAAGTCGTGATTTCATAAGAGTAACTTAGGGTTTACTATTTGAATGTTTGATATTAATATATTTCCATATATTCCTAATATCGTTAATTGAATCAATCTAGATAATATAAAGAACTTATGTTTATTTATTTAATTTATTCTAAATAAATTATTATAATTAAATAATTACAAGTTCTAGGACACCATTCCTAACACACTGTCCCAGTCACATTCATCCATAATGCCAAGCTCATTCTGGCGCCTCTCCATAGCTTCACGCTCTGGCTCATAATGTGGGTCTTCCTCTTCCTTTACAGGCTCCACAACCTCTTCTAGAGTAACAGAAAGTTCAGGTTAAGGATGATGGGCATGCTCGTCGGTGGGGATAGTATCTTTATGAAAGAAGTGAAACTCTCCCAAAATAGAAAAAGAAATTTAGGAAAAGTACGAGGAGGGTGAATCTGGTGGGCCTTGACAGTGTCTTCAAGTACACAATTATGAATCATTTGGTAGGTCCACATGAGTTGGGTTTTTTTGTATGAAATCAGAAAGATCAGATTGGAGTTTCAGAATCATGGATTTAAGAATTTCAAGGAAAGCAACAGGAAAAATTGGCTAGCATCAGGGTCAGGCTGGTTAATAGGAGGGTGAACAGTCACGGTCAATCACTCCATTCAAATTTTTGACCTCATCCCTATTGTCAATGGTAACACTAGCAGACTTATAAAGGCCAGTGATATGGCTTGAAAATATAAGACATCTTCGGGATGCTACATTTTCAGCATATTTTTCCATTTCCCTAGAAATGATGCGACCAATATTGACAGTCTTACTAGACATGATACAGTAAAGTAGAAGCATTCTCTCAGCACTTACAGTGGTTTTATGGGAAGCTGGCATTATGGGTGTAAGTTAAAACTGAAAAACTGAGGAAACCAATAAATCCGACCGAATCCGACCAAGTCGATCGGAGAAACCGACTTAGTCGGTCGGGGACTATAGTCGGTCGGTTTCATCAAAACCGATCGACCAACTGTGTAAAAAAAAAAATTCTAATCTAACCTCTTCTAAAGAAGTTGATCCCTCCCCATTTCTCATTTCCTTTCCCATTTCCCAATATGCCATTTCCAATTTTCTTTCCCATTTCCCAATATCTCATTTCCCCATCCCTTTTATTTCCCTTCCCTCTCTTCACTGCGCCCCCGATTCAGAAAACCCCCCCTTCATTCTCAATACCATTTGATCCCACTACCACCCTACTGATTTCCTCGACCATCTCTTCCTCTCGACGTTTCTGGCACCGCTCCTCCACTTGCTACTGTCACCGTTTACCACCTCTACCATTCACACTCTCCAAAACCGACCCAAACCGATCGACCGACCGATCGGCCAGACAGTCGGTTCCAAAACGCTTCTCCATTGTTTCGGTCGGTGTCGATGGTGCCTATTTTATGGCCAAAATCGATTAAGACTGATCGACTCCAACCAATTTACACCCCTAGTTGGCATGATACGGGTTAGAAGGAAGATTAAACATATGCAGGCAGTAGGCTTGAGATGAGCCTTTTTGACAGTGTAAATCCTTTGAATGGAGATAGAACATTGAGCCCCCAGATTGCCTAACTGTTAGAGGATCATGTCTAAGAAGTCTGGTGTCAAAATGTTCACATGATATGCAAAACAGTCGTCTTTAATTGATATAACATAAAACTCATTGATGGCTTATGGAGAAAAATCAATGATCTATTCTCGAAGACGGATGAGATAACCATTACGGTCTTCGAAATTTGCATAAAATCCTTGGCTAAGGTTAAAACAGGTTGCATGTTTGGGTGCTGATCGAGTTTTTCCAGGTGGAGAGTCTCAATGGGGCCAGAGATATAGCTAGCATGCAAAAGATGTAGACATCACAACCCTTGCTCAAAGAGGATTTCACAACATTTGAAAACCTTGCGATATGCTTGGTCTTCTTGAGGTGAGCAAAAACAGACAGTTTTCAGGTGAGGAATGTGATGAGGCGAAGGGTCATCAATATCTTTGTCAGAATGACAGTCATCAGAGGTTTGATTGAGATGAATGGGATCAACTTACTCAATGCCCTGGTTTTTTAGAGACAGCTACTAGAGGCTTCGTTTCTACGAGAGGAATGTTTCGATGGTGTGAAAAGATCAAGTTGATAACGGGTGACCACCATGATTAGAGAGAAAAGGATTAGAGATTGATGAACAGGGAAGAGGATGGGCTTTTGGAGATTAAAGGAGACAATGGAGGAAATGAAAAGAAATAAGATGAATTAATACAGATGTAGAGAAGTGAAACAGGTTTAATCAGAGTGAAAGGATGTGGGCTCTGGCAATCTATTACCATAATGACCTTTGCACATGTGAGAGGCATGATTTCAACAGGATATTTGGGGAAGAATGTGGAAAGTGGGTCACGTACGTGAAGTGTGCGGAATTTAAAAAGAGTAGAATTTACACGAAAATGAATGAAATATGAATGGGAGAAATAAGCTAATATAATATAATAAATGAAAATGTATGACAACAAAAGAAAGAGAGAAAAATAGAACTCAAACTTGAGTGCAGCATGCACCAATGAATGGCAACAATAATAGGGATAAATTTAATTCAAGAATTAGCTGCCTACTCATGAAGAAATGCTCTTAGGGGGTCTGAGAGTGAGATGAACATCTTCTTTCTAACCACCTCTTGTCCCCAGTATCGCTTGATTCTCTATACGTTGACCTTAAAAGGATTTGATGATTCTGCCCCAATCACTTCCACGACTCCATATGGGTAAACCTTGAAAATTTGGAATGGTCTTGACCATTTAGACTTGAGCTTACCTGGAAACCATCGCAAACGTGAATTATAAAGTAAAACTAAGTCACCTTCCTTGAATTCTCTTTGTAAAATCTTCTTATCATGCCACTTTCTAGTCTTGTCTTTGAAGATTTTGGCATTCTCATAAGCTTGATTTTGAATCTCTTTTAACTCCATCAATTCCAAACAACACTTTTCACTTGCTTGCTGTAAGTTGAAATTCAAAGTTTTAAGTGCCCAAAACACTTTATTCTCCAACTGAAGAGGTAAATGACAGGCTTTTCCAAAGACTACTTGATATGGTGACATCCCTAAAGGTGTTTTGAAGGTTGTACGAGGCCCAAAGTGATTCATCCAACTATGTAGCCCATTCCCTTCTATTAGGCCGAACCACCTTTTTAAGAATGCGCTTGATTTCTTTGTTTGAAACTTCAGCTTGGCCATTGCTCTGAGGGTGATAGGCTGTAGCAATCTTGTGTCGTACTCTATACTTTGCAAGAATTCCTTTTAAAAGCTTGTTACATAAGTGAGTACCTTCATCACTGATGAAGGGTCGTGGCGTTCCAAATCTTGTAAATATATTTTTCTTGAGAAACTTAATAACCACTTTGGAATCATTGGTAGGAAGAGAAACTGCCTCTAACCATTTGGACACGTAGTCTACATAAACTAATATGTAATGATTCCCAAAAGATGGTGGGAAGGGTCCCATGAAATCTATACCTCAAACATCAAATAGTTCAATATCCAAGATGTTGTTCAGTGGCAGTTCATGACGTTGAGAAATGTTTCCAGTTCTTTGACATTCATCACAATGCTAGGAAATTGCCTTGGCATCTTTAAACAGTGTTGTCACAACGTAATTACGACGCAGAGCGCTAACGCCCAATTTATAGGCCTCTTTATGAAAAGGAAAAATTTGGAGTCGCCACCAACCAAATTCAGGTGTGATTGGTCACCTAATTAATAAAAAATAGTCTACTAAAGCCAGATCGGGTTCGGGAGTCATTTATGTATAAGGAAGGTACTAGCACCCTAGAACATCCATTTAAAAAATGGTTACCTTAATCTTATCTTATACTATCTAATTTTAAATTATTGGTCCTTAATTTAACTAATTTGTGAAAAGATTGATTTTAATTTATGAAAACAAATGTCTCATTTAAATCTTCTCTTAACATCAAGAATGATGTAGGTTCAAAGATTAATTGAGCGGGGTTATGACCGTTAATTGAACAAATATAGGAATTGGGGGTTCCTCACCTAGAGAAATTGAGAGTCGTTACTTCTCAAAATCCCATCATCGGGTTTGTATTTATATTTTAAAACATTTATTATTACCTTTTATTCAAAGTACTCCCTTTTTATTTTAAAACAACAAATCTAGTATTTATTATTTAAATAAAACTATAGTTATTTCTAGGGTTTTTGTACACTTATTGAGACTTTGATAAACACATTATTCAGCCTTCACAATTCTGACGATTTTCACACATTTATCAAATTCGCAATAAACATATTACTCTTTCCCCAAAATATAATTTTATTAAGATAATTTTGTTATAATAAAAAAATTTAATGTACTAATATCACCAGCCAATTAAAAGTACCAATTGTTTCAAATAAAAGTCTAAATTTAAAAATTCATATATTGTTAATCTAAATGTGTTTTGACTTGATTCTTTTTCTAAATACACCTTATTGATCTATCATTGACCTATAATGTTAAAATAAATTAATTTTATAAATAAAAATCAGAATTCATGTAAAACAAATCTCAATCACGTTTTATTTTGTACAAAAATCCTGCAGCATTTGTATCAATTTTGAAAAAACATATCTTTTTTAATAGAGATCCAAACGAGGTGATTCTTGTTGTACAAGTTTCATTTATCAGTCTAATTTCAAGGAAAAATAAATTGTAAACACATATATCTGAGAAATATTACCGAAAACACCCATGATAAGAAACGCTGCAGTTTTTCCTGAAACAGCAATTTCTGTTTATACCTTTAACTTCAAAAAATCATAACTTTAAAACCAGAAATCAAAATCGATTGATTCTTTTTCCTATATCTTTGTATATCAGTCTATTTTCAAATAAAATTAACCATATAGTAAAAATTAGAACCTTAAAATCACGAATTTAATGGAAACACAGAAGACTCATATGACTAAGAAATAATCTAAAGAAGAGAAAAGAATTTACCTTTGGATGCATTGGTTTGGGAGAGAATGAGATGGAGAAATTTGATAGGTTTTCTCTCCCCAAAACTTTGAGATGTGATCTCTACATTTTCTCTTTTTCTTCTTCTTTTTTATGTGTTTCTATTGTCTTTCTACTATGACCTATTCTAAGAGTGAGGGCTCCTATTTATAGCCAAAATTAGAGTTATTTAAAATAGATTGAGATAATGATAATAGCAGATAATTTTTAGAGATTAACTCAATCTAAATCAAATAATATCTCTATAAAATATAATTAAATCTATCCCAAATTATAATTATCTTTGACCATTTCAAATTAATTTAAAATTAACTTCCTTATCTCTACAATAATTAAAAAAAAAAAAATTTAAAATAACAACTTTTAAAATAAATAAAATTGAAAACTATTTTATATTTAAAATTAAAAGCCAATTTTAGTTTTGAAATAAAAATCGTCTTTATCATTTAAATTTAAAACAAAATTAAAATCTAATTATTTTTAAAATATAAGGATCAATTTTAAGAATAAAATTATATTTATTTTTAAAACAATCAAATTTGATTTTTTATTTCAATTTTCTTTATTTTAAAAATAAAAATTAATAAATTTGGCCTGGACAAAATACGGTATTTACAAGTGTTAGCCAATAAAATCCACTTTGTAAAACTTTTGGTGTTGTTATAACTCCTCAAAAATGACCTCCATAAGGTGAGTTGTGGAATTGGGATAAAATAGGGTGCAACTCTTCTTCAGCTACGCAACTGCACACCAATTGATCAACACATTGTTTGTACTAATATGGTTCATCCTATACATAAGACTTAATTTGATGCAAAAATTATTTAACTTATTGCCCTGACAAATGTGGAGGGTGCCTTCCTTTTACTATGTAATTAACAAAGTTTGCATACCAAGGGCATTTTGTCTTATGTACTGATAAAATTTTCTCATCAGGGAAGTTATCAGCTATTTCAACTCCACTATGCCCTTTCTTCACATATTCTAAGCGAGAGAGATGGTCTACCACTTGATTTCATCCCATTTTTTGTCTTTGATCTCCAGGTCAAATTCTTGAAGTAGACGTATCAATCAAAAGAGTCTTGGCTTAACATCCTTCTTAGTTAAAAGATATTTCAATGCATCATGATCACTATGGATAATAAGTTTTGTTCCTAACTCTGTAGTTGTATAGTTTATTTGAGCTTCATTTGAGTCTTGCAAGCATAGTAAATAGCATGTAATTTTTTTCCCTTTTTCTGCCCTAACACTGTTCCTATGGCAAAGTCACTACCATCATACATGAGTTCAAAAGGAAGTGTCCAATCAAGTGGTATAACAATTGGAGCTTGATTTGATTCGAGAAGCTGGAATGCTGTCAACACACTTCATCCATGACAAATGGTGTTTTATGCTCCAACATAAGGGTTTGGATATCTTTGAGAAATCTTTAATAAATTGCCGATAAAATCCTGCATGTCTTAAGTGACTTCATTCTCTCAAATGTCATCAACATACTTTTCATGCAACCTTTATCTGTAAATGCCTACGTGAAAGTCATGCATTCTCCCATACTTTTCGTCAACCTACCAACCATGCATCTCATATTTTTATTTATTTCTAAAATCGAATATGAATTACCATTATTCTCTTCCCTTTTAAAATGCTAATCTCAATATTTCTCAATACAAGATTAAACTCCAACCCAGTTCTCACTCAGCTTAACAGAGGGTAATGATTGAAAAAGATAATGGTTCATTGTTCAAATGCTCATTGTCTCATTACACTTGAAGTTCTTACCATCCTTGACCTTTCCACAACACCACAGAGGTTTAGCTACTCATAGCTAAAGTCATTACATTGGAAAGGTTAAGATCATACATACACAAACCATGCTGAAATATGTCAACTAATTTCTCAAAGATAATAGACAAATAAAAAGATAAAATACTGATTATGACTAAAATAATTTGAATCTTCTTCTCCTTAATCTTACTTCACACTTTTTCCTCTTCCCTCCTGTTCTTCCAATTCTACAGCTTCTCTCTTCGTTCTTCTTTAAGAAAACTTATATATCACGCTTTTTAGATTCCCTTTCTTCTTTTTCCATCCAAAAAACAGAGTTGGTGAGCTACCGGGTGGATCATTGTTGGCCACACGAGCGGGTACTCTAGCAGGGAGTGATAGCTCCTAGTCTTATCATAATAGCTAGTGAAAAAATATCTTCAGATCTTTTGAGCGACTTGTATCAGCTACGGCTTTCCTTGCTCCAAACAGAATGATCTTTCACAAGAAATGTTAAATCAAACAGGAGCAAGCTTTTGACAAATCTCACTGTCTAGCAACTTCATTAGAACTCAGCAAAAGTGGGTTAAAAAGAGAGAAAACTAATTTACATAGAAAAGAAAATATGTAAAATGCATATACAATCAAAAGACATGAATCTCGCTCAAACTCAAACTCAAACTCAAGTTATTTATGTATATTTGACATCCTATCTACTAAATTAAGCTTACTTCTTCTTGAAATATTAACAAACTGAGGACTTTGGAGATTTACTTTTGTGCGCTTATCAATTTACAATCTCATTTTGAATTAATTTAATTTAATTTCACATTTCTCTTCCCTGCTGAGGATAAGGTTGAAGTTGAGATTGAGAAGAATCAGGTTGAGAAAGAGTACGATTTTGAGGCTACCTACTAATATAAACTGTTAGTTATTGATCATAAATTACCATTTTAATTCATTCAAGAAAACATGATTGATGTGAGACTTTATTTTTCCTTAAAAAACATTACTGATGGAATCAAACAAGATCATAATGAATTAAATTTTCAACCTCTTCATCTTCTTATCTTTATTATAAAATAAAATACATTTTTTGTATAAATTAACACTCCCATTATTATTATTAATATAAAATGGTTTTTACACCCTGACCCAACTAAATCCTTCCTCGACTCAAATCCTTCTGTGCATTTTTAATTAAATGTATTTGCTTTTAAAGCCACCACAATTAGAATCTTTACAAACTATTTGGGATGAAATTTTTTGTGGGTGTTACCATGTTGGAATTGAAGGTGTGCTGGGTTCGAACTCAAATAGAAGATCGAACAATGTTGTCACCATTGTCCATGTTACTCATATTACATAAAAAGAAAGGAAACATAAACCAAACAAATGGGAACTACTGTCCAAGCCAAAATACACTGGGGAAAATCTTCCAGCCAAATAGAATTAAGACTTGAGAAAGAAGCTTGTTGAGCCTGGGCATGTGCCAAGTTTTCATGATTCATTCTGGCAAGTCTGCCCCATCAGTCCTGATGATCTGCTTTGAGTCAACTCTGGTTTATCAGTCTACAATGGTATTTTGAGATGCGCTTCATGGGCTTGCTTCTTCCATCTCCTACCTTCTTTCTTTTCTTCCTCCAGGCCGTTGACTCTAGTTAGGCTTGTATTCTTCTTCTCTTCCAAGGATGGGCCAACAAATCCATTAGGCCCATTAGTTATTGGTTTGTGTGTTGCCTTAATTATAATATAAGCATTCCTTTCGCAGCTTTTTTTTTTTTAATTCTTTTGGAGGGAAAGGGGGTATAATAGTTCGTATCTGGGAAAATATAGATTCCGAGAATTTGAGATTACCAAAATATTTTTAAATAACACCCAAATAAATAATGGAATTAGATGCTCTCAAAAGAGAATCTTAGATTATAGCGAACCAAACCAGTGCTTATTATGAAATTCTCATTTTAGTGGTATGTTTTTGCCATACCAATTAAAATGGATTATGAAATTCTCATTTGATTTTGATCCCATGGGTGGTCTAATATGAATTCTATCTCACACTGCAAAAACAATAAAATTATTAAAGAAATTGAGACAATCGAAAATCGAGTTGCAACCAATAAAATTAAAAATTATAGTAAAAATGTAAAAACATGTGATTTTTGAATTGCCAAGTTTTCTTTTGAATCCTTCACCCCAGTTCTGTCGTTAAAGCGTCGGCAAAGGCATGCCGGAAAAATTTAGCTTTGCGTCTATATTTTGTACACTCAAATTATTTAAATTCTTGACGAGCAGAAATAAACTTTAAATTATTCGATAGTAAGTACATTTGTAAAAAAGAAAAAGGTTAAAATTGTAAAAAATGGCACTTTCTAGGGGTTTCTTCACAAATATTGCAAAAAATATAAATATTTCCTGGAAAATTGTGAAAGGCAAAATATTTCCAAAAGTATTGTTAAGCGTCTGTTGAACAGACAATTTTACAGCAAAAAACGTTTGTTCAATAGACGATTTTAGTCTAGAAACCAAGATCTGCTGTTCTCCGACCACTACTCCTAATCATACTGTTAGCATTTCAAACACAAAAATAAAAAAGATTTCATTTTTCAAATTTCAGTTTCATCTCTCATAAATTCTCTCTTTTTAGTTATGATTCTATTATTATTCTAATTCTAAACACATTTCATTATATAATTTCATTTTTTTTTTCTTTCTTTTGTCTTCAGCTTTCTTTGTGAAATCATGGCATCAATGGGAACCATGACAGTTTCCAACTTTAATTCTCTTATTATAAACCCAGAAACCAAATCAAACCCATCCTCAAGTGAATGTTGACGAAGCCTACCGAAAAATGAACGTTTTTTATTCACCAAAATGCTAGCGCCGATGAGGAGAGCGAAGGAGATGAGAGGGAGATCGAGAGAGAGATTTTCTAGGGCTTGTGCAAGAGACGAAATGAGGAAGAAAGGGGGCGTTTTCTCGGATGTAAAACGTCTGTTGTACATACGATTTTATTCCTTTGTATTTTAGAATTTAGTTTAACCACCTCAGCGCCACATCATCCATTCAAGTCCACCTATTAAAAAACTACAATAGTTTTTGAAATAGTTTCATTTTCTTAATATTTATATCAATATTTTTAAAAATAATAATATTCCTAAAAAAAATCGCACTCTCTAATAGTAAATGGTTTCATAATTTTTAAAATAGAAATATGAACAATTAATGAACTCTAATTCAAATCATCTCAATAACCATCCTCAAAAATAATAATAAGAACTCTCATCCTTTAATACAAGAGAAAAAGCTAATGAAAATGAATTCTTTAATTTAATAATGGCAAAAAGTGTTATTTTTTAAAAACAAAAAATAATAATATTAAAAAATTATCTTGAGAGTCCTCAATGGGGAAACCCATATTGCAGAATTTAATGAAACTTTCATCGCCCTCATTCCCAAGACCAACAAGCCCCAAAACATGTCCGAATTCAGACCAATCAGCCTCTACAATGTGATCTATAAACTATTATCTAAAATGATTGCCAACAGAATAAAAAAAAAAGTCCTTGATAAAGTCATTTCCCTTATAGCAGGGTGCCTTTGTCCCCTATTAGTTAGTTAGAAATTGGTTAGTTGGTTAATTAGTTATCTCTACTTATCCTTTGTATAAATACTCCAGCTTACATTAATTTGATACATTTTTCCTTAATTCTTTCACATGCAATATGTTAATTAGTATATGATCTTGTTACCAAGCAAATTTTATATATCAAAAGATGTTATTTTTCATGAACACTCTTTTTCCTTTTGCAACATTATCTTCTGATAATTCCATTGAAGATACCTTTTCTGATATTGTTCTACCTAAGCCACTAGATGTTGTTTTACATAATTCTGTTCCTTCTTCTATTGTTCATACCTCACGCCACTGATAACTTGGTCAGTAATGATTCTTCTTCGATTGTTCAACCTTCTTATTTGTCTCTCGAATAACGGGCATTTTACTGTTAAGAGTGCTTATAGGCTTGACGCAAGCGTCACCTTCTTCCTCCTTTGACCCGCTCAAATTATCTTCGTGGTGGAAAGCTGTCTGGAAGGCTAAAGTCCCATTGACAATCAAAATCCTTTCCTAGAAAATTTACAGGACATCATCCCTTGCATTTCCAATCTTCAAAAGTGGTGTCCGTTCTGCTTGAAACTACTTCTCACGGAAAGCCCGCCCTTTTCCCTGAGACACAATTCGAAATCAAGGATCATTGGAATGCAGCATGTGGATGATAGACAGGAGCAATGGCAATATAGAAAGATTTCTAATAGCAATATGGTATATTTGGAATTCCATAAACAATTTGGTTTTCAGAACAACAAGAATCCCTTGGCAGATTTCTGTTGAAAAGATTATGGTTTAGGAAGAGGAATTCACTTCCTCGTTTCAGACCAAAACGAAATGGTTGTAAGCTCTTCAAACCCCCAAGCCTAGAGACCACCGAATTTTCAGCAACTCAAGATCTTATTTGTCAAAGGGGGGGAGTGGGATGGGTCTTGAGGGATAATCATGGATCGATCATTGAAGCAGGATGTAAGGTGGTAAACTTCTCAGATTCTTCCAAGCTGTTGGATTAGATAAGGAATCAGGTGTATCTCTCATATCCGTTTTGAGGTGGTTGTGGAATCAGATTGTTTAGGTATCATCGAACTCATCAGCAACTCATTTGACTGAGATAGGTTCTTTCATCCGAGAAATACAAGATCTGGCAAGAAATTTGCGAATTTCTGGTTTTTTCACATAAATCGAAGAGGGAGCAGACTAACTCACATATTGGCAAAGCTTGCGGTGGCCTCTGATGCTACAAAGTTTCGGAGTGTTGAATTTTACATGTTATATAGAGTAAAATTTGAGAGGTGTTTAAAATTTGTGGGAAAAGAGAAAAATGAGCTTGTCCCACATTGAAAAGAACTCATTTCTTCCAACACCATATATACCAAAAACTTGGTGTAAAGGGTTGGACCCTTTGGGATACCAATAAATTTGTGAGGACTGAGCCCCTACCCATTCATTGGTTTGGTTTCGATCCACACGCGTATCGCCGCCCGACCTGGTACTGTTTGGTTTCTTTGATAGTAAAGTATATTATTTTATGAAAAAGAATAATTTTTTACTTTTAACAGTAACGGTCGCCGGTAATGCACTGATTTACTATAGATAAACGTTTCAGGCGAAGACGAGCAGTTCCGGCGGCGTTACTAGCCTTACAGAATTGGTTCAACCATTCTGCCTCATTCTTCATCAATCAGAATACAATCTTCTCTTGAAATTTCTCTTCCATTTTTTGGTTTTCGTTTTCAATTTCTGAGTTTGTTGGAGTGTGCAATCTTGAGAGTTCTGCAAGGATGAACGATTCTCGTTGCTGTTCGTTCATCATGTCATCTTATCATGCGAGACATATCACCACTGATTGCAAGCAACTGGGTGCAGACGACTATCGTCTTAAGGACAGTACAACTGTGCAATTCGACGTTCTTTGGGAAGTTTTGCTTACTGCCCTTTAGTTTAATTCTTGTTTTACTAATCTGTTTTCTATTGGTGAAATCACTACCATTTATATACAAGTATTGTTCATCATCTCTTTCTGTGTACTCCATTTCAAACATGGAGCAATTGTTCTCCTAGTTGGCTTGAAGATAATCTGGTGTAACTTGATTTTTTTTTTTGTTGAAGAAAGAAAGGATTTTGATTGACAAAATTTTGTGCATTAGTTCAAAATCAGTCTAACATGCACGATGGGTTTTCGGATGTATCCAAAATTTTCTGAACATGATTTTCTGTGTTTCATATATCTCTTTTCCAATTTTCCAATCATATGGATGTTTTACGTATTGATAAAGTAACAAGTGTACAAAAGACACAAAAGCTAAGGGCTTATAGAAGACTACATCTAGAATTAATTACGAAAGAACTATAGTTACCAAACAAATTCCAGAGAGAGTACCAAGATCAAGCACGGAATCTAGTTAGTGCTTGAAAAACTTCCCAATCTCTAATTCTTTCATTGGAAACCCTTTTGGTGTTGCTGGAAAAAGGTTCTCTCTTGTAAGGTAAAGAGAGGGTTGGTCAAGGTCATGTTGTCCTAAGAAAACCAAGATGTGGGTATTCTGTTAGCAGGCAAGTTTCCTATTAAGTTGGTAAGAAGTAGTACTTCATCTTTTCATCTAATTAACTAGGGATAATCACATGGTATCAGAGTCGGAGATCCCAGCTTCAAACCTCCATCGTGTGTCATTTGTTCCCATTTCATATTATTTGTTCACATATATGGGCCTATTGTTAAAAAAACCAAGTGAGGGGAATGGTTAGAAATACCTTAAAAGATTAAATTTTCTTTAAATTTATCAGCTTTATATTTGGCTCTGATTTAACACTTATAAAGAAAAAAACAGATCATGATAAATGCGTTTATGATGAAAAATTTGACAATTGCTTTTTTTAATTTGCCTACCAAGTTTAAGGTGAATACGGTGCAATCTTCCATTATTCACATCTATTGGTTCTTGTGTAAACCACGTGTATGTCATTCTTTAATTCCATTCGTGAATGTGCCAATTCTTACTACCCATTTTAATGAAACCAATATGCTTTTTGCAATAACCTCAAGCCATTCCATGTGAAATGTGAATCATGAAAAAAATGAAATAATTAAATTAATCATGCTTAAAATATTCGAACAGCAGATAAAATCATCATTCTTGAGTCTACCCGTGTACACTTAAGTATGATGATTCTAAGAAATGGTAGGTGTCTAATTTTGGTCAATTTGAATAATATACTAAAAGCATGTTTGGGTCTTAGTTTTGCATCTATGAAATATCTGAATTTGTGGTGCTCATCGAGCAAAACTGGAGGAAACAGAACAACTAATATTTTACTGTATTTTTCCAGGGGTTCATACCCTTATTATCATCATCAGTTTTACCTTTTCTACTTCCAAACTTCACTTCCTGGACATGGAGGAAATTTAGTGGGAAATTGATTTAAAATCAACATCATTTGGTCATAATAGTTCTTTTTATGATCTATTATCCCACAGTGACGGATCAACATCATCATACCGGGACTCTGCAAACCACTGAATTAGCATCCTCTAAGTGGACGTTGGGGGAACAGATAATGCAATCTAAATATGTAGTTTTTTTTAGGATTTACAGAAACTGATGAGGTTTCTTTACCTGCACTTACAACATAGGTGACTAAGCACCCATTAGAACATGGATGATCACTTCGGATTAAAGCCTAGTCTTTCGGATCTGATGATCATTTTGAGCTATTAAAGGACTCATTGATAAGATCTGATCAAAATAAGGTTCCATCATCAATAAGGGTCTGGCCGAAACTGGTGAATATTTTGCAAAAAGCATCCAATCAATCCTAATGAACAATTTATAAGTTGCTCCCGGGCAGACCAATTAACCTGCCCAATATTCGAACGAGTATTTATACCTGAATTTTTAAGGTGTGACTAAAAGGCAACATAACAAAACAGAAATGTTGCGATCAACTAAACCTTACTTATGTTATGTGTGTTAACTGTTAAGTATGAAGTATGAACATCGTTGCTTAAGAAAACTATGGCTAATGCATTCAACATATCATGCCAAATAAAAAAAACAAGCGCATCTGCGTTTCCTATAGTTATTCACTTAAAAGTCTTGCAAAAAGATAAATTCTCACTGTAAAAACTACTTGTAGAATTTCTATTCTGTTTTCCATTCACATTTTTTATTCTAGAGACCTTTTTTTAGAGAGTCCGGGACATTTTACACATACCTTGACTCATCTTGTAGGATGAAGGACCTTAAAGAAATTCATAGGATAATATCCTAAGGGTGTGATAAAAAAACTTGAAATGTTTCTATCTTTTGCATCTAGAAAGAGAGAAAACTCAAGAAATTTAAGACTACATGACCTTGGGACAAAAGAATGCTTGCTGTAAACTAAAAATATTTTAAGAAATAAAATTGTTTTGTACCTTTTTATAGCAAGTAAACATTGAGAGTCTTCTCCTCCCAATTGACAGCCATATTCTTGTTCGCAGCTGAATAGGAGCATCCAGGGGTGGTGCCTGACTGCCTTCCAAAAAGACCATTGAGGTTTGGTCCTGAGAAACGAAGCACCCAGAAATTGAAAAAAAAAATAGAATTTCAACTACAGAAAAAGGAACAAGTTTGGGAATTACTTAGAAACATTTTTTCAAAAATGTGATAAACTAGACAATCGGAACATTGTAATCATTCAAATATTTCATAAAAGATGTATGATTTCCCGTGGCATACAATCTCCACATGGTAGAAGAAATGATCGGAAAGTTCCCTTTGAACAATTCTTTTAGTTGTGAGATCTTCTAAAATGATATACTTATATAATTAGCTCATACACAATTGACCAAAACTAAAAAATTTAAACCATAAAAGAAAGCACATATAGTGAAGCCAAGTTCCTCAACAACATCGAGGCTCGATTTTCTACAGACGAAATGGCTAAACAAACAACAAGGCAATAGGTGATGAAAACATTACAATCTTTCCCATTTCAGGTGGAGAAAGAAACTCTTTCAAACATAACACTTGAAAACAAAAAAAAATGTTAAGTTGTCTAATGGAAAAAAAATCAACAGTCCTTAAAAAATTATTCATGATTCACACTTGTGAAAAATAGTTTAAAAAAAAAGTTCATGATTAGAACTTAAAAAATAACCATAATATAGTTAATCCAACTTCAATAGTAAGTTCATCAGATTTAATAAACAATTCCAGATTACATTCACTAATAATGAAACTAAGCTTGTTTCAAAGTTTTACATCAGACCTCATCATCTTCTAAAGTATGAAGTTCAAAAAACATTTCACTATCATATATAAATAAATCGCAAGATTTCACATATCAATGTTCAATGTTCTAAATAGAATTCAAAGAAGAAGAAAAAAATACATCATAAAAAAGAGAAGAAAAGTCCACTAATCCAAGAATCTATTAACGAAACAGGATTAAAAATGAAGAACAGAGAATTACCCGGTCTCAATAAATCAAACAGGAAAAAGAAGACGAAATCAGATCAAATGAAATAAAATAAAAGAAAGAGAATGGAATAAACCTTGCTTATGACCAGCACCTTTTTCAAGAGTAAGACATTGAGCGCATTTGGTTTTGAAGATTTTTTCACCCGCCTTTGGATTTCCAGGAGGAGCTTCGTTGAAAGATGCCATCTTTCTCTCTCTAAAATTCCAAGGAGGAGAGAGAGCTTTCGATAGGTAAAACGTTTTACCTATATCTTACAGGCCTTGAGAAAATCGAAGAATGAAGAATGAGATCGAAGTTGAAGATAGTCTCTCCATGATTATTTTCACCAAAAATCCTTACAAGAACATACACCATCTTTAAAATGGTGAAATCTGTTTCTATCTCTCACAATAATCTCTCTGCTAAAAATTTTAGATATCATTTTTGTTACCTCATGGCAATCCCAGCAAACTCTGAGGTTCTTCACGATTCTAATCGGCAAACCTTCCTTCAGACTAATCAATCCAAATGCAATGGCAGCCTTCTCACTATGTTTACACAAAGCATCTTCTTTTTCTTCTTCTTCTATATCGAACAGAACCGGATTTATATTTGCCACATACCCTGCTAATTTCAACCGCCTCGATATCTCTCTCCACATTGTTTCAATAGCTTCATAACTTGGGTGTGACTTGTTTTCAACAAAGAATTCATGAATTTCTCCATTGACCTCCATAACACTACAACCAGGGGGTTTACTCACACCTTCAACTTTCATAGACTTGCGCACATTACTGACCCTGTCCCAATTCTTTGTATCAGCGTATAGATTTGATAAGAGCACGTAAGCACCGTGATTGTTGGTCTCAAGCTCTACTAATTTTCTCGACGCAACCTCACCTAATTCCATATTCTTATACATTCTACAAGCATTAAGCAAAGCTCCCCAAGCACCAGCATGTGGCTTAAGAGGCATGGTGTTTATGAAGTTCAGAGCTTCATCTAATCGCCCAGCTCGACCATATAAATCGACCATGCAACCATAGTGCTCAAGTTGGGGTTCAATGCCATATTCTCTCTTCATCGAGTCAAAATGTAAACGACCTTCCTCGACCATTCCAACTACACTACATCCTCTTAGAACTGAAATAAATGTGACTTCATTGGGGATAACCCCATCTTGTTTCATGAAGGAAAACAATTCAAGGCACTCCTCCCCATAACCATTCAAGGCGAGCCCACCCATAGCAGTACTCCATGTGTATACATTCTTTTCTTTTATTTCCCAGAAAACCTCCATGGCTTTATCCACATCTCCGCATTTGGAATACATATCAATGAGTGCAGTACCCACGGTAACGGTCATTCGTATCTTATTCCTCTCTATATAAGCATGTGCCCATCTCCCTTGATCTAGCGCACCCAAATGAGTACACGCCATTAAAACCGAAACCATACACACCTCATTCACCTTGACACTTTCTTGTTGCATTACATTAAACAGATGCAAAGCTTCCCTTGATTGACCTTGCTGTGCGTAACCAGCAATCATCGCATTCCATGAAATAAAGTCCCTTTGAGGCATTGCATCAAACAGTTCTCTTGCAAAACCAGTGTCACCACATTTAGCACAAGCACTCACCATAGCCGTCTGACAAACTACATCCGGCTCACAAACCGATTCAAACACTCGACGACACGAACTTAAGCAACCCATTTCAGAATACATAAATATTAACCCACTTTGAACATGTGGGTCAAATTCAAAACCATGTTTGATGAGTGCACCATGGACAGTTTTACCTGTTTCACTAGCAAACAACTGAGCACAAGTTCTAACCAAAAAATTGAATGTGTAATTATCTGGGGACAAAACATCATTGGATTGGAGGATCCTGTTGTAAAAATGAAAACTTTTTTGTGGGGTTGAGCTTTTGGAGTAGGCTCTGATCATAGAATTGAGAGTAAATAAGGTTGGGTTTGCAAATTGATCAAGAACTCGATTAGAATAACCAAGATTGATGGAGTTTTTAAGAGCAATGGATGCAACAAATTGACCTAAAAAGTGGGAATCATTCAAAAGGCCATTAATGAGTAATTGAGTATGGATTTGCTGAAGCTCTTTGAGGGTGGAACATGAATCTATCAGATTAATTGTTGGGTGTTTTGCAATATTTCTTAAGGTACTCATAACTATATAATCAGTGTTAGAAAAAAGAGTTTAAATTCATCCGTTTGTTGTAATCGCCAATTTGTATGAATTACCCTTTCTTGTTTCCAGCTGAATAAGAATGAGTGCCTTCCGAAAAGACCGTTGAGATTTGGTCCTGGAGAATAGAAGAAGAAGAAGAAAGCATCCAAAATAAGAATCACTTGATTTTTCTTTTCTATGGAATGGAAAGTGAACTTCTATAATTTTTCCCACAACTTTATAAAAGAAGTGGCCTTCCAATCAAATTATTATAGATTACATATATATTTTGATGTTTCCATATAGCGAGTTTCATTGTTCTTTGTACCAATTCAATAAATTCATGAACTAATTCCTAAATACTATTGCAATTTT
This sequence comes from Gynostemma pentaphyllum, assembly GCA_028015215.1. Classification (NCBI taxonomy): domain Eukaryota; kingdom Viridiplantae; phylum Streptophyta; class Magnoliopsida; order Cucurbitales; family Cucurbitaceae; genus Gynostemma; species Gynostemma pentaphyllum. Next base: position 44,098,609 of record CM051354.1, on the reverse strand, counting down.
TTTTTTCTAGATTTATAATGAACACGAGGTTAACTATCCATTCTTTTTCTTTTTAAAAAAAATAATGTATTATATTAAAAAATTTATAAATTAATTGATTGTGTTTCACATGTATTATAAGAAAACTCACAATACACGTGCAATACACGTAGTTATCAACTAGTTAATTATCAAAAGCCTACCAATGAATTAAATTGCACAATTAGTAATTTATATTATTCTACAATTTAAATCCTACAATAAACTAAATTAAATTAATAACTTATAACTAAATAATTGAATGCTTTAATTAAAACAAAATCAATATAAAAAAAATTACCTCAAAATTTAACAGAACATTACATCATTTCTTGTGATGGTAAGAGAGCGTCACTTCTCATAATTATAAATTCTATCGCTGGCTATTTATCTACACTTTTGACGTATTTAAAAGATATTCATTAGTTTTTATTTTTGGCTTAAAATTTGATACATAATAGATTTATAGAGAAAAACATATTGTGAATGTAAAGTTTTCGATCAAAATTTCTAAAAAATCAACCACCTATTTATAAACTAATTGTGGCCATTCAAAGAATCATAAGGGTAGTAGTTATTTACTACAAAAATGAAATAACACATCTTTTAAATAAAAAGTTGTGTTTATTTATTCATATGAGCAAAGAATACATCTCTTAATAAAGAGTTGTGACTATTTGTTAAAAATAAATAAAAACAACTATTTATAAGTTGTATCTTTATTTTTATTCAAAAATTCCAACCGGCCCAACTAATAAAAAATAACACTCTATCGACTCTATTGAGGAAAAATATTAACTTTTTTTTGCCCACGCCAATCCATAAAGGAGGGAAGGGAAGCAACTTGACCCAAATTAGGGTATTTTTTAGAAACCAAAATTATGATGCGCGATTTGGGTGAGAAAATTAAGAAAACAAAAATAGGACACCGAGAAAGAAAACAAAAGAGAGAGTTTAAAAGAAATTTGGAAAATCAATTAATTAAACAAAAAAACAGAAGACACGAGCAGTGCAAGGAATTCACAAAGAAATGCGACAAATGTCAAAGATTCACATCCGAGCACCATGTCCCCCATACACCCCTCACCACGATCACGGCACCTTGGCCATTCATGCAATGGGGACTAGATATAGTGGGGAAACTTCCCATAGCCACGGGACAAAGATGTTTCTTAGTTGTGGTCGTCGATTGCTTCACGAAGTGGATAGAAGTCGAATCGCTCGCCAAAATTATCGAACAACAAGTGAAGTAGTTCCTATGGAAGAATATAATAACCCGCTTTGGATTGGAATACCCCGAATTTTCATCGCGGACAATGGCACACAGTTCACTGAAAATATTATAAGAGAGTTCTACTCGGAGTTAAATATCCAACTCAGGTTCTCGCCCCCTAGACATCCATAAGTGAACGGTAAAACTGAAGCTTCAAACAAGACCATTTTGAATAAATTGAAGAAAAGGTTAGAGAAATCAAATAGAAAATGGGCCGAAAGAGCTACCTGGAGTGCTATGGGCGTATAGAACGACTCATCGAAACGTCACTACAGGGGAGAGGCCGTAATACCAAAAGAGTGAGAATACCCACTATCGAAGTGAACTGACCAAGGACGGACAAGATAATGACCAGCTTATGGTCGAAACATTGGACAATTTAAATGAAAAAAAATACCCTTGATAAAACTGGCAGGATATCAACAGGCTCTAGGCAAAGGTAATTTTTTTAAAACTTAACCCTACTTGGGAAAATACAACTCATCATCACTGACACCACGTCACATTCATCAAATTCTCCAAATCATTGAATTAATGATCAATCTGAACGAGAAGACGCTTAAAGAAGACGCTATTAATGCAATCTCGTCCAAATGTGATGAACCCAGTTCGAAAATACGAAAGGTCTTTGAAAAAATTTGATAGTACATTTATTGTGATCTCGTCCTAGTTTGACGATCTAGTTTACGAAGGGGAGATAAATCAACGCATTTATTCATGCGTGTGGGAATAAAGGAAACGTTTCTTATTCCCAATTGGAAACCCTTCTATAAATAATCTTCCTCTCAGTCAATAGCAGGCATCAAGATTCAAGAAATTCCTATATTCCCTCCTTCACAATTCACTCCTCTCTTCTTGCTTAAAACCTTTCCTTTGAATCTAAAAACTATGAATCAATGGCTTCCCTAAATTCCGTTCTGAGTGATGGTAACAATGAAATCACCTTCCTACGTCGAGAACTCTCTAGATTGCGAATGAAGAATAATCTACTGGCAAGGAAGTTGGAAAAGAAAAGACAAGAACTTTGTCAAGAGATGGAGGCACAGGTTAGGTTGAATCAAGAAATCAACCATAAAAAAAGGGCGACAAATGCACTCAACCACCACTACAGTCTCCTTCATGAGGTACTCGATGTGGCGGAGGAAAGGCTGAAAAAAGTTATCCTGCATGCACCCATATCCTTAATGACATACAGAAAACTGAGGAAATCATCGCCCTTGAAATCTAATAAACTAAATGCTCACTCCGTCGCACAGACAACGTCCTGGATAAGCTACAAACCCGAGCAGGGGAGATGACCGGGGAGACAACCCAACTGATCAATGATTTGGAGCCCTCATGCGACGAGGAAGAAAGCAGTGATGAGGAAGATAACCGCCAGGATCGCCCCATGATGTAAACCAACATCAGGGGAGACCTGAAGCCCTCCTCAACCTTTTGAGGCCGACTTGGCTGTTGAAAATTTAGGATAGTTCTCTTTCTTTTACTTTTTCTGCAAAATATTAGTGGTTGTAACTAATTAGAATCAATGCAAAGTATTTTTCTCTTATTATCCAAAATCTCATTGTCCCAACCAAAGCCCTAGCAAAGACTAGGCATCTAACCCCTCCAAAGCGAAAAAAAAAGGCCTAGCTCGGACTAGGCGACCAATCATCGAAGAAAATTAATATAACTTTCATTAGATAATAATTCCTTCCAAAGAAGAAGGAAGAAAGGCCTACGTCAAACTAGGCCCTTAATCTATGAAGAAAACAAAAACTAACCTTTGTTGGATAATTCCAAGGAAGAAGGATGAAAGCCCTAGCTCGAACTAGGCACTAAATCTTCATAGAAAATAAACTAAAGGAAAAAAGCTTTAGCTTGGCCTAAACACTTAATCTTCGAGGAATAACCCATGTTAGATGTTTAACCCTTTCAAGGAAGAAGGAAGAAAGACCTTGCTCGGACTAGGCACTTAATCTTCGAAGAAGAGTAAACCTAACCCTCGTTAGATGTTTAATCCTTTCAAAAGAACGAGGAGGGAAAAACCTAGCTTGGACTAGGTACCTAGCCTCTAAAAATACAAATCCACACGAGAATATTTGACAAAAGAATCACTCGAGCAAGAAGGAAAGGTTTAAACCCATAAATCAAATAGTTTAAGCCCACAGGACAGTGGGCAAAAGCCCGTATCTGTTTTAAGTTGTCGTCAACAAAAAAGAGGGGTCAAATGAAAGCTAGGGGAACCCAGAGTCTGGGAACTCACCTAGGAATTATTAATTACAGATAGAATGTCCTCTTTAGGGTGCTTATAAATATCCCCATTAGTCTTCTTAGCCCATTCGTCAACTTCTTCTTCGAGCAGACTGCCTCCTAGGCCTCCCTGAGCATTTTGTCCTCCTCCTCGAGCATCTTACAAAGATCCGAGAATGCCTTCACGACATTCATGTCTCGAATGGGGTTGAAGCGATGTCTGTTCTTCTCTAGAATAATCCAACATAGTCAGCGGCTTCAGTGAACTTATACATCTGCTCCTGAGAATCTTTGAGGAGTCCATCCTTCTTGGCTACGTCCTCCTCCAACTTCTTCACTTGAGTGCAGAGCCACTTGGTTTTATCTTGCTCGGCCTGCAGCTTCCCAACAGCCTTAGAACAAGCCATGTCAGCCTGCGCTAACTTCATCGATGAGGACGTAGCGGCCTGCTTAGCCTTGTCACCCTCGCTTAGGGCCATTTTTAATAGATAAGACATCCGGGTCTGAGCTTGAACTGCAAGAAAGAAACAAAGTGAGTTATCAAAGAATTCTGAACATGATCAAAGATAGGCAGGAACCCTCACCAGAGCAACTTAATCAGACAAATGATCCACAGATTCTTTCGGATGACATTGTCCATATATGGAAGGGAGTGTAAGAGATTCAAAGCCTATTCGAGCAAGAAATTTTTATAGCTACCTTTCCTCCATAATGGAACCAATTGGTGAGAAGCGAGAAAGACTGAATCTACCCTTATCCTTTCCAGCGTTGGACGAGGAAAATAAACGAAAGGAGTCAGAAACTCCCCTGCATCCTTCTCAACTAAAGCAGTCACAATTTGGGCAGAAGAACTCCCTCCAAATGCAGATTCCCCTCCCAAAGTTGAGGGCATAAGCGTCTTCATTTTGGAAGCAACTTTCTTCTTCTTTGATCCAATCGAGGAGCTGTCTCATCCACAAATTTCCGCTTTGAACGGGTAGCCTGACAAGTTTCATAAGCTTTCTACGCAGCCATCGTGAATGAGGATAATTTTAGAGTTTTTGCCATACTTGGCCTTAGAAAAGAAAACTTCAAATTGCCTCATCTCTTATTAACTGGAGAAATAACATAAATGAAACAGTAAGGGAAAAAATAGAGGTAGAAATAGAAGTATCAAGAAATGTTTCACCTATCAATAACAATTGTTCTTCACACACAAAGACATCCCAGACCAGTAGACCAATCTTCTGTAACCTTTTGTAAGCAACAATATCCGAAGGCAAGATGTCCGATGTACTTAAAGTCTGAATTGCGAAGAAAGACGTGGGTAATCAAAACAATAAGAAATGTTAATCAAAATAAATGACACTCAATCTCACCCGACTCCTTCCAAATCAAAGGAATCAGAATTCCATCTGATGTCAGTTCCCCACGAACCAAAAACCACCTATTTTCCACTGTTTATCATAAGTGAGAAGATCGATGATGATTTTCTCCCCCACGATGCTATGGAAATGAAATCTAGAAGTGTCTTGTTGATTGGACCTGGATGGCCAAAAATAGGTAAGCATTCCCAGGGTTAAATCCAAATTCATCCTCGTTGTGACTTCCAGGAAGGTAATCAAACCCCTCCACGTATTTGGCATTACCTACCCTAAGGTCACATCAAGATCTCTTAAGAGAGAAGCCATCCGAGTTCCAATGGGGAACCTAACTCCGCATTGGAAAAAGATTTTTTAAAAATGAGTCCATCCTCCTCCAACTTCACAATAAGCGCGTTCTTCAGTTGTTGGAAGCCTCAATTCCATGCTGGGAGGAATACGGTAAGAGAGAAGATAAGTGTCCAAATCGAATTTCTTGAGTATGGAAGTCTTTAGAGAAGGGTGATCCACTATTCTAGGGTTTCCTGAGGATGAAGCCTCACTAATACAAGGCAAATCTAGAGCTTCCATTTCTTCACTCATAGTCTCTTCATAATCTCTAGAATATTCTTCGAATCTGGTTCTAGAAGAGGATCTAGCCTGACTGAGCCTCATCTAAATCTTAACCAATTAAGTCGGACACTGAAACCATGAAGTCATCGATTTGCAATGCTTTGGCGAGGAAAGAATTTTTAGTAGCGATCTCTACATCATATTCATTAGCTATTATCGCTACACCATTAGGGAAAATATAAATCCATGCACCATCTCTCCACTCCTCAGCTAAATCCACAGAAAGAGGTTCCATGGGAGGAGTCGAAAGTCCTAAACCCCTAAGTCAGCGACTTTAAACTAGAGAAAATCTATTGATGCATGTAAAGAATTAAAATGACAAAAACCAACCTAAAATGAAGAACAACAGAATGAATTCCTCTCGTAGCAAGAAAATGCTTTAAAATCTAGGATTTAAGACGTTAGTCGAAGCAACAAGAATGTTGCAAACCTCATAGAAATACAAAAAGAAAAACCCATTTTTTGAAGTTTAAATACTCAATCCTCCGGCGGGAAAACATGTGTTAATCAATGGCGTTGAGCCGAGTCAATTCGAGCTGAAGCTCGGACCTCTATTTGTTTTCATATCAAGGTCACCTCAGATATAAAAATAGGGGAAAACTATAGAGGTAAAATATCAAATTTGAGAACGGCCCAAAGCCGAAGTAATGGTTTTCCTGGCCCAATTCGTCGAAAGGAGCCCAAAAATTCTAGCTCTGCCAAAAGTCCTCGACTAAGCTGGAACACTGAAGAGCCTGGTTCAATCCAAACCACGCATATCCAATCCAGCTAGGACAAAACTGGTTAACTAACTAGGCCATATATTGCGGTTTAGATTTCCTTTATCTATTGATATGAGTTTATCTTTTCATAAGAAATTAAGGGATAAAAATTATCTCTTAAAGATATTATATCTTACAATTATCAAAGATAAATGTTAAACTTATCTTGCAATTATCACAGATAAACATTAGTTTATCTCCGAAGCCCTAAAAGGCACATCAAAATGCCTATAATGGTATGACAAATTTCATAATCATTATAATGCTCTCATCCTATTTTTCCTGATCAATTAGCCTTCAAACCCCTGACTTAATTGTTGGAGTCGGTTTGGCAGGCACCACACCGATGTTTTCTCATCTTGTTTTGCAGATATTCAAGGTGACAGAAAGCATCTTGCACGTAGCAAATCTGTGATCATGTGTAGCAAAAATCAACCCCTACAATGGCGTTGGTTTCTGAAAGACAAATAAATCACTCATATTTGATTCTTTCATCCTTGGTAAAAATTGATTTGGGAATCAGCAGTTTGAGATTTGTGCTAAGAACTACAAAAATCAATTGTATGGTGAGTTTATCTACAGATAGTCCAAATAAGTGGTTTTTCTTTACAACATGTAGTGCGCCAGAATTTATCTAAATTGAAATTGTAGAAGTACCATTTTGTGGGAGCTTAGAAGCAATCAAAGTGAAGTAAATATATATTTTGTGCGAAGGCATTTTAAATCAAGACTTCAAATTCTTATTCCACGAACTTAAAGAAACTCAAGCGGTGGCTTTCTATAGTCAAATTTTTAGAAAATCTTGTAATAGTCAATGATTTATCTTTGACAAAGCCAAGAGCTCATGAGTTTCAAAATTATCAAACCCAAAATCTTGTTTGACACCCAAATTTGTAAGGGATCTCGTGCGGTGCTTCTAATAATTCAAGACTGGTTTGATGATTCATTGATTGTTTGGCCATTTGATGGATAAATTTGAATCAGAGAGGAAATGTTTGAACATGAAAATTTGCTATGATTTGAGATTAGAGAATGATACGACTGATTTTTACAAAAAAAGAGAAAGGCAGTTGAAGACATTTCATGGTGCTTCACAATTTCTGTTTCTTTGAATTCAAATTATAGTGAATTAATTTTAAAATTAAATTAGAGTTGCTAGGTGATTTCAGAAGGATAAAGTAAATGAAATCCTGATTTGAATTAAAAATCTTGCGTTGAATTGATATTTTTTAAGAAATTTAAGTGGTTTGTACGATCAATTTGATTGGATAGTAATTTGATCTTAACTAATAAAATTGGTGTAGTCTCTGTTTTGTCTAAAACGTTCTCATCCGCTCAGTATTTTGTGCTCTAATCAACAGTTCTATTTCTATACTCGATTATGTGAAGAAATCATGTATAGAAATTAAAAAAAAATTACTATGGTAGCAGCAGAAGTGGTTTGTTTTCTAAGTTCATACAAAGTTGTTTGAGCATTACTTTGATTTGTAATGTTTTTTTTTCACATCTAGTCATAGCTTCTATGTGGTGTGATTTGAGATGCTTTGTATAATTTCTGTGTTATTGAATCAATATCTCAAATTAGTGTTTCTTGCCAAAACAGTAAGTATGATAGAGAATTAAAATATGATAGAGAAAGAATAATGACAGCAGTAGAAGTGGTAATTTTTTTTCTAACTATAAGATCTCTATGAATTAAAATATGATAGAGAGAAAAATGAGGGTGAGAACTTGCATGTGTGTGGAAGATAGAAGAACGAGAAATAGGAAAGGAGAATGAGAATTGTGTATGAAATAGATGCGATTTAGTATCTTATTTTTTTCTTTTGTGATAGTGTTGATGTTCTAATAGTTACTCCTAGAAAACCAAGGATGAGTGGCGATGGATTTGGGGTGCACACCTTTACATAGAAGATCCTCATGGAGATTGGTTTGTTTACTCACCAACCCAAGTGAATGGTTGACAAGTTTTTTTTATTAGGTGTTGTAATCAAACTTGTTAAGTAGGTGGGTTGACCATCTATGGTTTGGGTTGAGTGACTAGTAGGAGAAAACCTAGGAAGAAACATTTTTCATTTGAGGCTTTAGACTCGGATAGCCTACTAGGGTTGAGGTGGAGTGCTAAAGATCACTAAGAGGTTCACTAGTGGTAATGAAGGTAATCATTAGATGTATGGTTTAGATAAGAACAAAGTTCCAAGGTTGGTGGTAACTTCAATCAGTGAAGAGGTTAGCAAGTGAGACTCAAGTCTAGTTTAGGAGACTTGGAGTGAAGTGAATAGAGAAGGTTACTTAGTACAGCGGGTTTTATATATGTTCGCAAATTGAGTTTTTTTGGAACTTTGCGTTGAAGACATTTATGAAAAGCTTATCATAAGTTGATTTCAGCACTATAGTCCTCTTTGTGTTACCATGTTGATGATGATTTAAAAGTTTCATTGGTATTAATGATAATTTTAGAGAGTTGATATATTTATGAACTTTTTAACTATTTGCTTGAGCGTGTAGCGTGGAAAGGTAATGAATAGTTGTAGGTGGAGATGGAGCTTATAATACTCAAATAATAAGCCTAAGGGAATTGGATGAGGATTTTGAGGTTAATTGAGATGCAGTTGAATAGAATGACCTCTAGTCATATCAACTCATGAGAGACCAGGTAAGGTATGAAAGTAGATCTTCTAATAGGTATGAGTTTGATCAATAGACTAGATAAATATATTGCACATGCAACCGTTTCTACCCAAAACTCCTTTGGAAGTCTTTTGCTTTTAAGCATGCTCCTTGCCATGTCAAAGATTGTTATATTCTTCCTTTCTGCCACTCCATTTTTTTTTTGGGGGGGGGCGGGGGGGGGGGGGGGGATCTTGGAACTGTCATTGGTCAACGTATGTCATAGGGCTCACATTATTCTTGAAATGCTTTTGAGATGAATTCTTCTCCTCAATCATACCTCATGGCTTTGATCACTAAGCCACTCTCCTTTTCAATTGCAACTTTGAATTTCTTGAAGACTTCAAAAATTCTTATTTTACTTCAAGAAATATACCCATGTCTTCCTTGAGAAATCATCTATGAAGATAAGGAAATAGTTACTCTTATCGAATAAGTTTGGTTTAATCAAACCACGCACATCTGTATGTATAAGTTCTAGCGGCTTTTGAGCTCTTGAGTTTGACTTCTTTGGAAAGCTTTTCTTGAATTACTTCTTAAGTAGATATCCTTCACATACATGGTCGGTATGACGAATGCAAGGTTATCCTCTCATCATCTCTTTCTTAGACAACAAATCTAGGCCTCCAAAGTTTAGATGTCCAAATTGATGATGCCAAAGCCAAGATGAATATTTATAGCACGCCTTCAGACATTTGGCAACATCCTTTTGAGTGTTGAGTAGGAACATTCTATTTATTGATATCATCACCTTAACGATTAACTTACCGCCACTATCTCTTATAGGAAGGTTTTTATCTCTCAAGTGAATATCATAACCTTTCTCCAAGAGCTGCCCAAGGCTTAAGATATTGCTCTCCATATACGACACATAATAGACATTTGAGATGAATGTGTGTTCTCCATTTTTAATTGGATGAGGATATTACCTTTTCCTTTCATTGACACCTTGGATTCGTCTCCAAAAGGCACATTGCTACTTACATATTCGTCAAGCTTCATAAATATATTTTCTCTTTCACACATATGGTTACTTGCACTGATGTCTAAATACCATGTGTTATTTTCTCCTTCTTCATTATCCTTGTAAGCCAGTAATAAGATTTCATATTTTTGACTTCTTTCTTCAATGAGTTGCCATCTTTTCAACTCTATTGCTGCTAGGAGCTTTACATTCTTAAGCGTAATGATCAAATTTTTCACAATTATAATAGTTCACATTTGACTTGTGATACCTTAATTTTTTATTTCTTCTCCCACAGTCTCTTGATGAGCTTTCTCCTCTTTGAAAATTTCTATCATTGTTGGGCCTCCAAACACGCCCACGTCCATAGCCACGACCTTGTCTTCATACTTGATTGGGATCTTGTCTTTATGGGGTTCTATCATTGCGACCACTTTCTTCCTTTGTTGAATCTACTCGGGTCTTGAGTAGTTGCTCCACAATCTCTTCTTTCTTCTTTTTCTTTTTTTCATAATCTTGCAACGATCCTAAAAGTTGCTACATTGTCATGTCTTCCAAGTCTTTTGTTCTTCGATAACAATGACAATATGTTCAAATTTGGGATCTAATGATCTAAGAATTTTCTCCATGATTTTTACTTCATCTATTTTTTTCACCATTGCTATTTAATTTTTTGGTGACTGCTAAGACTATTAGAGTAATCCGAGATGGCTTCTTCTTCTTTCATATGCAAAGTCTTAAACTCTGTTCTTAAAGTTTGAAGACGTACCTGGATTGGCTCCCTTGTATGAGATTTGAAGCTTATCTCATGCCTCCTTAGCCAATTTTTCTTCTGAAACTTTCTCAAAATCATCATCATCTAATTCTTGAAAGATTAGATAGATAGACTTTTTGCCTCTTTTTCTTTAGTTTTTCAAACTATCTCTTTCAGTTTGAGTTAGATTATCCCCGTTCTCCGGCTCGATGTGGCTTTTATTACTCAAACTATCTCTTTCAGTTTGAGTTAGATTATCCCCGTTCTCCGGCTCGATGTGGCTTTTATTACTATCTCCCACACATCTTGAGTGCCTAAAAGAGTCTTCATCTTGATGCTCCAATTGTCATAGTTATTCTTGTTGAGTAGTGGAACTTGGAAAGAACCCATACCATTATTTTTCATCTCTCTAAAAGGATCTTCAAACTCTCATATACCACTTTGTTGGAAGAGAATTTTAGTAGTGGAGGATTTATTTGAAAGTGGGCTACTTATATTATTTCTTGAATTGCTATTTGATTTTGCTTGATACAAAACACTAAGACAACACTCCTATTAATACTAGTGGAACTTCCTCAATCAATGGTTAGGATTATGCCAAAATAATTCTAATAATCTAATGACTATCAATGACTATCTAGAATATTCTTTATAATTATAATCCTACTACATTGTTTTAGACATTTCTTTAAAATAGTTTACATAAGCAAAGATTCTAGAGAGTTCTAGAACATACTTCTACTTTTCATAATTATGTTTCTAGAAAGTTCTTTTTCTTTGACTTCTCATTACTTTTCTAGAACTTGGACTTAGACAACAAAAGCCCAAAACCCTACCTAGCCCAAATCAAGTTTATATTTTAACAAGCTTTTCACAACCCCTTTCTTCCATTGAGTAAAATAATATCAAAAAATTGAAGAAGACAAGTATATAAAATTCAATCTTCCTTAAAAATGGGAGGGGGACGCCGACCGTGGGGTGCAAGGGTGAGTGAGGGGTTCTCTTTTTTTTCCTTTTCCTTTTCCTTTTCTTTTTCTCTTTTCTCTTGTTTTTCTTTTGGTTTGTTTGATTCTCCATTAGTTAAAAAGGTTGCCCTAACATAAGAAGGATGAGGCCAATGGATAAAGCCATTTACTTGAGCCCTCTACTATTACCCACTAACATGCAAATTTCTAATTAAATTATAAAATCATTTCTGTACTAAATATACTACCCATTAAAAATGGATTTCTCGATTCATATTTTTTTTATCTAGATTAAATAAATATAAGTGCCCAAGCTTTAACCAAAATTAAAATTTCAAACTTTTAAAACAATTAATTTATTACCTTAAAAAATCGGGGTGTTACACAATCACTTTATGGCTTACAAAATTCTCTTAACACTTTTTATCCTTCGAAATCCGCTGCATATTTTTTTCCCTGATTTGCTCTCCTTTTATATTAATTGTGTTTTTTAATTAATTTTATTATTTATCTATTTTTAGAACTTAATGATATTCTCTTTTTTTATTACAGTAAACAAATTTTGAAAAACCCTTGATTTCCTCTTCAATTCTCATATCTTTATAAAAAAAAAATTTCTCTTTTTTTTCCCTCATCTTCATTCTCACTCAAATTGATCTACACAACAACAAAAAAAGCTTCATATATTCTTAACCATAATGCAAAGAATGAAGAGAAAGAGAAGAATTGTGTTTTAAAAAAAAAAAAGGAAGATTTGTATTCTTGTCAAGAAGGGAGAGGAGATTTGAATTAAAAGGGAAAAGGGAAAAATGAAGATTCGTATTCTTGTGAAAGCATCCATGGTGTTTAGGGTTTTTTTTTAATCTCTATTCATTTGTTTTTAAGATTTGATAAACTGGATTTCATTATTGTTTTGGACAAGGGGAAACAATATATCTTTTGAATTTTTCTTTTCATTTTCTATAACTTTCCATGTTCATCAACCTTCTGAACATAACTGGATTTCACATGTTTTCTTTCATTTTTTTGGCAATTTATTCTATTCAGCATCGTACAGTGTATAAAATATATTATGTGCATCTACCATATCTATTTTTTTTCATTTCTTTAGCCCTTCATTCTTTCCTCTCTTTCACTTTCTATTTGTATATATTTTTATAAAAAAACATGTTATATCCTCCATTTTATTTTTCTCAGTCACCTTCTACCTGCATATATTGTACAATGTAATATGTGATATTACATATTATACGTATTATCACATATTTTTTTACATGTATTATTTTTTGTTAGCTTAGTCTCCATTTTGTCTTCTCATCCACCTTCTACTTAAAAATTAGATTTTATTTTCAAATGTTTTTTTTAAAAATTTTTAATTCTCCCTTTTTTTCTTTCCTATGATTTTTTTTATTGAATGCTTCCTTGATTTACTATTGCTTGTTTTAAGTTTGATTTTTAAAATTTTCTCCTCTCTCTTTTTTATAAGGGTATTTTTGTCAAAATTATTTGACTATCTCCTCCCTAAATTTATACATAGGCCAAATAGTGTTATTTATTTTTTAGAGGGTATATATATATATATATATATATATATATATATATATATATATATATATATAGATATAGATATAAAAGTATAGATATAGATATAAAAGGACTACAATTTACAACTTACCCCTATATTTTACAAGTGGAATCAAATGCTTGTATTAGACCTGTAACTACTTTAGTTGTGGTAATTTAAAAAAAAAAATTATACTTTTTGTATTAAATTTAAAAAACTAGCAAAATTTTTAAAAGTTTAAACCATTAAAGTTGATGAGTTTATCAAAATAGTAAAAACTAATGAGATTTAAAAAAGTTATTAATGTCTGATTCAAAACATCTAAAAAACAATCTGAAAAATAATAATAATAGAGTCGTGTCATTATACAATTCAACAAGAAAAAAAATGAAAGCAAACTTAAAGATACATCAAATCGAAATAATCTTTTCAAACCTTGAACAATATTAAATTAATTGTCAATTATGATATATATATATTTTTACATTATAGTTGCCACAATAATCTTGACACAAATTCAAGATATTACAATCTAAAACCTACTATCATAGGCTAATCTGAGCATTCCAGATCCAAATTCCACTTTTAACTCATCCTTAAATAAAAAGGCAATGTATTTCTCAAAATAATTCCTTCAACAAAATATTACATAAAATTATCAAAATACCCTCAACCTTAAATCGAGTTACACATAAAATAAACTATTTTTTTTCACATAATCAAATGAAAAATAAATAATCTTAATTCTTTTATAATCTGCAACCAGGAACAATCTAAAGAATCAAACAAAAGTCGAAAATGAAAAAAAAAATAAAATAAAAAATTACATATCCATATGTACATAAATAATGGATCAATCATTCATTAGAGTCTGCTAAAATATGAACCAGATCCTTCATGAGCCTCACCTTCATTTGCAAGGAAACAATATAATCAGCTGTCTCTCTAAAAAGCTCATTCATTTCAACAGATTCACTGTTTGGAATCAACTTCTTTAGGGTTTTGATCCTTCTCTTCATCTCAAAAGAAACCTTTTTTTCCTTTTGTTTCACCAAAACTCCCATATCTTAAAGAAGAATTTCAAATGATATCCTTCCTTTTGAGTTTTTGAAGTTTTCAAATAACTTTGAAAGGGTTTTTATATGGTGAAAATGGGGGTTTGGATTAGTTAAGATTGGTGGAGAGACAATGAGGATTGAGGATAATGTAAAAAAAATTAAGCCAATAATTTAAAACCTAGGACCACACATAAAAAGCAACATCTAATAGAAATGTAATTTTAATGTGAAGGTGTTTTAGTTTGTGGGTTAGAAATTTTGGACACTTCTCCGACAATATGATTCGTTCTAATTTTATTATATTGTTATATGTCTTTACTTTATAGTTATGATGTGAACATGGATTAAGAAAAAAAAAATCAATTAATAATTCTTTTTCTCTTTTCTATCTTATTTTTAAAAAGGTAAAATGCAAAATATAAAAATAAAAGCCTACTAGTTTTGATCAAATGCATGAACACTTCATATAGTTTGAAAATGATAAATTGTAACCCGTAATTTCATGCCAATGACACACTTCTCTCATCTAGCATCTTTAACTTTCTTTTAGTCAGAACTAATTCGTTTGAATTTCGATTTAGATGATTGGAGATATTTTGAAATGCTCGTTTCGAGCTCTACGTCATGGTCACTTCAAAACTTTAATATTGTCAATAAATAAAATAGTTTATTATCATTGAAGTATTAGGTATGATTGAAGCCATAAACCCTTTTATTTACCAATGATTTTGATGTTTTAAAGTGACTATAATATACAGGTTGAAACAAGAATTTTAAAAAATCTTGAATCATCCTTTCAAATTACCTGAGCTATTCATGCATTTGACCGAAACCACAATGATCTCATTTGCAGTTTACCTTTTTAAAAATAATTATTTGATTTATTATAAAAGTAGCACTTTTTTCACTTTATTTAAAACAATTTACCTTTTATTAAAATAGTTATTTTTATTTGACATTGTTAAACTACAGGGAATATATTTTACAAAAACCACATGAGTGTTATTTACAATTTACCCTTAAAAATAATATTCTTTTTAGATTGCAACATCACAATTTTGTTATAAATACAATTATTATTATTGAACAAAGGTCTAAATATTACATTAAGACTTAAATTAAAAAATTTAAAATAATAAGGATGAACATGTCACTCTTAAAAAGTTAGGAAAGTCAATTTATACTGGCAACCACATGATGTGCAGCATAAACCTAACTTTTAATTTTATCAATTTAAACCTGGAATATTTATAAGTGGTTTAATTTATACCAACATCATAATAAATCTATAAAATTGAAAAAAAAAAAAAAAAATCAATAGTTCACCACCCATTCAAAGTAGCAAAAACTTTTTACATACTTACAAAAAAAACACTAATTTTCAATCACAAAAATATTGAATCTCAATAAAAAAAATTTAAACCAAACATTAAAATAGCTCAATATAATCATAAAATATTCAACATAAACATAAAAATGAATTTGTAAAAAACACTCACATCTTACCTGAAACCTCCAAAAAAAAAAAACAGAAAAGTAATTTAACTAACAGAGAATATTAATTAATTAAATTATTTTACCAATTTTCATGGTACTCACTTATAAAAGTTTGAACTTTAAATGAATAAAATTCAAGGTTTCGAATTCACACATGCAATTATCTTTAGGGGCATTTGCAAATCTAGTAATTTTTTTAGTAATATTTGTAAAAATAGCAGTTCTAAAAAATATTTGTAAATATAACAAATTTTGATCGAGTGAATCAGTGTCAAACATTGAATTATATATTTTTACATTAAGTTTATCACCGATACACACATTAATTAATGTTAATCACTGATTAACACATAATAAAAATTGCTATATTTACAAATAATTTTTAGGATTGCTATTTTTACAAGTATTGCATCAATATCTGCTGCCAAATGAAATTTCCCTTATGTTTATGGGTTTATTTATTTTTGAAAAAAAGATATAAAAGTTAGGGCAATGAAGTGTAAACTCAGCATGAAACTTGTTGGCTTTATTGGGTAGGTGTTCATGTTCTCCAAGTGATAGTGGGCATGCACCCACATGATTCTTCACCGCCACTCCAACTCTTCAAACCCCTCACTAAACCACCATCTCACCAAGCTGGATTATTCCCTCTTCCATTACTTTCTAATTTCATAATTATAATCAATACCAATCTTTAAAGAGTTTTCATAATTATAATCAATACCAATCTTAGAAATCTCTGGAAACTTTTGGGAATTGGAATCTAGCCTCATAGGCCTTGCTTCCAAATAAGGAACCATATTGATTTAAGTAAAGAAGATGTTAAATTTCCCTTTGGAGTTAGGGTTTATTACATGAGTCAATGTATCTATCAACATATATATTGGACATTTTTGGATCATATCTAATGTTGGGATTAAGTATATATTCAACTAAAGCTAATTCCCTATCTTCTTGGGTATATGAAGCTTAATTAGTGCTTTATAAGATATATTTTTTAGAGACATGGGATTTCAAATACTTGAAAAATTGTTTCATTTCCCATGGTTCTTGCTTCTTAAAATTTGAGGAAGTATAAAAATAGTGAAAGAATATCTAATTACCCATATAATATATTTTTTAAAACATATTTTAAAATAATGTATTACTTCTATTTCTATAAATTATTAAATAGTTCACATTTAATTTTTCTTTTAGACTGAATAAATATGATCTTAATGAGCTTTTAGGATCTAAAAGTTTTATTTTATTTTAAGTTAAATAATTATTCTTATTTTAATAGTTTACAGTAAAGATTACTATAAAATATTAGACGAAAATTTTGTTATTTAACTATAAAATTAAAAATAATAACATAAAAGAAATATATTTATTTTAAATATGTTAAATCACCATTAAATTTAAAAGTTTAAATTAAAGGATAAAGATAAATTTAAATATATATACCTTAACAATATGAAGATTTGTACACTTAAGTTTCAGAAAAAAAAAATAATTTCTTTTTACTATTCATTTAATTATTGTCACGTATATATTATATTCGTACTTGATATCTTTCGCTTTGATTTAATAATTGTTGGGTCACTAAACATGCATGCACATGCATTTGCAAACTGATTAATATTAATATTAAAAGGGAAATTTCATTTGGCAGTATATTATAATGAAATATTTCTAAAAATAGAAACTCTAAAATCTATTTATAAATATAACAATTTTTATTATGTTAATCAGTGATTAACAGTGATTAATGTGTGTATCAGTAATAAACTCAGTGTAAAAATATGTAATTCAATGTTTATCATTGATTCACTCAATCAAAATTTGTTATATTTATAATATTTTTTAGAACTGTTATTTTTATAAATATTATTAAAAAAATTGTTAGATTTAAAAATGCCCCCTATTAAAATATATAGCCAATCAATAATATAAGGGCAAAATGCAAAAGACACCCCTGGGTTTTGGCCGAAGACAAACACACCCTTGTAGTTTGAAAATAAATATTTATACCCCTATGGTTTTAAAATTGTGCAAATTAGATGTTATAGAATGCTCGTTTCAAGCTCTCCGTTGTAGTCACCAAAAATTTCTAAATCATCAGTATATAAAAGTATTTACGACTTCAACCCGATCGAATATTTTGATGATGATAACTATTTATACACTGATTATTTCTAAGTTTTTAAGTGACTACAACGTAGAGCTCGAATCGATGATTCCATAACATCTTGAATCATTCAAATTAGAGTTCAAACGAAAATGTTATGACTAAAAGAAAATTACGACGTAGAGAAGAGGAGTCAATTTATATAATTTTGAAACTATAGGGGTATAAATATTTAAAACCACATTAGTGTCTTTTGCATTTGCCCATAATATAATATATAAAAAACTATGACCAAAAGCACAATTAATCATGTGGTTTTAAAGGAAACAACGTGTTGACATTTCGAAACATAGAAGATCGGTTGCCTCTTTGGCTTCCATAGGTCTAAATTAAAACACACTTAGGTGGGCCAGAAAAAACAACAACATGACGGCTGTGGCACATGCATTAGCTTAGCTTAAACCATCATTTGCACAATTAAACATGATTTCGTTAATTAATTTACGAAACAAACACGTGTTTACTTTTCTATTGGCAAGTTTTAAAGTTTGTGTTTATTTTTATATTTGCATTAATAAGAAGACAGTGTGACAAGTGTTAGAGAAACTATGGTTCCTCCATTTTGGACCATTAGTTTGAATAATATTAAAAGAGGATGACAAATCAATCAAATTTAATTTATCTATGAAAATATTCGTTTAAAAAATATTCATAAATATAGTAATTTTGAGCTTTCCAACAGTAATTAGCATTACATTAAATTTGCTAATATATGATTAACATCCTAACCCATGTGTTACGAGTGAAGTTTCTATTCTTAGCATCCTCTAAATATTAAAATCCTACTTCATTAAAAATTGTTAAGAGTCCCACATCGAAAACATGAATAGACCTAACAAGGTTTATTAATCTATGGGGTAACTGCTTTTCATTATCAATTGATTATGAGATGGAAGCTTATGATTATCAAGGTAGTATATCAAAACCCAGACGAGCATCTGATTTAAAATGGGGTTCATCCCGAGAATGGTGATCTAAAAAAAAGCAATACCAAGGTTAGTGAGTTTATGTGTAATTCCTCTCTTCCAATTGATATTAAGATGGAAGACCATAATTATATAAATCCAATTTTGTGCTCAGAGACTAAAACTTGAAAACATTATACTGCTCACTATTATGACAGTTAATGTATAGGAAAAGAAAACCTTGAAGGTAAAAAAAACGCTCAATCCATTAAAACAAATTAGTTACACTTGATCTAGAGAAAATTTAAATTAAAAAAACACACAAGGATGAGAGAAACTCTTCTTTCTTGTTGATGCTTCTTCAAGTGTATCTCATTTTGATGGACTGCTTCATAACAATTACTCCTTCATCCAGAAGAATAAAAAAACTCTCCGATCAACAATGTAAAATTATTGGAACAAAAATAAAACTCTCATAAAGAGATTAGAATAAGATCATAAGATCAATAGAGTGAGAGAGAATAATCACGTGAAATTTATACAAACAACTTCAAAATTTCCTTTCTAAGGTTATTTGACCTCCCCCCCAAAAAAAAAAAAAAAAAAACTCTTAACTCTCTTATTTTATTTTCCCCCTAACTAAACTTATCTCTCATTTATTAATTTCAACACACTCTATTTCTCTACAAACTTTTCCATTAAGAGAATTCACATCGAAATCAAATATTCATTTCATCTTTCGTTCTTGCTAAATCTTTTATTTTGTACAAATTCATCTAGATTTTACTAATTTGTTCATGGGAAAAAAATAATTTTGGACCAAGATGAGAATAGATTGAGATGGACGAAGAGATGAGTCTAATCTCGGTTTGAGATTTATCGAGATTGTTCTCATCAAGGTTCATCTTGGTCCATCTCGGACAAAGATGGCAAAGATGAATGAAGAAGAGAATCATCTTGGTCCATCTAACAGCTAGTGCCTTTACCGTGGTACCCACGCAGGTAAGGTTTTGACTTGCGTGGATTCGACTCCACTAACTTTTTTTCCTTCCCTTTTTCCAGCTCTTGACCAGTTGACTAGTCAACAGGTCAAATAGTTGACCGCTGACTTTTTTTTTTAACCAATTTTAAATTGGTTTTCGAGGGTCGACTTGTCGTCAAGTCTTGACACAAGCTTGATTGATTTAACTTCAAATTTTCTAAGTGTTGCTTTGTAGGTGTAGCTTGTGAGAGCCCTGAGCCTTTCACTCTTTGTAGACTTAGAATTCTTTTCTTCATTTTAAATTCTTCTAACAAGTGCGGCTCGTGCAAGCCCTGCACTCCCCAGTAGACTTATAATTTATTTTTTATCGTCTTAAATTCTTCTACCAGGTGCGGCTTGTGCGAGCCATGCACTCCCTAGTAGAGTTAGAATTATTAGTCGTTTTAAATTCTTCTACCTGGTGCGGCTCGTGCGAGCCCTGCACTCCCTAGTAGACTTAAAATTTTTAGTCGTTTTAAATTCTTCTACCAGGTGCGGCTCGTACGAACCATGCACTCCCTAGTAGATTTAGAATTTTTTAGTCGTTTTAAATTCTTCTACCAGGTCTGTAAAGACCCAAAAATTCATATGTATTTTAAATCAGATAAAGCAGCGGAAGTCTAGAATTTTCAAAAAATCGGCATGGTGCCGTTTGTATTTTGGACTAGCCAAAACCTGTGTACATTTGTTCCAAGTAGAAAAAGCAGTCAAATCGAGGAATGCACATTCCTAATAAGTTTCTAGGTCCCAAAATGGACAAAACACATCAGTGAAATCATAAATGCTCTCACGAGCCCAAAATACATGTACTAAGTATGAAGTAGCATAAATCAAAGTGCAAATAAGTTATTGCATTCATGGAATGCGAAAAGTCCAAGTCCTTGTCCTTTTTACACCATCCCGTGATCATGCGGCACCACCACCTCTACCACGATAGCAACCTCGGGGCGTACCTGAAAAATGTTGAAGTGTAGCAACATTAGCATAAAATGCTAGTGAGAGTAAAATGGAAGCATGTAATCTTATAGATGAATTCCACATCAGAATTTGTGTCCAAAGTTTAGCATGCTCTTTACTACTCATTCTTTACTCCCAAACAACTTACATTCCAAATCAAACCATTTCCCAATTACATACTACACGATTACAAAAAGGTAAATCCCATAATTCAACAATAAAATTAGACACACAATTCGTACCCAATAACATCAGAGAAAGAACACTCATCGACCAAAATCATAAAGTAACAACAACATTATCAAAGGTAATAATCCATTCATGCACTCCATCTGAAAAATCTGAGTATATATCGTAAATTCACATTCGCATATCTCACATATTCAATCACAATGAATCTGAGTATGAATTACCATTCCACAATTTTAAACGATTCCACTAAAGTTTCTCAATCATGAACATTTCGAAAAGTAAAGTACACACAAGGATAACAATTCGCTATTATTAAAGATTCCACAAAATAGGGGAATTTTGCTTGTAGCCATAAAGTAAATACATATACCGGAACTACTTTGACTACGAACAACAAGGCCAATCTCCTAATTCACCCATAACCGAAATCCAATTTCCCAAAATTATACCTTATTTTCCTCAACTTCCCTTTAGAACCCTTAACTCCCAAGAACCAACTGGAATCTTCCATTTCTCTTTAATAATCACCATTTCATAATCAAACTTAGATAATCACCGGAATCCATCTAAACTCCAAAACTAACCTCAAAGTAAACACTCACTTCCGAAACAACTAAACAACCAATCCTCAAAGGATCTCAGTCATACAATCCCTCTTAAACTCAATTAAGCAAAATCTTCATGAAAAACATACATAGAACACACACCACCACAATAAACTCACCTCGGTCAAAAGTCAACTAAATCACTCCAGGAGTCGAATTCGCGAACAGTTACCGAAACCTACAATTAGTTACGTCTAAAATACGTTAAATTTCATGAAGCAAACAACAACCAACACGTAATTAAAATAAAAGTAAAAACAGCCTGGGTTTGGTACATAAGGCCCATGGCCAAGAGGGAGAATGAAGGGGAAAAGGAATTTTCCAGGTTTGGGCGAATTAGGAGCAATTCGGGTTGGTTATAAACACGTTTTAGGTACTAACTAACAACGGGTAACATCAATTAGGGACTTAGGGCTCAAACCATTCACCCAAAAATTAAAGGAAATAAAACTAAAACCAATTCTCTTCTTCCTATAGCAGCCACAGTCCAAGAGGAGAAAAGAGTTCAGGTTTTTCGCTTTGCTCGGGTTTAGGCTCAAGGAAAATCAAGGATTAACTCCTAAAATGGTTTTCCAACATCAAATAACAACAATATTCAAAAAAGGCAAGGAGATTTGGCAAGGAATTTCAAGTTTTGAATCAAAAACCCATGAAAAGTTCAAAAATCACATTTTCTAGGGCTTACATTGGAGAAGTGGAAAAGTTCCAAGAGTGGAATGGGTAGAAAGATCTCGGAGAGCCCATTCCAATGCAACCGAAGTCGAAGAAAACGGACGAGAGATGAAGTCGGACTGAGCCCGGGAACTCGACCCTTTCTTCTTTGCTTGCGTTGGTTTGTATAGGGAAGGAGAGGATGAATTTTTGTGTTTTGGCTTTTTGTGATTTGGAGGAGAAGATGAATAGTTTAAAAGGTGATCAAATGACCAAAATACCCTTTTCCTTAAGTTTTCCTTTCACGAACCTGAACTTGACTCGAAATTATTTCTACCTAACAACTATGGACTAAAACTAGCTCAAGGTGATTAATAATTATAATTGGCCGGTTAATAATCATTAATGATCCGAAACATTAAAATACTAAAATAATGGAATTAAAGGTCCTAATTTCTAAATTATTAATTCTAAAATAAATCTAACTACATAAATTAAATAAAAATAGAATTACATGAAAATAAATAAAATAAAAAAAAAATTAACCTTAAAATAACGGGACGTTAGATGTGGCTCATGCGAGCCCTGCACTTCCTAGTAGACTTAGAATTTTTTAGTCGTTTTAAATTCTTCTACCAGGTGCGGCTCGTGCGAGCCATGTCCCTAGTAGACTTAGAATTTTTTTCTCATTTTAAATTCTTCTATCAGGTACGACTCGTGAGAGCCCTACACTTCCTAATAGACTTAGAACTTTTGTATCATTTTAAGCGACTCTTGAGAGCCTTGCACTTACAAGTAGACTTAGAATTTTTATCTAGAGCTCTTCCACTTTGATGGACTAAAAACTTTTTCATTTTCCTCTTCCACATTGGTGGACTTAGAACGTTTTCATTTTGCTCTTCCACCTTGATGGACTTAGAACTTTTTGCTATTCTACCTTGATGGACGTAAAACTTTTTCATTTTACTCTTCTACCTTGGTGGACTTAGAATATTTTCATTTTGCTCTTCCACCTTGGTGGACTTAGAATATTTTCATTTTGCTCTTCCACCTTGGTGGACTTAGAACATTTTCATTTTTCTCTTCCACCTTAGTGGACTTAGAAATTTTTGCTCTTCTACCTTGATGGACGTAGAGCTTTTTCATTTTTCTCTTCCACCTCGGTGGACTTAGAACTTTTTCATTCTTTTGTAGTAGATTCATATAGTTGGTCTCTATTCGAGTAGAGTTTTATGTCTTGAAATCTAACTCGAGTCTAATGGGTTTCAAATGATTTAACTCTACATAGATGCAATAAGTAGAAAAAGTACAACCTTATTCATTTTATTGTCAAAGCTCTTACAATAAAAAAATTTATTGGAAATGAAAACTCCAATAAATAAAATTGCTGAAATAAAATGTAACTTGCTTGACATCTTCATAGGTATAGTAGAGCCTTTGGATGAGTTTAAGCAATGTGTTGATGCCTTGACCAATATTGTAACGACCCGACTCTAAAAAAAGACTGGCCGCAAGTACTCTCAGCGGAAGCGCGGGAAATAAGAAATTTAAATGTCATTTAAAACATCTCGTAACGGAAAACAACAATTTATACGAAAAATTTGCGTGGGTCCATTTAAAAATCGAATAAACCAAAACCTGTTTACATCAATTTTCCAAGCAGAAAAAAAATTAAATAACGTTTCAAAAGTGAAACAACTTGAAACAATTTTATACAAGAACTATAAACAACGACATTCAACTAATAATTACATAAGACACTTCTTATGCAATCCACACGACTCTAGCTCGAGATGCAGTCCACTAGTCCAATTCCAAGTTCGGCATCCAAGTTCCAACGCATACCAGCTTCCTCGTCACGACCACGACCGCAACAAAACCTGAAAGGTGATATGTAGCACCTTTGAGCATGGCGCTCAGTGGAAATAACAAGAAAGTAAAACAATTTATAATAGAAGTTCATAAAATAAATTGAGGCCAAGAACTCGGGTCTCTCGGTCTTCTCCCTTTTCTTATTAAAGAATCCGCTCCCTATAGTAATCCCGATCACCAACTAGAAACTTCCCCTTTCTTGGTTTAGACTAACCATAAACGAATAATTCTACTACCAAACCCCTCGAAGTAGCTTAACCCCGTTTGCCTCTCACATCCCCATCTCGTGCCTTCTTATCTCGGAACTCATTACACTTTGCGTTACTACTCCATGAACATTAACGATACTAGACTACCCACTTACTTTTTCATCCCTCATCTCTCTTCAACCCCGCTCTTAATCTTAAGGCCAAAACGATCTACAACACTTAAAGGCACGTTTTGCAAGTGGCTCACACTACCACGTGTCTTATACACACATGCTAGAATGAGCTATTAATCATAAGTCCACAACTCGTTTCCTTCTAAACCCGCTCTTCTCAACTCATGCCCCTAAGGTCCAATTAACCTATATTACTTGCTACTCGTTTCGCACTAGCTCTCACTCCACGGGTCTTTTACGCACATTCCGAAAACCATCTACCAAAGTGAATTTCTAACTCAAATATCATAGAATTAGCTATTAACATAAGTAAGGATGAGGGTGTAGTGGCTAAAATGCATAAAAATGTGCTATGGAATATAAACGTGCATGTTTAGCCAAATATGATCATTACAACTCATAACTAAGCCAAATAAACATCAACCATATCCTTGCCACTTTCCACCATTTTCCCAATTTCCACGTCTCACTATGCACATTTCACATTCCATCATAATTAACTCGAGCCGTAGCTCATTTCACAATCTTTCGAATATCGTTATGCATGTATATAAACAATCACAATTTCTCATGGCCAACTTTCAGTCTCATCATTTCCATTTCACATTCCCCGCATCTCACTACGCGTTTCTCACCAACTATCTCAACAAACACTCGAGCCGAAACTCATTTATTCTTCCAGGCTATCGTAACAGCCACTCTAGCATCCAGGTCATCCACCACACAGCGCCTCGGAGCAACACAAATTTCCCCGCCACGGTAACTATGTGTAACGTCCAACAACCACTCACCATTACACGTGTTACGACCTCATGGCTATGCAACGAATATAAAATGCATGAATGAAATGGTATGAAATGAAATGGGATGCAAGTGGGATGTTTGCTAACGGAAAAAAAAATAGACATCACAGCTCAATCACCATATGCTTTAACTTAAAATCACATAATCCTTTGCACACTTTCAAGACTCCACGTTACTAGTCTTTTGCACATCATTCTTGTGCGTTTCTCATAATCACACACACAAATAACAAACGTAGAATCCAATCCAGTATATGATTCGATCTTGACCACAAAATACGTTATGAAGGACTATGCGCATGTAGGGAAAAAGGAAAGAAATCAGTAACGTTTTAGCAAAACTATCTTATCACATAAGCTCGGCCACACGTCAACGAATTCATTTCTACAAAACTCCCATCTCCCATTGGGTTCTAGGTTTCACAACATACATTTTCATTTCAAACCCCCTTCATTACTCTTCATTCAAACCTACGTTACTACCGGGCATCACACCATTACGTCAAAGTCTAATTCTCATTTTTCTAGTTAAGACAAGGCTTGATCTTGGCTTTCATTCTACATTAAACAAAGCATTTAATCTTCAATTGTAAACTTTATATATCATATATACTTTGGTGAGAATAATGAACCAAACTCCATAACTTCAAATCGCTTCAAAACTCTAAGCTAGCTAAAGAGAAAGTGGCAGTTTTGACAATTTAAAAAGTTCTTGGTAACGCATTAGTCGGACTTTCCAGCATTGTTTTCATTCATCAAATATGTAGATAATCACCCAAAACCCACAATTAACAAATACTAAGGGAAGTCTAAGAGCACTCCGAGATTAGGAACCAGGAAATCTTTAAATGGCCAACAATCAAGTTTTAAGTTTAAGTTCCATTCGAGGCTTCCTACATTTATTCGATGGCTCAAATGTCTAAGCGTCACTCTTGGATCGACTACTCCTCCCTGGGATTACAAGCGTACCATCCGATAAAGTTTCGTTTCAGCTTACATTTCCATAAACCAAGGCAACCTACCACCTATTCTCTTTTAACGTTGCACACCACCCTCCAAAGAGTTAGGTTCTATTTCCAATGATGCAAAACCTAAACATCCAAATCCTATCTCAAGTCTGTGATCAAACTAGCTTGGTCAAGACACCGCTCCTAAACGTCTCTTCACTCAATCTCTTATCTAAATCATTGATTCCAAACTTAAACACCCAACAACATAGCAATTCACATTACGAAAATCAAACATAAATACACTTTAAGTTCTTAGAGATTCCCACCTTATGATGTAAAGTGTCTAGCTTACACATCTTGTAGTCCTTTCATTCTTTACCTACACCAAGCACATACATACACAATAACACATTCATTCCATTCATTAAACATTTATATATAAAAAAAACAATGATTTAAGCATTATTCCGGGACCCCGAAACAGCCCCACATGGATCGTTATCCCTTAATACAAGTTTTAAACATTTTGTGGAACAACTAATCATCAATTTGAGGCTCCAATTTAGTCCGTAACCAATAACTGCAAAACAGCCCCTATTCCATTAACAAAACAGTGAGCAAGTTTGGCTAATTGACATACTTCTAAAATAATGTTCCAATTTTATTCCCAAGCTTTATTTTGAGACTCAAATCTTCATAAAATAAGTTTAACAAGCTTTTAACTACAAAAGGCAATTGAATACTTCATTTACAAAATTAGCAAAACTTGAACTTTAACCACCATGGAGTTTTGTTTTCATTTTTAAAAGAGTCCTTCAATTTCTATTTAAAGTTCTCCTATTTTCCTTTAAATTTTGAAACAACATAAACCTAAACTTATGAATTATATAAGTTAAGAATCATTTTCAGAAATTGAAGTTTGTTTCTTACATAATCCTTGTTATATAAGAAAACCCATAAATTAAAATCATGAATTCCCAATTCTCCCCAACTTTGTAAATTCTAGGTTTTGAGAAACTTACCAAAATCTCTTCAAATCATATGGGTTATTCATGGGTTCTTCCTAAAATACAAAATCTTTCATGAATCTTCAATTTCCCTTTCCAATCAAGCAAAAAAAATCGTGGAAGAGATGACCCAAAATCGCCCCCCCTGTTGCTGCTGTTCGGCGTGAAAGGAGAAGAAGAAGAGGATAAACAACTAGTAAATCTTGTTCTAATAGTCCTAGAATCCATTACCCATCAAAACCCATGATTTTTCCCTTTAGAATCAAGCAAAATGAAGAAGAAAATTGGCAAAAAATCGTGACCCCCAAGGCTGGTGATGTTCGGCTGAAGTGGGAAAAGAAAAGAATGTGAAAAATCTCTTTTTGTTTTATTGAATTAGAAGAGAAAAATGAAGAGGTGACACCTCATTAAATGACTCATCATTTATTGTTTTCTAACCTTATTTTTCTTTAAAAACTTCATACTAACCCACTCAAAATTAGACCATTATCTTTCATTTATATTTAATTTAAAATTAACCCAAAAATTACATTTAACCATAGTTAAATGTTAATTCGTCCAACTAACCATGGTTAGTTTCTTACCCAACGTTATCTAACTCATTTAAACCTAATTAATTATCTCAAAATAAATAACTAACTTGAAATTAAACCATAAAATATTATTTCAATCCAAAAATAATTAAATAAATTTATATTATTAATGAAATATCATTCAAAATAATTATACTATTAAAGCTTGTTTATTTTTAAAACCTCGGGCCATTACAAATATCTTGGTGACCTAAGGTGGTCTCTTTTAGAGTTTAGACTCTTTTTCAATAGTCAGGCCTCTAAAGATAGTTCTTATTTCTCTAGTTGAGAAATCTTGATTGCCACAGTTCTGGTCTCCTTGATCAGATTTAGTATCGTGGTGAGATCCTCTACTTCTCACAAATTCCTTTAAGTATCCTCGTTGAATGAGAGTTTCAATTTCTTCTTTTAAGTCGAAGCACTCTGAGGTGGCGTGACCACGGTCCTTGTGGAAGAGACAATATTTGTCCCTGTTTCTTTTGTTTGTTCCCACCTTCATTTTTGCTGGCCATTTCAATAAATTTTCGTTTTGAATTTCCATGAGAAGTTGCTCGATTGGGACCATAGTGGGAGTGTACTTCTGAAATTTACTCGAAGGAAGACTTTGCTTCTCAGGTTGGTCTCTTAGCCTTTTTTTCTTGTCATCTTCATAACGGTTAGTGTTCCAAATAAGGTCTTCTGTTGAGCTCTTTCTTTTATGATCAGAATTTCTACCATTACTACCTATTTCACCTAAAGTTTCTCTTGCACTGAGTAAATCTCTAGTGCTCATGTATTTTTGGGCTCTGGCGAGTACCTCGGTATATGTAGCCTATAACCTTTCACCTTCAACTCCTCATTGTTGAATCTACCTACATAGTCTCGGAGGCTCTCCTCTGACTTTTGATGCACAGTCAAAAGGTGTGTGGCTGGTTTTTTTATAATCCCTACCACCAAGGAACTGAGTTATAAAAGATCGTGTGAGGTCTTTAAATGAAGAGATGGACCTCGATTTGAGCTTCCTTGTAACGTCCCGTTATTTTGAGGTAGAATTAATTTTTTATTATTCCTTTATTTATTTAATTAGTTCAATTCCGGTAATTTAGAATTTAGAAGTTTTAATCTTTATTTGGTAATTTTAGATTTCAAGTAATTATTTTGAACTAGGTGCATTAATTATTATTAATAGGCCAATTAATAATAATTAATTACCTTCTGGCCTAGGTTAATTGTGTTGATTAATTTTAGGGGTTGGTTTATGTTTTAAGAGCACGAGGTTTATTTTAAAGGTTCAAAGAGAATTGGGGGACTCTTTAGCAAATACTATTCTTCCATCTAATAGGAATCATCTTCTTCCTTTCATTTTGAGCAAAAAAGAAAAACACAAACCCTCATTTCTCTCCCACCAAACCGCCGCCCACCTCACCACTCCAAAGGACAGGTTTTTCTCGTCCCTTCTCCATTTCACGTGATTTCGGGTGCGTTGGATAGATCAGCCCCTGATCTGTCTTTTGAACTAACCTTGGAAGAACATTACTCGTTTTTTATTATGGGTTTTATTTCCTTTTTTAGTATTTTTGTAAATTTGAGTTGAAATCTTTAATTCCATTCTATAGAACTTAAAGATTTCAAATCAAAGTGTTGTTTAAGTTTGTTCTTAGTATTCTTGGCCTAAACTCCAAAGGACATCGCAAAATCCCGAGCCCTATTGAAAAATCCAAACCCTTGAATGTAGATTTGGCCAAAATCCTCTTCTTTTTTTCTTTTAGTGGAGTGTAGTTAAATTTTAAAGTATTTTTGTCATAACTTCTTCGTCCGAACTTTGTTTAGAACCTGTAAGATATCAAACTCTTCATTTTTACGAGATCTACCTTTTGAATGTAATTTCATACCCATCAAAGTTCCGTGGAAAAAAGTCATCATCAAAATACCCCTCAGCTTGTTGGAGGAAAAACTGAGCTTTTCTTCATTCGTTTCGTTTTACTCGTCCATTTTTCTTTGTTTGATAATTAATGCAATTAGGTTATACTTAATTGTAGGTTTTACTTGATCGCTTGCTTGTTTGCTCGCTCGATTGTTCGCTTGGGGATTCGATTTCAAGCTTTTTGCTAAAAGGTGAGGATAAATAGAATTTACGTTAAATTTAAGAACTAAATTCTTGAATGATTTGTATGATTCCAGAGTTAAATTAAATTAGAATTAAGTGATTGAGCATGCTAATTTTATGATTTATTAGGAATCAGGAGTATAGAATCGATATTGGGAAATTTTGGATTTTACATATTCTTGGAAGTTAAAGTATGGAATTATTGGGTTTAAATATGTTTATGCTTAAAATACGATTATCTTATGTTCTTAGAGATTTGTCGCTACGTAAACGCGACGCGGAAAATAAAAGGGAGCCGCCACTAATCATTGGTTTTTTAAATTGGGTGTGATTAGTCACCTATTCATTAACTAAGGATGGTCTACTAACTTTCGATAATGGGTTCGGGAGTTCATTCACACATAGGGAAGGTATTAGCACCCTATTATGTTCGTTTTAAAACGATTGTTGTTTTTTATTTTATTTGGTGTATTATTAATGAAAGCCTTTATCTATAAAACAAAAATTATTTTTTGGTTATTTTTAAATGTCTCATGTTTTATTAATCAATACTTTAGTAATAAAGCATGATTAAATAAGTATGAGTGGCGTAAAGCCATTAGGAAAAATATTGTCAGGAATTTTAACTCAGTATTCCGAGAAAAAACTCCTTACCTCAAGAATATTTAGGAGCATGGTATTCCAACGCCCCATATTCCGTCGTCGGAGTTTTCGAAAACAATTTGTTTGTTTGTTTTCTTTGTGTTTAAGTTTTAAATATGAATATTTTAATTAATTATAAGTTTTTATCTTTGTTATTAAAATTTTAGCTTAATATTAGGTTTAGGGTAAGTTTCACTTTTAGCCCCTAGGTTTTGAATAGGAAAATTTATTTGCAAATCTTTTATTTATGGTATAAGTGGACAATTATTATACTAATAAATTTGAATTTTTATTTAAGGCTTATATTATTAATCTTTTGTGTATTTGGAAAGTTTATAGATTTATACCCTAATAAATTCCAATTAATGTTTAAAATTTCATTGTTAATTTTTATGATTTGGAAAATCAGTATTCTAATTAATTCCAAATTTATATTTAAATTTAATTGTTAAGTTTTATGCTTTTTGGAAAATTAGTATCCTAATTAATTCCAATTACTATATTTAAATTTAAATTGTATGCTTTTGGAAAATTAGTATCCTAATTAATTCCAATTACTATATTTAAATTGTTAATTTTTATGCTTTTTTATGTTATTTTTTTTTAGAAAAAATATTAGCCTAATATTTTGGGACTTTATTTTATGTTATGGTATGGGTTTTAAATATGGAAAAAAATAAAAATAAAAAAAATGACAGAATCAATGATGTACTTAATCGAATAGATATAATCATAACAAATATTAAATCAAACACGATGGAATAATGTTTTAGATTTTGACATTAAACTAACGAAGTACATAACAGTGGCCTAAATTTTATAAAAATCAAGATAATACATCCTATTATTTGAATGAATTAAAATTGTCTGGACTATATAAAAATCGAACAATAAAAAAAATCACTTTTAATTAGAAGAGTAGCAGACAAAAATTATTATATTCTATACAAAAAATATTCAAACAAATCAAAATAATAATAAAAAAATAAACTTCCCCGGTCCATGTGATTAGATATTTTAAAAGTAAATAGATAAAAATAAATAAATAATTTGTGTACCCAAAGTTGATATGGGATAAGGACTAAACACAAAAGACAAATCCATTTTTATATTAAGATTTGAAAATGAAGCATTATGACAGACGAAATTATTGAGTTATTTGCTACGTGTAATACTAATGACTAAACACCAAGTTATATAACATGCATCAAACTTTTAAAAATTGGATAAAAAACAATGACAGAGAACAAACATAAAAAGAAAAGAAAGAGAAAAGAAAAAAAAAAGGAAATTTCGTTACCGAAAAGAAAAAGAAAGCATCTTTTTCTTCTTTAATTTTCACTCCTAGCAGTAGGCACCCGACACTATGAGGTTTCTTTCTAAATATTCTATACTCGTGTGACCAATGAGCGTGTTGGATTATGAGGGTTTCGAAGGATTTCTTGGAAGAGAAAAACTGAAGGGAGGAGAGAAAAAGAGTTTCAAATATCGTCTAACTCTATTGTCGAGAGACGTAGTGATTAGAAAGCTTCTCCGTGTCCTTTAGGGTAGAATTAGGGTTCTTTGTATAGCCAAATGGAGGATAAAAATTAGGAAAGTAATAAATGAATAAAATAAAATAAAATCAATTTTTTAATTCACCCCCAAATCACGCAAAAATTTTAATTTAATTTATTTGACAACTCATAAAAAATAATTTCTCATTCATTTTTTCCATGTTTAAATTGATTCTCATTTAAAACTTATTTTTTTTCAAATCTTTTTATTTCTAAACAAAATTGATTTAAATAAAAATTAAACAAAATTGGCACATTATTATTTTTATCACTTATTTTTATTCTTGCTAATAAAACACTATAACAATAAAAAAAATGCAATTACTTTATCACTAAAAATCTATTTACTAAATTTAAATTAAACATAAATCGAACCTTCTTCTTTTCTTCTTCTTTTTGTTTAATACTTAAAATTAAATTAAAAACACATCGGACGAAACTGGATGTCTACAAGATTTATTTACGATATCGAGATTATCTTATTACTTTGGACTTTTATTGAGACTGGGCCTTTACCGTATCGAGTCTTTAGTACATAAGTTATTCAATTTTGCAGGATTGTTGTGATCAATAAAAGTATGGGCTTATAAGCCTATACATTCTAATGTTCTTGATTAATGTTTACTCTGATAAGATGTTCTGAAATTGGTTCTCTGTTTATATTTTGATTCTCCAATTTCCGATTCTTTATTATCACACTTGTTTGCATGGAGATGAATAATGAGATAATGTATAAACTACGTGTGCTTGCATTGTTTGGTATTATTCATGGTTCAATATATGTATCATGGGGAATGCATAGACTAAGTGAGCTGCATGAACGGAGGAGATGAATAATGAGATAATGTTTTGTTGTGTGAGCTAGCATTATCTGGTATTATTCATAATTGCTATGATACATATATGTTTTAGACTGCTTAGACTGCATGAGCTTTGTATATCATTAGTGAGATAACGGGATCATATATTGACTGCGTGTGCTTACATCATCTGACGATTATTCACCGGAGAAGTTCTTGTTTTGGTTCTATAATGTAAAGACTATTTGAGCTTGCATTTGTTCTTGATAAGAAATTAAAGGCTTCGTGAGCTTTACTTGATATCTGAGTGAGATAGTGGGATCGTGCATAGACTACGTGAGCTTTCATCATTTGACATTATTCACATGATCTCTGTTCTATGTTCTTTGTTCTCAGTTTTTGTTCTTATTCTTTGTTAAGAATGCGTGAGCTTAACTTATTCTAGGTATATTCCTGAAAGATTTAACGTAAGATTACGTGTTCTGATTATTTATGAGCTTGGGAGACTTGACTACTTGCATGATCTTTATTCTTGTTCTTTGTTATTCTTCTTGGGAGAATTGCATGATTTTGTATTTGGAAGTCGATTTGGGTAGTCAAGAGATAATAGGTTTCATTGGACACAAATCCATATTTGGATTTGGGATCTAAAGTTACTTTATATTCAATTTATCTTCACTGGGTCTCCCGCTCATGATATTACACTTTCAGGTACGGGACATGGTTGCGGTTGTGGTCGTGGGTTGGTGCGGCATGATTCTGGATGATGACGATGGATGGACTATAGTTTGTGTAGTCCATAGACTGCTTGTGTCATGACACTCTCTTTTATTTTACCCGTTTTATTACATTTGGGTTGTTGAGCTCTTTCGAGCATTATTTCTTTCATTATTTGATTTCCATGAATTTCTGGATTTTATGAACTTAACTTATTGTGGGTTTGAAACTTTATGAAAAGGGAAGCACTTCCCATATTTGAATGTTAAGGATTTTGGGTTTCATTTTAAAATGAAAGGATGTTTTATCAATTTACAGGTTTTCTATTATTATTTCAAGTCTTCCGCTTGCGTTATTTATTTAATTCTATTTTAAAGAGTCGGGTCTTTACATGCCTGTACCAACCGTGTGTAAGGCCTCCTAGCGTAAGGGGGAATGCCCTGCACTTGATAACATCTCGGACTCCCTGGAGCTCCATCCATGTTCGAAAAGTATCAACATGCTCTATTGGATCCTTTGAACTATCATACATGGTCATAGTTGGCATTTTAAATTTGGTGGGAAGCTCCACCTCCATTATATCATATGTGAATGGCGACTCAGTTTGCTCAAGTAGATCTTCTAGTGCGAGAGGAGTCTTTCCTCTATACTCTTTCTTCATATGACCAAGTTGGTTTTGGAATTTTTTCAACTCTAGCGCCCAAGGCTGGGCCATTTCTACAGTAGATTTCACAACATCTGCATGTTCTTTTCTCTTTTGATTGAGAACTTCTCTGAGGTCTGACCTTCTTTTCTTACTAGGTTTCTTGTTGCGAGAAGAGTTATGAGAGGAAAAGGAATTGTCCTTGATATTTAGCCTCGACTTCCCCTTCGAGCCACCCTTCTCATGATTCCTCGATTCACCTATGTGCTCTATAGGTTCTTTGTCTTTGCCTTTTTTGGATAGTAACTTCTGGTTATCAGTAGGGGCTTCATGGTCAGATTTCTGTGTGAGATATTCGAGTACTTTAGCAAGATCTCGATTCACAACTCACACTTCCTCTTCTAGAGCATCTACCCTTTCGTTTGGCATTGGCACAACTTTTACTACTTCTTGATTTTTATCAACTTGTTGTTGCTGTCTAGTACAGCGAGTTTGATATCTTTTGCTACTGGGGTTACGATTTTCACCATCATCTATTTCATCATCATGTTGACTTTTTCGACTCATCCTTGATGGTAGAGCACTTAGTTATATATTCTCCCCACAGACGGCGCCAAATGTTGTTGCCTAAAAATGGAGAGCTTCCACGTAAGTAACGAATTTAGAAAATGGGATGAGTCAGAGGTCGTGCGATGCACTAGAGGTGATGCATAGGCGGTGAGCTGGGTAGTTGACAAGCGTACCTGCACAGAAAAGGAACAGAGCACAGGTGTGGTGCTGGTCTAACACCCTCTGATGCTTAAGTCAGAGCTAGTGTGCCAGAGAGGATAAAGTAGAATTCGTTACCTAATGAATGAATTTCTTATCCTATTTATAGGAGAAGAAGTTGATGACATCATCGTGTCACGTGTTGTGTTAGGATTGGGAAATGTATTGCTTCTCAATTAAGTGTCGCTTGAGGGTTACACCACGTGTTCTTTCTCAAGTGGATACTTGTATTCAATCTCAAGTATGTAGGTCTGTGCTGGAGACTACGTAGCCATGTCTTGTAAGGTGCGCAAACTTTATGACCTCATTTCTTCATTGAAGATTCAAAGGTATTTTACCCAACTTTAAGGTTGATTATATTCTAATCTCTTGGCAACGTAGATTCAAGTGTCAGGTCTGCGTAACCAAGAGATTAGAATAGAATAATCATTTCTCCTTATAACGCCCCGTTATTTTACAGGAATTTTATTTATTTATTATTATTTTAATTATTATTATTTGATGTAAAGCATTTAATTTAATTTTAGAATTTATTAATTTAAATTTTACATTTAATTTAGAATTTATAACTTAGAATTTACGAGCTAATTTCATTCGTAAATTTTTTTAATCGTTTTATTAACTTAAATTAGTTTTGGTCGTATTAATAATTATTAATGGGCCAATTAGTAATTATTAATCACCATTTGGCTAGTTTAAGAACTTCGGGTTTCGTTTTTAAAAGCAAAAAGCAAAAGAGGGACGAGTTCATCATTTCCCGAATTGTTAAAATATCTAAAGACTATTCATCTTCTTTAAAAACCCCAAAGTGGACCAAATGGACCAAGAATTCTCCAAATGGACCAAGAATTCTTTTTTTTCCTTTCTCTTCTTCTTCTCCAAACGTGAGCATCAATGGTGGGAGAGGTTTTCTCTTGGCTTTTCTTCGATTCTAGACCGATTTCAATGATTAATGTTGCGTTAGATTGCTCGGGACGTGGGATATCTATCAAACCTAACCTTTTGGCATTTCTCGTTCTCTAAAGGAAGCCCTAAAAAGTAAGTTTTCAAAATTTTTTACATGGTTTTGTTCGTTTTTTTTATTATAAATGAATTTTGAAGTTGGAATTATGAATTCCTATCAAGGAATTTGACGATTTCGAGCCCGGATTTTTGAAAAACACTATTAACCCGAAACCACTATTCATCTGAAATCACTATTCACCCGAAAATCACACTTTTTCTCATCTTAGTTATGAGTTGTAATATGTTGTGCAATTGATGAATTGTAGGTGTGATTGCTCGTTTGTCGGTTCGTGGGAACTTGGTTGTCACGGGA
This sequence comes from Gynostemma pentaphyllum, assembly GCA_028015215.1. NCBI lineage: Eukaryota > Viridiplantae > Streptophyta > Magnoliopsida > Cucurbitales > Cucurbitaceae > Gynostemma > Gynostemma pentaphyllum. Next base: position 44,062,263 of record CM051354.1, on the reverse strand, counting down.
GCATTCGAGGTGAGGATAAATAGAATTTAAAGTAGCTTTAGAAACCAAATAAGTTGAACGATTTGTAGAATCGGAAGTTGAGATTAATGTTTAAATCGAAAGGATAAAAGTAAGTGAGCTAAGATGCTTAGGCTTGAAGTTAGTTAAAATTGAGTGAGAGGACTCATGGATTTCTCAAGGGAAACATTTAACCCTTGGAAGTTCAAAGTTTAGATTCTTTCCGGAGTTTAAGAATGATTATCGGAAGTTGAAGGTTTCAAGTATAATGGAATGAATAATAAACTTGATTATGGAACTTCGTATAATTATTTGGAAGCAATAGAATCATTTGAATTGGAGACTTTATGATTAAGTTAGTAATTCAAGTTTAACTAAAGGCCGTTTGGCTTGATCTATTTATTGTTTTCCTTATTAGAAGTTCCTAATTTCTCATTTTATGTATAAGAGTATTACGTGATCCATTTACCTTTATGTTCTTTCGATTACTTTGGATGTTTATATTTACTTACTTGCACTTGAAAGCATATTCATATCATATCATATCATATCATATTGCATTATCAATTATTGGGAGGAATAATGAGGCAATGTATAGACTGAGTGTTCTTGCATTGTCTGGTATTATTCGTTTTATGTTTCCGTATATGTACATGAGGAATGCTAAAGGTTGTGGGACTTGGCATGATTAGAGGAGATGAATAATGAGATAATGATGGAACTATGCGAGTTCACATTATCTGGTATTATCCATAATTACTATAATACATATACGAAGATACAGAGTATGACTTAGCCTACGGGAGCTCATTACCTGTATTCGGTGAATGAGATAATGAGGTGAATGAACTTAGCCTACGGGAGCTTCATTACCTGTCATTATTCATTAGAGGTGGGAAAATATTATTGAAAGGAATTCGTATATTTTATTTTGGAAAGTGAGTTTAATGAGGTGAATGAACTTAGCCTACATGAGCTTTATTACCTGTCATTAATTCACTAGAGATGGAAATATATTATTGAAAGAACTTTGTATATTTTATTTTGGAAAGCGAGATAATGAGGTGAATGAACTTAGCCTATGGGAGCTTCATTACCTGTCATTATTCGCATGTGATGGTTATATTAATGTATAGGTTTTATGCCATTTACATTTGTTTAGTGAGTTAATGAATGTTTAAATATGTTAAGACCGAGTGAGCTTAGCATTATTTATTAAAGAAAAGAAATGAACCATTTTGTATATTATACTTTTCCATAGAGAAAAAGAATGAAATATGATGATAGTCGAGTGCTATAAGAAAGAGGAAGGAAATTGAGTTGTATAATGAGAGAATACAAGGGTGTATTGAACCTTGTATAATTATTATGTTATATATATAAGAGAACTAGATTCTCATTTTAATTGGAAGATCTTGAAATTGGAGATTAACACTTGTATGTAAACCTTATGTATAGTATAAGGTATTAAAGAGAATGAAATACAATATTATGTGTGTTATGAAACACATCCTCTTAAATGCTTGGAAGTTAGATCCTCAATCATTTAGGAGACTTGGTAAGTAAAAGTGGAATACTTGATGTAAATCTCTTTGAATGGATGGATAACAAAGAGTAAGTAAGTTCTTGGACATAAATCCGGATGTGGGTTTGGAGTCTATTGTTACTCTATTTTCTGTTTATTTTCACTGGGCTTGTTGTTAGCTCATGATATTACAAACATTTTCAGGTAATGCTCGGGGTTGTGGGAGAGGAGCTAGTGCAGGCTAATCTGGATGATGATGCTGAGAGAGACTAGAGATACTTTTATAGTTCATGGACTCACTTTATCTTATATTTTGTCTTTTAAGATGTATATTTGTATATAAGCTCATAAGAGCTCTTCGTTTTAACTTTTACAGTCATAAACTCTTTTAAACTTTACAAAAGGAACTGCAATTCCTTGTCTTTTAAATCCTCTGCTTGTGAAAAATGTAAACAGGTTTTGTATAGTCCAAGTTTTAAACATATTCATGCCGAATTTTTATTAAATATTAAGTCTTTTGCTTAAATTCTGATTTTAAATGAATTAAAAGGAGTCGGGTTGTCACACTCCTTGAAGATTCAAAGGTATTTTACCCAACTTCCCTTAACTTTCTAGTGTTTTTTGTTCTTGAGATAGGAAACTTAAGTTCCATGAAAATGGGGGCTTGAAGCTCTAAATCAAGAATGCTTTTCAACCTATTTGTTTTCCAAACCTTGAATTACTTTCATTTTTATTTTCCATAGACTCAAATCCTCCTAAATCAAATAAAAACCTCCATCCTCACCATCTAGGATCTTTCTTTAGATTTTTTCATACTTTTATTTTTTTTGGCGAGTTTTCAGGCAACCAGAGCTCCGAATACCCACCCGAAAAACTATCTCTTTATTCTTAAAAATCAATCCAGAGTTAGAATCTATTGACAAAAATTGAATCCCGAACTTCCTTAAAAAAACATCATGTAGCCTCAACCTTGTGGCCTTTTTCATTGTTCAGTTTTCCATTTTATGACATTATGTGTATTCTAAAATTGGTGTAGGGTCTAAATTGTGTTTTAATTTAATTGTGAAGGTGGTGTTTGAGCAACAATCTGAAAATTCATTGATTGTGAATCTTTGATTCTGAGTTTCGAAAAGGTGAGTTGGGATTGTTAATGAGAAGTATTGTTTGGAAAATATCCCTTTAGTTCAATTGGATACGTGTTTGAATTAATTCATGATTGTGTTAAATTGTAGTAAAAGATGCCATTAATCACATTCCTATGACACTTAGATTATACTTCCAACTGTGGGAAGAGCATTTTGTTATTCATTACATTTAGGATTGGGCTTCCACTTGTTGGGAAGAGCATAGCTTGAATGAACTATGATGTTATGGACCCTTTTAATTTGATGTTTTGCGGATTGTGGATTATTGATAAGGATGGAATGATGTTATCGACCCTTTTAGTTTGATTATGTTTTAATGGATCCAAACAAGAAAAAGCACAAACACTACATTCTATAAATTGATTTTTTAAATGGTGAGTTTTACATCTCAGGTGAGGTAACATGTTTTTAAATTGCGAGTCTAGGTGTGTAAAGACCCGAAAATTCATATGTATTTTAAATCAGTTAAAACAGCGGAAGTCTGGAATTTTTGTAAAATCGGCATGGTGCCGTTTGTATTTCGAACTAACCAAAACTTGTGAACATTTGTCCTAAGCAGAAATAGCAGTAAAATCAAGGAATGCCCATTCCTAATAAGTTTCTAGGTCCCAAAATGGACAAAACACATCAGAAAATCATAAATGCTCTCACGAGCACAAAATACATGTACTAAGTATGAAGAAATATGAATCAAAGTGCAAATCAGTTTTTCTTTCATAGAATGCCAAAATTCCAAGTCCTTGTCCTTCTTACAACATCCCGTGATCACGCGACACCACCACCTCTACCACGATCTCTACCTCAGGGAGTACCTGAAAAAAATTAAAGTGTAGCAACATTAGCATAAAAATGCTATTGAGAGTAAAATGGGAGCATGTAATCCTATGGACAAATTTCACATCGAAAATTGTGTCTAAAGTCTTAGCATACTCTTCACTACCCATTCTATACTCCCAAACAACTTATTTCCCAAATTCAAACCAATTCACAATTCCACATCGTACAAATCACCAAAATGGCCAAACTTGTCATCGGTCATTAAAACACAAGTATCATCGATCATAGTTCGACATCAAGATCAAATATCTATCAACAACTTTCATAGCAAGTATAATTACGAGATCATTACGAAAAGCCATTACACTCAACACTCATGAACTCCATCTAAAGAATCCGAGTACAATCACAAGTTCTCAAGTAAAAAAGACATATACTCCATCCAATGAATTCGAGTATATTCTTAAGTTTTCAAACAACTATACATATACTCCATCTAATGAATCCGAGTATATTCATAAGTTCTCAACAAGTGATACACATGCTCCATCTAATGAATCCGAGCATGGTTCACAATATTCATTCAAAGACACTCATATTTCATCTAATGAATCTGAGTAGAGTTTATTATTTCACAAATCATTCAACACACGCATACTCCATCCAATGAATCCGAGTATGGTTTACAAGCTCAAAATCAAAGTGTTTCCCAAATAAAGCATATTACGAAAAGTAAAGTGCACGCATAATAGAATTAACCATGTCGATATCATTTCAAGAAAGAAAAGTAAAGTGAGATAGGAACCAACACCACCGGAACCGGATGAACATCCAAACTACCAACGGTACAACCCAACACTTAGCCTCCCGTATTCAAAGTTCTGAGTTTCCACCCTTAAGCCAAATCCCTCAAACTATCCCAAATACCATGCTTTGCCTCAAATCACTCATTTCCAACATCAACTAACTCCCCCGTTCTGAATTGCTTTCCAAACTCCACAATCACATACATGAGAAATAAAAACACAACACTCACACCCAAAGCGTCGAAACAACCAAAGTATCCCCTTAGGATCCCAATACCCACAATTCCCTCTAAAACTCAAACAAACAATATCGTTAATGAAAATTGGCCATAAGACCACATACACCCACATTAAACTCACCTTTCAAGCTTAGGAAAGTAGTTAAATTCATGAACCGGTCTCAATTGAAGTAAAATTCATGCCCCTATAGTTGCTCGGAACCTAGAAAATCATTAATTACATCTAATTAGCACGAGAACCAATGTAAAATAGTGAAAACTAGACCGAAAAGAAATGGGATTGGGGGGTGTGGTTCACGTGTGAAGGGTAGAGAGAGAGAGAGAGAGAGAGTAAAAAGAAATAAAATAAAATAAAAATAAATAAATAAATAATAAAAGAAAAATAATGTATATTGAGGATAATATCAAAGTTGTTGCCCTAATTTTAGGGATAGGACAAATAGAGAAGGGCCCACACTTCACTACTCTTAAAATAACTAACACCATCATTAATTAAATTAACTAATTTAATTAACTACCAAGCTTAATTAATCTAGTATAAATAAATAACTAAATAAATGAATAATAATAATTAAATAATAAAAAAAATAATAATGATAAAATTATTATGGAAATAACGGGACGTTACAAGGTGATTAAAGGGTGATAGGTTGTTAGTTAAGGAAAGATTAAGATAAATGTGATCCAAGTAAGTCTTGGTAGGTTGATTTGCAAATAGTCTTTCTTTTTTATCAATCTTTTCTCACTTATTGAGTTTAGCTAATGGTATTACACCAAAAATATTTCAGGTAACGACAAGGGAATCGAAGCTTGATGGACCTTGGCTTGGGCAGTCACTGGACTATTATTATGTTTTAATTGTGTTAGGATCTTTAACTTTTGAAACTATTTTCCTTGACATTATGGATTATTGTAACCTTGAAACACTTAGGATATTATTATGGAATTTAGATGTTTTATTTAATTTCGATGAGTTTCAAAACTCAATCTTTGAAATGAATTTTCACCTGTTGATTTCTTTATAATGTTTTCGCTGTTTTATTATCATGTTTATTTTATTGAAAATTAGGGTCGGGTGGTTGCCGTTTATCACTGATTCACCGATCAAAATTTTCTATATTTATACAAATATTTTTAAGAGTTGATATTTTTATAAATATTACTAAAAAGTTTACTAGATTTGCAAATGCCCTTAAAAGTTTTCATAATTTTTTTTAAAAAACACTTGTTTAACATTCATTAAATAATAAGGAGAATTTATTATATAATAAATTATCTAACTATCAAAACTTAATAAAAATTGAATTTTAATTCAAACATCCTAAATAAAAATATTAAAAAAAACAAGCATGAAATTATCATTCCATAATTAAAAATAGTTATGAAAATGAATCATTAATTTAATGAAAACAAAACGTATTATTTTAAAATGATCAAACTTTTTCCATTTTTAAAAAGTGTTATTTTTAGTAATGGACAATTTTATGCTGTTTATTTCAGATAAACTCAACTTTATATATATATATATATATATATATCAAAACTACCCAAAACCACCACCAATTTAAGTTACATTGTGAAAAGACGAAACATACCCTCGATTTAATTTTCCTTAATTTGTTCAAGATTTAAAGAAAGTTATAAAATCTCTTTCTCTCCTTGGTGATTTTGTGATCCTCTTCCAATTCTTCATCAATCCAAGTTAAATCCAAAGGGGTTTTGTTTATTTGTGATAGAAACACCAAGCCAAGAAGGTTCAAGCAATAATTTACTAATTTTAATAGCTTCAAGGTAAGAGTTCAACTTATGGGATTCGAGTTTTTCTAGGTTCTCTTCCATGGAAGTCTTTGGGTGTTCTTAGTTAGTGTTTAAACTACTCTTTGATTTGAGTTTCTTTTTATTGTAAATTCTGGAAAATCATCATCAACTCTTGCTTTCAAGTGCTAGGTTTTACTTTGTAAGAATTCCTTAGAGGATGGAAGTCATGGGTATGTTCAAAGCTTTCAAACTCCATTAATGGAGAATTTCCAATCTTCTAGTTTTTCAATTTTTGGGTTTTCTTGGCTTTTACTTAGAAATTCTTAATTCTGGAAATTATGTTTGTCTAAATGTATATTTTTCACATGAAAAACAACTTGGAAGAGTAAGGAAATTATTTTTTGAAGATTCTCAAAATTGGCCAAAATACTAGTTTTAAACTTAGCTAGTTTTTGGTGTTTTCTTGATTTATTTTGAAAAGTTATCAATACTGAAAATTTTGGATGTTTATATGATTATAAGATGTATGGAATACACATTTAGAAGATCAACTTAATGAAATTTTGGTGATTTTCCATATTTGACCGAAAATTGTACCTCTTTTTGGTTAGTTTTCATGTTTTTGTGTAATTCTTGTTCATTAATAAAAGGTTATCAATTCTGGAGCATTTGGGAGTATATATATCTATATATTTAGCAAGGAAACCACCTTATGGAATCAATCCAATGAATATTTCATAAGTATTCCTTGTTTGGCCGAAAATTGCATCCCGAATCAACTAGTTTTGGAACTTGTATCACTAACCGGGTTCGGGGTTATATGTGGTTGTTATGGGCTGATTTGTAATTTTTATATTAGCCTAAACATATATGGATTAACTTATTGTAGGACAAAGACGAGTGGATACAAACGGAGCCAACTTTGAAGGTGAGAACACAAAGAATCGGAAGGGTGATTGGTGTGGCGTTCCCGTTTCTCTTCGAACTATTTCGGGAATGGAGTTTGTGATTATGAGTAATAATGAATTGTGGTGTGGTGTTAAAGTTTGGAAGAAAGTGAAGTAACGGGAAGAGATATTGATTCCGGCATTGGGTTAAAGAGTTGAAATGCTAGATAGCCTAAAATAGGATTATGTTTTGGCTAGTTGATCATTTAAGCATGCCTATTTGCTTTATTCTTATGTTCATAGTCCCTGAACGAGTCATATACTGGATTTGGGGCTATGATTATGCATACTCGTTACATCTTTGACTATGCTCGATAAATAGTTACGATTAAGATAACAAGAAAAGTGTGATCATGAACCATGGGAATATGTGAAACTTGAACATTATATGAGCAAAGATGAGCCATATACCAATTTTGGAAAGATTGAGTTATTCACATTTGTTGAATCATTATTATGTTATATAATGTTATTGTGAAGAAGCATGTCTTATTCATTTCATGTCATACATTCTATTTATGCATATCATATGATCATTATGTGGCCATGGGGTAGTAACCCATGTAACGGTGTATGGATATTGGATGTTACACGTGGTTACCATGGCGGAGAAGTGATGGAGCTCCTGTGTGCCAAGTAAAGAATGGCCCGGGTGCTAGTGAATTGAGATAGCTTGAAACTGAGATGTGCTACGGCTCGAATGTTGATTGTTTTTGTAACATAGGCGTAGTGAGACGCCGAGTTTGTGTTGGTAATGCTTGTGGGCTCAAAGAGAATGGAATTATGTGTTTAAGATGTTATGAATAGTTGTTATCATCCAAATTCAAAGTATTTGTACTTCATACACATTTTAAGCATGATATTATTTCTCTCGCATTTTATCACGATCATTTCACATCCTGTTCATATTCTTTTGTTTTCACTGAGTGTCATGCTCAAAGGTGCTCTATATCACCTTTCAGGTAACGTTCGGGGTCGAGGGAGTGGAGCGGCAGGTGGTGCTCGTTGATTTTGCCGAGATGGAGCTTTTGGATTGGCCTTCGGTCACACGAGCCGCACATTTTGGGATTGTAGGAGTCTTATTTTGGGTTATGTTTTCTTTGATTTTGAGTCAAATTTCAAAGTCAAATTATGTATATTATGTTTGTATAATACTTTTAAACCGGTGCACCGAACCTTACTTTGATTATAGTTTTGTATGTAAGGCATGGAATTTACGAATACTACATGCCGAAATTTTTGTTATTTTACTAAAGCAATTGTTTTGGGTTTAAGTTCTTTGCTTCCGCTTGCGTACCTGCGACCGGGCTTTTAAAATAAGTCGGGTCGTCACATTATTTCTTCCAGGAAAGATCAAATTTCTTTCTTCTTCGATCATCCTCCAATCGCCATTAATACTTCTTCAAACTCTGGAATTTTTTAAACAATATCACCATTAGCTTAACAATGTTAAACTGTGTATAATTGATAAACCAAAAAAGAAACAAAAAGTAATAAATATCCATTTTCTTTAAAAAGAAAAAAAAAGTTTAACAAAAGTAACAAGGTTAAATTGAAAAAAAAAACATTAAAAAGAATAATTTGAAAAACAAAATCATACATAGTTTAGCACGTTTATATGCGATAAATGATGTATAATTGAAAAACGAACCTGTAAAAAAAGCCGTAAAAACCTGTAGCAACAGCCATAAATGGTTGTTTTGGTCAAATTTAAAATGAATTTTTAATGAAAGCAATTAAGATGATTGAAGCAATGGTGGATTAATGATTTATGGAATTTTGTGGGTAGATGTTTAAATTTTGAAACTAAATCTTCATTAAAAAACCAAAAACCAAGAAGAATAATGTAAACGAAGATGACGAAATCAATCTAGAAAACTAAAAAGAAAGAGAATGGAAAAAAAAGAACAAAACTGATGAAAGGCGTGAGATCGACGAAGGTAGAGGAAGAAGAAGATGTGAAATATTTAGGTTGAGTTTTTTAATCTTTTACATTTTCAAATCAGTTGAAAGAAACGTTTTTCTGATCTCGTCATTGTAAGGGATTGAATATTGGGGTTGTTGTTTTTATCTTGCTCAACACAAACAAAGTTCCAATGAAGCTCGATACCGTCGAAAATATTGTCAATTTGCTCGGTCTTTTCTAGCCTGACGATGAGATTTTTTCTTTATGGATTTTGCTGGTTCTTAGTCTTTTAGTGTTGGGGTTAATTTTGGTACAAAAATACAATTCAGTAGCTTCATAGACTTGATTTGGAGAAATTCCATTGGATTTTTTTGAGAGTAAGAAGAGGAGATCAAGATTTGAGATTTTTAATCCTAAAATTAAGGAAAATTGATTTGAATTCAAAATTTAAAAAATATATATAATTAAATGGAATGTAAATAATAAGATATAGTTATTAAGAGAGATAAAATGGTAAAATATACAACATTAAAATTTGATATCTATCAGATCACAACAAAAAATGGTGGTTCTTAGGTTTTTTTTTATATTGATTGTAATTTGCCTTTAATTTTGAAATTGAGTGAGTTAAAGAAGTATATCTTTAATTAATCTTATCTTAATATATAATCCCTTTAAAAGGTGCAATAGATGGACAAACTTTACATCCCTAAAAATCCTATTTAAAATTTCAATTCTATTTGTGTCCAATTTTGTTGTAGTTGTATCATTCCTTTTTGTCTTGGATCCGTGAGAAGGAAGTGCATCAAATGAGATTTACCTTGGGAAACAATATGCCAATTCTTAATCTTGAGTACAATGCATCTCCTTTAAGTACTCTATTGAATTTATGAGATTTACCTCAATCTTTTTGTCTTCTTCACTTGCTTATTCACTTAGTTTCTCTTTAATTTATTATCATCAAAAGGTGCTAATGATTCGTGTACATAAGGAAGGGGATTCATGTACATAGGGAACCAAAAGGGTCAACATTAATGCTCCATAAATTCATGTCATTCTTTCCTAATGGCATCTTTGTTTCTTTTTGGTTGCTCTCTATAAATTGCAAATTATTGTGGCGTATAAGAATTAAAGGTTTCGATTCTCCATCTATTTTTTCTCTTTCAATAGAGATGGCTGAAGCTTTGACAAGTAACGAGTCTTTAAAATATTTTTTTATTTAATCAAATTTTAATTAAAGAACGTAGGAGATTTTTAACATTAATAAAAAAAACCCTATTTTAAGTTTGTATTCCAATTATGTCATTTTCGGTTGTAGTTATACCATTGACCCTTTCTTTTTTAATTATGATATATATATCATGCTCTTTCTTATCTTATCATGTGTTAAAGTATGTATTTTTTTTTAAATTGATTGAAGGTAGAATAATTTCAATGGTGGAGATTCATGTACATTAAGGTAAAAGTATGAATCGTTCCAAATTTCAGTGGACAACAATTTCATTTTATTAGTGTGGAGATGCCATGCATGTACATTAATTGAGTAGATAGTTTTCTTTTTATTTTTCACCTTCTCGAATCCTCCTATATAACCCTTTTCTTCTCAAATTTCAAGCTATTGTCAAAGAAAGTGCGGTGGAATACTTGGAGTCATCGTGAAGTAGCCTTGAAGTCGTAGTTTCAACTTCAACGCTATTCAACCACAATCTAAAGAGTCCTTCATCTTATATTTTCAAATATTTTTTCTAATGAAATTCAAGTGTATCAGTTCATCATTATGGTATTGATTTTGGGTTATTTTTTTAAAATTATTCTCTAACATTATAAATTACACATACATTTTATAAAAATCTATAAGACACGTGCAACGCACGTTTGACCAACTAGTATATTAAAAGTGTCAATGAAGGGAGAATCTTTCACTCCCAATTCTACCCCTCATTTATATTGTGAACCAACTTCCAAAATCTTTTAATTTACAAGTTTTCATTCAATTCGTAGGCGCCTGATCCAGTTTTCATAAATTTGTTACCTTGGTAAGGCTAAGCTTTAATATCTTTTTATTTTTCAATGTATTGACTTTGAAACGTCCCGTTAATTTCGCAGTAATTTTTTTTTTAAATTTTATTATTTTATTTTATTTATTTTAACTTAATTATTTTAGGCTTTATAAGTTAGTTAATTTAGTTTAGCCTTATATAATTAACTTAGAACCTAATTAATTTTTCTCTACTTTAATTTAGTTCTCCTAGAAACAATATTGTTATTTTGCAAGATTAATTATTTAGGGTTTGGTTAGATATTAAAAGGAGAGTGATAAAAGTGGGGCCTCTTCATCCTTTTTGTCCTATCCCTAAAATTAAGGTAGCAACTTTTGGCTATTATCCTTTTATATTAGTTTTATTTCTTTTATTATTTTAGTGATTAAAAAGGAATAAAAAAAAAGAAAAGGGAAAACTTTACTTTCCTTCTCCTTCGTATGCCGCAGCCAACCCCTTCCCATTTTCCTTTCTTTTTTTCTCTTATCTCCTTCATCTCTACCTTTCCCCCGTGGCCAGCCCTTCATCCCAGAGGTTTTTCGTGTTACTACCATACTAAAACTCAACAAAATCATATATGAAGCTCACCGGAAATTAGGGACAAACTCGCCAAGAAAACAAGCTCGAAACCATTCATTCTTGAACTTCCTCGAAGTGGGTTCTCTTGGTTCGTGTCTAAGTTCTTCTACATTGATTTAAAGCTAAATCATGCTCACCGTACGTCGTTAACGTCAGATTTGAAGCTCGTAAGATTTTGGGAAAACAAACCTCGTTGGCGTTCAAAGTTTTTACAACGTTTGGGAGTCAGGATCTTCATCTACATTCGTTTCTCTAGAATCATTCACACATAAGCAACTCCTTCCCAACCGTTTCCCACCATCAGAACGCGCTGAACGTAGCCAAAAAAGTAGACCAACGATGAGCTGTGAGTTCTCTTATGATGGGTGTCCATGGGTTTCAAATTGAGGAAGAAACGGTCTGATTGAACCGCTCGTCAGTTCACCTGAATCAGTTCAGTCTGGTTCAGTTGGTTTTCTTCACAATTAGGGTCATTTCTTGCTATTTTAACCCGGTTCTCTCACTAATTATTTGTAATTAATTATTTTCCAGATTCCGAGCAACTTTAGGGGCGTTGTTCTTATTTAATTTAAGGCTGTTTCTTGATTCTAGCAATTTCACTAAGCTTCAAAGGTGAGGATAAATAGAATTTACGGTAAATTTAGGAACTAAATACTTGAACGATTTGTATGATTCAGGAGTTAAGTTAAAATTGAAATTAAGTGATTTGAGCATGCTAATTTTATGATTTAATAGGAATCAGGAGTATAGAATTGATATTGGAAAATTATGGATTTTACATATTCTTGGAAGTTAAAGTATGGAATTATTGGGTTTAAGTATGTTTATGCTTAAAGTATGATTATCATGTGCTCTTGGATGATTAATTTACGATATCGAGATACTCTGATTACTTGGGACTTTTTACTAAGACTAGGCCTTCTAGCATTGAGTCTTTAGTACAAGATATTAGGCAAGTTTCTCGCTTGTTGCTTTAGAAAGATGGCAGGGGCGTTCACGTTCGATTTTGCAGGATTATTGTGATTGATAAATGTATGGGCTTATGAGCCTATACGTGATAATGTTCTTAATTAATGTTACTCTGTTTAGTGATTCCAAAATTGGTTCTCTGTTTATGCATGTTTCTGTACTCGAATGTCTGGTTCTTTATTATCACACTTGTTTGCATGGAGGAATAACGAGATAATGCATAGACTACGTGTGCTTGCATTGTTTGGTATTATTCGTTGTTCGATATATGTATCATGAGGAATGTATAGACTATATGAGCTTGCATGAACAGATAAGATGAATAATGAGATAATGTTTAGTTGTGTGAGCTTGCATTATCTGGTATTATTCATAATTACTATGATACATATATATTCTAGACTGCTTAGACTACGTGAGCTTTGCATATCATTGGTGAGATAATGGGATCATGTATTGACTGCGTGTGCTTACATCATGTGACGATTATTCACCCGGGAGGTTCTTGTTCTATAATGCAAAGACTGCGTGAGCTTGCATTTGTTCTTGATAAGAAAGTAAAGGCTTCGTTAGCTTTACTTGATATTGGAGTGAGATAGTGGAATTGTGCATAGACTGCGTGAGCTTGCATCATCTGACATTATTCACATGATCTTTGTTCCTTGTTCTTATTCTTTTTTAAGATTGCATGAGCTTAACTTGTTCTAGTTATATTCCTGAAATAATTAATGTATGATTACGTGTTTTGAGTATTTATGAGATTGGGAGACTTGACTACTTGCATGATCTCTATCCTATGTTCTTTGCTCTTTGCTCTTGGGAGAATTGCATGATTTTACATTCGAAAGTCTGTCCGGGTAGTCAAGAGACAATAGGTTTCGTTGGACATAAATCCAGATTTTGATTTGGGATCTAAAGTTACTTTATATTCAATTTATCTTCACTGGGTCTCCCGCTTATGATATTACACTTTCAGGTATGGGATGTGGTCGCGGTCGTGGTAGTGGAGTTGGTGTGGCATGATTCTGGATCGATGATGATGATGGATTGACTAGAGTTGTTGTAATCCTTAAACTACACGTGTCATGACACTTTTACTTTATCCGTTTATTTACATTTGGGTATTTGAGCAATATTACTTATGTTTACTCTTTCTTTGCATTTCTGGATTTATGATCTTATCTTATCTTAGATTTTGAACTTATTAAAAAGAAATTGTTTTCCATATTTAAATGTTTAAGGATTTTGCATTTTATTTTGAAATGAAAAGATATTTTATCGATTTACAGGTTTTCTATTTGTTATTTCAAATCTTCCGCTTGCGTTATCTATTTTAAAGAGTCGGGTCTTTACAGACTTAGAAAGATAGAAAGGGAAAAGCTTAAGTGTGTACACATTGCGTGAACATTGGGAATCCAAAAGGATATTGCTACAATACATGAACTTGAATCATGTATTAAAACTCAAGTTTATGTACACAATTTTTATTATTAATAAAATATTCTTTTGTGTTAAAAAAGCATATGTAAATTTGTTGTTGAAGTCTAAGCTAAATAATCATATTTGTGTCAAAGAAAATGTAATAACATTTCTATTTGATGATATTGAGTGTATGCTATTTTTTTAATAAAGAGTGTATGCTATTTTTTTAATAAAGAATGTATGGTATTTAAACACAGAGGAATGTTTTATTTTTGTTCTCTAAGATTAGACAACTCACAAGACACGTGCAACACACGTTTTTGTCAACTAGTTCTTTTAAAAATAAGGTAAGAAAAAGTGTAATTGACCGTAATTTACTTTCGATTTTTTTTTAAAATCGATTTAAAATTAATATCAAATATAAAAATAAAAATAAATAAAAAGGTGTAAGAACTAGTTTTGGCACTCTCTTAAACATGCTATTAGCAAAATCCAATTGATTTGAGTTGTAAATATATACCAACACAAAAAGGAAAAACAACTCAATAAAAGATACCTCAAAAGGAAACATCCGAATCAAATATCCAATAGCTAAAACAATATAATTTAAAAACAATCAAATTTGGTAATTATTATTATTTTTCCTCTGTATTTTTGTGCACATATATATGTGTGTATTCTAAATTTCTTATGAGTACCAAATCATAATCTATTTTTCCATATTTTCTTTCTTTTTCTCACAACTAAATGGAAATTTGCAAAGTAAAATTTTTGTTAATACCAATTTTATATTTTGTTTGTTTAAGTGTTTCAAAGGCATTGGATTGTCAATTAAATTTTCAGGATCGATTCAAAGTTGCATATGGTATCGTTGTTGACCAATCAGGTAGAGGAAACTTCAGAACAGTACAAAGCGCCATTGATTCAATTCCTTTTGGAAATCAACAATGGATTCGGATTCAAATCAATGGTGGCATATATTGGTAAGCTATAAAAAATTTAACATTTTTTTTATTGTGGTTTTTAAAAACGGTCATTATACCATTAATCAGTGTTACGTTACACTATGAGTCATGCTATATTGATACTAAATTATCCATATTGATATTAATAAAATTCACGAGCATAATTGTTGTTATAGCGGTTATAAAATCTGTTACGAGTAATATATAAATTCATATATTCACGATAGTTGCAACGTGTTATATAATATTTGTTACGTCCGTTTTATAGTACACTGCCATGAATTGGTTTTATTTGGGGCAATTTCAAATATGTTAAAAAAAATTATAATTTTTACAAATTTATTAGAAAAAAAAAATATTTATAAAAATGTTAGAATTTCAAAGATTCTTAGTATATCAGTCGATCACTATTAGTATATCAGTCATTCACTATTAGTATATCAATTATAGTTTATTAGTCGACTATCACTGATATAGTATTAGTTATTGACTAATATACTAATAATGAATGACTGATATACTTGTCTTTTGAAATTCTAACATTTTTGTAAATATTCTTTTTTTCTAACAAATTTGTAAATATTTCACCAAATTATAACATTCATGTAAATTTCCCTTTTTTATTTTATAGAAATTTCAAAAGAGTTTTTACTTAAAATTATGGGGCTCTTGCACAAAATAGCAGAATTATGTCCAATATTTATAAAAATAGTAGCCCAAAACATATTTACAAAAATAGCAAAAAAACTCAAATTCGGGCTTAAAATATTACAAAATTGTCACTAGTTTTGAGTAAGTAATAACTTATTTCAGCATAAGTAATCACTGATTTTTGCACAAGTAATCACTAATTTTAGTGACACACAATATCAAGCTAATATTTTGTACATGAATCACTCATTACCTTAAGAGTTATCACTGATTTCTTTTATTCACATGAATGAGAGTTTTTAAAAAACTGCTATATTTACAAATACTTTTTAAAAATGTTATATTTATAAATATTGTAAAAAAATTTGCTACCCAATAAAATTTCCTAAAATTATTTGTAAATAGAATATATTTGTTTACTTGGTAATCATTCATTAATAGAAATCAACGGTAATCATTTCAGATGGCATCCATCGCTAAAACGTGATTTGTTATATCTATAAAAACCAGGATTAATTTGTTTTGGTATGGTAACAGGGAAAAGGTGACAATTCCCAATGGAAAATCATGTATTTTCCTAGATGGGGGTGATAGTAGATTCACTCAAATTCATTGGAATGCTCATGAAACCACGTCATCAAGTGCAACTTTCAGTTCTCTTGCTGAAAACATTGCAGTAAGAGGGATTACATTCAGGGTAAACACATTATTCTACACTCTCAAAATTGATTTAAGGACCGTTATTTATAATTATACTATAACTTAAAAATTAAAAAAAAATCGACTGGTGATATTTTTTATGAGTAATTTTAAAAATAACAAATGTTTTTATATATTTTTAAAATGGCATTTGTTAAACTGAGGTTCTACCAATCTAAGTTTGAGATTGGTGAATCTAAGAAATATCGTTTTTTTTTTTAATATCAATTATCAAAATGTCATTTTTTAAAACTCGTAAAAAATATTTGTAAATATTAGTATTTTTTTTTTCATGTGAAACAGTGATTAACAATAAACAACGTTAGTCTAAAATAATGAACATTGATCACTGTTAATCACCGAAAAAATTTAATATATTTTATATGTGTTATCTATTGAAAATTCCCTAATTTTAATTTTTTTTTTTTTTTGGCAGAATACTTTTAACTCACCAGGAACAGTAAGGAATTTGCAAGATATAAAACCAGCTTTGGCAGCTGAAATAGAAGGAGATAAAGTAGTTTTTTATAGATGTGGTTTTATTGGGCTTCAAGATACATTATGGGATGGAAGAGGCCGCCATTATTACGTGCGTTGCTATATTGAAGGTGTTATAGACATCATTTCTGGCTATGGACAATCTTTGTTCGAGGTAAACCTATTTATCAACTAATTAAGTCACGACTTATTAAGTTTTTTTTTTTTTTTAATTAGGGAAATTTTCAAGAGTATAAGAATAGTTTTTTTTTAATAGTAATATACCTCAATATCATTAATTTATTTAAGACAAAAAAAAAACTGATTAACTTTGATAAATAGTTTAGAGGAGGTTCTACATCATTTAATTTTTATTAGTTAATTTCTATTAAATATTATAATATTTAATATATATGTGGTCTCGATCACTTTTACAATCCAATAGAATAAACCATATATGAAAGTATGGGAGGACCTCTTCCGAATTAGTTTGGATATAAGTATTTTCTAAATAGTAATCATTCATAATCATGAATGTACATGATTGATTTAGATATTAACTTTCAATAATCATTATTTTTTTATATATATAATTTACCATCATTCCTTTTAGTTTATAGTTTTAGGGTTTTAACTTTTTCAAAATATATATAAATAAAACTAATGATGTTTATGATAATGGTTTTTTCTACTATTTTTCATATTGGTTTTTATTTTTGTACATTATTTTATTTAATTAAAATCAAGTTCACGTGTATTTTAACCATTAAAGTGTCCATTTGATAATTATTTTATTAAAACGTAGTAAAAGTACTATCTGTTTGATAATAATTTTAATTTTTTCAATGATAAAATATTTGATTATATAATATTATTAATTAGAGTTTTTTTGTTTGTGGTGAAATTGGAGAGATGTGAAATAAGAGTATCAGTGGATTTGTATGCACCAATATTAAGTTATGGATACATAACAGCACAAGGAAGAGAAACACAATTTGAAACAAATGGATTTGTATTTAAGAGATGCACTGTTGATGGAAGTGGAAGAGCTTTTCTTGGAAGGGCTTACAGACCTTATTCCACAGTTGTCTTTTTTGCATCTGAATTATCAGGTTTGATTGATCCTGCTGGCTGGGATCCTTGGCACCAAGTTGGCCATGAGTAAGACTTTCGGGTTTTTTTTTATTGATCACGTCAATCAGTAATATACCATAAATCAATAACTACTCCGTAAAATGATAACCGTATATCACAGTTATTTGAACCGAAAAATAAATAATTTGTGGTGGTAGGTTCGAAATGACATATGCAGAGGTGAAATGTTATGGAGCAGGAGCAGATACTTCAAGACGTGTGCCTTGGTTTAAGAGACTGCGTGAAGCTGATATTAGAGGTTATATACATATTTACTACATTGATAAAGAAGGCTGGATTCCAAGATTGCCTCACATTTTCTAATCATATAAATTGAGAGCCCTCTTCTTATTCTCTTCCCCTCTCTTCTCTTTTACCCTTTGTATTTGCACATTCATTTAAGTTTATTAATAATATTTTTCACACCAAATTTCTATAGAATGAAATAAAATGCGGAATAAAATGTATGATTGTATTTTATATGAATTTAGTGTTTATAATCTCTATATCTGATTATTTCTCTAAAATATAAACTTTGATATTAGGGTCAATTAACACTACAAGAAACGCAGGAATTAGCGACGTAATATTAGAGACGCATTTCGTCGCTTATTAACGACAAAAATAGCGACGAATTAGTTGATCGCCAAAAAAGTCATCGTTTGTTAATATTAGCGACAAAATGTATCGCTAATAGCGGCAGAAAAATAATGAATCGCTAATAAAATGTTGATTATTTTAGCCACGCAATCTATCGCTGAACATAGAAACACAATGACTCACTAAATGTCTCTTTTAGAGACTCAATGAGTCGCTAATATTAGCAACACAGTTATTCACTACGTTTAGCGACGAATTGCATCGCTAAGTCAGAGACGTATTTATTCTCTAATAAAGTCAACTAAATGACTTTAGCGACAAACTCTATCGCTAATTAAACTATTAAAAATGATTTAAAAAGCTAATAGAGACACATCGCGTCGCTATAATAGCCATTTTTAAAAAAAAATTAAAAAATTAATTTTTAAATTTAAAATTAATTATTAATATTAAAAGAAAACAATTATTATTAATTATTAATATTTTTTTAATAATTAATTATTAAAATTAATTATTAATATTTTTTTTAATAATTAGTTTTTAAAATTAATTATTAATATTAAAAGAAAACAATAGTTAAAAACAAAATAAATATATAATATCAAAACAAAACAAATATTTCATTAAATATTTACATCAAAAAAAGTTTCCAAAAATAAGTTAATAGAATATCCAAAAAAAAACAAACTACAGAGGGCTCGTATGCTCAGAATCTGGACTGTCAGAAGTAGATCCGGAGCCGGCATCCCTGTTCAGGTTCATCCATGCCCGCATTTCAGCCGCTAACTAATCATGCTAAGCCTGAAGATTATCTTTGAAAGTTTGATCGCTTTGCTTGATCTCTTCAACATTTTGGCGCAATGAGGCGTTGTCTCGCCTCAAAGCCTCGGTCTTAGCACGAGAAGAACTCAAAGCATGCAGTTGGTCTACATAAAGCTCCCTCCCGTAAGAGCCAAGACCAGGGACTAAGCCATCGAGATGAACACCACCGGCTGCCAGAAAGAAAGCAACACGATGGTTTTCCTGAGTAGGCTGAGACTCAGGAGTGGGCAATAACGATGTGAGCGTTTCTTGAACTTTTCCCTACAAAAAATAACCAAAAATTTATTTGAGTAAGTGCAAAAAAATATTATTAAATATATTTGAAAGCACGAAAAGAAATAAACTAACATGTAAGTCTCGCGCTCGATCATCCACAAAAGTAACCCCATCGTGGCCCTTCGTGTGCAGATGGAGAAACAAATCAACCGGATTGACCTCACTTCCATACCGAGTCTATGAAAATGAGAACAAGAAAATAAAAGATTAGAAAAACAATCATTTAAAAACATTAAGGATATAAACAAAAGACTACAAAGTACTTACCAATATCTCGTAATACTCATCGTGGCTGTGAGTCCCGCCAGTGTGCGTAGCTGGGTTCGCCTTTCGATTGGCTGAGTTGATTTCAGTGATGCACAACTGCTCAGCAATCTGACTATCCTCAAGCATCTTCAGATGAGCCTTCTCAGTCATCCACAAAAGCTTTTTAGCGGGTTTACCCTTCGCTTTGTGGATGGTGTCCCTATAATGTCTGCCAGCCTGTTCTCTCCAGAGTGGGCAAACCATCTCATCAGTGAGATCTACAGGGATCGTAAAGTGTGTCTATAAAAAAAATCTTAAATTTGTTAGCAATTTAAAACACTATAAATAACATAGTTTATAAAATTTACCTTCCATGTATGAAACCAGCGTAATTTGCAGACTTCAGAAATGTCCTTCCATTTCCCAAACTCAGGATTCTTCTTGTAAACATCCGTAAAACCTCGGGAAACCTTACTTGATGGATGTAATCTATAAAAAAAAACAAACAAACATATACAGGTTAAAAAATAATTTATATTTAAAAAATTAATAATTTAAACAAAAAATATAAAAGTACACTCATTTCTTTCTCGTCATCCTTAAGACGACCCGAGTGATAGGCAGCTGCTCAGCGACGGGGGAGTCTGATGTGGTCGGTGCGGTGCGGATAGGTGTGTTGGATACCTGTATATCCCCTAATGCCACTGCAGTATCAGCAGTTCCGGAGTATCGAACTCCTGAGAACGAGCTGGATGACGCCTCGATGTAGACATCTACAAAATTAATGATTAACATGCTATTAAATTTTAACAATTAACATACTAATGAATTAAAATTTAATAAATAACATACAAATTAATTAATTAAATAACATTAATATAATTAATTTAAATACACTTAATTAAATCAATTAACATGTTATTTAATTAAAAATTAAAAATTAACATACTAATGAATCAAAATTTAATAAATAACATACAAATTAATTAATTAATTAATTAACATTAATCTAATTAAGGTAAACATACTAAGTTCATACAAATTTACATGTTATGTAACTAAATTTTAACAATTAACATACTAATGAATTAAAAATTAATAAATAACATACAAATTAATTACATAACATTAATATAATTAATCTAAGTACACTAAATTAAACCAATTAACATGTTATTCAATTAAAAATTAAAAATTAACACACTAATGAATTAAAAACAAATACATAGCATACAAATTAATTATACTAAGTTATACCAATTAATATACTAATGAATTAAAATTTAATAAATAACATATTAATTAATTACTAACCATTAATCTAATTAAGGTAGCATACAAATTTACATACTATGTAACTAAATTTTAACAATTAACATACTAATGAATTAAAATTCAATATAATTAATCTAAATAAACTAAGAACATAACAATTAACATACAATTTCATTTTAATTAACATGCTAATTACTTAAATTTATGCTAATTATTTGAATTAAAAAAAACTAAATAGAAAAGAAATTACCGTTCACTGACGCTTTCACGGGAAATTGAAAAAAAAATTGAATTGGAAAAGGGGAGGGGAGAAACGAGAGATAGAAAAGAAGAAAAGAAAAACGCACCTCTTCTTCTTGGAAAGCAACAAAATCCTCGCAATCTTTATCTGGAAGACTTTCGTCAATGTGACACCGCCTCACTTTGTAAACCACTAACCCATTATTAAATTCTCTAGAAGACAGATAAGGCAGAAAATAAGTTTGGATCGCTTGTCGTGCCAATACAAATCGATCATTTGTGCGCATGTGTTTTCTCTTATTTACCTCTAAAATCTGCAAATGTGGTAGCTTTCGCATCCCACCTCGCTGCATTGTCTCAAACCATGTGCAGTTAAATAATACAATACCCTTTACAATCCCTCCTGCATATTCAAGCTCAATAATTTCATCAATAACTCCAAAGAAATCCTCTTCACTATTTCCGAACACTTGACCTTTTATGCATATGCCTCTGTTGTCTGTTGCTCTTCTCTTTGAATGAGTTTTTGTTTGAAATTTGTAGCCCTTCCAAGTAACCAGGGTATGATTTGACAATTCTAGCAAGTCCTTTTGCCAACAGAACAATGCGATTATTTGTAACTGGGGCCGTGGGCGAATAAACATGCACGACAATGAACTTGGATTGAGAAATTACATCATTTCAGTTAATATGAACAAATGTAACATGTAATCATAATCACGTAAGCATAAAACCATGAATGGAAGTCTCTGTCAATTATGATCCCCTCCCCGGCTGCGTTGAATTTAGGATTAGTCGGTCGTTCGAATAACCTATTTATTGAAAATAATATATTATGAAAAGGAATTAATATAACCGTTTGACGTGTTAATTTAGTTCATTCTTACTCAATATATGGTTCCACCTCTGGACAATTACATAACACGTACGTCTGTGCGATGTGATACTCTTCCTCGTTTAACAGTCTTCGCACAGATTTTCCAATAGGTCTGCCTAATATTGTAAAAATAGACAAATCATTTGGATCGACTCCAAGAGGAAGTGAATCTTGAATAAAATTCTGCTTCACTATTCTGTATTGTCTGCAATTTGTTGATCAAAGTAATATGAACAGAATGTGGTCGTCTCATGTATTTGGTATGCATTGCATATAGATCCTTCCACTCTAGCCTTGTTTCCTACATTTCTTTTTAGCCTACGCAAATATCTGACATAAAAATAAATCAGTTACAACCAGTAATTTAGGACACAATAACAGAAACAGTTAAATTATTTACCTTTCAAACGGATACATCCATCGGTATTAAATTGAACCTCCTAGATATGCCTCATATGGTAGATGAACTGGTAGATGCTCTATCGAGCCGAAAAAGGATGGTGGAAACATTCTCTCTAACTTGCAAATTATGACAGCAATCTCACTACTCAATGACTCGACAGTGGCTTGGGACAGCTCTGCACATGTTAACTCTCTCAAGAAAACACTCAATTGTGCCAACAATTCCCAATGTTTCTGCTCAAGAAATGGTCTGAATGCAGCTGGCATAAGTCGTTGCATGAATATGTGACAATCATGACTTTTCATCTCAAGCACAGTATGACTTTGCACGTCAATGCACATGCTCAGATTTGATACATATCCGTCAAGAAATTTAATCGATCACATCCACTCGAACAATATTTTCTTCTGGTCTGTAGTTAGCATGTACTTTGCCTTCACGTATTTTTTTCCAGTTTCATCCGGCTCTAATTCAGGTCGATGACATATTTCTCAAATGTCGCAACGTGATTTCAGATTGTCCTTCATTTTTTCGGTATATTTAGAACCGTGTTGAAGAAATTGTCGAAAAGGTTCTTCTCAATATGCATGACATCTAAGTTATGCCCGATCATTAAATCTCTCCAATGCGGTAGCTTCCAGAAAATACTTCTTTTCTTCTAACCTATATTTTTCCCTCTCGTCTTATTCTAAGTCTCACCACCAATCTCTATAACACTTTGCATATCAAGCGCATCAAACCATTGCACTAATTGGTAATTCTTACACTCTGCCATTTATACCATTCAGTTTTGTTCAATCGAAATGAATGATTTAGCTGTAAGAACCTTCTATGGCATTCAAACCAACACGTTTTTCTACCATACACCCACTAGAAGGCACTGGTATCGTCCATACAATGAGGGCATGCAAACTTTCCAGAAGTGCTCTACCCTAACGAATTTAGGTAGGGTAGTACATTTGTTACGTTGGGCATAAAACCATAAAATTTAATTTAAACAGTGAAAATTTTATAAAAGTACGAAAAAAAATTAATTTCATATGAACTATTTTACAAACGTACCTAATAACATTGAATATGTCGGGAAGTCACTTATCGTCCAAATAACTACTGCTCGCATCACAAAATTCTGTTTTTGTGAAACATCATACACCACAACTCTTTCGTTCCATAAATCACAGAGCTCAGCAATTAATGGTTGGAGGTACACATCCAACTTCTATTTCAGACTTTTCGGGCCTGGTACAGTTACCATTAAGAAAATCACAGGTTTTTTCATACACATCGATGGAGGCAAGTTATACGGCATCAACATAACTGGCCGCAATGAATATTGAGCTCCCGAAGCCTCGGAAAGGTTAAACTCGTCAGTACATAAACCTAATCAAATGTTTCTAATTTCTCGCTTAAATTCTGGATGACAACGGTTTAAATATTTCCTAGCCTCAGCATCGGAAGGATGTCTCATTGCTCCATCATCCTGAGAGTGCTCATGATGCCACCTCATGTGAGAAGCATTGACTTTTGACGCGTACAATCGTTACAAACGTTGTGTGATCGGTAAATAAAACATGTGAGTATGTGGAATAAGACTTTTTTTACCTTGTTTGTATCTCGTATGATTGCATATTTTACACATATGAAAACTTGAATCTGCACCCCAATATATCATACATCCGTTCGGGCAACAATCGATCTTCTCTACTGGTAAACCGAGACCCTCCACTAATCTCTTCGTATCGTACAAACTCTGTGGCAACGTGTTATTTGCAGGAGCATACCAATGAAACCATTGTGTAATTGAGTTGAATCCTCTTTCTGGGATGTGAAACTCTGTCTTAATATTCAATAGTTCTGTTGCAGCTGCAAGTTACATGACATCACAACCTGCGTACAATGACCTACTTGCTGATTCTATCATCTGGAACATTATTTGTGTATCTGGGTTTAAATCTTCATTTAATAAATTATGAAGATCATCTCCTTAATAACTGCATCCATTAAAAATCATTTGTTCTAACTGACCGTACTAATGTTCAACGTTTTTAGAACTTTCATTCACATTCGAATTGAACTACGAGCTGCTTCCTTCATTTTGAAATGACTCGTCCCTCACTGCATTGAACATTTCTTCAGATTCTCCTTGATACACCCACTGATAATAATTATCTACGAAACCACGACTGTACAAGTGTAACTTCACATTATTTGTTGGTAATATCCTCTTATTTCTACACTTTTTGCATGGACATCGTATCTTCTTTCCGTTGTTATCAAAAATCACGGTGGATTGACATAATTCAACAAACTCTTCGACCTCGGCTACAAATTGATCATTGAGAAACCTTTTAACCAAACGGACGTACATCCACTCACATATTTTCTCTCTCTCGGGAATAAGTTTTAATGAAATTTTCTTTTCTTTGAAATAATTCTGCACACTTAATTATAATTTTACTGCTACCGCTTTTAGCGATAAAATTTATCTCTAATTTGGCAAGAAGTATTCCCGCCATAAAATATTGGAAGGAAAATTTCCTGCCAAGATTAGAGACAAAATGTGTCTCTAAAAAAATTCAACAACATCGGACTATGTCTCTGAATAAAGAGATAACTATTCATATCTAAAACAGTAAGAAAGCGACACATTTCGTCGCTAATATAGGGTCAAAATGAGTTGTTATTATGGCGGGAAGTTTCGCGCCATTTCTTGAGACAAAACATTAAAGATGGACTTTATTAGGACGCTGAATAGTGACGAACTCCAGCGTCCCATTTTTACGTCGCTAAAATTGGGTCGGTAATGACAGTTTTTCTTGTAGTGTAACGTATTTCTCGAATCAATGTGATTGAATCTTCGGCTTTTGAGCTTGTGAATAATCAATCAATTTGTTGCGGTTTTGAAGCACGATCACTAAAGTTTTCGAAACTTGTGAGATTTTAGTCTTCAACAATTTGTAGTCAAGATTGTCGTCAGGGAGCTTTTAAAGTTTTCAATCTTCAAAGTCGTCAACGTTTAGAGTCTTCGATCTTCGGTCTTAAGAAAGTTTTCGATTGTCGAAGTCTTTAATCTCAATTTCGAGCTCTTTGATCTTCAAAAAGTATTTGGTCTTTGAGAAGTCTTCGATCTTCAAGGCTTCAATCTTCAAGGTCTTTAATCTCGATTTTGAGGTCCTTGTCCTTTTTTTGAATATTTTCATGTTGTTTCCCTTTAATGAATGAATGAACTCTCTATTTATAGAGTTTTCATTGACCTTTAGCTTTTATGAATATGGGCTTCATTTGATTTGGGTCTAATGGTCACTTTACATATTTTCATTGGACTAATTTATATCATCAAATGGCCATGAAAAAGACATGTGGCATTATTTGATTTGATAATTTAATGTCTTTTAATTTAATTTAGGGTAAAATACCATTTTGGTCCCTGAACTTTCACTTCAGTTTCGTTTTCGTCCCTGAACTTTCAAAAATGACCGATTTCGTCCCTGAACTTTTTAAATCGTTTCGTTTTCGTCCTTCCGTCTATTTTTCCGTCTGGTCATTAACGGAGGCTGATGTGGCATGCTGACGTGGCTTTTTTTAACAATATTTTAATATATTTTTTATTTTATTATAATTTTAAATGGTTATGTGTCAATTTTTTTAATCTCTCTCTTCCTTTTCTGTCTCCTCCATTAACTCCCCCCCTCTCTCCTCCTCATTTCTCTCTCTTCTTCTCCATCGTCTTCTCTGATGAACCCTCCCAGTCAAGAGACTTCAAACTCCTTCATCAAACTTCTTTTCTAGCAAGCTCTTTAATGCCTAAGTGTCAATCTCTCCTAGCAGTTTCGGCCCCCTCCGTGGAGACCTACAACATTCAGAAGCAAAGACGAAAGCAGGGGCATCCATTATCGTTTTGGCCTTCGAATTCTCCATAGACGAACCAAGAGGTTGTTGGACCAAACTACCTTCATGGGTAGCTCTAAAACCATCATGCGAACCTTCCTAAACAGACGAAACACGCTGAGAACCAACAGAATCGAAAACGCCATTGATGACTCTATGAACAACCTTCGAAGGAGATAAAATGGTAACTTGCGAACCAGGGGGTTTTAGGCCACGAGGCCTTAATGAAAGAGGCTCAAAACCATCAGACGAAGAGGATAGAACACGTTGTTGCAGCCCATACTCAGACAAACGTGAATTACCCTCAAAAACCGCCATTGAACCGTTAATCTCAGATCTACGGATCTGACCTGTTTCCACGTCACTTTCCCTTCGTTCCTCACCAGAAACCATCTACTTGGCTTCCTCTTCCATCATTAATGAACGAAACTTGAAGATATCCCCTCCCTCAACAAGATCTAAAAATCTCAAAAACGGCCTACATGAAATCTTCCCAGAAAGCTTCGATCTTCCTCACACCAATCTCAAAAACGGCCTACAATGATGGTAGATCTTGGTTCGTTTTTCTCGTTTTCCATCTGTTCATTTGAAGTATTACACCCAATATCATTTTATGAAATTGGTTTTGCTCAAGAGGGGAAGAAGATGACCATGGAGGAGAGAGAAAGGGGGAGAGGAGAGATTGACACTTAGGCATTAATGGAGGAGAGAGAAAAGGAAGAGAGAGATTATAAAAATTGACACATAACCATTTAAAATTATAATAAAATAAAAATATATTAAAATGTTGTTAAAAAAAGCCACGTCAGCATGCCACATCAGCCTCCGTTAATGACCAGACGGAAAAATGGACGGAAGGACGAAAACGAAACGATTTGGAAAGTTCAGGGACGTAATAGGTCATTTTTGAAAGTTCAGGGACGAAAACGAAACTGAAGTGAAAGTTTAGGGACCAAAATGGTATTTTACCCTTTAATTTAAAGACATGTCAATTTTTTATTGATCTTCATTTAATGACATGTAATTTTATCTTAATTTGTAATTTGCCAAAAAAATCTTCTTCTACAAATATTTATTGAGAATTTGAAGGGTTTCGAATCATAAACTCCGTGATATGGGAGTAATTGCAAATATAGTATTTAGTATATATATATATATATTAGATAATATTTTAAAGTTAATAAAATAATTTATAATATTTGTAAATATTTATTTTTATCGTGCACGTCAATTAGTGATTTCTAAGTTAATGTAAGTCAATAGTTATCGCATGAAGTGGTTACTGTATATCATAATCAATCTGTATTTAACTTAATTCTAATTTATAGAATAAAAGGAAATAATTATATAATAAATTTATCAAAAAAGTAAAAAACTAACAAAATTTGAAAATTTACTTTATTATAATTCAAACGATCCCAATTATTACCATCCAATAAAACAATAATGAAATTTGTCATAGTTAGACTAAAATCCAAGTGGGTAAATTTATTAATTTAATAAAAATAAATTCATTAATTTGATGAAAGCAAAAACTGAAATTTTTTTAAATTAAATCAAGCTTTTGCTAGAGTTGAAAAAATAGAGAAAACGACATTAAAATTTATTCGAAATCACCCATGAATGTTGTTGTTCTGTCTTTTGGAGACTGCGATTTCCATTATATAGATAAAGATTATATAAATGGAGACAAATAACAAATAGATCACACAATCACTCACGATTATGTCTAACGATTAAAAACACACCTAAAATTTTTCTATTTTTTAACTTTATATTAAAACTAGCCATAAAAAATAGTCCCAAAACTATGCTCGTCATCATGTAAAAAATGCTCACAAGTTATACTCGCTCTTACCAAGTCGTTTGGGTGCGTTTGGTTCCCCAGTTGGATGCTAAGCATGGGTTATTAACACTTAACACTTTTGTTTGGATTGTGCAAAAGAATGGGCTTGTTAAGTCTGAATTAGTGTAAAATGTGTTGAAATTATGAAAATCAATTAGTTTGTTAAGCATGGGGTGTCAACAAACCTCTCCTCCTGGGTTTAAAAACTGAGAGAGTCAGTTAGGCTTGTGTCACCCCAATTTCTTACTTTAACCAGCGAATCAAACACATTATATCACTGATGCTCTCGTTAATGCACAATCAAAGAATGTTAAAAGAAATACATATATTAATAAATTCAGTTAAAAATATTGATTTTTTTTTAGCTTAATTTATCTTAGTGTATTAAAATCTCCCACTTGAAGACACATCAAGTATGTCAACTCTCATTTTATCAACAATTCATCACTTGTTTCGACATGCCAAGATTTCAACCTGGTGGGATTGAAATAGTGAAAATAAGTTTGTCATAAAAACAAGACCTCATAGAAGTAATCTTAACCAACCGTAAAGATACTCATACCAAATCCAAAAACAAATACACGATTCAGTTAATAGTGTTAATTTCGGAAATTTGGGTAAAATGACCTCAAAAATCTTAAAATAATGTTTATTGACCTCCATTCTCAAATTAACCTTTTTTGACCCTTTAATGATGTCACTTTGGTATGAAATATCAAAAATACCCTTCACTTATCTTCTCCAAATTTCCATTCCACTTCTCTCTTCTCCAACTCTCCCTCAACTTTCCAACTTCCATTGATCTTTAATAACCATTGATTCTTCTTCATCTTACAACTTCAACTTCCATTAATTCTTCATCTCTAACAACGAAAAGGTACACGACGATTCGAAATCTCAAAACTCCTTCGATTTCCGGAAATGGAAATCCTTCGAAATCCATGGAAATCCATGGATTCCATACCTCCGGATTTCGAACAACACAACAACAAAAAGAATAAGAGGAAGAAGAAGAATAAGAATAAGAAGAACCCATGTTTTTAGCTTCATCTTCAACAAACCCACCACCATTACTGACCTTGGAGCTTCATTCTTAAATGGGTTTCGTTCATCATCTTGAATAAAAAAAGTGGGGGAACTCCGGAATCCGGAAAAAGAAAAAAAAATTCTTTGAATTCCGGAGATCTCCTCCGGAATCCGGAGGTAGACCTCCAGAATCCGGAGATAGACCTCCGGAATTCGAAAAAAAAAATCAAAATTATTATAAGGAATTATAGTTATTGTGATTTAATTCGAAATTCGAAAGAAAAAAAATAAAATAAAATAATGTGGCTACCTCCGGAATTCAAAAGAAGAAGAAAAAAAAATATTGGGGGGCCAGCCCCCCCGGAAAGAAATCCGGAGGGCTCCGGATTTATTTCCAGGGAGGGGGGGCTGGCCCCCCAATTTAATTTTTTTTTTCTATCTCTTTTTCCTTTGAATTCTGGAGGTCCGGATTCCGGAGGTAGCCCCCCAAATTAATTTTTTTTTTTAAATAAAAAAAATTATCTTAGTTTAAAACAATTTATTAATATTATTTAAAATGAAAATCAATCTATGAATTAGTAGACCCAATTAAATCACAATAACTATAATTCCTTATAATAATTTTGATTTTTTTTTTCCTGATTCCGGAGCTCCGGAATCGGATTCCGGAGGAGATCTCCGGAATTCAAAGAATTTTTTTTTCTTTTTCCGGATTCCGGAGTTCCCCCACTTTTTTTATTCAAGATGATGAACGAAACCCATTTAAGAATGAAGCTCCAAGGTCAGTAATGGTGGTGGGTTTGTTGAAGATGAAGCTAAAAACATGGGTTCTTCTTATTCTTATTCTTCTTCTTCCTCTTATTCTTCTTGTTGTTGTGTTGTTCGGAATCCGGAGGTATGGAATCCATGGATTTCGAAGGATTTCCATTTCCGAAAATCGAAGGAGTTTTGAGATTTCGAATCGTCGTGTACCTTTTCGTTGTTAGAGATGAAGAATTAATGGAAGTTGAAGTTGTAAGATGAAGAAGAATCAATGGTTATTAAAGATCAATGGAGATGAAGATCAATGGAAGTTGGAAAGTTGAGGGAGAGTTGGAGAAGAGAGAAGTGGAGTGGAAATTTGGAGAAGATAAGTGAAGGGTATTTTTGATATTTCATACCAAAGTGACATCATCAAAGGGTCAAAAAAGGTTAATTTGATAATGGAGGTCAATAAACATTATTTAAGATTTTGGAGGTCATTTTACCCAAATTTCCGTTAATTTCACCAATTTCAATTTTTAAATTAAAATAAACCCACTCAACCAATACTAAGTCTAGGTGTAAGGAGGTTCGTTCGTTTTTTTTTTTTTTAACAATAATGCTTAACCGACCTATCAATTTAAGGGAAACTTAAAATATGTTCTCTTAAACATTGAAGAGAATCGAAATCAACTAAACTGAACTGATTTTTTTTTTTTTACTTCAAAATCACAAAAGAAAAAGAAAAAGAAAAAAACCGACATTAGATGTCAAAATTGAACTGCTCAATTCGATTCGATCGGTTTAGACTTAAAAAATGAATTTTTCTCTTAACACCTTTTACTATCCTAAAATCCATACCAAACACGATCTAAATGCAAATTCCATGCAGCCCTACGTAAAAAGCATGTGACAAACGCTGAATTTGACATCCCAAATAAAAAGAAGAAAATTATAAGATGAAAACCATTCGAGGTCATAAACAAGCTAACAAGACATATCTGTACAAAATCTATCTACCACATTGAGAATTAACACAGCCAGGGAAAAATTGAACAGCCATTCCCCACAATGAACCAAGAAGAAATCGATACCCCATTTCACAACCAATAACAGCTACAAGTCCAAGTCTACATCATGTCCAAAAAGATTATCGCGCCATATTCTACTTGATTTAAAAAATTCGCCTGATTCATTCTCGCGCCCAACACATGATGCCAAACAAAAAAGAGTGTTTTTTTTCCACTGGCTTGTCATGAGAATTGGAGAAAACCAAAACTCCTAGTTAACTTACCTTGAGGATTTTCATCGCCCCTCGTGAAGATCTTCAGAGAAAACTGCGGACCGAGAAACATTGTCATTTTCAAAAGCACTTAAACCAGAATAAGGGCCAGAAGAGAACATTGAAGAAGACCCATCGGATTCGAAAGTCGTAGAAGACTGCCTAAGATTGGTCCTGTTGTTGGAGGATGGTATCACAGAATCTTGATATTCTGTGATGCGCTGCACCATTTTAAGTGACTGTACCACTTCACCCATGGTTGGGCGTTGGCTAGCTTCAGGAGCAACGCATGCTGCAGCAATAGTACACACCCGCACGAAGTCTTCCTTAGGATACTTTCCTCCAAGTCGTAGATCAGCAAGTTCTTCCAACCTATCTTTGTCCCTTAGAATGGGCCTTGCCTGAAAGGAACAAAACCCACGTGTCTTACTTCTACCGGAAGATAGTGTAAATAGTTGATACATAATTCAGAAACGATTAAACCAGAATACACAGCGCAGCGCAACAGGTATTATCAAGCATCAAAAGATGAGAAAAATGGGAATTATCCATGAAAACCCACCCATGTGACCAGGTTCTCCTGTCCAGATGGCTGTGACATATCCACAGGTTTCCTTCCGGTGAGCAACTCGAGAAGAACAACGCCATAGCTATAAACATCACTTTTAACAAGTAAATGACCAGTCATTGCATACTCAGGAGCAACATACCTGAAAGAGAATTATAGTCCATCACAATCCCAATTTAAAATACGGAACTAACCACTTTGGGAAGAGATAATGAGACAAACCCAAATGTGCCCATTACACGAGTAGATAAGTAATTTGCTCTGCCTTCAGGAGCCTGCTTAGCAAGACCAAAGTCCGCAACTTTGGCATTAAAGTTGTTCTCGAGCAATATATTAGATGCCTTAAAGTCTCTGTGGATAACACAAGGTTGTGAGTCCTCATGAAGGTAAGCAAGTCCTCGGGCCGCATCCAGTGCAATCTTCATTCTGGTGTCCCAATCCAAAGGACAGTTAACACCCAAAGGACCTGGTTAAAATATATCAGTCACAATATTGTAGTAAAAATCTTTTAAAATTAAAGAAAAAAGCCTTCATTTAAAGGTAGCCTAGTCCTCCAGTACAGAGAAAAAATATTACCATGAAGCCAGGCCTCCAAGCTTCCATTTGGAACAAGTTCATAGCATAGCAGGTTTTGTGAAGAGTCACGACTAGTGTAGTATCCAACCAGTTTCACAAGATTTCTGTGGTGCAACCTGCTAAGCATCTCAACCTCAACCAAAAACTCTTTACCACCTTGTTGCCCTCCACTTGTAAGCCTCTTGATTGCTACAAGTGTGCCATCACTTAAGACACCCTTAAAAACCTTGCCAAAACCACCCTCCCCCAAAATACTTGCTACTTCAAAGTTATTAGTTGCTTCTTTAAGTTCTTCATAAGTTAGAAATCTCATACTTGATGGGTGAGGAAATGATCCTCCCACAGGAACTTTATCGTCAACACTTGGTTTTTCTGAGAAGTAAGAGCGGGATGAAAATTCAGTTGACATGAAAGAAAAAAAAAATGTAGACAACAAATTTCATAGAAATTGTAGGATCGATGATATTTAATCAACTGTATACTTGCAATGTAGAATTCTTTTGAGGACAGGAGAGCAAAATCCTTACTTATATGCTGGACTCAAAACCAGACCTTGACTCATTTAAGCTCACTTTGTATGACCAGTGCTTCATAAGAACTTCCCTTTGTTATTAGACCACTTCAACTATTTTATAGCCACAGAATCTTGGGGTGCAAGTCAAAACTAAAGAACTTGCCTGAACCCAGTCATTTTGGTCAGGTTGCTTAATTGTAACAGTTGATTTAGTTTTACATAAATTTAAAACTAAAATATTTTGATTGCTTCAATTTTGTCAATTTTGATCGGTTTAATTTTGAAAAGTTCATTTTCAATTTTGGTTAAAAGATACTCAAGTCCTTGTACTTTGGTTCTCATTTTATTTGTGATAAAAGTTTCTAGACTTTCATCTCTTCAAAAAATAGTATATAGACTTCCCAAGATGCAACGATTAAGTCCTTGATGTTGCTGATCTAAGAAAGCTTAAGGAGTCAGACATTAGTGTTCTCTCCCAATTGGCTGAAATTTTGAGTCTCTTCCCCCTTTGTAAGACAATATTTTAAAAACAAGTCTTCATTGTTAATCTCACCCATTATGTATGAAATGGAGCTAAGTGAATGAAGTGGGCAAACCTCCAATAATATAATTTGATTTGAATATATACCCAATCATATGGCCTGAATTTACTGTGAATTTTAAATTGTTTCCAGAAAAATATATAGGGTTTCAAGATGTTTACAAGGGTGAAAGTACAAGAACTAAAAATGTGTTTTAACCTTCAGTTTTTCTAAAACCACAATGTCGATTTTGGCCATAAAGCGTCAAAGTGACCCACTTACATCCCTAATGAATAAACAGAGGTTTGAATATATGTTCCCTACCTACTTCATCATTGTTAAATCACTAATAGACCCAAAAGCTTAAGCTAATAGGCTAAGGAAAATTTAAACTTTTAAGGTATTTTGAACACTCCCCTACACGACGGCTTGGTTTTTTTACAAAGGCCCACCATGTGAACAAATCTATGTTTTAAAAGTCTTAAGGCGGCCTCGAGGCGTTCTCTCATAAAGAAGCCTCATTTAAAATGAAAAAAGGCTAATAAAAACTATAAAATATAAAAACATTATATTAATAACATGATAACATTATAGAAAAAAAATGTGAGTGGTTAGAGTATATGAGGGAGTTAAATAGTATTGAAAAACCTGAAACAATGAAACTTGAAAGAAAGGAAAAAAAAGTATAGAACAACAAATGTGATGAAATATTATTATATGAGATAGTCAAGCCTCAAAACTGAATGATAAATTGTGATTGACCAAGGAAAAAAGACAAAGGAACTCATACTTTGTCTTGTGCACAATTTTCTAGCCACCACTGAATGTTTCTCAAAGTTGCACTGTTTTGGAGAAACTATTTTTTTTGCAAAGGATGTGGAGTCAAACTTAGTTATTAGTATAACTTATTAGGGCTTGTCTTATTGTGATGCTAGAGATTTAATCTAATAAAAATATTAGGGTAAAGCAATCAGTGGAGGCATACGCCTCTTACGCCTCGAGGCTTAAGTACCACAGGCCTACGCCTCACGTGGCTGAGGCATAAGCCTCTTCAGGGACAGTAAAGGCTTAAGATTCAAGGCATTTTTCTTATGCCTCGCCTTGAGGTGCCTCAAGGCGTATGCCTCAAGCAATTTTAAAAACATTGGAACAAATAATACGAAATGGGGGCAAATGACACAATAGAGATTTGAATCTAAGACCTCTTGTTCTGATACCATGTTAAATCACTAATAGAACCAAAAGATTAAGCTAATACGCTAAGACAAATTTAATCTTTCAAGGTTCTTCCAACAATTATAATATGAACTAACTTTAGCTTTATCATTTAAAAGGTTTCAAGGTGGTGAAGGAGATATTGTTTGAAAAATATATATGAAATATAAACAAAGGAGATAATTTAAGGGACACAGATATAAATTTCCCATACGTACCAGCTACCGTGGGAGGTGCTTTAGTCTTCCCGTGATGAGATGTGAATAAACAAACTATCAACACAAATAAAATGGCAAGGAACAGAAAACCAGCACCAATACCAAGAAGAAGTGTCAGATTTGAATGTCGTCCTTTAGTAGGGGCACTTAGTGATGTTGAGGTTGGTAAATGATATGCTGGAGCTTCTACAGGTGATGCGGAAACAAGAGGAGCTGTACAACAAATGAAAACATAGTAACTAAGAGAACTTCATCAACAAATAATCATGTTCATACCATACTAATGATTCTTAATTAAGGTCAAGAGCTCATGACTCAATCTCAATCCATATATCTGCTCTCTTCTGGAAACAGAAAAATATCATCATATATTATTATATTCCAAATACAAGTTGCAACATCTTGTACTTTCAAATAAAGTCACCTACAAAGAAAGTTATTAGTTGTTTTCATCGTCAAACTCAGACCTTTAAGAAATTACTCGATGAACAATAATTGATCAGCTACTGCTGCTTGAAATTTGGAATGTGTAAGTTCATTGATTCATAATTGACTTCTCAAACCTAATTTTCAACGTGGTGCCTCATTCTTTCATAACTTTAAGATAACAGGCTTAACAGCATATAACAGTGATGATAATAGGGAAATTATTATGAGTCATATGACATATGTTTTCAAAAGCATCAGAATGCCAAGCTGCAGGTACTCTAATTTCTCAATCATTAATGAAGTAGGTTTCTTTGTAGACTATGGGTACAATGACATAGTGAATTATGGATAAATTTTGGTATAGTACAAACAAGAATAATACAGAATCAATAGATTATATTGTAAAAGCAGAAGGCTGCACTGCATTATATGATATGTACTGTGCAACACAACAAAAACACAAATCCAGCTGTAGTTTCCCACAAAACAGAGCACAAAGTACCAATACTCCATCTATGATATAGTTCGCTGAAAATCAAATTCTATACAAATTGTAAATTACTAAGATAACACGATGTATAAAACATAAACCTATGGTAATAATGTCATATAGAAGGTAGATATGTGCACTCTGGAATCACTAATGGAATTTGGAAGTACCTTGAGAAGGAGGCGGAGGTTTGAACCATGTTATATTGAGAAGCTTGTAATCACCGACCAGTACAGGGTCTAAATGAACCTTATGCTTTGTTAGTGAAGAGTTTATTGCAGATGCATCAACTGCAGAGAAGCTGACCCCGACATGTGGAGTGATGTCCATTGAGATATTTAACCTTGATAAACTTAGTAAATAAAAGTTAATCAGCTCAATCTGAGAGACTCGCAAACCAAGTTGGGAAGCTAACTCATCAAGAAAGAGACTCCAATTAGGATTCTGAGATACATTCACAAGTAGAAGATCAATTTTTATGGGATAGACACAATGACAACTTTCACTTCCTCGTTTCAGCACCATGTCAGGTTTGCAACAGTCTGCAAGATGATAAATAAAAATATGAGGAATTTCTATTAAAAAAAAAGATAAAAATATGAGTAGGCATCAAATAGGAAGACAAGTTAATAAACAAAATTACGCAGGCAACTCCACTTTTAATTCAAAGATAACTGTAAGAAAGAAAATATAATCATAGAAGGAAAAACAGAAAAGAAAAACCATAAAAGAAAAAAGAATTCAGAATCAGAACATGACTAACCTGATGCTTTAGGTGAAAGTGGTGGCTGAGGTAAACCAGATGGAATTTCTCCAGCACTGGACTGCACAGGAGCAATATTTTCAAGCCTACCATCTGGAGGAGCTGATCCACTTTTCATCAACGGTTTTGAAAAACTTGACCTTATGGATGAGACGGGGTGACCTGAAGTTATAAGAGGCCCATAGTAAGGATGAGAGGAAGGAGCTAGTTCCGCTGCTGGTGCACTATGCGGCGACATATATTTCCTGTGGTGGTATTGGTGGGCCAGAGGCAATTTGGCTGGTAGAGGCATATCAAGAATAGCAGGTGCCACTGGTGCATTTCTTGGAGATAATAATGGTGGCAAATCAGCTACGTCGGCATAAGTGATGGAAATCACAACCCATAATAAAAGAAACTGCTTTAGAATCCAGAAAGAGACCTGTTTCAGTATACCTGCATTATAATTTTCAAATCAAGGTTACATGTACTGGAATCATGCACTCATGTAGACAGTTCTAAATCTCTTTCTAAGCATACTAGCTTAAGACTTTTAAAGGCTTGGCAAAGTCACATTTTTTAAAAGAGAAAAAAAGTAGTATTGACTGAGAGAAAATTACAAGAGAGGATAAGGAATGAGCCCAAGGGCCGAAAGAACTAACAAAAAGGGTTCCCAATTGGCAAAAATCAAGAAAACACCATAATTGCAAAACTGAGAAACGGATTGGGAAAAAATTACAAGAAGTTTCAGCTAATGATAACTTAGCTTCATTCTCTCCATACAAAGGTTTCAGTAACTACCATCTATACATCTCTATCGAAACATGTTGAGAATCCCACATCGGAAAGATGAAGGGAACTCACAAGGTTTATAAGATACATGGGCTACTCCTCTCATTACCAATTGGTTTTGAGATGGAACCCCATGATATCTAAGTTGGTATCAGAGCCCAACAAGCCCAAACGGG
This sequence comes from Gynostemma pentaphyllum, assembly GCA_028015215.1. Taxonomy (NCBI): domain Eukaryota; kingdom Viridiplantae; phylum Streptophyta; class Magnoliopsida; order Cucurbitales; family Cucurbitaceae; genus Gynostemma; species Gynostemma pentaphyllum. The sequence goes on along the minus strand of CM051354.1, from coordinate 44,024,465 downwards.
CATCGGTCCAAATGTGGGATCCGACCCAAGAATGGTGAGCCCAAAAGAGGCACTATCTTGAGGGGGCATGTTGAGAATCCCACATCGGAAAGATGAAGGGAACTCACAAGGTTTATAAGATACATGGGCTACTCCTCTCATTACCAATTGGTTTTGAGATGGAACCCCATGATATCTAAGTAAACATATAGAAAAGAATAACATAATCTAATTATGAATTTTCAGTGCTGAAAATAACCGATTGTTGGAAATTATGGATAAAATTATCTAATTTTTAAACAAAAATATTCAACTTTTTAAGAGTAAATGTGTCATTTCATTTTTATATGAAAAAACTGTCACTTTTGTGATTATTTGAATGGCCACCTATGGTCAATATATATGCGAAATCCGTCCTACAAAAAAATTGTTCATTATTCCTTAGCACACCATAAAGAAACAAATTGTCTTTAAAAAAAACAACTTTGTGTTGGGTTCAGATTAATTAATCTTATTATTTTCTTAATCAATCTTACTTACCAGCAATGTTTATGACTCTCTGCAATTTGAATAGAATTAAAAGAAGAAAAATAATAATAAAATACAACATTTTGTCTTCTTCTCATTCTGCATTTCCTAAACAGCAGTAAGAAACAGTCAAATTAAAGTGAAGAAGGTGTCGGCAAGCTAAAATTTAATAGCACTAGCTCAATAAAATGCGAAATCCATCCTAATTTCCTAATCATAAATCAACTACAAGTAACTCAAATTCATTTCGTATCACTAATTTCCTGATTTTCAAGCGAAACATTTCTCAGCTTAGCCTAACGAAAGCAGAAGATTCAAAAATTACTTCACTATCTCTTCTCTCGCTTCCACATTTACGATAATTAAACAACTAATGAAGAACACTAAAACATAATCTAATAATCCAAAGCAACTAAATATGAAAATTGAAACAAAAAAATTACCATCAGTGTTAGAAGCTTCAAGCAACGACATCACCTACGCCGTCAGATCTATCAGATTTGGATCAAAACATCGAAGAAATCATCCTCGAAAATGGCGAAAAAAAAGAACACGAAATCGCGAACTGAAATCGTTCAAACAGCAAGCGAAGAATCAAAGAATGATCCAACGCTTGCAATATCACCATGAAAAATCAAAACGAAGAAGAAGAAAAAGAAGAAGAAACAGTAAAAAAAAAAACTCAGTGAAAATCCGCCATAACTCAGTGAAACCGAAAGCTTGAAACTCTTCGATGCTGAAGGTTAAGTGCAGAGAAAGCCTTTGGAATTTTTTTTTTTTTTTTCTTTTTTTTTTACAGAAAATAATTTTAAGATTTCGTTTTAGTTTTCCGTCTAAATTTCTAACGTGCGCAGTTAACGGAAAAGGACAAAATTAACGGTAAAATGGAGGCTGACGTCAGTAAGTGGTTAGGATCCTGTGTTACGACCGACTCGTGGTCTTGTCTATAATCGTTTGATATTTTATGGATAAAAAGTAAAATAAAAATCTTTTTCATGCAATTTGTTGGATCTTAAGATCGAGTTGAAAATGAAGTGTCAGTCATGAAATCAGATGACAAAAGAATAATGGATGTTATTATCTAATGTGACAATGTTATTAAATATTTTCTTTATTTGCAATTTTACATGGCAGAGAAATTTTTTATTTTTTAGACTTTTTTTTTTAACCCATATAATAATAAATTTATAAAATTAATCAAAATTCAATTATTAAATCACCGAAACATAAAATAACAAAACGTCTATGATTTATTCATAAAAAACGCTCAATCTCAACTATCTGAGTTACTAAATTAAACGATACAAAAATGTTCAAACCTGACACTAAAACGGTCAAATTTAGCCATTAAAAAATATTTCACATAGATATAAAATTAAATTTTTTTTAAATTAACTTTACTTAGATATAAAAACGCTTACGTCTAATTAAAAATTTCCAAAAATAATAGTAATTTTTATTTTTTTTATCATAAAATAATAGTAATTTTACTAACAAAAGTTATAAATTGATTCATTTATGTTCAGGGTAAATTAATTACATTGAAAGTTTATGGTTAAAATTGACACATCATATAATGTTCAAGGGTTTAAATTGATTTTTTCCCTTTTTTAAGGAACTTTCATGAATAAAATAGCTCATGATGACATGCAATTAGGATGATCGATTTTTTTTATTTAGATATTAGATATTACATCAAATTAGGGGAGACCCGAACCTTCGATCTCATAGGAAGAGAGTATGTGTCTAACCACCCGAGTTATATTGATGTTAGCTTTTATCCTTTTTATACAAATTACCCCTAACTATGGGGTGGTTTCGGTTTTACCGTTAATATTTTAAAAGTTACAATTCTATCTTCAATCTCTTAATTTATTTCAAAAATATTATTTGTTAATAATTCCCTTAAGTTTAACGGAAATTAAAACGTTTGGGAAAAATTGAAACTTTTTAAGTGTTTTGGGGCGAAAATGAAAACTTATTTGAAATAGATATATACAAGAATGGCCAAATAAAAGGAAATTTTAAGATAATTAGGCAGTAAGATATAATCAAAACAAAAATAGCCATTAGGTGGTGGGTCATGCTTTAAAACCCTATTCTTGAGATAAAAATAACCTTGATGGTTAAAAAAACAACTAAAAATTAAGATTTCAAAATCGTAGGAAAATTTGAAATAAAAGTGTTGTTGCCTGAAAATGGAGAGCTTCCATGTAAGCAACGAACTTAGTGTATACGACGAGTCGGAGGTAGTGCGCTGCACTTGAGGTGCTGCGTAGGCGATGTGCTGAGTAATTGACGAGCACTGTATGTACCTACACAGGAAACAAAGAGAGCACCGGTGTGCTGCCGGCCTAACACTCTCTGATGCTAAAGTCAGAGCAAGCAGAGCTAGTGTGCCAGAGAGAATTGTCGTAGAAATTAGTTACCTAATGAATGAATTTCTTCTTCTATTTATATGATAGGAGGTTGATGACATCATCGTGCCACGTGGCGTGTCAGGATTGGGTCACGTGTTGTTGCCCAACAACGTGTAGCGTGTTGGTTATGCCACGTGTCATCTTTTGATTGGATAGACTTGTATAATGTAGTTTCTTGGTCTTATATACGTAGCCTTATTAGGTGACGTAGACGTAGCCTCCTACGCAACTTAGCTTTATCTTTCCAGGTGACGTAAACATGTCGATTGTGCATTCTTTGAACAATTTTAGAAATTCCACGTGTACTGATATAATTTCACCCTCACTATCACTTAGGAGTATTAATTCAGGGTGGAATTTATTCTTCTGTCGGTTTCTGAAAATTTCACAAGTGTCCGGGCTTGGTAGCTTGAATTTTTCTACCTCGAAAAAATAATAATATTTTTTTTACAGGCTCAATATGGTAGAATGTTGTGGTAGAACGTTGAAACAATCATCAGGTACGTATTCCCCCTTTGAATTTAAGAATAATTTTTTCTTAAAATCAAATTGAATTGGGGCTTTGCACTTTTGTTTGATGAATTGATAAAAGAAAAAAAAATGATGAGAATGATTAAAAAATTGAAAAGTAAAAGTAAAGAAAACTTATAATAAGATTTTTTTTTTCTTTTTCTTTCTGACACATAGCAGACTTTCTCTCTTTTTTCTTTTCTTTTTCCCCTGACACGAAGGCGCTGATGTATTTTTATTTTCATTTTTATTTTCTTTAAAGGTGGCTGCAGACTCGCGGATTGATCCACGAGTCATATGCAAACCCGCGATTAGAACTGCGGGCTAAATGCAAACCGACAGTTCGATCCACGGGCAAAATGACAACCCGACTTGACTGGTCAACATTGACTTTGACTTTGACTTTTTTCCGAGTCTTTGTTTTGGGCTATGTCATCAGGGCTTTGTCATCAGGGTTATGTCTTCAAGGCTATGTCAATAGAGTTATGTCAATAGGGCTTTGTCATCATGGCTATGTCAATAGGGCTTTGTCATTAGAGATTTGTCATCAAGGCTATGTCAATAAGACTTTGTCATCAGCGCTTTGTCTTAGACTTGTAAAAAATTGTATGACCTCGTCTTTTGACCAGTTGACCAGTGACCCATTGACCGTTGACTTTTTTTTTTAATTATTGTACTAGGTGCGAGCCCTGCACTCCCTAGTACTTAGAATTTTTTGTCGTTTTAAATTCTTCTACCAAGTGCGACTCGTGCGAGCCATGCATTCCTTAGTAGACTTAGAATATTTTGTCGTTTTAAATTCTTGTACTAGGTTCGGCCCGTGCGAGCCCTGTACTCCCTAGTAAACTTAGAATTTTTTGTCATTTTAAAATCTTCCACTACGTACAGCTCGTGTGAGCCCTGCACTCCTTAGTAGACTTAGAATTTTTATTTAGCTCTTCCACCTTGGCGGACCTTGAACTTTTTCAATTTATTATAGTAGGTTCACGTCGTTCAAAATTCTTCTACGAGTTGCGGCTCATGTGAGCCTTGCACTTCCAAGTAGACTTAGAATTTTGTCTTTTTTTAACTCTTCTACCAGGTGTGGCTCGTGAGAGCCCTGCACTCCCTAATAGATTTAGAATTTTTTTTTTCTCTTTTAAAATGCTTCTACCATATGCAACCTATGAGGGCGCTGCACTCCCTAGTAGACTTAGAATTTTATTTAGCTCTTTCACCTTGGCAGACTTAGAACTGAACTTTTTGTAGTAGGTTCCCGTAGTTGGCCCCTACACGAGTAGAGTTTTATGCCTTGAAGTCTTGCTCGAGTCTAAGAGTTCTCAGAATGATTTTACTCAAACTATTTACATAGATGCAATAAAGTAGAAAAACTAAACTCTTATTTCATTTAATGGCAAAGCTGTTAGGAATGGTGTCCTAGAACTTGTAATTATTTAATAATAATAATTTATTTAGAATAAATTAAATAAATAAACATAAGTTCTTTATATTATCTAGATTGATTCAATTAAAGATATTAGGAATATATGGAAATATATAAATATCAAACATTCAAATAGTAAACCCTAAGTTACTCTTATGAAATCACGACTTAGTATGTGAGTCATACGAGAGGATTAAAGTCGAGATGAGTAACTTAAAAGTGTCTACGATAAATGGATAACGTTTGGGAACCTTATCCTGGTAACATTGTTGATAGCTTCGCATTTTGTTTATAGACAAATGATCTAATCTTGATCATTCATGTGGGAGACATGAAATGGAAGTATCATATGCAATGTTGATTGTATAAGACAGGACCACGATGTTCGATCAAATTTCTCATTAGTACCGATTTACAGAAATGATCGAATATCAAACTAAGTTTATCAACCGTGATAGATCTCAATCCCGAGTGAAATGCGGACTCCTATTTGTGGAGTTATGTTCTTTGATTCACATGGTTGAGAGCGATATGTAAGAACGCTCAATACACTCCTGTTTTGGGAACATGACTAGATAAGTAGTGGGAACTCATTTTCACGAGATGGAATTCATAACTTTCCTATAAATTAACCAGTATCGGTGCGATACCTAAACATTTTAGGAACTTTAGGAAACTCCCTTGATGTATCGATTCGAGACATGAACAAGTGGCGCCACGACTTCTATTGATCACACAGTATATTATCTCTAGTTCGACTAAAGATAATGTTCATTGGAGAATCAGTGGGAACACAAGGATAAAGCGGTAATTACAGGGGCAAAACGGTAAATTTATCCACTTGTAATTATGAGGGTTCCACGTGAAGGATTATATCACGAGATATAAATAATGATAAACTAAATGGACAATAACTCATCTATAGTGAGGGGAGTTCACTATGAATCTATAGTGGAATTATTCATAGTTAGATAATAAGTAATTAACCGATTATGTGTTAATCACTTAATTGACTAATTATTAAGCCCATGATCTATAGGTCCATCGGGTCCCTATGCTAGCCCAAATATCGTAGTCGCGAAATCAAGTAGAAGAAATGGAAATTTTAAGTAAAGTGAATTACTTAAAATAGGCAATATTAATTGTTTAAATATTGAGTATATTTAAACGGTAATTAATATAAACATTATTAATTGTTTAAATAATGAGTTTATTTAAACATGAAATTAATAATGAAATATTATTAATTATACATTATTAATTATTTAAATATTGAGTATATTTAAATGGAAATTAATAATTTGAAATTAATTAACAATTATTAATTGTTTAAATAATTAATTATATTTAAACGGAAATTAATAATTGAAATAAATTAAATTAATAATAAAATATTATCAATAAAATTATTAATTTATGGAAATTAATAATTATAATATTTATTATTAATTATTTAAATAATGAAAATTATTTAAATGGAAATTAATAATTAAATATAAATTGGATAATATTTAGTCGGGAGAAAATATTAATATTATTAATTGTTTAAATAAAATATTTTATTTAAATGGTAATTAATAAATAAATTAATTAAGTTGGACTTATTAATTTAAGAGAGAGTTTCAAGCCCAATTGGATTAATGAACCCAATTGAAATTGGCCCAAAATAATTAATTAAATAAATTTGATTTATTAATTATTTATTATTAATTTTGGCCTTCATAGATAATTTGTAGGAGATAATTATTTGAATTATATCCTATAATAATTATATAGATTTATTTACCCAAGATAAATAAAATAAAGAAAATAAAATAATCTCCTATTTATCTATGACATTTTCGAAATTGCAAGATAAAGGAAAGAGATAATCTTTATTCTTTTTGTATTTATCTCTATAGATTAATCCTAATGTGATTAGGATTCCTATTTTTCTATAAATAGGAGGGTTGGGTCATTCATAAATCACACAATTCAATTCCTTAGAAATTCGGAATTCTCTCTTCTTCCTTCTTCTCCCCCCTTGGCCGAAATTCCCTATTCAAAATTGGGAAGAAAATATTTTTCTTCTTCCCAATTTCTTCTAAAGTTCGATCCCACAATCGGATTTCGTTTGATCGATCGGGATATAGTGTAGAAGATCCGGTGTTGCTGAGGATTTGATGCTGTAAAGAAACCTCCAACCGATTCTCCATTTATTACTCAATGTAAGTTTTGATTTTAATTTTCGAAATTTAAAGCATGAATCTACATGTTTTTCACAAATTGCATGATATTAATAGATCCATAATTAAATGTTAATTAGTTTACTAAATCAAATTCCGCTAGTTTAGTAAATCATCCCTTCAAAAGCTCTCTCAATAGAAAGTTTATTGAAAGAATAAAATTACAATAAGTAAAACTACTGAAATAAAATATGAATTGCTTGACATTTTATAAGAGCAGTAGAGTTTTTTAGTTGAGGTTAATAAATATGTCGATATCTCATCCTATTGCGTTAGTGACCTATCACACTTCTCTTCTTCACTAGTCGGGCCCCCAAATATGGTTCTTGTTTCTCCATCTGAAAAATCTTGATTGTCACGGTCCTAATCTTCTTTATATCCTTTACTTCCTACAAATTCCTTCAAGTACCCTCTTTGAATAAGGGTCTTGATTTCTTCTTTGAGATCGAAGCAATTAGAGGTGGTATGGCTGTGGTCTTTGTGGAAAAGGCAAACTTGTTTTTGTCTTTGATTTCTATGAGTAGTTGTTCAATTGAGACCATAGTAGGAGTGCATTTTTGAAACTTACTAGAAGGAAGACTCAGCTTCTCAAGTTGGTCTCCGGACCTATGTCTCTTGTCATCCTCGTGACAGTCAGTCCCCCAGAAAAAGTCTTCTGTTCGGTCTCTTTTCTTGTGCTCTGATCGTTTACTACTATCTTCTTCATCTGAAGTCTTCCTTGCACTAAGCAACTCTCCGGTGCTCATATATTTTTGTGCTCTAGCAAGGAGCTCGGTGTATGTAGCAGACGTCTTCTTACCTAGTGACCACAAGAACTTTTCATCTTTCAAGCCAACCATCACAACAGTTAGAGTAATGTCGTAACTGTAAGCTTCCACCTTCAGCGCCTAACTGTTAAATCTCACTACATAGTCTCGGAGGCTCTCCTCTGACTTTTGTCTCACAGTCAAAAGGTGCGTGGCTGGTTCTTATGATCCCTTCCACTAAGGATTTGAGTTACAAAAGATCGAGTGAGGTTTTTAAATGAAGAGATGGACCTCGGCTTGAGCTGTCTGTACCACCCGCGCGTAGAGCCTCCTAATGTAAAGGGGAACACCCTACATTTGATAGCATCGCGGACTCCTTAAAGCTCCATCCAGGTCCGAAATGTATTAACATGCTCGAGTGGATCCTTTGAACCATCATAGGTGGTTATAGTTGGCATTTTGAATTTGGTTGGGAGCTCCACCTCCATTATATCATCGATGAATGGTGACTCAGTTTGCTCAAATAGATCTTCTAGTACAAGAGGAGTCTTTCCTCTATACTCTTTCTTCATATGACCAAGTTGATCTTGGAGTTTTTTCAACTCTAGCGCCCAAGACTGGGCACTCTTTACAGTAGGCTTCACAACATCTACATGTTCTTTTCTCTTTTGATTGAGAACTTCTCTGAGATTGGACCTTCGTTTTAGACTAGGTTGCTTGTTACGAAAAGAGTTATGAGAGGAAGATGATTTGTCCTAGATATTTATTCCCGATTTCCCCTCGAGCCACCCTTCTTATGATTCCTTAATTCACCTATAAACTTTATAGGTTCTCTGTCTTTGCCTTTTTTGGATAGTAATTCCTGGTTGTCAGTAGGGGCTTGATGATCAGTTTTATGTGTAAGAATTTCGAGTACTTTAGCAAGATCTCGATTCACACCTCGAACTTGCTCTTCTAAAGCATCTACCCTTCCGTCTGGCATTGGCACAACTCTTACTACTTCTTGATTTTCATCAGCTTGTTGTAGCTCCCTAGTGCTACGAGTTTTATATCTTTTATTACAGGGATTACGATTCTCACCGTCATCTATATCATCATCGTGTTGACTTCCTCGACTCATCCATGATGGTAGAGCACTTAGTTATATACTCTTCCCACAGACAGCGCCAAATGTTGTTGCCTAAGAATGGAGAGCTTCCACGTAAGCAACGAACTTAGTGTATAAGACGAGTTGGAGGTAGTGCGCTCCACTGGAGGTACTGCGTAGGCGATGTGCTGAGTAATTGACGAGCACTGTATGTACCTGCACAGGAAACAAAGAGAGCACTGGTGTGGTGCCGGCCTAACACCCTCCGATGCTAAAGTCAGAGCAAGCAGAGCTAGTGTGCCAGAGAGAATTGTCATAGAAATTAGTTACCTAATGAATGAATTTCTTCTCCTATTTATATGATAGGAGTTTGATGACATCATCGTGCCATGTGTCACATCGGGATTGGTCCACGTGTTGGTTATGCCACGTGCCATCTTTTGATTGGATATACTTGTATAATGTAGTTTCTTGGTTTTAGATACGTAGCCTTATTAGGTGATGTAGACGTAGCTTCTCGGGGTGACGTAGACGTACCTTACCAGTGACGTAGACGTAGCCTCCTAGGCGACTTAGGTTTATCTTTCCAGGTGACGTAGACATGTCAATTGTGCATTATTTGAACAAGTTTAGAAATTCCACGTGTGCCGATATAATTTCACCCACAACAAAAGGGATCAAATTTCTCTCTTTCCAAAAATCTATTCAAATTCCTAAAAATTAAACTAGAAAAATGGAAATTTTAAAAATAAATTTCCTAAAAAGGTGGAAAAGTTTTAATCTCAAATTTTGTTGGGAAAAAACTGAGTTTTTAATCTGAAAACAAGTGCTTTTATTATTTAAAAAATTGTTGTTTTTAATGTGAAAAACACATTAAAAAAAATGATGGTATAAACTATATATACTATACATATTTTAAAACCTGTATAATCTATACATACACTATATAGAGTTGGTGGAAGTGAAGAAGTTGTGCTTTCAAAACGTATAATCTAAAGATATACTATACGGAAAAAAAAAACAACATTTTGAAAGAAAACAACATTTTTTTTTATAATAAAAACGGACGTTTGTGAATAAAACAACAATTATTTGAATAAAAGCTTAAGTTATTTGAATAAAAACATCACATTTTTAATAAAAACAACGTATTTATTATAAAACATCAATTTTTTAATTAAAAAAATTATACGAGAAGGAATTCAAATTGACGATTAAGAACGATGAAATAAAATTAAGTTTAAGAAGCAACCTGAAGAAGAATGATAAAAAATAAATATTGAGCAATAATGAAATAAAAATTGAAAAACAAAATCGAAGTATAGAAGAAAAATAAAAATATATAGATATTCAAACAACTAAATAAGATTAATGAGAGAGGATGTGATATGGGAAAATAAAATTAAGGTATCTTCGAGAATGGTTGGTGAAGTAAAAAAGGTTCCACTTTTAGCTTTGATGGTCTGAATCTCTTCATTTCTTTGGTCTTACGTGATATTGTTCAAGCAATGAACCTTACAGAGGGGAGGAATGAATCCAGCTGATTGTTAACGACACCTTTGAGAGGTCTTCGGTCAGTTTTATTTTAGAATAGTTGAGTACTAAATGTTTTCATGCTTTGTGTTTTTTTTTTAAACCAAATCCATACTTGCAATTAAAAAAAAAAACAAAAAAAAAAAAACTAATGCTTGACCTTTCTCTATTATGTGAATCAAAATCTAAATACAATTTTAATCTTTATGGTTTGTCCTTTCTTTCAATTTGGTCTTTATAGTTTAAAAAATTCCAAACTAATCCTGATAGTTTGATAAAAACTTAAAATTAATCTCAACCGCTAATGACGTTAACAAAAATATGATGTGACACGTTAAATGGCTTCCTCTTAAACAAATTTGACATAATATCATGTGCAGATGTGGCGTTTGTTGGGTTTGATGGAGCCCAATCAATATAAATGGATATGTATTAAACCCCATTTGTTATCAAAATTATACACAAATCAATTTGAAAATGTGAAGTCCAATTCACATGAGCAGCAACCTTTTTCTTTGACCAAGGCATTTTGGGGGCGTTTAGTATGCTGGCATCGGAATCAAATGTTTAAGAATTAGATGTCTAGAAATAAGTTGTATGAGAATATAATAGATGAGAATATGATGCCTGTATTTTGAGTGTACTGGAACGAGATTCAAATGCTTGAGAATATGATGTTGATGTTTGGAGTGTGCTGGAATGAAATTGGATTAATGTGAATATGATTGTTGTATTTGGTAGAAAGGAATAAGATTTGTATAGTATGATTTGATTTTTTTTAATTTAATTATTATCTTAAATTTAATAAAAAAAATTAATTAATGATATTAAATTTAATTAAATTAAGATTATCAACTATATTTTATTTATAAGTTTGGATTTTTTTTTAATTTCCTTTTAAGTATTATTTCATTAAATAAAATAAAATAAAATTGATGAATTATATTTTTAAAATCATGTGTTATTATATAAAATATTTGATGTTAATTGACGATAAAAAATAGATGATTGTTGCCATTAAATATTTGGGGTATTTTAAAACATATGACACATTTTTAATAATGAATTTCAAAAGTGATAAAAAAAATAATTTTTTTCCAAAGTAAAACTTTTTAACATTCATTAATTAATGAAACAAAATCATTAAATTAATGATCTAAAAAAAAGTAAAATCTAACAAAATTTGAAAAATTAATAAATTCAATTTCATGAGATCAAAATAATTTTTATATGAAACACTAGTGTGATTTTTATTGTATAATGATATGAGAGAAAATTTCAATGAAAATAAATTTGTTAATTTAAAGAAAGTAAAGAAGTGTTACTTAAAAAAAGGTGTTGTATTTGAAATTAAGCTTGAAAAAAGTACTATAAAGTAAAATTTATCTAAATTATTGAGTGTATTATTTTGAACATATTTTTTTATTTTAATTATGTAAAATATATTGAGTTTAATGAAAGACATATTGAGTTTCATTTAAAAAATATTTTTTGATTTAAAAAAATGTATATTCTTTTAATTAATATATATATATATATATATATATATATATATATATATATATATATTTAAAAAAAATTATCTTCTTCACTATAACTTACTAAAATGCTCCTAATATTTATTTTTTCTATTAGAAATACCAAAGTGTCCTTTATTTACAGAGGAAAAAGCACAAAATTGGAGAGGATTTAAGGGGGAATTGGATGAGAATTGAATACTAATGCCAATGGTAATTATAGATTGAACCAAACAATGGAATGGGTTAAAAAACTCATTCCAATGGCCAATTTCCGCATACTAAACGTTCCCTTTTAGGTTTTGACCAAAACTCATTTGCCATAGGATTTTTGCTTCAAAGTGAGGCGGTGGAAATTTTTTTATATATATTGTTGGCGGCTGGAGCATTGTGATTCAGTGAGAAAAATAAAATAAAAAATATTTTCTTCTCATCGGTGACAGTGGGGTCTTTTGACGTCAACTAATTTTTGCGTTAATTCTAGGTGTTGTTCGTTATTGAGAGAAAATAAAAAGTTATCGATTGTTGAACTTCTATTATTCGTCTCAATTGTAATCTTCATTTTCACAATAGAACTTGCAATATTTACAAAAGACAGGACGTACTAATTGGGAACCTATATAAAATTTATGGTGTCGTTTTTTCTCGTGGTTACTATTATTCTTTGTGTCGCTATTTATCGTTCTTGAATTAGGGAGTTTAGGGATTTCCAAACCTTTCAAATTCCCAACAACTGGCATAAGAACATCAGGTTCAGGGGACTTGTGAAAAAAGATCGATGGATAGCAAAAAGGATATTGGGATCAGGAAATTTGATGGTTCAGATTTTTCATTCTGGATGATGCAGATTGAAAACCACTTGTTTAGCAGGAAGTTGCATCTACCATTGGGTGAGAATCCAGAGGGTGAAGGATGTAAAGGAACTATTTACTAAATTAGCAGAATTTCTTTAGTAAATTAATTAACACTTAATTATGGATCCGTTAATAGCATGCAATTGTGATCAAACCTTAAACTGCAAATTTGAGATTTTAAAAAACTTACATAGTAGATTTAATGGAGAATATAGTTGTAGGTTTCTTTCCAGCATCCAGCCTTCTACGCTATGACCTGATCATAAACCAACCCGACTTGTTGGAATCAAATCGGAAGAGAAGAAGAAGAAGAAGAAGAAGAAGAAAATTTCTTCCTCCTTTTGGTGCCTAAAATCGGTAAACGAAGGAGTAAAGGAAAGAGCAATTTCTGAAAATTTCAACTTAGGTCAATAATGAATTCCTAATGGTCCTATTTATAGAAAAAGATTGGAAAATTGAAAATTCCTTCCCCCCAATGGCTTCATATTGTCGATTTTATCTATGCCGATAAGGGAAGATATTTTTCAATTTTATCTTTTATCATTTGGATATTCATCTCATTAGTTTATGTATTTATAATTAGAAAAAATTCAAATAATCTTTTCTAATTATATATCTTGTGAAAAATACAACTATTAATTAATATTGAATCAAATTCATTTAATTAATTATTTTGGGCAAAATACTAATTTGTTTCATAAAACAAATATATTTAATTCTCTCTTTTTATCATTTAATTAATGATATTAATTATTAATTTCCATTTAAATAAACTAATTATTTAAACAATTAATTTCTCCCTTTATTTAAGTAATTTAATTACTTAAATTTAATTCTTTCTTTCTAGTTAAATTAATAACTTGGTTAGTTACTATGATATATGGGCTAGCATAGGGATCTGATTGACCTATAGATCATGGGCTCCAATAATTATTGATTTATTAATTAAACTCATTAATTAATTAATCATAATTATTAACTTAGGGTAATTCCACTATAAACTCTAAGTTGAACTCCCCTCACTATAAATGGGTTATGTCCATTTGTTATTAAGTTTATTTTGACATATCCTTCACGTGGTAATCTCATAATTACAACGGGTCCAATTGTCGTTATACCCTTGTAATTATCTCTTTTATCCTTATGTACCCGATGATTCTCTAATGAATATTTTTTTTATAGTTTTCAATTATATAACAAGTCCGTCTCAGGCCATTGAGAAAGTGAGACCTCATGTTCAAGTACTGAATCATTACATCAAGGGAGACATAACGTTTCTAAGTTAGAATAGTGTCGCACTAACACTTTTATTTATTTTAGAAAAGTTATTAATGTCATCTTGTATAGAAATGTTCCCAAGCACTAACCTAGTTATTTCCCCAAAACAAAAGTTTATCGAGTGTAACAACAGATCACTCTCAACCATGTGAATCAAAGGAAGAGACTTTATTAATGTAAGTTTATAACATACTCAAGATTGAGATGTATCAATCTTAATAACCTAATTTGATATTATAAATCATTTCCTATCAACAGTGTTAATTTAGAAATCGATTTATTATCCTGGTTCAGTCTTATATAAACTCGTTATATATGATGTTTCTGCCTGCATCTACATCATGCTAACAATTTGGATCAAACCAGTGAACAACATCAAAAATTTTACCAGAATAAGGTTTCCTTACCGTATTCATTTACTCTAGACTTTTCGAGTTACTATCTTGGACTAGATATATTTTATATCTCATATTAGTCAAGATTACAAAATTAGTAACTCTGGAATTTTCTTTTAATGTTTGAATATTAAGGAATATCAACATATAATAAATTGTACAAAATTCGCTAAAATAGTACTTTTATTTATTCATAAAATATTCTATTACAAATTACGAATTCTAGGGCATAAATCCCAACAGGATGAAGAGTGGAAGTTATTATACAAACAAGTGCTGGGAATTATGAGATTGACACCATCAATGAATGTCACTCATAATGTGGTAAAGGAGACAACTACAACGGCTTTGATCAAGACCTTGTCTGATATGTATGAACAACCCACCGTCAACAATAAGATATACATCTACACTCAACTCATGCATATGAAGATGGCTGATGATGAACCATGAACAGATCATCTGAATAAATCCAACATTCTCATAATCAGATAATTGTTTCAGAGTTTCAAATGACTGATGATATGGTTGTTGTTGCATTCTTGACATCTTTACCAGATAATTGGTCTACTATGAAAACTGCCATTGTTAATTTTCAAGGAAGAGGGAAGCTTTATTTTGCAAATATCAGAGATGTTGCTCTTGCAGAAGAAATTCACTTGAAGAGTTCTGGTATGGCCTCTAACAGTGGTACTCCTTTGTATACCGATAGAGGGAAAGACAATCAAAGTAATAGTGGTAAGGGTAAAGGTACATAGAACGAGGGGATTCAGTGTTACTACTGCCACAGGAACAAGAAATCAGACTGTAGAAAACTGAAACAAGATCAGAAAGATAACGACAATAACTCAGAGGCAAATGTGGTCATGCATGATGCATGCTTTCTACTGTGTTGATGAGAGTTTTAGTGTTGATGAGCGAATGACAGGCTAGGTTGTGGATAGTGTCTCTTCCTTTCATATTAATTCAAACAAACAATTGTTCTTATCATTTACCACAGGCAATTTTGGCTTAGTGAAAATGGGAACGAAAATATCTTTAAAGCAGCTGGCATTTGATATGTCAGTTTGGAGACTGATACATGATGCAAACTACTATTGAGGAATATCAGGTATGTTCCTAATTACAAGTTGAATATTATTTCTGCTAGTCAACTTGAAAAATGCTAGTTATAGAAGTGAGTTTAGCAGAGGAGTATGAAACTCACTAGAGGATCTTTATTGGTGGCGAGAGGCTATAAGCGTTCTCCTCTGTATGTGACATATTTGAATGTTGTCAAAGTTAAAGGTACTACACATAAAGTGCAAATTTAGAAAGCTGTTGACGTTCCCTTAAATGGGAGGGGTAAGCTGACAGCGCGCAAATGACAATTAGCTGCTTATCCATCAGTTCATGAAGAGGAACATATAGGAGAATTTGAAAGCGCTAAAAAAATAACCTCAACTGATAGGCAAGATAGCGAACTGGTGAAGTTGCCTGAGGGCAATAGAACACTTTTGGCTAGTTTCAGAGTCAAAGGGGGTCTAAGCATCAGAGATAGAGTCTCTAATCTGGCAACTGGTTTGAATTCTAATGTCAAGCATATGGTTGTATATTTCTTTACCAATGTTCATTGGAGGCGGATATTTGGGTAAAGTGGTTGATCCTACCACATAGATGGAGTGGGAGTCGTTGAAGTATCTTTCATGCCTGGGAGATAGCTCACAGCGGAGGCCTTGCAGGGGCCAATTATGTTAGTGGATTCTAACAGGTATATGGTTTTGCAAATTGGTTTCAGTTTGCAGTTTGAAGCCTTGGTGTTCCAAGCAAGTGTTAAGTTGCCTATGCAGTGGGAATTGAAAATGTTTGATTAGTCTCCAAGTGGGAGATTGTTGGGTTCGATGGAGGTCAATCAATATAAATGGATATTTATTAAAACCCATTTGTTATCAAAATTAAGCACAAATCGATTTGAAAATGTGAAGTTCAATTCACATGAGTAGCAACCATTTTCTTTGACCAAGGCATTTTTATGTTTTGACCAAAATTTATTTGCCGTTGGATTTTTGCTTCAAAGTGAGGCGGTGGAAATTTTTTGATATATATTGTTGGCCGCTAGAGCATTGTGATTAAGTGAGAAAAATAAAAGCAAAAATAATTTATTCTCATCGGCGTCAGTAGGGTCTTTTGACGTCAACTAATTTTTTGGGTTAATTTTAGAGGTTGTTCGTTATTGAGAGAAAATAGAGAGTTATCGATTGTTAAACTTCTATTATTCGTCTTAATTATAATCTTCATCTTCATAGCAAAACCTGTAAAATTTGTAGAAGACAGGACGTACCAATTGAGTGTTGGGATTGAGGCATCTATAAAAGAGTTCTCAAGCGGAATTCCCAAGAATCTTTCCTTGCAGTATAATATTAATCTAAAATGTATGGATAAATGAAAGACTAACCCTTGTTAAGAAGTGTCTGGCTCTTCCTCTTCTTCGTTGGTTACGATCTTGGGACTGTAAAAAAAACTTCCTCACTAAACATAAAAGAGAATCGGTGTGTGGGCACTATCCTCTTTGAAAAAAAGGAAAGGGAAGAAAAAACTTCTTCCCTTCGACCACAGGGGGCCAGTGGCAGCAGAGAGAGAGAGAGGGAAGAGCAGAGGAATTTTTTCGAGCCTTGCTCTCTTAGTTGTGTGTTTGGAGTCACCCCAAGCCTCCTATTTATACGAAAACCATGGCCTCAGAAAATCTTTTAATATCTTTTAATTATCAAATAATTAAATAGATATTGAAAATATATATTGAATAATTAAGATATAATATCTTATTTCATAATAAGATATTCCCATATCACAATTTAAATTGATCCAAATTAATTTAAATTAATTATTCCATATCTACTCATTTAAATTAATCATATTAATTTAAATTAAGATATTCCATATATTTTAAATAAAATAAAATGCATATATTTGGTTAAAACCATACCAAAGTGGTGTGTGACCCCACCATGGGTCACACACCCATACCATCATCTCCGTGACAATATTGGGCATTTTATTTTTCCTTTTTATTTAATAGAACAATTCCATTAAATATTTAAATAAATAAAACTACTTTTATTCATTTAATAACTCTTTAATTTGATAACCTAAAATTAAATATTAAATAAATAAAACTCCTTTTATTCATTTAATTCCTCTTTAATTTGACAACCTCAAATTAAATATTTAAATAGACTCCTCTGTTTAAACACCCATTAATTTTGGACAACTGCAAAATTAATTTAATTAAATAGACTCTTCTATTTAATCTCTTCATAAAAAATAATTAAATAGACTATTCTATTTAATAATTAATTAAATAGACTCTTCTATTTAATTTTGCCATTAATTAAATCGACTCCTCTATTTAATTTATTTTAATTAATCAAATAGACTTCTCTATTTGTTATTGGCCTTAAATTAATTTGACAACTTCAAATTAATTACTTGAAACCATTTTTCAAAAGAAATTAATCCATATTAATTTATGTTCTCAATTACATGCGTTAGCTCGGAGAACTTAATGGACCTATAAGACTAAGCTCGAATGATTTAGAATTATATTGATTAAGCTCTTTTAATCAATAAATTGTTATTCATTAACTCCTAGATAACTTCACTATATATCTAGAGTTTCACTCTTAGTACTATATGCATAGTTATGTCCATTGGCTAAAATCATTAACTACATTTTGATCTTTCACAAGTAGTTCATATCCATGGCTAGGTAATTTTACCGTATTAATCTCCATGACACATCTTGTTCCTTAATCCCAACTAATTCTCTAATGCACAACCTTACATAATCTCTATTATGCATCTTTTCTTTTTCCTTGATCAGAAGAATATTGGGGCCACGCTGTTCAAGCACCTGAATCAGTCCATAAGGGAACTACTTATCTATTTTCCAATAAGGAAAAAAGTGAATTCCAATCTTGTGTAATTACGTTCCCAGCTATAAGCAAGATACAATCTTCAAAGTGGGAGGCATATTGAGCGAACTATATTGAGTCACTCTCACCCATGCAAATCAAAGGTTTGTCTCTTACGAACAGGAGTTCGTAATTGTAAAGACCCGACCTTTCAGAGTTTAAAACAAAGTAATAATAATAGCGGAAGACTCATAAATATTCTTTATTAGAAAATGTGACAAATCACACTAGTTCAAATAATCACTTTTAAATAAAATAGAAACTCCGGAGTTTTATAGTTTAAACAAAATCAAAAGGGACTAATAAAATTGTCTTAAACAATTCAAAACAAATAAGAATATAAATTCTCAAAATCAAATAATTCAACTGAAACCAATAAAATTAAATACTTTATTCATTAACAAATAGGCGCCCCCACGACATGAACCACTCATCTTCGCCACATCATCAACCGCCACCTCTCGGTCCATTATTACCTAAAAAAAATTATAGCACTGTGAGGCTAAAGCCAGTGAGAAAACGACTTAATCAACAGGTAAAGTTTTAAATAGTCTCTAACAATTCATACCGAGTCCCAAGCACTCAACACTCTCCAATAACTCTTACGCTCAAAGTGTTACTTAAACTCAATCTCAATCCACTTATATGAATAGGCAATTAACACAAATTCCATATTCAAGGCTTTTCAATAAACTCACTCTTACATGGATAGACAACTCTCACTAGTTTCATACCCAAGGATTTCATTCACAATTTCCCATCAACAAGGCTTAATACTTCCGGATAACTAGTTAACTCTAAAGTAACAAAAATAAATAATTAACATACAACACTAAGAAGACGGTCCCTTGGGACTACTATCACTTCCTAGTACCTGGTTATAGCCGCAACTATAACTGAATCCCCTAATGAATCATTCGTATGAGCAATGATCATTAGTACCTAGTTATGGACTCTCCCATAACTAATTTCGAACTAAGTATTAAGCTCATAGCCTTAATACTAGTTAACATATCCTGACAGGCCATCAATCTCAATATCCTCAACATTATAAACATGATAATGTTCATACAAATTCAATAATAATTATCAAAATACAACAGCCTCAACAGATTAGCATTCAATTCACAAAATTGCCGAAAAACAGTAAAACTGCTGAAAACTGTCGAAATACCAAAAAAATCAAATTTAACCCTTTTTAAATCAAAACTCATGGAAAATTGTCATATTAAAATCTCAAATATTCCATAATTAAGTTCATTAAAATTCAAAATCAATTTGAAACTAAAAACATCAAATTCCGCCGAAAAACGTCTAAACTAGTTCTAATCGAAAAATAACTTCTCCTAATAGTTTTTCGGTGTTCCCAATATCAATTCTCATCCTAAAAATTCCAGAATTTTATATTTAAATATATAAGATCATACATGCTACGGTTTGAGCCTTAGATTTCTCTAAAATTCTACCATTGATCAAACCGTTAACTCACCTTGAATTTCGCTAAAATCTAATTTTTGAGCTACTTTCCACTATGAACCAGACCTGAAACGAAGGTCCTAAAAAATTCAAATTCATGCTAAAACAGTACCAAAAGGTGTAAAAAGGTTCGAGGTTCGACGGCTTGAAGAACAAGGCAAACAAATAATGAACAGATCATCGTTTACAAAGGGGGACAGTCATGATGTTGTTGTCCCCTTGACGTGGCTTTCGGGTCACAGTTTGTTGCGGGTTCGTGTTTCAAGAGATTGATTTTGATGGTTTTTGGTTTTAGGTAAGGTAGATCAAAACTGATTAGGATTAAAGCTAAGGTTTGGGAATTGGAAAGTGATGGAGGTTGGGTTTCAAGGATAGGTTCTTAAACTTTGAATTTAAATATCAATTCACAATTTTTAGAATTTAAAAGGCTAATTAAACGATCTAAAATGCTTACCCAAGGTTAGGAAATCACAGAATCAAACACCAATCTTCGCCTAACAACTCACCATGATCAAATTGAGCACCTAACAACAAAAATTGACGAACCGAACTTCAATTTCAAGGGTATAGGGGCGGCGACTTTGGGGAATTTCAAGGGGAGGAGAAATGTTACCTTTTGATTGATAAAGATGATCCCCAACTACTCCAAATCCAAGATCGAAACGAAAATAGACGATCAAACGGTGAAGAACACGAACCGATTTCCCGGCTTCTCCAATGAAGGTGGGCGGCGGCGTGAGAGGGAGAGAAGAGAGATTTCCTTTTTCCTTAACTTTCTTTTCTGACAAAAGAATTAAAGCCCTAGCCACCTCACTTAGACTTTTCCTTAATTTCTCAATCATACTCCCATCCAAACAAATTGTCAAAGAAACCTTCCCTCGCAATTTTTCACCCAACAAGCCTATGGATGCAAATAGAAAAATTAAGATCGAAAAAATTCAAAACTCGGTATTAATAAATTAAAATAAATTTTAACCGAAATTTTAAATTCCCTTGTAACGGGGCGCTACAGTAATCCACTAAGGATTAAGATCAATTGTACATGATCAACCGATTTATATACGAAGTGTCTTTCTGTAACGGATTTACTATAAGACAGTAAGTATATCATAGTCCAGTCTACTACAATCTCTATTGCAGCAACACTCCAACTCACATGTCTCTACATGAGCGATCCAGATGAGACCACTTGTGCCAATTCACAAGTGGCCTGTGTTAGTGGTGTTATCAGAAATAAGGCGCCAAACCTTTATTCCTATACTAC
The DNA here is from genome assembly GCA_028015215.1 of Gynostemma pentaphyllum. Taxonomy (NCBI): domain Eukaryota; kingdom Viridiplantae; phylum Streptophyta; class Magnoliopsida; order Cucurbitales; family Cucurbitaceae; genus Gynostemma; species Gynostemma pentaphyllum. Next base: position 44,003,280 of record CM051354.1, on the reverse strand, counting down.
AGACTATTTGAGTTACAACTTAAATGAAAATGCAAATATTACTAATTAATAATTTCTTTATTTATTTATAGTTTTGTTGGATTACATAAGATTTAGGGTAGAAACCCCATAATTGGGAACCTATATAAAATTTCTGGTGATGTTTTTTCTCTTATTTACTATTTATTGTTCGTGTCGCTATTTATCTTTATTGAATTAGGAAGTTTAGGGATTTGCAAACCCTTCAAATTCCCAACAGTGTTTATAGTCGAGTTTATGGATTATTGGGGCTAGTCATGGGTGTAAGATTTAAAACCAAAAATATCAGCCAACCAGGGAATAGCCCATTGGTGAAGGCATGTAGTTCCACACTCAAGAGATTAGTTCAATCCCCACCCTGACATTTTATATAAAAATAAAAAATAAAACCAAAAATATCATTATAAAGCTAATCAGTCCACTCATTCTGATCATTCCTTAGATTTCTTTAATTGGTTTTCACGTTCCTTGACTCCTTTGTTCTTTCCTCAACATCTGTTTTCTTTTATTAAAAAAAATACATGTTTTTCTTGTTTTTGATTCGTCATTTGGCTCTTGGTTATATAATCAGAATTTGATGAAACTGGTTGAGAGAAGAAGTGTCTTAAGTTCTCAAATTGATTAGGCTTCTAATTAGTTAGGGATTCGAAACTGATTTTGTAAACTGAACTTGAAAATTGAAAATGGTTATACAATGGAGTTGTTAGGACTGGTCCTATGATAATAAGGGTCTGACGCGAAAATGAGATTTTGGACCCCTATTGTATAATTTTAAATATATAATAAATTTAAAAAAGATACATACAAAATATGACTTTATTAACTTCAATCAAATAACGAATATTAAAAGAAATAATATAATTCAAAATTTCATTTAAAAAGTAACATTGTAGAATTGTAAATATTTATAAAATGCAATATGGAAGGAAATACTTATGCTAAATGGTCTATTGATGGAGAAATTATTGGCATGGTCGTCCCTCCAATTTATCACACGTGTCGCTATATTTTTACTCCTATTTGTAAGTTTTGCTACATGACGGAAGAAACAGAATTAATGAGACGGAAAAGCGACGTTTACGAAGTACTAACTTTTTTACTTTGTAAACACATTAGAAGTAATTATGATGGCATAAAAGTTCTATTAAAAATAATACATTTATTATTGACATTGTGTTGTTTAAAAATATTATAAACTTTTATTCGTATAATTTCTAGTATAAATATTTTTTAAATAGGAGTACTTTCAAAAATAAAATTTTTTGAATTGTAAATTTCAAAAATAGCAAACATTTTCCGAATTTTCAAAAATAGCACTTACATTATTTTAATGAAAGTTTCAAAATCATGAAAACTAATAAAATTTGAAAAATTATTGATTTTTAATTTAAAACATCTCAATTAGAAACATAAAATACAATAAATAATATTGATCATTAAATAATAATGAAAGAGAAAAAATTTAATGAAAATAAACTTTCATTAATTTAATAAAATAAATCATTAATTAATGAACTTTTGTTTTTACATTTTTATATAGGAGAAATAATCTAAATGACATTTTTTCACCTCTCATTTTCACCAATAGCCATTATTTTTATTTTTTTAATCAATAGCCACCCAAAATAACAAAATACTAAAATACCCTCATATCAAATCACCCACCTCAAATCAATTTTTTTTTAAATTTTCTCTCTCTCCTCCTTCTCTCTTTTTCAAATTTTTTTTTTTGAAACAAAAGTTTCCTCCTATTTCCCCTCCCCTCGCTCCCATCAGATTCCCTCTCCATCTCTATCCCTCATTTTTTTCATCTCTCCAATTTTCTCAAACTGGCCCTCTCCCATTTTCTTTTTCTTTTTCTTTTTTTTTCCCCAGAAATCTACCATTTTATCTACTCTCTTCTCTTTCTTGTTCTCATGGCTACTTTTTTTTTAAATCCACCATTTTTAATTTCTACAAACTCCCCATACATATTTTTTTTTCCAAATTTTACGAATCTGCTCACTCTTTCTTTTAATTTCTTCTCTTTTCTCGTTTTTTTCATAAACCATGTTATACATTTTTTGTTCTATCTTTTTATCCATTTTCCCTCCAAATCATAGATCTTGAAGATTTTGACAAAAGGTAACTTTTTTTTATAGTTTTTTTGAATTTTTTTTCTCATTATCTCTTAAATTTCAAGATTTTACGTTTTTTAGTTAATTTCTTCTCTTTTCTCATTTTTTTCATAAACCATGCTATACATTTTTTGTTCTCTCTTTTTATCCATTTTCCCTCCAAATCTTAGATCTTGAAGATTTTGACAAAATGTAACTTTTTTTTTAGTTTTTTTGAATTTTTTTCTCATTATTTCTTAAATTTCAAGATTTTACGTTCTTTGCTATGTGCCGTAATATTTGTAAAGTATTATCTGCAATATATGTAATATACGTCTGTCTGTTTGTCTCAATATATATTCTATAATATACAAAAAGTACATAAGTGACGAAAGGATCAACACACACCTTCTTTCATCATACTTATTTTTTAAAATGTATAGTTTTGTAATATATGTAATATACATAATTGTCTTTTTTTTTTCCAGTCCGCTCTGTTGTTTACTAAATGTACATTCTTTAATATATACGCAATATATGAAAATGACGAGGGTAAATATTAATACTCTTTTTTTCAATTGCAGATTAAATAACATGTATATTACGTACATTACATGCATCTCACTTTTTCTCAAATGCACTTACAAACTGAAGGACAATGTACTTAATATACCAAATGTATAAAACACTTTACATGAGAGGGAAAATTATCAATAATATACTAAAATAAATCTATAAAATTAAATCAAAATCAAAATATGTGGTATAAAATCAAAACAGAAAAATAATAAAAATGTACAAAATATACTAAAGAACTATGAACAATATACTAAATATACTAAAAACCGGAGGGGGGGGGAATGCATCGGGAAAGAAAAATAACATTGGAAAAGAAAAAATGTCAGAAGTGTCAGACTATTCGTAACATACAAACGTGTCAGAATTTTAGAGGTGTCAAATTATACCTGACGTATGGAAAGAGTAGTTTTGGTATATTAAAAAATTGAATGGTAAAAAGTGGCTAAATATTGTACTTTTTCAAAACATGACCATTTGAGTCTAATACCCACCTGGGTACCCACCCCCAAGTGGCTATTGTGATTTTTCCCCCTTTTATATAACACACTAACAATAGCCTTTGATTTCTATAAATGAATAAATTTTCAAGGCATCTCATCTCTGAAATAATTAGAAATCACAAAGCTATTCATTAATATTTTTTTAAGTTGGGCCCTGTGCATTGGCCCTGGCTACACATGGCCAGGGCCGGTTTGGGATGTCTGTTGAAAATTGAAACTGACTTTAAAGAAAAGGGGGTGTTGAGAATTTCATATCAGAAAGATGAAGGGAACTCACAATGTTTATAGGATACATGGGCTACTTCTCTCATTGCCAATTGATTTTGCGATGGAACCCTATGATATCAAGATTTAATTTTTTTAAGCATAGCAATATGTTTTTTTTTAAATGTCTAAAACATTCATACGAAAACCATGAGATTTAAACCTTTAGAAGTATAAAAGCAAACAAAAATCAAAGTCAAATGTTATAGAGAGAAACTATGGTGGAGAACCTATATTTGTGAAAGCATCTAAGTAGTGAGACTCTTTTGTGCTAGCTTCTCTCTAGCCAGCTTCTTTGCCATACACTCTGGCACATGCTTGAATATATCAGTCTCATTTACAAATAGTTTGCTACATATGCTGCAAATTGAAAGGAACTGTTCCTAGCCTTTTAGTTTGGTTTTTCCATTCGACATCTTCTATTTATTTCTTCCTCTCCCCATTGTCATAAGCTCTTCGATTCTTGCTAAAGGGGGGGAAATGACTCTCTCTTCGATTCTTGTTAAAGGGGCATAAATGACTCTCTCTCTCTCTTCCTCTCTCTCTCTCTCTCCATGATATCAAAGCCCAACAAGCTCAAACGGGTATTCAGTCTAAAACATGGATTCGAACTAAGAATGGTGAGCCCAAAGAGGCACCATCTTGAGGGGCATGTTGAGAATCTCACATCAGAAAGATGAAGGCAACTCACAATGTTTATAAGATACATGGGCTACTCCTCTCATTACTAATTGGTTTTGAGATGGAACACCATGATAACAAGAAAGGGAAAAGAGTTTTTTAGATTTTGCAAACTGATTTTGAAGCAAAGATGAGGGGATTTGTCAGTTTTTTATATTTTTTTTGGAAGCGAAGGGCATTCTAATCAAACCAACCATCAATTCGGTCTACAGTTCATCCTTTCTATCGATTCAGTGCTGCTCGACAAGAAAATCAAACTGAACCCCTACGACCTACTTTGTAACGGTAGTCTTATCTAGATTGTTTGTGTGTTCACATGTGAGTATTATATTGTAATTAGATTACCTAAGACTAGACAAGGGGTGGACCCAAGAAATAACTCTTGAGGGGCATGTTGAGAATCTCACATCGAAAAGATGAAAGGAACTCACAATGTTTATAAGATACATGGGCTACTCTTCTCATTACTAATTGGTTTTGAGATGAAACCCCATGATAATAAGAAAGGAAAAAGAGTTTTTTAGATTTTGCAAACTGATTTTGAAGCAAAGAGGAGAGGATTTGTCAGTTTTTTGCATTTTTTTTAAGCGAAGGGCATTCTAATCGAACCAACCATCAATTCGGTCTGCAGTTCATCCTTCCTATCGATTCAGTGTTGCTCGACAAGAAAATCAAACTGAACCCCTACGACCTACTTTGTAACAGTAGTCTTATCTAGATTGTTTGTGTGTTCACATGTGAGTATTATATTGTAATTAGATTACCTAAGACTAGACGAGGGGTGGACCCAGGAAATAACTCTTGCAGTGGCCAAATTAAATAATATATATTATATAATGATTCAAATCTAAACAAAAAGTTGAAAAACTACCTTCATAGTTTTTGAAAATTAGTGATGCGTTAATTTTTTATTTTTTTTTTATAAAAACTTAATTATAAAACAAAGAAATTATTAAGATAATTGGCTTAATTTTCTTGAAACTGAAAAAAAGAACACTTATCAAACAAATCCTAAATATTTAACTTTTTAATTTTATTATTGATTTACAATTAATATTTTTTTCTAAAATTATAAAATAAATATAATATCTTTTTTATTTTATGGTTTAATTTTAAATTTGAAATTTTTTAAATGAAAAAGTATTTTTTTGTCGACTGCAAAATATTTTTAAAAAATTTAAGCATATTTTAGTAAATAAAACTAGCACTAATTTTATTTATTAGTAGGGTATATTTTAAAAAATGACACATTTAAATAGTAAATTTTTAAAGTTTTTAAAATTTTCAAAAATAGTTTTTTTTAGCATTCATTAGTTTAATGAAAGGTAATCCCTCAATTAATTAATTTAAATAATAAAAATTTAAAAAATTACTTATTTATAATTAGTTTTATTACCATAACTATCCTAAACAACAATAGTGAAAATTGTACATCTACAATTCAAGAGAGAAAAAATTAATGAAATAAATTCATTAATTTAAACGAAACATAATCCATTAAATTAATGAAATAAAAAACAGTTTTTTTAAAAATAAAACTTAACATTATGGTGGAAAAAAGTATTATAAGCCACAAGGTGTAATTTCTCGAATAATTAAAATGATTTAAAAAATATTAATCGATTAATTCAGCTACATGTATATGATATTAGGCTGTTAAGATATATTTGGATATTAAAATATTATTTTATTTAGTTAGGATATAAATCCTTTTGATATCTTATTTGTTAGGATTTATTAAATCATTATTTGATGTGTATAAATACCCTTTGTATTATACAATTCATCAATATCAAGAAATACAAACATATATTTCTCTCTGCCTTCCTATCTATCTTACACGTTGGTATTTACCTTCTTATGGTATCAGAGCTTTAATGGCTTCTTCTTCCACTTTAGAAACCCAGATGTCAACACCCTTAACTCAATCTCTTTCTCTTGTCCTTCTCCTCTCTAATATTTGCAACCTTATAAATATTCGATTAGACTTTTCCAACTTCGTTCTCTGGCAATTTCAAGTGGAATCCATCCTAATGGCACACTCTTTGTTTGGAATCATTGATGGGACAATTTTGTGTCCAGAAAAAATTGTTCGTGACAGTAGTGGTATTGCTACCTCTATGATCTATACTACCTCCAATCAATGGATAGGCCATGATCGGGCTCTTATTACTTTGATCAACGCCACTATCTTGACTACTGCCTTATCTTATGTCGTTGGTTGTAAAACTTCTAGAGATCTATGGCTCTCAATTGAAAAACATTTTTACTCCATAACTCGTTCGCATATCATTGATTTGGGTTCAGATCTGTATCAAATTAAGAAACGTTATAATGAGTATATTGAATCTTATCTTCAGCGCATCAAAGAAGTTAACAAACTCGTAGTTGTCTCCATAAATACCCTCAATGCAATAACTCCTGATTTTAATTCTTTTCGTACTACTATTCGCACTAAAAGAACCTCAATAATTCTTGAAGACCTTCACGCTATGCTCAAAGTTGAAGAGAAAACCATAGAGCAACAAAATACACCCCTTGAAGCTGTATTTAATCCTACTGATATGGTTGCCTCCTTAATCGAAGTTCTTCTCAAAATGTTCGAAGTAATAGTCGAGGTCGTGGAAATAGTTTAAATAATTGTGGTCGTGGAAATGGTCGGTTTTTCAACACCTTCTATAATTATGGAAATACTGAAAATGGTCGTGGTTTTCTGAACTTTGATCGTCCTTCTGGAAATGGTGGAAATATGTATCGCACCGTTAATGTTGGAAACTCTCAAACCCAACACCAACAACCTTATTCTGGTGCCGAAAGTGGTCGGATCTTTTGTCAAATTTGTTCCAAGTCTGGTCATGATGCCTTGGATTGTTTCAATATGATGAATTTTTCTTTTCAAGGATGACATTCTCCTTCTCAACTCGCTACAACGTCTGTTTCATGTTCAGCTTCTCCTCGGCAAGTTGTAAAAAATAATTTTTGGCTTAGTGAAAGTGGGAGTGTTAGTGGAAACGTGGTGAAGGGTGGCATGCAAGTGCACATGGTCAACAAGTAATAGTAGTGGTAAGTGAGTGTCGTGTCCCACGAGGATGGTTGGTTTAAGGCCAAGTCGAAATTAAGGGCGAATGCAATTAATAAGGCAAGATAAATATCAAAGCTAATCGTTATAATGCTCGAAGTAAATGGATTAGACATTTAGTGTAGATCAGAAAAGTGAGATTGTGATGTTGTGCATGAGGATTAGAATAGGTTTTTATCATCAAGTGATATGCTTGCTATGAGACCTTAAGTACAAACTGAGTTCATGAGACAACAATAAAATAAGAATAAAAAGGCAAGAGTAAGTTCTCTCAAACAAGCTCTAACACGGCTCACCAACTTTTGATTCTATCTCTGAAACCTTAAATGATCGTCGCTTCCATTTAATTCCTAATTATTATTATCTATTCTTCCTAAACATCCGTTTATTTCTAAAGTTAAGGATAGGATGAACAAGTGAATCCTTACTTTAAGTTGTCATGCAATGGATTTTTCAATGCTTGCATAAACTCTTCTAACTCTATTTTCATAAAGCTTTAAAGAAGAACATGATCATGAAGAATTCTACCTCACAATCTCAATAAATATATGAGTCTCAAAATATTATCTTTAACCTATCCATATCCCACTTAGCACAACACCACAAAAGGATTTAGCCTAACATGGCTAACAACATCATGAAAATAAATGAGTTTTGCTGAAAGGAATCCATAACATAGTTGTAAAGTACAGACTTTAACTAAATAAATTATAAATGAAAACTAAAACTCTAAACTTCAGTCGCCTCCTTGCCTAGTTCTTCTTCTTCTTCTTCTTCTTCTCCGACTTCGCTCCCTCTTTGACCTAAAGTTCATGCCTTTTTTATATCAACCAATTCTTGCTTGTTTTTTTTGTTTTTTCATCTTTCCCGCAAAAATAGTAGTTGGTGAAGTCTATCGAGCTGCACGCACAGCTAGGGGACTATAGCGTGAAGTGACAGCGACTTGTCCCATCAAAATAGCTAGCAGCAGAAGTAAAAATCTTCTCTTCTTCCGATTGGCTTGCCTCAGCAACATCATTGCATGTTTTTCTCGGTACTTTGCCCTGAAATAACAAAAACTGCCAAGAGCACTAACTATGGATTTATGCTCACAATGGCCAACATTAGGGAGCTGGGAGCAAACGCTTAATTGAAAACAGTAGAATCATACAAAAGAGCTAATATAAGATCAAACCTCAAAAGAACTAGCAACCACAAAAGTACTTTGAATATATATAATGATCTTACCATTTTACTCAATTATCTGGTCTTTTAACCTAGATTTGTCCAAGTTTAACTATGTGAACACTCCCTTTCCAAGGACTTATCAGGGAGTAATGCATTTGACCAATGACTTTGCAAATTTGAATATTGCTAACAATTATAATGGTGAAGATACTGTGGCTGTCGGCAATGGTCAAAATCTACTGATTACAAATACATGTTGTGGTAATCTTCCTACTCCTCATCATTCTTTTAAACTTCCAAATTTACTCCATGTTCCTGCCTTATCCTCTAATCTCCTATCTATTTATCAATGTTGTTGTGATAATACTTGTATTTTCATTTTTTTTACTGACTATTTCCTCATTCAGGACAAGTCTTTGGGCAAAATCCTATTCAAGGGAAAGAGTAGTAATGGCCTCTACCTTGTTCCCAATTCAATTTTTTCTTCCTTTTCACAAGCTGCATCTTTTAGTACTTCCGCATTTTTAGCAAATAAAGAGAATGCTTTGTGGTATAATAGGCTAGGCCACCCCTCTCCCCAAGCTTTAAATAAGGCTCTAGGCCAATCTAATATTCATGTTGATTCTTCTCTCTCTACTTGTGATTGTGAAAGCTGTTTAAAAGTAATAATGAAAAAAGTTATCTTTTCCTCTATCTCAATCTATTTCTTTGTTTCCTCTTGACTTATTACACAGTGATATTTGGGGTCTTTCTACCGTTTTATCATTTTCTAGTCATCATTATTATGTTAGTTTTATTGATGAATTTAGCAAATATACATGGATATTTCCTTTATTTCATAAATCTAATGTGAACACTATGTTGCAAAAGTTTCTTCCATTTGTTGAAAATATTTTATCCACTCATCTTAAAGTTTTTCATTCAGATGGTGGCGGTGAATTTGTAAACACATATATTTCTCAATTTTTAGCCTCTAAGGGTGTTCTACATAAAAAATCATGTCCCTATACCCTTGAGTAAAATGGTCTGGCTGAACGTAAATATCATCATATTGTCGAAACTGCTTTAGCTCTTCTCTTTCATGCATATGTTCCCTTAGAAGTTTGGTTTCATGCTTTTTCATCTGCTACTCTCATTATCAACAGACTCCCTTCAGCTACACTTAATTTTGACTCTCCTTTTTAATGGCTATTTGGACATTCTCCTGACTTGTTACATTTGAAAGCATTTGGGTGTGCTTCCTATCCTCTTTTAAAACCATACAACTCTCACAATCTTGAACCCAAAACCACACAACATGTTTTTCTTGGCTATAGGTTATCTTTGTTATAATATTCGCACAAAAAATTATTATTTCAAGACATGTGATCTTTCATGAGTCGGTTTTTCCTTTTGCTAACATTTCTTCCCCACCCTCCCCTCTTGTTCTCATTTCTTCAAATGCTATTTCCTCGTTATTACTCTCTCATCTTCTTTCTACTTCTTTTTCTCCCTCTTTATCTTCACAAAGTTTTCCTCCACCTAAGAATAATGTTCCTGTCACACAGACTTTCAGTCCCGTCGTTAAGAAACCAACAATTAGAATTATTCTTACTTTGTCAGCTTCCTATGTTTGGACTTTAAATCAACTTGTTGTAAAAAATACTTTCTTGTATAGTCATTTGAAAGAAGAGGTGTTCATGATTCAACCTCTCGGTTTCAAGGATACTTTACATCTTCTCGTGTTTGTAAACTTCATTAGTTGTTGTACGGTTTTAAACAGGCACCTCATGCATGGTTTGAGCAGTTTACTTCTCATCTTCTTAAACTTGGCTTTGTGGCTTCTCTTGCTGACCCTGTCATTGTTTATTTGGGTAGTCGGTTCTTCTTTGATACACTTATTACTTTATGTTGATGATATCATCATAACTGGACATGACGCTTCTTATATTGCTACACTTAAGGATGAATTACGCACTGCATTTCAGATTTCTGATTTGGGCAAGCTGACTTACTTTCTTGGCCTTGAAATTCATGATTTGTCCACTAGTTTGTTTGTTAATCAAACAAAGTATTTGAAAGTTTACTTCAAAAAAACATGTATGGATGGTGCCAATTCTTGTGAAACCACCATGTCTTTTAAGTGTGATTTACATGCCTCTACACCTTTATATGAAAATCCTGAGCAGTATTGCCAAATTGTAGGTCAGTTATAATATCTTACCTTTACACGTCCTGACATCGCATTTGTTGTTAATAAAATTAGTCAATTCATGCACCATCCTACTATTTTACAGTTTCATGCGGTTAAGCGCATTCTATGTTACTTATGTGGTTCTTCCTCTTTTGGTGCCATATTTAAAAAGATTCTTGTCTTTTTCTTTCTGCCTTTTGTGATGCTAATTGGGCAGGTGACTCTCTTGATCGAAGGTCCACAACAGGTTATATTGTTTTCTTTGGATCTACTCCCATTTCTTGGTTTGCAAAGAAGCAACCTACCGTTTGTCGACCTTCCAGTGAAGCTGAGTATCGTTCTCTTACCTATACTACTGCTGAACTTTATTGGTTACATCAATTGCTTTGTGATTTACATGTTTTTCTTCCTGATCCACCAACTCTTTGGTGTGACAATGTCTATGTTATTACTCTTGCCAACAATCGTGTTTTTCATGCACGGACTAAGCATATTGAAATTGACTATCATTTTGTTCGGGAAATAGTAATTAGAAAGGATCTACAGGTCAAGGTTGTTTGCTCTAAGGATCAGATTGCTAATATATGTACCAAGGCATTGGCTCCTCCTCAATTTTGTATTTTCAGTAACAAACTCATGCCTTCCTTACCTCTGCCATAAGTTTGAGAGAGTGTATTAGGCTGTTAAGATATATTGGGATATTAAGATATTATTTTATTTAGTTAGGATATAAATCATTTTGATATCTTATCTGTTATGATTTATTAAATATTTATTTGTTGTGTATAAATACCCTTTGTATTATAAAATTCATCAATATAAAGAAATACAAATATATATATTTCTCTTTGCCTTCCTATCTATCTTACACGTTGGTATTTACCTTCTTATATGATATATTTGTACCTAATATAAAAATAAGATTACTATAACATATCAATTTTTACATTATGATCATAAATATTTAAAAATAAAATTAGACCATATATAACATAAGATTTAAAAAAAAATATGGGGGGGGGGGTTGACCCCTTAGTCCCTTAAGGGGGCGTTTGATTTGCGGGAATTGGCCATGGGAATGAGTATTTAATAACCATTCCAATGTTTGGTTCAACCTCAATTTGCATTGGCATTGACATTCAATTCCCATCCAAAATATCTCAATTGACTTTGGCATTTGCATTATATTCCCAGGCATAATATTTCTTCTTACAAAAAAAATAATCATATTCCCATAAATCTAAATTCCAGCACACTTCAAACACAGACATCATATTCCCAGGCATTTGATTCCTATTCCAGCACACTCCAAACACAGACATCAAATTCCCATCCATTTTATTCCATACTACTTATTCTCATACATCTAATTCTCAGACATTCAATTCTGATTCCCGCACTCCAAACGCCCCCTAAGAGGTCTGTCATGGCCATGGACTAGATTATGATATAATTAATATCTCTTATTAACATAAATAAAAAATAATTATATCACTTGGATGATCACATTCACATGTAAAAAAAAATAATTTTAAGTAGTTTGAAAATGAGTATTTTAGTAATAATTCATAAAATTATGACTTTTTTTTTAATATATTTTCACTAATATATATCTTAGATGAAATACTATTTTATAAGTACTTTATAAAAATAAAAGATATATTTTTTATTTCAAAATATTTATGATTATAATTATCAAAAATCGTAATATTTTAGAGCAGCATTTATTATTTTTTAGTATTATATTAAATCGAAAAAGCTCGAAACTTCAAATCTTATAGGCTGAGTTCAAAGTAGGCTACTCTAACTGGCTACTCTAAAATCATACCAACCCCGCAATAAATATGAATTAAAACGCTATGGAAAACGGTTGCCGCCGACGGCAATAACAAAAAGTATTTATTATATATGAATAAATTTTGAAATAACGAAAAGTTTATGGTCAATAAAAGCGTTTTGTGGATATAATTTTGACCAGTGACTTTAGGTTGACAATTGTCCGAATTCTTACAAAAAGTAGAGTTTTAACAGAAAATATTAGGCAACTCACGGCAGAGAGAGGATTAGAAAACAAATATCATTAATACCTTTTGGAGAATCTAAAAATAAAGAAACTTTTTTAGATTACGGGCTAACTGTAGTTTTTAAAATAATTGTTGACAGCTGTGTTGTAAAAAAAATCAGCTGTATCATGAATCTGATTACTGTTTGGTAAATTCAGCATGTGAATTATATTAGTGTTTGATAAATTAACTTCTATAAGTGCTGCGATGAGATATATAAATAGTTAGATAATATTTGATAAATTGATTTAAAAAGACTAGCTACCTATTTTTTTATGACATAATTATTATAATAATTTTTAAGGTTTTTAAAATTTTAATTTAAAATCTAATACGTTGTTTTAATAATTAAAAAAAATATATAATATGTATGTTTTTAAAACCACAATAAATGTATACATAGCAAAAAAGAAGGTTTGAAATTTATGTTATAATTATGTTAAAAATAGTATTAATTTGTTATATTCAACTTCAAAAAATATTTTGACGTATATGAATAGTTTGATTGTGTTCGGTAAATTAATTTAAAAACATTAATTTAGAAGGAATGAATTATTGCAATTATTCATGATTTTCAATTTTTTAATTTTGCATGTTTATTTTACATTAAAAACTATCAAATATTTATTACATTTTAAGTGCAATTTATAATAATTTAATTTCAATTATATATAATAATATATTTTGACAATATAGAAAAAAAATATATAATAGGTAAAATTAAATATGTGATACGTAAATACATTTTGATATCATGCTCCACAAAAATCTCTCCACTAACTAATAGATTATGGGAAAATATATTTTGAAAAGCAACTCATATTCTGCTTTTGAAAATCTGGCAGTTAGTACAAGAGATTTTTTTAAAATTTGTTAACTTTAGTTTTATAAAAAAAAACAGTTAGAATTTTTTAGGAAGTTGATTAAAATCAACCCCAAACGGAGCCTACATCAAAGTGAGGGAGGGGAGACTCAATCCTTGAGTTTAAAAGGAATATAGTATGTGTGTAACTAGTTGAGATATGCTCATGTTGACAGAAATAAAGAATTGGATAGTCCGAATTAAAGTGGATTAAATGAACAAATGATAAATATTAAAAAAAGATTATAATATTCAATCGAAATAATAATAATTATTTTATAGAAAAAATATGAAATGTTGTTAATGGGATTTAAAAGGCCAATATTTTATAGAAAAATAAAAAATCATTTCATTTAATTCATATTGATTATGATTCTTAATTCCATTAAAATAATATGAGTGTTTTTTTTTAGAACAAAATAATATGAGTGTTACTAAGATAAAAGTTTAGTTTAAAATTTATAGTAAAAACAATATTAGATTCTTGAAGTTAATGAATTAGAAAATACAAAAATTAATTAATTAAGTCCTTGCAAACGATTTTTTTTAGTTTAATATTTTTAAATTTAGGATTCACCAATGTTTTATTTATTTTATTTTATCATTTTTTTTTTAAAAATCTTTTCAAATTCTTAACTAAATTTTAAAACATTTTTTTTTAGTTTTGAAACTTTAACTAGGACTTAAAAATGTTTCTTTTAATATATTTAAAACAAAAAATAATAATTGATAAATTAAATCGAGTATATATTATTTCTTTTCACATTATATTAATACCAACAGTTGGTTGTATTGGACCATATTTATAATTTATATCATTTACTAAAGACACCTATAGTATCTATGAAAAAAAATGGTCACTTAATCTCTCATATTTATAAATATTTTTTTCAAGGGGAAAAATTATAAATGGGTGATTTAAGTATATAACCACCAAATTGACTAATTTTAAGTTTTTATCCAGTTAAATAAATATTTTCAGTAAATGGTAACTATAAAAGTGAAATCTATGGTAAAAATACTAAAAAGACTATCAACTGTCAAAGAAAAAATAAAACAATAAATATAAGTAATCAAGGAAATCAAATAAAATAATTTACGATTAAAATTACAAAAAAAAAAAAAAACAAAATATGAATAGATACAACGCAAATCAATCAAAATTGAAAAATCATACTCTTACTTCTCAAACCTGGTGAAATTTCCACCGTTTTTCTGGCAAATTTTCCACTGTTTTCTCTCTATAGTCGTATCTTGTTTCTGATACATTATATATTGCCCGTATTATGAAACTGTACGTCTTTTTCTTCTGCATAACAACACCATAATGTGTATGTTATTATTGCTGGGGTTTCTGCCTTAAATCTAATGTAATTTAATTAAACTATAAATAAATAAAGGAATTATTAATTAGTAATATTTACATTTTCATTTATTATTGTTTAATAAATGTAATTTATCATAAGATCCAGAGTTACTTATGATAACTTAAAGTGGGCATGTGATGCGGGAAGATTCACTTAAGTTGTAACTCAAATAGCCTGTGGTATATGAATAAAGGTTGGGTGCCTTATTTTTTGTAACAGCACTAACATGGCCCACTTGTGAATTGGCATAAGTGATCTTATCTAAATCGCTCTTGTAGAGACATGTGAGTAGGGGTGTTACTACAATAAAGATTGTAGTAGACTAGACTAAGATATACTTACCGTCTTCTGATAAAACCGTTACAGAAAGACACTTTGTATATCAATCGATTGATCATGTACAATTGATCTTAATCCTGAGTGGATTATGAACTCCTGTTCGCAAGAGACAAACATTTGATTTGTATGGGTGAGAGTGACTCGATATAGTTCGCTCAATATGCCTCCCACCTTGAGGATTGCATCTTGCTTATAGCTGGGAACGTAATTACAAAAAATTGGAATTCACTCTTTTCCATATAGAAAAATAGATAAGTAGTTCCCTTATGGACTGATTTGGTGCTGAACAGCGGGGCCCATATTCCTCTGATCAAGAAAAAAGCAAAGACACATAATAGAGATTATGTAAAGCTACTCATTAGAGAATCAGTTAGGCTTAAGGAACAAGATGTATCATGGAGGTTAATACAGTAAAATTACCTAGCCATGGATACGAACTACTTGTGAAGGATCAAAGTGTAGTTAATGATTTTAGCCACTGGACATAACTATGTCTATAGTACTAAGAGTGCAACTCTAGATATTTAGTGGAGTTATCTAAGAGTTAATAAATAAGAATTATTTGATTAAAGGAGTTTAATCAATGTAATTCTAGATCATTGCAACTTAGTTCTATAGGTCCATTAAGTCATGCGAGTTAACGCATGTAATTGAGAACATAAATTAATATGGATTAATTTCTTTAGAGAAATGGTTTCAAGTGTTTAATTTGAAGTTGTCAAATTAATCAAGGTAAATACAAATAGAGGAGTTTATTTGATTAATTAAAAGAAATTAAATAGAGGAGTCTATTTAATTATTTAATTAATGGTGAAATTAAATAGATGAGTCTATTTAATTATTTATTAAATAGAAGAGTCTATCGAATTATTTTAATAGAGAGATTAAATAGAAGAGTCTATTTAATTAAATTAATTTTACAGTTGAAATTGTTCTATTAAATAAAAGGGTAAAATGCAAATAAGACCCCTGTGGTCTTTTCAAAATGCATGAACACCCCCATGTACTTTGAAAATGGCAAATCGCACCCCTGTGGTTCCAATTTTTTTCAATCAGACCCCTCCCCTTCAATGTCAATAATTTTCTTTTAGCCACAACTTCTTCGTTTGAACTCCGATTTGGACGATTTAAGATGTTTTGAAATCCTCATTTTAGGCTCTACATAAATGTCACTTTGAAACTTTAAAATCATTAATAAATAAAAGATTTTATTAATATCGAAACACTAGGTATGATTGACATCGTTAACTCTTTTGGTTATTGATGATTTCAAAGTTTCGAAGCTACGATTATGTAAAGCCAGAAATGAAGACTCCAAAACATCTTGAATCATCTAAATCGGAGTTCAAATGAAGAAGTTATGGCTAAAAGAAAATTATTGACATTGAAGGGGAAGGGTCTGATTGAAAAAATTGGAACCACAGGGGTGCGATTTGCCATTTTCAAAGTACAAGGGGTGCTCATGCATTTTGAAAAGACCACAGGGGTCTTATTTGCATTTTACCCTAAATAAAATTAATGGAAATTTAAATAGAGGAGTCTATTTAAATATTTAATTTGAGATAGTCAAATTAAAGAGAAATTAAATAAATAAAAGGAGTTTTATTTATTTAAATATTTAATGGAATTGTTCTATTAAATAAAAAGGAAAAATAAAATGCCCAATATTTTCATGGAGATGATGATATGGGCGTGTGACTCATGGGTGTGAGTCACACGGCACTTTGGTTTCTTTTAAACCAAGTATATGCATTTTATTTTATTTAAAATATATGAAATAACTTAATTTAAATTAATATGATTAATTTAAATGAGTAAGATATGGAATAAATAATTTAAATTAATATGGATTAATTTAAATCGTGATATGGGAATATCTTATTATGAAATAAGATTTTATATCTTAATTATTCAAAATATATTTTATAATATATTTATTTAATTATTTGATAATTAAAAGATATTCAAAGATTTTCTAAGGCCATAGTTTTCCTATAAATAGAAACCTTAGGGTGACCCCAAAATACACAACTAAGAGAGCAAAAGAAAAAGCTCAGGAAAAATTCATCTCCTCCCTCTCTCTCTCTTCTCTTTTGTGCTTGGTGAGGAAGAACTTTTTGGTGATCCTAGGATCGTATCCAAGAACGACGAAGAAGAGCCCGACATTTCTCGACAAGGGTTAGTATTTTATTTATGCATCAGTTTTTTTTAGAATAATACTATACTGCAAGGAAAGATCATTGAGAATTCCGCTTGAGAACTCTTTTATAGAGGTCTCAATCCCAACAATTATGTAATGTATCGTTATCTTCATCTCAATGAGCAAACAATTAACGACATTACTCTTACATTTTTGATATTGTGCGTAACTATGTATTGCTTGTACTGTAAAACTGTACCTGGTCAGCGTATTGAATGTAAACATTCGTACAGTACCAGATCACCATCGACGGTGCTAGAACCTTCCACATTGTCGCCGACGCTTCTCATTTGCCAGAGCCTTTCTGGTCCTTCTTTCACTACCATTTCCAATGCCTCCACTAACTATTCCACATTTGAAGCAACACGAAAATCATATTCATCATTCACAATTATCATTCATTTTTTACTCAGAAACCTTGACGCCTTTCTTCCCACTTATTATAATTTCCATTGGAGTTAGTTAAAAACCCAAAACCCAAAACCCAAAAATAAAAGGAGATTCAATTCAAAACCCAAAAAGAAAAGGAAGAAACACAAGCCAAATCCTAACACAACTATCTCTTAAAAACATTAAAAAAAAAACTCGTCTTTATCAAAATGGATGCACACGAAGGAAAGAGAAAAGAAAATGAAGGAAAGAGAGAGATGCTTTTTTGGAGCAAAATGTGGAAGAAAAAAAGCAAAATAAAAAGGAGAGAATCTGAGAGATCGTGAGAGAGTTGTAATGAAATCTGTCAAAACAAAAGGAGAAATTGTGTCTATATCATCCCCGTATTTTGAGAAATAAGGACTATTTGATCTTTGAAGTTAATTTTCAATCATCAGTACATGAATCATTTACACTAATGAATAAAAAAATTAATAACAGAGGCCAAACTGACCTATTTCTTAAAATTCAAGGACAAAATAGTTATAAATTGAAAATTTAAGGACTAAATATACACAAACCTCATAACTCACGGAGCAAAAAGGTACATAACCCTTAAATATTAAAGAAAGTTTTGACAACTAAAACACATATGTCTATAAATAAGGAGTGAAATTTCAACGAAATCACTGAAAGTTAGACCGAAATATCGCTATTTGGAGAGTCTCCAGGGATTCACAAGTTTCTTCTCCTACTTCATCAGAATGTCACCTAAATGCTGGTTTCCTTCGAGATTTCGTTTGAGTCGTCTGTGCTTCAGCCTTCTTCGTCAACTGTTTCTGGGAAAATGCGAAATGTCGATGGAAGTTTAGTCGAAATTGTCTCTTTCCATGGAAAATTCCATCCCACTAAACAATGGTGGAGAAAAAAGATTAAACTTGAAACGAACTAGATTTATTGATTGTTGGATTCTCATACGTTTGAGTTGAAGTGTAGAAGAAGAAGATGTCGTATTGGAACAAACGTTTGAGCTACAGTTGCCATGCGTAAGGGAAAAAAATTGAGAACTTTGTGAGAAAATGACGGAGAAAGGAAGAAGGAAGAAGGAAGAGGCGGTGATGTAAGGAAAAAATGAAAGAGAAATTGAATGGAAGCTGTGAAAAAGTGACAACTGTGGGAGAGCTGAGAGAAAAAAATTCAGAGTTTTCTCTTTTGATAGTATCCATGTATTTTGCTGTAAGGACCCGAGAACTTTTGTAGGATAATTGAGATTTTTCCTTATTTTGACTTGTTTTATTTGATTATTATAAGTATTTTTTCGTTAATTAGTATTTAACCATGGTTAGTTTAACTATGGGTGGGAGTTTATTTGAAGGGAAAAGTTAGCCATAGTTAATTTCTTTGAGTGAGGGCTAGTTAGCAAAAGAAAGAAGATGAGGGGTATGAAATAATTTTAGGAGGTGGAAGGGCTTGGTGCTAAATGGAAGAGGTGGAGGGACTTGGAAATAAATTGATTTTAGTTGTCATTTTTAATTAAGAAAAACAAAAGTTTAAAAGGAAAACAAGAAAAGAAAAGACAAAAAATACAAAAATTCCATCCTTTTCTTCTTCTTCAAAGCCGTAGACCCCCCCCCTTCAATTCTCTTCAACCATTTTCACTCACTTTACTCTTGGATCTTGGATCAATTTGAAGAGTTTTTGTGTGATTCATGTAAGAATCACCATCTTAGGATGATCCAAACAAGTCTTGGAAGAAGATTTAAGCAAAAACTCAAGGTATTGACTAACCTAGATTTCTTTTTTTGGCTAGTTTTCTTTGGATTTGATTAGAGTGTCTTCAAGGATGATTATTGAAGGTTCTTTTTGATTTTTTAAATTCTGGACATGGTGGTGTAATTGATGTATATAAACTTTAAGTTCACCTCTTAAGCTTCTTTAAAAGGTAAAAGACATGAGTGGGTTCAAGATTTTACAAAACTCCATTAATGGAGGTTTGTGAAGCTTTTTGTGTTCTTTGAATTTTAGTTGACCATCACTTTAAGTTGCTCAATTCTGGTATTTAAGAGTGTTCATATGATTATAAGATGTATGAAAAACAACTTGGAAAGGAAGGGAAATGAATTTTGATAGAATCTCAAAATTGGCCAAAATGCTAGTTTTAAATTTAGCTAGTTTTGGGTGTTTCTTTGTTGAATCTTAAAGGTTATCAATTCTGGAAAGTTTGAATGTTTGTATGTATATTTTATACATGGAAAATACTTTGGAAGATCAATTTAGTGATTTTTTTGGTAAATTTCCATTTTTGATAAAAAATTGCACTTTTGTTGGACTAGTTTCTTATTTTTGGGTATTCCTTGACTTTTAGTGAAAGATTATCAATTCTGGAGCATTTGGTGTTTAAATGGATATATTTAAATAAGTAAATCACCTTAGAGCATCAATCCATTGAATATTCATACGTACTCCTTGTTTGACCGAAATTTGCATCCCAAATCAACTAGTTTTCGGGGTTATTTGTGGTTGTTATGGCTGATTTTTAATGTTTATATTAGCCTAAACATATATGGATTAACTTGTTGTAGACTAAAGGCGAGCGATTACAAACAGAGCTAACGTTGAAGGTGAGAACAAAAAGAATCGGAAGGGTGATTGGTGTGGCGTCCCCGTTCCTCTTGGAACTAATTCAGGAATGGAATATGTAGATATGAGTAAATATGAATTGTGATGTGGGTGGTAAAGTTTGGAAACAAGTGAAGTTACGGGAAGAAATATTGATTTCGGGCATTGGTTAAAACCTTAATGCTAAAATAGCCAAAAAATAAGATTATTGTTTTGACTAGTTGATCATTGAAGCATGCCTAAATTGCTTTGTTATTATGTTCATAGTCTATGAACGAGTCATATACTGGATTTGGGAATATGATCATACATATTTGATATTTTTTTATTATGCTCGGAAACTAGTTGTGAATATGAACCATGTGAATATGTGAAACATGAACACTTTATGAATAAAGATTGAGTTACATGTCTATTTTGGAAAAGTTAATCTACTTACAATTGTTGAATCGATATCTCGTTATATAATCATATTATGAAGAAACATGTCAATTCATTTCATGTCATACATTCCACTCATGCATATCATGTGATCGTTATGTGGCCATGGGGTTGTAACCCGTGTAATGGTGTATGGGTGTTGGACGTTACACGTGGTTACCGTGGCAGAGAAGTGATGGAGCCTCGGTGTGCTATGTTAGAATGACCCGGGTGCTAGTGAATTGAAATAGTTTGAAACTGAGATGAGCTACGGCTCGAAGGTTGATTGGTTTTGTAATATGGGCGTAGTGAGACGCCGGATTTGTATTGGTAATGTTTGTAGTATCAAAGAGTTATGACTAGTTGCCATCATCCAAACACAAAACATTTGTACTTCATTCGTATTTGTACCATGTTGTTATGTACTTTCGCATTATGTCACGGTCATTCCACATCACTGTTCATATTCTTTTGTTTTCACTGAGTGTCATGCTCAAAGGTGCTCTACATCACCTTTCAGGTAACGCTCGGGGACGAAGGCGTAGAGCGGCAGGTGGTGCTCGTTGATCATGCCGAGATGGAGCTTTTGGATTGGTCTCTAGTCACGTGAGCCGTATATTTTGGGAGTATAGGAGTTTTGTTTTGACTTATGTTTTCTTTTGATTTTGAGTCAACCATCTATGTATATTATGTTTGTATAAGACTTTTAAACCGGTGCACCGAACTTTATTTTGATTATGGTTTTTATGAAACTCTGAACCGACCGACGTGCTGATGATTCTGGAAATAAAACAGGTTTACTTTATTTTGTATGTGAGGCATGGACTTTACGAATACTACATGCCGAAATTTCCGTTTGTTTTTAATGAAAGTAATTGTTTTGAGTTCAAAATTCCTTGTTCCTCTTGCATAACCACGACCGGCTTTTTAAATATGCCAGGTCGTCACATTTGCTAAGAAAAAAAATAATATCCATGTATTTATACCATATTGGACCTCAATGAATAAAATGAGACTTCTTACCTTCATTAAAAAGTAATCCATGTATTTATACAATAATTAAAGGAACAATTATCTAAATAACCATTTTTTTACCTCCCAAATTTCCAAATAGCCATTTTTTTAAAACTTTCTCTAAATAGCCACTAAAATAAATGAAAATACAATTTTACCCTTAAGTCAAATCAATTATATTTTTAAAAAATATTCTCTCTCATCTCTCCTCTCTCCTCTCTCCTCTCTTTTCACATGTCCATTCCTCTTATTTTTTTTTTCCTTTTTTTCCTTTATCTCTCTCTCCTCTTCTCTCACCTCTCACCGCTCTCTCATTCTTCCCTTCATTACAACCTCTTTCTTTTTTTTTTTTTTTTTTTTTTAAAATTAAATAACTCTCTACTTTTTTAAAAATATTTCAAATAAAATTTCCCTCCCATTTTCCCCCCATTTTCTTCTATATATTAGATTTTCCCCATCCCTCCCTCATTTTTTTTTCTTTCATTTTTCATTTTTCTCTCATCTCTCATTCCTTCTCTCCCTCATTTCTTTATCCATTCTCTATCATTTTCTCTCAAACCTCCATTGATTCTCTTATTCTTTCTCTTTCCTTTTCAAAAATCTACCATTTATTCTTAATTTATTCTCATTCTCGTTTTTTCATAAATATTTTTCACGTTTTTGTTCAGAATCTCGAAGATCTAAACCAAAAATAGCATGAATTTGACGAAAGGTATTATTTTTTTAAGTGTTTTAGTTTGATTTACGTCTTTTTTTGTTTTATGTAGTATACATAAGTTCTTAATCGGCTGCCTGCTATATATGTGATATACGTTGTTTTTACAATATACGTAATATACATATCTTGTCTATCGTTTGTTTCTGTTTTGCTTAATCAGTCTGTAATATACGTAATATAATATTCATAATGTATTATCTGCAATATATGTAATATACGACTGTTTGTTTTCTAAATATATATTCTATAATATACGTAATGTACGTAAGTGTTGTAATGTACGTGATATACAAACTGAGAAAATGGTCAACACATTCCCATCATTTGTTCTGTTTTTCCTTCTTCTTTTATATTTTTTACTATCCGTACACTATGTAATATACGTAATATACATTGGTTGTTTATTTTGCACATATCCGTAATGTATTATCTGTAATATATGTAATATACGACTGTTTGTTTTCTAAATATATATTCTATAATATAGGTAATGTACATAAGTGTTGTAATATACGTGATATACAAACTGAGAAAATGGTCAACGCATTCCCATCATTTGTTCTGTTTTTCCTTCTTCTTTTATATTTTTTTACTATACGTACACTATGTAATATACGTAATATACATTGGTTGTTTATTTTGCACATATTCGTAATGTATTATCTGCAATATATGTAATATAAGACTGTTTGTTTTCTAAATATATATTCTATAATATAGGTAATGTACATAAGTGTTGTAATATACGTGATATACAAACTGAGGAAATGATCAACGCATTCCCATCATTTGTTCTGTTTTTCCTTCTTCTTTTATATTTTTTTACTATCCGTGAAACTGTGTAATATACGTAATATACATTGATTGTTTATTTTGCACATTAAGTATTATGTATTAACACTCTTTTGTTTTCATTTGCAGGTTAAATGACATGTATATACTTATATTTACATACCCGTGTTATTTTTCAAATGCACTTACAAAATCGGAGGACGATATACTCAATATACTAGAAGACAAAAACATTTTACCTGAAAGAACGATATACCCAATATACTAAAAACAATATACATAAATGAATTAAAATGAAAATATATGTACAAAACATACAAAATGCAATAATTCAAAATCGAAATAAAGCATTTACTTAAAAATATTGAAAATGTACAAAAAAAATATCAAATGCAATAAAAACTATACACGATATACTGAATATACAAAAATTAGAGAAGAAAAAATGCATTGGGAAAGAAAGTATTGGGAAAGAAAAATTGTCAGAAATGTCAGATATACGTCATATACGAAAGTGTCAGACGTGTCAGAATATACTTGGTATACGGAAAAGGGCATTTAGGGTATATTTAAAATTTGAATAGTTAAAAGTGGCTAATTCAATCACTTTAAAAAAATGTGGCTATTTTGTAAAATAGCCCCTCAAAAGTGGCTAGTTTGATTTTTCCCCCATAATTAAACTAACTAACTAACTTCAAGTTTGACTCATTTTTTTTTATAAAAAGTGTGTAAAATTTTCTTCATGTTAAAATTATCTAAGTCCTCATGTCATTTTCAGTTGTAATAAACATATTATATTGTACTAAACATATTTTAATATGATTTTAACCAATTATATTGTACTTTTTATATTTTACTATGTCTACTGTTATTAGGTTATAATTTAATTATATGATAGATTATGAGTTATTCTGAAAAATTCATTTCCGTCGACAACAACATCTAACCCTTGCCCACAGCCCAACCGAAAACCCGGCAAAAATCAAATACGGGTTCGGGTCAATTTGTCCAACCCACGATCAGAATTCATCCGCAAAGCAAACCTCCTCTTCTTCTTCACTGAGCTAAACGCTTCGTTAATTTCTCATATCGATTCCTAATCGCCTGAAGCTTAAACCCTAGATATAGCTTAGCTATATTCATATTCCCCCAAATCGTATAACCTAGGGTTTTTCCTTTCCTCAATTTCTCATATCGATTTAGGGTTTTCTTTTCTTTCTGTGATCAATTAAACATTCAAAAATGTCGAAAAGGAAGTTCGGATTTGAAGGTTTTGGAATCAACCGTCAAACTACGTACAATTTCGAGCGTTCTCAAGCTCCTCAACAACGCCTTTACGTTCCTCCTTCTTCTCGAGGTCATGGCCACGACAATTACGAAGATACCGATGTTGATAATATCGATTACGATAATGATAATCATGATAATAATGATACGGTGGAGGAGGAGACTACTGGTAATGGTAACGCCGATGAAGAAATTGATCCTTTAGATGCTTTCATGGAGTCAATTCATGAAGAAATGAAGGCGCCACCACCAGAGAAACCGAAAGAGAAGGCGGAAAAGTATTTGGATGATGAGGAAGATGATCCAATGGAGAGTTTTTTGAGAGCTAAGAAGGATGTTGGATTGACATTAGCTGCTGATGCGCTTAATGCTGGCTATGATTCGGATGAGGAGGTTTATGCGGCTGCGAAGGCTATTGATGCTGGGATGGTTGAGTATGATTCGGATGATAATTTGATGATTATTGAGAAGAAGAAAATTGAGTCAATTCCTGCTCTTGATCACAGTTCCATTGAGTATGACTTGTTTAGTAAAGATTTTTACGAGGAAAAGGCTTCAATATCAGGTCTCTTTGATTTTTTCTTTTGAAATTAGTTATATTTCAATTTTAATTTCGTGCTATTTACTTGTTTTTCTCACTCGGCTTTCGTGCTATTTACTTGTTACATTGATTTCTTTAATTAAAATTGAACTGTAGTTGTTTTTGTGCAACGGAAATAAGATTAGTGTGATGGGAGGAGACTGTGATTTTATAATGGTATTCCGTTTTCACATGAGAAGAAGTTTAAATATTTAGTAAAATAGTAAGATTTCTTAACAAGTTGTCTTTTTTAGCTTTGCCAATTTAACCAGCACGATAACTTCACTGAATGATTCTTGTCAAATAAAGGAGTTCCAAGTTGTTAATGAAATGTAAGATGTGTTAATGTTGTTACTTACCATTTTTGGGGTTGTTGTTTTTATACATGTCTGATAACGTCTTTCGTTTGTTATTATACCCTCCTATCATTGACTTCTTTAAATGATTAATTCTGGTTCTGAATTTGTCGAGTTTTTTTTTTCTCCAACATTTCATCGTTAGGGATGAGTGAGGAAGATGTATCTGAGTACCGGAAGAGTTTGGCTATTCGTGTATCGGGTTTTGATGTTCCGAGGCCAATTAAAACATTTGAAGAATCTGGATTTTCCCCTCAACTTATGAATGTTATAAAAAAGCAAGGGTATGAGAAACCTACTTCTATACAGTGCCAAGCTATGCCCATTGTGCTTTCTGGGAGAGATATCATTGGTATAGCCAAAACAGGTTCAGGTAAGACTGCTGCTTTTGTTCTTCCAATGATTGTTCATATTATGGATCAGCCTGAACTTGAAAAAGAAGAGGGTCCTATTGGAGTGATCTGTGCACCTACAAGAGAACTTGCCCACCAAATATACATAGAGTGCAAAAAATTTGCAAAATCACATGGGATACGTGTTTCTGCTGTATATGGTGGGATGTCTAAATTTGATCAGATTAAAGAACTCAAGGCTGGGTGTGAAATAGTTGTTGCCACTCCAGGGAGACTGATAGATATGATAAAAATGAAAGCTATGACAATGTTAAAAGCCACGTACTTGGTACTTGACGAAGCTGATAGAATGTTTGACCTTGGATTTGAACCCCAAATTCGGTCCATTGTTGGTCAGATCCGGCCAGATCGGCAGACCTTACTCTTTTCTGCAACTATGCCTCGGAAGGTTGAAAAGTTAGCCAGGGAAATCCTCACTGATCCTGTAAGGGTTACTGTAGGAGAGATTGGGATGGCAAATGAAGATATCACACAGGTCGTTCATGTACTTCCTTCTGATTTGGAGAAGTTACCCTGGCTTCTAGAGAAGCTACCTGGGATGATTGATGATGGTGATGTCTTGGTGTTTGCTTCTAAGAAAGCCACAGTGGATGAGATTGATTCTCAACTAGGTCAGAAAGGCTTCAAAGTTGCTGCTCTTCATGGGGACAAAGATCAGGCATCTAGAATGGAAATTCTGCAAAAATTTAAATCTGGTATTTATCATGTACTAGTTGCAACTGATGTTGCTGCTCGTGGTCTTGACATTAAGTCGATTAAGTCAGTAGTGAACTTTGATATTGCAAAAGACATGGACATGCATGTTCACCGTATTGGTAGAACAGGTCGTGCTGGTGACAAGGATGGGACGGCACACACTCTTGTAACCCTGAAAGAGGCTCGCTTTGCTGGTGAATTAGTTAATAGTTTGATTGCTGCTGGCCAAAATGTTTCAATGGAGCTGATGGATCTAGCAATGAAGGTTATTTTTTCCGTAATATTTATATTTTGTTAGTTTATTCTTAACAGTGGCCCAGAGAATCATGCCTATAGTGATAGAGTGTACCCTTTTTTAAAGCTCTTAAAATTTGGCATCGGTTCGATTGCTTATTTTTTGCTTAAATTACCACTTTCATGTCCCACACATTTTCATTGGTTGCTAAAAGTGTATTGAGATACTTCAAAAAGTCGTATTAAAAATGAGCGTGATTAACATGATATGCTTCCATTATGAATTAAGAAGCATAATTTTTTAATAACTACGGAAATCTATTTGTATATCATCGATGATAATGACTAATAATAGCTATTGAGGAATCAGAAAATAGTTTTCTTAAAATTTGATGGCTTTGTATCATAAACATGATTGATTTCCATATGATTATTAGTTTAAGATTCCATATGATTATTAGTTTAAGAGAAAATGCCTCACTTGCTCTTGTTTTATCCTTTGGCTAGCATTGTATTTTTTTAATTATTCGGACACACTTTAAAATCTTCTTCAGGTGCTTGCATTTAGGAAATATTTTGACCTCTTGTCAATTCTACAAAATCCCATTTTTTGTCGGTTTTCTTGGAAATTTTTGTTGATTGAACTCATGTTATTTATGTTGTCATGATTTGTGCATAATTTGGGATTCATGAAGTTGTACACAATATTGGGATGATTGTTTACGTATGAATGAGGATTGGAAAATTGGAAGTATATACAAGGTCCTAAATATATATCTTTGTGCTGACCTTTTGCCTTGTTAAATCATTAGGATGGGCGATACAGGTCTAAACGTGATGCAAGAAAAAAAGGAGGTACAAAACATATGATAATGATCCCCTTTTCAAGGTGTAGATTATAAATATATTAATAAATTCCGTCATTTATGTGATACATTTGTGTTCTCTTGTAGGTGGGAAAAAGGGCAAAGGGAGGGGTGGCAGTGGTCGAGGTGTGCGTGGAGTGGATTTTGGTTTGGGAATTGGTTATAATCCAGAATCCAGTAATCCTTCACCAAACAATGTTCCAAGTCGATCTGCACCAAACAATGTTCCAAGTAGATCTCCACAAAACAATGTTCCAAGTCGGTCCACATCAAACAATGTTCCAAGTCGATCTGCAGCTGTAAATTCTTTAAGGACAGGAATGATGGCACAGTTTAAGAACAGCTTTGTTGCTGCTTCACCGACCCCTCAAAGTCAGGGTTCGAATAGCAGTTATAGCGTGCCAGCAAACAAAAGGCCAGCACTAGCAGGCTTTGTATCAGGTGGTTCAATTGGTGGAGGTTCTAATAGCCCTGCACCAGCTCCTCCAGTGTCAAGAATGAACACATATGCGGCAGAAAATTCAAGTCAATCAGAAAGGTTATTAAATAGAGATCCTTTCCCATCTTCTGCTTTGGAACTTTGTTATTCTTATTAGTTATCTTCTCTGGTCGATATCTTGATTGGCTGCATTGAATAATTCTATTGCAGGTCTGATGATAGGCCACGTGAAAGGCGGAGACCATCTGGTTGGGATAAATAATGTCTAAAATTGATGGAAATATAGAACTCCTAGTGATGAAATTTCTGTATTGTATCAGTTATGATAATTATGCCTCTCCCCTCTCCCCTCTCCCCACCTCTTTTGTTTAAATTTGTTTTGCCATTGTATGGTATTAGCTTCTTTGGTTGTAGAAATTACGTCTGATATAAATCACAATCCCTCTCACTCGTTTTGATATAATTTATCAACTTTTGAGTTAAAGCACTTAAAACACCATTAGATTCATAATTTCTTGCTTCTGGCAAAATTTAAATGCAATCGGAGGGAAATTTCGGAAGACAATTGATTTTTTGAACAAAATTTAGACTGCCCGCCCCTCTGACTCAAAACTTATAACTCAATTGTGTTGTCATTCAAAAAAAAAAAAAAAACTTTTATTGTTTTGTAATGGAAAAAATATAAAACCTATTTTGCTCTCCAAATTTGGTCCTTTTTTTTTTTTTTTTGTGGTTCTAAAATTTTCAAAAGCTCTGATTGGGTCCCAAACATTGCATAATAATCTGACTCTCCTATAAACTCCATGTATATTGTTTTATTAGAAAATTTACCAAATAACTGGTACTTAAATGACAGGATATATGAACTTGTAGGTAGATGACAGGACACATTAATACGTGAGCGAATTCACAAGGATGTTTAGTAGCAGTGGTTAAAGCATGAGTTTGTGAAGCTCATGTTTGGATGTATTAAGATATGGATTTTTGAAACTTAGGTTTATGTAGTATGTATTTGATAGATAAGTTTCAAAATGAGTTTTCTATTGTTAAATTATCTTAAGAAAGTTTGAACAAACCCTCACTTTCTAAACATGAGTATGAAGTCTACCTAACAAACATGAGTTAGCCTAATGAAATCCACCCACCCACCCACCCACCCAACCTATCCCAACCGAGGATGTTTGGTAGGAGGAGTTAAGTCTTGACGTAACCTAAGGTTGTGAAGCCTAAGCTTAGATAGATTGCGTTTTGATGTGTAGGGGTATGATTTTTAGAAACCTGAGTTTATATAATTTGTGTTTGGTAGGTGAGTTTTAGTTTGAGTTTTGTGTTGTTTAATTCTTTTATGAGAGTTCAATGAACCGACTTACTTGTTATTGTTTAAAAACCATGAGTTTTAAAAAATAAACCCGGAGGTTATTAAGTACACCTAATAAACACGAGTAAGATTAATGAAACCTAGCCCACTCCTTCTACCAAACACTCCCACACTAGTGGGGACTTTGATTTTATTTTTAAAAACTATATATACATATTAGACCTTAAAAAAAAATATTTTGACATCTTATCTTTTTATTTGAAGGTTATTTAGCTAATACTTTTTAAAGAAATCGTCTCAAATATCATATATTTGCAACTAATCACTCAAATGTCAGATTTTTTAAAAATTATGCAAAAGCTCGTTAATAAATAAAAGAGTTTATTATCATCAAAATACCAGTACACCATTAACGCTTTTCATTATTGATTATTTAGAAGTTTTAAACTAAACATAACGCAGAGAAGTAATAGCTAAAAGAAAATTAATGACGCTGAATGGGAGGGGTCTCATTGTAATAATTTAGAAGTATGATTTGCCATTTTCAAACCACATGAGGTGTTCATGCATTTGATAAAAACAACGGGCCTTATTTGTATTTTACTCTTATAAAAATTAAGTCCACAAAAGTATTTTAAACTTTAATTTCTAGTATAAAAAAAAAACTTTGATTTACCATCCCGGGATTCGTGAGCATTCCAACGTTTCAACCATGCGCCAATACTTTTGTTTTTACGCCGCAGTTTGCTTTTGTCTATTGAGGAGTTCCCCAGTGGAATGATAAGGTTCAGGCGCGTCCGACCTAACTGTCGTTTTTGGGTCTGGCTAGATATCCCTTTTCAAAGGCTTCATGTACTTGTTTCCTCATCTATGCCATAAAAAGTTCTTGTTTTTCACATAGTCAAAGCTTCTTGAGTTGCTATGGCCAGTTGCTCGTTTTACGAGCAGTCTCTTTACGCAGCAAAGCTTCGTCCGCTGTGGTATTGTTTTGGCCATTGGTCGAGTTTTCGTTTGTAAGGAGTCGTCTACTCCTAGGATTTTTCATGTTATCTCGTTCAATCTGCTCCGGTAAGGCCTGCGTGAATGTTTTTAACGAGGTCCCACAGTGGGTGCCAAACTGTAGAGGATACTTTTCAACTACTGTCAGTCACGTGTAACTAAGTTCAATCGTGTATTCTTCACAACTCTAGATTCTTGCAATAGAAAGAATAAAAAGACACCGGTGTGGTGCCTACCAAATGGTCTTCAACGATTAAGTCAAGAAAATGGAGACAGAATATTAAAATTAATAAAAATGGTAACATAATAAAACCTACAATAGGTATAAAAGAACTAAGAAATAATATAGCATCAATTTTTTTTTAAAGACCTTATTTTAAATATTGCCTAAGACCTTGTGTGATCTTGAGACGCCCCTCTGAATATTGTTTTTTTTTTTTTTAACTTATGGTTTCTATTTATTGCTATTATGGCATAAATTCATGGTATACCGTTGTTTTTAAATTCACGATATTGGTATTTTATGATATATGTTAATGGTAGTAATAAGACTTTATACATTAATATCATGAATTCACTGTTATATATCTATATATGGAATTTTAACATATTTTTGTAGATAATACATCAGATTTAGGGAGAGTAGACTAAAACCTTCGAATTTGAAGGAAGAGAGTAGTGTCTTATCAATTAAACTAAAATTATATGGAATTTAGGGCATTTGACTTTATGACATCATGAATCAAATACAAAATTATTATTATTATTATTATTATTATTTAAATTTTCAGGTGGTCATGAATTAAGATGCAAATAGATTACTTACGTGTAGTGATTTTTTTTTTTTAAATTGATATAATTTATAATTTTTAAGGTTATTTTATATTTCTATTGGATTAAATGAAACAAGATGTTGCTAAAATGACATCTCTTATATAAAGCTTTTCAAGAGGGATGTTAAACGTTGATGTATAAAGTAAACCCAACAAAAAAGTAAATGTTTGACGTAATTACGTGCAGTTGTGGTAAATATATGATAATTATAAAGTAAATTATTAATTTAATTTTGATAATCTATTATCATTTCAATACTTTATTCACTTAATTTCATTAAATTATTGAATAATAAATATTTTGTTTTATGGAATATAAAACTTCAATTTATGATTTTTTAATAGGTAAATTGGTATAAGATTGCAAATGAAGGGGCATGTGACTTGGGCTTAGCTGGATATGCCCCTTGCTCTTAATAGTAGTAGTTATATAACAGGTGCTTCGCACGTGAAATACCAGGTTTTTACATTTAAAAAATCATTATATAATTGAGATGTTTTTAGTTTTAGTTATTTTATATTCATTTTATTATCATTTATAATATTTTTTTTTTTTTTGAGATAACATGTATAAAAATTTAAAAATAATTGGATAGTTGATGAAAGATTTTAAGAGAAAGACTTACCATCTCCATTTACGTGGTGCAATGTCCCTTTTATGTATGTGTCCCCTGGAATTCCAGTAGTCACATTGGATTCCAGGTATATTAGACAATTGGAAAGTTAGGGATAAAGTAGGGTATAAAATAAAAGTTTGCGGATAAAAACAAAAGGTAAAGTTTCTCCGATCATATTCACACTTTTAAGATAGTAAAAATAAAGATAAATGTCATATACTATGAATTTTTTTTAAGGGAGAGTTTTTTTTTTAATATAAAATTAAGGGAGGTAATTGAATATCCTTATCCTTATCCTTAATATATAAAAAGATAAATGTTTAAGAATTATTTTTGGACTATTTTATCCCTATATGATTTTTAAAAATTACAAAATATGTCATTGTTTATTTTAAATTTACCATTTATCAAACCTTCAATTTACAAAATATGTCATTACCACTTAATTACCATTTATGTAAATTATATTGATTTTAATTCCTTTTTGAAATTATTGATCAATTGATCAATAATTCATTAAGATTAACACAAAAAATTATTATAATTCAAAAAACATATTATATACGATACGTATACATTGTTGATATTAATTTATATTATCATGTTTAGTGAAGAAGTTAAAAATATATACAAACTTTACAAATATTAAAAACTCTATTTGCATATAGTTATTTACCAAATTTTTATAAACATTTTAATTTTTATGTTAATAATTCAATATGTTAAAATTTCCTATATTATTATTATTATTGTTTGTTTATTTTTTTTACTTTAATTAAAAAAATATTTTATTTTAATTAAATATAATTTAAAAGAATTTTCAAAATTGTTTTTTATTAGTTTAAAAAATACGAAAAAGAATTAAATAATTGGAATACTCATGAGTTAAAAAGTTAAAACTAAATCATATCAAATTTTTAACACAAAAATATGCTAATTTTCAAATATTAAAAAAAAATATCATGTGTGATTAACGTGTTAAAATACTAGTTATGAAAAACATATATATATATATATATATATTTTCCCTTCAATAGTATTGGCATCTTTTTATTTATAGAATTTTAACAAGAATGTATACTTCAATTATTTTTTTAAGAAATTTGACTGGTAATATATTTTCATACAATATTTATAAATATATTATAATTTAAAATTAACAATATTTGTAATATGTGAATATTCACTTATTATAAAAAATAGGGTAAAATGCAAATGAGACCCCTGTGGTCTTTTCAAAATGCATGAACACCCTGTACTTTAAAAATGGCAAATCGCACCCCTGTAGTTCCAATTTTTTTCAATCAGACCCCTCCCCTTCAATGTCAATAATTTTCTTTTAGCTATAACTTCTTCGTTTGAACTCCGATTTGGACGATTCAAGATGTTTTAGAATCCTCATTTCAAGCTCTACATAAAAGTCACTTCGAAACTTTGAAATTTTTTTATTTTCCCTTCAATAGTATTGGCATCTTTTTATTTATAGAATTTTAACAAGAATGTATACTTCAATTATTTTTTTAAGAAATTTGACTGGTAATATATTTTCATACAATATTTATAAATATATTATAATTTAAAATTAACAATATTTGTAATATGTGAATATTCACTTATTATAAAAAATAGGGTAAAATGCAAATGAGACCCATGTGGTCTTTTCAAAATGCATGAACACCCCCTATACTTTAAAAATGGAAAATCGCACCCCTGTAGTTCCAATTTTTTTCAATCAGACTCCTCCCCTTCAATGTCAATAATTTTCTTTTAGCTATAACTTCTTCGTTTGAACTCCGATTTGGACGATTCAAGATGTTTTAGAATCCTCATTTCAAGCTCTACATGAAAGTCACTTCGAAACTTTGAAATCATTAATAAATAAAAGATTTTATTAACATCGAAACACTAGGTATGATTGACATTGTTAACTCTTTTTTTTATTGATGATTCCAAAGTTTCAAAGCGACGATTATGTAAAGCAGGAAATGAAGATTCCAAAACATCTAGAATCATCCAAATCGGAGTTCAAACGAAGAAGTTATGACTAAAATAAAATTATTGACATTGAAGGGGAAGGGTCTGATTGAAAAAAATTGAAACCACGGGGGTGCGATTTGCCATTTTCAAAGTTCAGGGGGTGTTCATGCATTTTGAAAAGACCACAGGGGTCTTATTTGCATTTTACCCTAAAAAATATATATAATTCAATGCTAATCATTGATTGACTAACTCATACTATATTTACAAATATTTTTAAACAATGAGATATTTTTTTAAATATTAGAGAAAAAATATATAATTCAATGCTAATCATCCTTTTTTAATATGTAGAATTTCTATTAGAATATACATTATTTCAATTATTTCTTGTAGTAACAAGTAAGTCATATTAATTAGAAAATTAAGAAAAGTAAAAAAAAAAATGAAGAGAAGCGTGACAATCTCATATCACATATGGAAAAAATCATGAAAATAATTGTTTTTTGTTTAATTTTCTTCTTTTAAAAGGAGAAACCGCAAATATAACGAAACGCTAATCTCTATCTCTCTCTATCTTAAGAAGCTTTCGCCTTTCATTAGTTCTCTTCTTCTCTGTTTTTTTTTTCCTTCCTGCATAAGTTTTTTTTTTTTCGTACTTAATATTTGTCGATATGATATAATTTTTCTTATTGTTGAATTTTCACTCAATCAATCTTTCTCTATATATATTTTTTCTTCTTGAAATATGATATGAAAATAGCTTAATGGTTTGTTTGGGATTTCATAAGTTTGATTTTCTGATAATATTTTGAGGGAAATCTTCTAGAGGTTAGTTCTAATATATATATATATATATATATATATATATATATTATTTTTTTTTTCGTTTAAAAGTTTTGTTATTTCGATAATAATCGATCTTCAGTTGAGAAATTAGTGAGATGTTTCTATTTATTTTGATCAAGTAATTTCTAAATTAAAATTACCGAATTTTTTTCTTAAAATTTTAAGGTTAATTTTAATCATGTTTTAACCAAATATTAACCGGAAATTTTATTAGGTAGTAAAGATTTGATGCAATAATTATAAATATATCATCTTTTAAAACTATATGTAAATATAGTAATTTGTACTATGTTTAATTAGTGATTAAGAATAATTATTGTGTGAATTGATGATTCAGTTATTATAAAACATATAATTCAATATTGAACACTAGTTCAGCCGCTCAAAATTTACTATATTTCGAAATATTTTTAAAGTATGATATTTGTTTATAAAAATTACATAAATTTTTGCTAGAGTTGTAATCATCCCAAAATCAATAGTATATACGATTAAATTTGGTTTATCCATTAGCTTAAATTTTTGGATCTAGTAGTAATTTAACTTATTTAATAATAGTTGTTTTTATTTTAGTTAATTGCGTATCTAGGGTTTGTTTATTTATAAAAACATATTTTTGTGTTTAAAAATAAAAATTCAATGAAAGCATTTGTAGAGATATTATTTAATTTAGATTGAGTTAATCTCTAAGAATTATCTATTATTATCATAAGTTTAACTCAATCTATTTGAAATAACTCTAATTTTGGTTATAAATAAGAGCTCTCACTCTTAGAATATGTCACAATAGAAACATAGAGAAAAACGGAGGAAACGTAAGAGAACCACGGAAAATAAGAATTGAGATCTCAAAATTCTGTTGACGTCTGACGCGGAAGCTTTTCTTCTTAAAATTGGAGATACATCATTTTTCTTAGCGAAGTCATACGCCACCTGATCCAATTCCTTGAAGATCCTCTCTTGCAATTGTGAGTTATTTAATAATAATAATAACAATAACTCAAGGCCATCTGCTTGTCCCGGTAAGCACTATGGCAAAAAATAAGGCTAATATTTTTCTATGATGTTAATTTAAATCTTTACTATATTTTTTTTTGGAATTGAATGTCAGTATTTTGATTTACATAAAGAGAATACAAATTTTGTTTAATACCTATTACCTTTGTCACGATTTTTATCATAAAAATTTATTTGATTTCGTTTTTTTATTGTTTTTTTGGCTTTATATAAATTATTTTTCCTTTATATTTATATGTTCATTCATTTAGAATAGGGATTATAAAATAAATAAACATTATATTTAGTATTTTAAAGAAAAAATAATAAAAAATGTTTTAAAATATAAATACAAACCCGATAATGGGATTTTGGGAAAGTAACGATTTTGAGGGATTTTCAATTCCGATATTTATTCATTTAACGGTCATAACCCCGCTCAATAAATCTTTGAACTTACATCATTATTGATGTTAAGAGACATTTAAATGAGACATTTGTTTTTATAAATTAAAATCAAATATAATTAAAAGTGCTTTTTTATTCTTTTTTTTCTTTTAGGTCAAATATGATAGAAGATTCAACAAACGAAGTTCATGAAATCAAATTTTTTGAAGTTTGTATTAAAACAATTGTCACTTCAAGTTCAAATACCGTTGATAAATGGATTTCTGATACCTACAGAATCAATAGTCATAGAATTCATAAGCTCGTCGTTGGTCTTGACACGGAATGGCGCCTAAACCTTGAGCCCGGCGGCTACCAACCTGTGGCTATTATTCAACTTTGCGTCGGCCGACGCTGTCTCATATTCCAACTCTTTCACGCCGACGCCATTCCTCTCTCTCTCGTTCATTTTCTCGCCAATTCCCCGTTTACATTCACCGGTGTCGGTGTCAAGGAAGATCGAGATAAAATATTCGACGATTGGGGTTTGCGAGTTTCTCGTGTAATGGATGTGGCTCAAACTGTAGCAAAGAAATTTGAAGATTCAGAGTATAAAAGAAATGGGTTGAGGAAATTGATGTTTTTGTTCACAGCAAAGTGGATGGAAAAGCCTAAACACATTACTTTGAGCCAATGGGATGTGGGGAAACTCAGTTATGAACAAATTGAATATGCTTGCATTGATGCTTATGCATCATTTGTTTTAGGGCTTAAGTTTTATGACTTCTTTTGCAGTATTAAAGGCAAGCCATTACTAATATGGCATCCACATCTGGAACCCTACAAGGATTGTCGTGTTCGTAATCATCGTCGTCGCATCGATCATCGTCGACATGAGGAGGAGAATTCTATAAGTTAATTATTTAGTTAGTTTAATTAAGAAAAGAGATCACACATAATAGTACTACTCTTTGCTTGTAGTGTAGTTAAAGGTTTATTTTTGGATAGTTTTTTGTTTTTGTTCTTTTAGAACATTTGAAAATGGTTGTTTTTTATTTAAATAAATTTATTTTCAAAGATTACAATTTTTTTAAGAAGTTAACATATATAATAAGATTTTTTTTAATATATATATCATTATATATAAAACAGTAATTAATAGTTTGGTAATTAATGATGTATCAAAGATTAAATAAAAATTATACAATTTTGATTTAAAAATTTTTAAACAAAATATGTTCAATTAAATATTCCAAGTATTAAAATTTTTAGGGCCTAAAAATAGATATCAAAATATGACATGTTTATTATTTTTTGGGGGTGAAAAAGACAATTTTCAATTAAAAATTGAAAATAACAAAAGACCAAAGTGCCGCATCTTTTGATATAAAAAGATCTAGACAATGACGCCCAATGTGCCGCATGAAAAAGGGTAGCATCAAACACCTTCCGTGTCTATTTTATAAAATCCTCAAACGTTCTACGGTTCCTTTCCAACCAAATATTCCGGAAACAAAAGGGTTAATGGCTACCATCAAACCTAATATTTCGATGATAATAAATTTTTTTATTTATTGGCGATTTTGAAGTTTTGAAGTGATCATAACGTAAAGTTCTAAATGAGGATTTCAAAACATCTTGTATCACCCAAATCGGAGTTCAAACGAAGAAATTATAATTAAAAAAAAAGTTAAAAAAGTTGAAGGAAATATGTCTCATATTTACATAATTTGAAACTACAAAATGTGTGATCTGTCTTTTTTAAACCACATAACGTGTTCATGCATTTGACTAAAACCACAGTGGGTCTCATTTGCATTTCACTATGTTATTAATTAGCATGGACAAATAATTAGTTGTATGCTTTGTGATTCTAGAAATCGATTTTAGAAAGTTTCTCCATGTTTATTCCTTTTAATATAGTAGAAATAGAGATAAATTAATTTTAATCTAAAGAGGGAAAATAATCAATTTGCTCCATCAAACTTGGCACCTACTCCCTTCCACGAACTCGAAGATCTCGGGTCTCCACTCCTCTAATTTGATGAATATCTAAAAAAAAAAAAAGAGAGAGACAATAACTATAAATATCTATCTTTGCTTGCTGCTGCTTTTGTGGTTAAAACGCAAAAGAAAATTACTATTAGAAGAAAGGGCTTCCTAATTTTGTACCTTTATCAAGCTGCCCAAAAATTCTATTTCTAGCATAATTTGCTTAACAAAGCCAATGGAAATTCCCATTCCATTCTACAAAACCCTCTACCACCATTCCCATCTCTCATTTAGCTTTTCATCTCGTTCTCTTAATTCCCTTTCAAGAGAAAGAGAACCGCGATGAAGCTCAACAATAGCATCCTTATCCTCCTTGCTCTCTCTTCTCTCTTCTCCGCCAATGCCAATTACGTTCCTCGCTACTCGATCGCTCCTGCCGCCGCACCAATCTCTAACCATGTCTCCGTTGCCCCGACCTCTTCACCGTCTCAATCTACACCGCCATCGACACCGACTACCTCGCATTCGGACAAGCCATCTTTCCCAGGGTTAGGGTTAGGGGTAACGAGCTTGGGATTCTCCGCAAAACTCGATCACTCGGAGAAATCAAATCTTTTGACGTCCACATCGACCTATTCCGATCTCGTGAAGATTTGCGACATCACAAGTCACCCGAGCCTTTGCACGGACTCGATATCTCACTCCTTCCGAGGCCCGGTTGATCCCGTGACGGCGCTCAAAGCCGAGATTCAAGCATCAATCAAAGTACTCGAAAATGCTATCGTTAAACTTAAGGTAATACGTAAAGATGATTTGACAAACGCTATCACAATCGACTGCCTCGACGTTTGTGAGGAGAGTTTCGGATACGCCATCGATGACCTTAAAGATGGCTTGCAATCAATTATTAGCCATGACATTGATACAATGGAAAGTGTTCTTGCTGGAGCATTGACAGATATTTCTACATGTGATGATGCTTTTGCTGAGAGTGGTGTAGATTCTCCATTGGATGATCTTACTGCAAAGATGAGCAAGTTTGCTAGCAATTGCTTGGCCATCTCCAAATTGCTTATGTAAATTGCTGATTTGAGTGTGAGATTATTACAATGTAATTTTTTATTTCAATTTTTTCTTCTCTTTTCTCCTTCTCAAAATCTCATTGAATTCAATTCATAGAATAAGTTTAAACAAAATTTATTTGATTCATCTTTTCCTTTTTATATTGTAAATTGTGAATCTTATTATTATTATTTTTATAATCTTATTAGATTATTTTTTAATTAAAACTGTGTTATTTTTCAAGTTGGGTTAATTTTTACAATTTTGATAACTATCCATTACATAATGAATTATTTATATTATTTAATTAATGTTAAAACAAATATTATATTTGAAAATTCCGAAAACTTTCTTTATTTTTTAAATTTATAATTTAAGAGTGTTACTTTTTTAAAAATAAAAATAAAAAAACCCTACAAAACCCCATCCACTGATTTTCTGGGTTTACTGGACAGGTGTGATTTTTATTCTAAAAAATAATAGTGGATAAGATTGTAATTAATTAAATATTTAGACTTAATTATCTATTTAATCTTGTATAAATAATTAGGTTAATTAATAGGTTAGTTAAATAAACATTAGGGTAAAATATTATTTTAGTCCCTACACTTTCACTCGAGTTTTATTTTTGTCCTTGAATTTTGAGAAATCTTTTCATTTTTTGCCATTCTGTTAAATTTTCTGTTAATGAATCGTTAGTGGTTTGATGACATAGCAATTTTAATGATGTGACTTATTTTATTAATAATTTAATATTATTGTAACTTGTTAAACTTTGAAGAATGATATTTTTCTTATTGATTCTAATGGCATATAGCCCATATTTATACAAGTATTCCTAGGTTAAAAGAGGATAAACATATATGCAAAAGATTAAATAGAAAAGGAATAGAATAAACAAAATATCTAGAAAATTGAACTGTGGCCGCGGAGAGTGGAACTTCAATTCTTCCGCGGTGCCCACTCTCGGGTTTTTGGCCAAGAAGTGGTAAAATTCTGCAGGCCGCGGCCTGTTAGGAATGGTGTCCTAGAACTTGTAATTATTTAATTATAATAATTTATTTCGAATAAATTAAATAAATAAACATAAGTTCTTTATATAATCTAGATTGATTCAATTGATGATATTAGGAATATATGGAAATATATAAATATCAAAACATTCAAATAGTAAACCCTAAGTTACTCTTATGAAATCACGACTTAGTATGTGAGTCATACAAGAGGATTAAAGTCGAGATGAGTAACTTAAACGTGTCTACATGAAACGGATAACGTTTGGGAACCTTATCCTGGTAACATTGTTGATAGCTTCGCATTTTGTTTATAGACAAATGATCGAATCCCCGATCATTCATGTGGGA
This sequence comes from Gynostemma pentaphyllum, assembly GCA_028015215.1. Lineage (NCBI taxonomy): Eukaryota > Viridiplantae > Streptophyta > Magnoliopsida > Cucurbitales > Cucurbitaceae > Gynostemma > Gynostemma pentaphyllum. The sequence continues at coordinate 43,962,695 of CM051354.1, read as the reverse complement.
GACATGAAATGGAAGTATCATATGCAATGTTGATTGTATAAGACAGGACCACGATGTTCGATCAAATTTCTCATTAGTACCAGTTTACGAGAAATAATCGAATATCAAACTAAGTTTATCAACCGTGATAGATCTCAATCCCGAGTGAAATGCGGACTCCTATTTGTGGAGTTATGTTCTTTGATTCACATAGTTGAGAGCGATCGTAAGAACGCTCAATACACTCTGTTTTGGGAACATGACTAGATAAGTAGATGGGAACTCATTTTCACGAGATGGAATTCATAACTTTCCTATAAATTAACGAGATCGGTGCGATACCTAAACATTTTAGGAACTTTAGGAAACTCCTTGATGTATCGATTCGAGACATGAACAAGTGACGTCACGACTTCTATTGATCACGAAGTATCTTATCTCTAGTTCGACTAAAGATAAAGTTCATTGGAGAATCAGCGGGAACACAAGGATAAAGCGGTAATTACAGGGGCAAAACGGTAAATTTATCCCCTTGTAATTATGAGGGTTCCACGTGAAGGAAAATATCACGAGATATAAATAAAAGATAAACTAAATGGACATAACTCATCTATAGTGAGGGGAGTTCGGCTATGAATCTATAGTGGAATTATTCATAGTTAGATAATAAGTAATTAACCGATTACGAGTTAATCACTTAATTGACTAATTATTAAGCCCATGATCTATAGGTCCATCGGGTCCCTATGCTAGCCCAAATATCGTAGTCGCGAAATCAAGTAGAAGAAATGGAAATTTTAAGTAAAGTGAATTACTTAAAATAGGCAATATTAATTGTTTAAATATTGAGTATATTTAAGCGGTAATTAATATAAACATTATTAATTGTTTAAATAATGAGTTTATTTAAACATGAAATTAATAATGAAATATTATTAATTAGATATTATTAATTATTTAAATATTGAGTATATTTAAATGGTAATTAATAATTTGAAATTAATTGACAATTATTAATTGTTTAAATAATTAATTTTATTTGAACGGAAATTAATAATTAAAATTAATTAATTAATAATAAAATATTGTCAATAAAATTATTAATTAAATAATGAGTTTATTTAATGGAAATTAATAATTATAATATTTATTATTAATTATTGAAATAATGAAAATTATTTAAATGGAAATTAATAATTAAATATAATTTGATAATATTTAGACGGGAGAAAATATTAATTATTTAAATAAAATATTTATTTAAATGGTAATTAATAAATAAATTAATTGAGTTGGACTTATTAATTTAAGAGAGAGTTTCTAGCCCAATTGGATTAATGAACCCAATTGGGATTGGCTAAAATAATTAATTAAATAAATTAGAATTTTTTTTTAATTAATATATGCAATTTTCGGCCATATGATGTATTTTGGGAAGAGATAATTGTTTGAATTATATCCTAAAATAACTACATAGATTTATTTACCCAAGATAAATAAAAATAAAGAAAATAAAATAATCTCCTATTTATCCATGGCATTTTCGAAATTGCTAGATAAAGGAAAGAGATTATCTTTTTTCTTTTTGTGTTTATCTCTATAGATTAATCCTAATGTGATTAGGATTCCTATTTTTCTATAAATAGGAGGGTTGGGTCATTCATAAATCATACAATTCAATTCCATAGAAAGTTGGAACTCTCTCTTCCTCCTCTCCCTCCCTTGGCCGATTTTCTCATAGTGTTGGGAAGAAAAATATTTTTTCTTCTTCCCAATTTCTTCTAGAGTTCGATCCCACAATCGAATTTCGTTTGATCGATCGGGATATAGCGTAGAAGATCTGGTGTTGCTGAGGAATTGAAGCTGTAAAGAAACCTCCAACCGATTCTCCATTATTCAGTCAATGTAAGTTCCGGTTTTAATTTTCGAAAAAATAAGCATGAATCTACATGTTTTATCACAAATTGCATGATATTAATAGATTCGTTATTAAATGTTAATAAGTTTACTAAATAAAATTCCGCTAATTTAGTAAATCATCCCTTCACGGCCGTGAGCCATGGACGCGGCCACGAGCTAAAATATGCTCTATTTTAGCATATTTTAGCCCCAAATCTCAATACTCCCCCTAAAGTTGGGGCATGGAGATCACAAATGCCCAACTTGCGAAGAAGAAGAGAAAACTGGGATTTCCCAAGTGCCTTGGTTAAAACATCGGCAAGTTGATCACCGGTTCAAATATGTGATGGAGAGATGATACCATCGGAAAGAGCATCTCGAACAAAATGACAATCCATCTCTATATGCTTTCTGCGTTCATGAAAAACAAGATTTGCTGTGATGTGAAGAGCATCCTGACTATCGCAAAATAATTTGATGGCTAATGATGATCAATCCTAAAACAAGCCAAAAGAGACTTCAACCACTTCAACTCACAAGTGGTACTGGCCATAAAGCGATACTCAGCCTCCGCAGAAGAGCGAGAGATAGTAACTTGCTTCTTTGTTTTCCATGAGATCAGAGATGAGCCCAAGAGGATATAATATCCCATGATAGAACGTCTAGTGAGAGGACAACTAGCCTAATCACTGTCACAGCAAGCCGTAAGTCGAAAATCATTCTCCACCTTAAGGAGAATGCCTTGCCTTGGGCATCCTTTCAAGTACCGTATAACACGTAAGGCAGCTTCCCAATGTTCAATTCGGGGATCACCCATAAATTGTGCTAAAATGTGGACTGAGTAGTACAATTCGGGCCTTGTGATAGTCACAAGTAGATCTAACGACCAATCAACCGACGATATTTCTCAGGATCATTAAGAACTCTACCATTAATAGTTGCAAGATGATGATTTTGTTCCATTGGAACATAATCAAGCACATGCAAGGAAACCGAACCTTTCTGATAGCTGAATAGAGAATAGTCAGGATAGAAATGAGCAAAACCAATGTCTTTTAGGGCAGAAGACAGCTTTTCAAACCAATTTTGAGGAGCCTGACGAAGTCCATATAAGGACTTTCTTAAACGACACACTTTTCCAGAAGAAGAGGGAGTAAAACCTGGGGGTAACTACATATATACTTCCTCATCAAGATCTCCATGGAGGAAGACATTGTGCACATCTATTTGATGAAATTCTCATTTTCTAGCTATGGCAACTGATAAGAAAGTACGCACTGTGACCATTTTAGCAACAGGAGCAAAAGTTTCATTGTAATCAATTCTCTCAATCTGCCGGTTTCCATGCACAACAAGATGACCCTTCAATCTTTCGATAGTACCATCAGACTTGTACTTGATCTTATACACCCATTTACATCTAATTGCTCTTTTTCCAGGAGGAAAATGTTCCAAAGTCCATGTACCATTACTTTCTAGAGCATCAATTTCTTCTTTCATTGCCTTACGCCAACCTAGATCTTTAACAACTTCATTAAAAGAAACAGGTTTCTTTCCTAAAGTAATGGAAGCCAAGAAACACGTATGGTTTGCAAAAAATCTATCATATAATTGATATAAGAAGCAAATGGAAGAGGAGTACCTGAGGACTGTGATTGAGCATAAGTAGTTAATGTGGTGGGGTTTACTATTCGTACTGTGTGAGTGATGTAGTCTGCAAGTCTGCTTGAGGACTTCTTTATGCGATGTCCTCGTCCTGTTGGTTGTTGTTCCACATTATCAACCACTACCTCAATATTTTGATCAGATGACTCATCAACATCAACTTGAATAGTTTCAGAAACATCAATATGCTCAAGTACAACATTATATACCGAAGAGACACCCTCACAACAACACCATTATCTCCACTCACAATTTGTTAGATATACTAAAAAAACGGATGGTTATTAGAAGATGTGACTAATTTTTCAGTGATCTTATCTTCACTATAAGGGAATTGGTCCTCATTAAAGGTTACATCATGAAAAACAAAGAATTCATTGGTGTCCAAATCATACAAACGGCACCCTTTTTTCCCAAAAGGATAGCCAACAAATAAACATCTACGACTTCTTGGGCCAAATTTGTCTTTCTCACGAGGTTGGTTTTTAGCAAAACAAAGACACCCAAAGACACAAAGAAGAGAGTAGACTTGGGGTGTATTGAACAAAATCTCATAAGGACTTTTGTTCTCAAGCAAGGGTGAAGGAGTTCAGTTTATGATATATGCTGCTGTTACACACTCTCCCCCAAAAAGAAGTAGGAAGATTAGCTTAAAAAAGCAAAGCTCTAGCTACATTGAGAATATGCCTATGTTTACGTTCTACCCTCCCATTTTGTTGAGGTGTCTCTACACAAGAAGTCTGGTGTATAATGCCATGTTCAGTATAAAAACGGTGAAGAGAAGTAAACTCTCTCCCATTATCACTACGTACCATCTTCACCTGTTTATCAAATCACGTCTTGACTAAAAAGCAAAAATCTTTAATCAATTGAGGCACTTCGAACTTAACACTCATAAAAAAATCCAAACAGCCCTAGAACAATCATTAACTATGGTCAAGAAGTATCGAGCTCCACAATTAGATGCTAAATTATATGGCCCCCAGATATCACAATGAATCAACTGAAAAATCTCATCAGCTTTATTATTACTTAAATGAAAAACATTTCGAGTTTGTTAGCTCGTAAACAAATATCACAAGAATTAACAACTTTATTTTTAGTACTACCAAATAAACTAGATAAAATAGAATCTACTTTGCTGGAAGGATGACCTAAACGCCGATGCCACATATCTTGACTAACTTCAATCGTTGCTTGGCACACACGATGCTGCGGGAAAGGCTGAAACCAGTAAACCCCATCACATTGTCTACCCGCTCCAATTGTGATCCTCGAAGTACGGTCCTGTATAACACATAGCTTGTCAGAAAAAATCATAAAATACCATTTATCTCTAAGCAATTGATAAACCGATATAAGATTGCAGGAGAAGTCTAGAACATAAGAGCATGATTTAATATCATGTTTTCACTGATTCGTATTGACCCCTCTTTGCTAGCCATAGATCTCTTTTCATTTGGTAGACCAACTGATGTAGGAGGAATATCTATGAGATTGTGAAATAACTGCACATTATCGCACATGTGATTTGAACATCCTGAGTCAAGCATCCATTGAATGGAGTCATCTATCTTACTGTTTAATTTTTCAGATGTTTGACCTTTCGATCCATTTAGCATGTTCACCAACTTATTCCACTGCTCATCAGCCAGACCAGGAAGTCCACTACGATCGCTTGCTTGAATAGTCTCTCGAGTGGTTGAACTAGATGCAACTGCAACATTAGCTACTTGTCCTCGTCCACCCCTATTCTTTCATTTTCCAGATCTACCTCCTCCTCTTCCTTGTCCTCCATTAGATCTATTCTCCCACCATTCTAGATAGCCATGTAATTGAAAACAGGTTGTATTGTCATGACTTGTTTTGGAACAATGAGTGCATGTCAAATGTCCTTTAAGACAATCATTTCCACGACCCTGATTCTTCCTTTGAAAAACTCCTTGAACAAAAAAACCAATAACATCTGTTTTGCGTTCTTGTGCTCGAGCAACCGTGTGATGTCTCTCCCCCCTTACTATTTTTTGCAAAAATTGTATTCAATCCCGAAAGTGGTTCCATCATCAGAATATTTGATACAACATTCTCATAGAGTGTTGGATCCAACCCTACAAGGAAATCATGAACCTTTTCATTCTCCCTCTCCTTTGCACGAACAGGAGCAGTTGCACATGTGCAAGTTGGCACAATCGAGTTCCCTTCTAGTTCATCCTATATTTTTCGCAATTTATTATAATAAGTAACAACTGTGTTACCTCGTTGTTTACAATTATTCAACAACGTCTTCAGTTCATGAATTCGAGGACCGTTTCCAATAAAAAAACGCATCCTAATGTCTTCCCACATATCTTTGACACCGTCCGGTTGAGGAACTGATGATCGTAGAATTGGATCCAATGTATTATGAATCCATTCCACAAGAGTTAAGTTAACGGTCACTCAAAGAGTCTCTTCCTGAGATTTTGGCGCCAACTTGACTATGCTTCCATCTATGAAGCCAAGTTTATTCTTTGCGCGAAAATTGTTTCGCATCGATCTAACCCACTCGTTGTAATTTTCTCCGCGAAGCACGATTGGACAGATCATGATTTGTGGTCCATCTGAAGGATGAAGAAAATACGGTGATGTAGAATCTATCGGTTTCGTTGCCACGACTTCAACAATCGGTCTCGATTTCTTCGTGGCTTCTATATTCTCCAGCGTTGTCATTCACAATAAGAATTCGCAACCTGCTCTGGTACCATGTTAAACTTTGAAGAATGATATTTTCCTTATTGATTCTAATAGCATATAGCCCATATTTATACAAGTATTCCTAGGTTAAAAGAGGATAAACATATATGTAAAAGATTAAATAGAAAAAGAATAGAATAAACAAAATATCTAGAAAATCGAACTGTGACCGCAACCGTGAGAAGCTGGTGGCCGCAACCACGAGAGCTGAACTTCAATTCTTCCGCTTTGTGGGTGCCGCGGCGACAGGAACCACGTCCGTGGCACCCACTCTCAGGTTTTTAGCCCAAGAAGTGGTAAAATTCCGTATGTCGCGGCCACGGGCTAAAATATGCTCTATTTTAGCTTATTTTAGCCCCAAATCTCAATATAACTCATTGTCAAATTTGTTACCCCCCCCCCAATTATCACCATAGCTTGGGCCAGAGAAGAAGGGTTTGCTAGAGTAAGGCAACTTTTCTTTCATAAAACCATTTTTGAATTTATTCCCACAAACATATAATTATAGGCACTATAGGCAATTATCCTGCATCTTTCACTAATGCATTAAAACTCTTTGATATATTAATAATTGACATAATCTATAATGACGACACATAAAAAGGGTATATATCTATCAGGAATCCAACTTCATCCAATAGATTTCGAGTATATAGAACAAAACCCTCTAATTCCCATATATTCATTTCAAAATTTATAATTGTCTATGATTTTGTACACCAATAAAACGTACTACTCTTCTCATATCTCTTAAACATAGTAAAAAAAATTCATCTAAAGGTGTTGCAAACACAATCCATGCTCAACTACTGCAATAATATAGTAAATTTCTGACTATATGTCATAGGTGTTCCAATTCTCGATCAAATTAAAAGCAGGGTGGTCATATTCTTGACCAAATTAAAAGCAGAGTGGTTTGATTCCCGACCAAAAATCAAAAGCATGTTGGTCCAATTCCCGACCAAATAAAAAGCATGGTGGTCCAGTTTCGACCAAATTTAAAAAAAAAAGAGTGGTTTAGCTCTCGACCATAACTTCAACCATGTGGTTTTGAGGGTAAACAAGTACTATGCAATTGAAAGGGATAAACAAGAGACGCTGAATAAAGTTAATATGCATGGGAAACAAGCACTGTTCGGTGGTGTTCAGTGTGGTGGAAAGGGAAAGAGAATCATTTCTTTTGTTTTGTTTGAAAATTCTATTAAGGACTGCTTTCCTTTTCCCATTCATTTTTCACTATTTTGAAGGAAAAACTCTCCCAAATCCTTCCTTTCATTTATTTTTTTACGTTATTTATATTACTTTTATATAGTATGTCAAAATATAAATATTATATTTCAAGGATGTAATAAAGTTATGATTTAAAAATATTTTGTTTTATTTTATTAATAATAAAATAAATTGAATTTTTTTTATTTATAATATTATAATGACATTAATAACATAATAATCAATGATTAAATAAAATTTATTTAATTTACTATTGATATTAAAAAAATGGTAAAATAATTAATTATTAACAAAGTTTACAATATTAGAATTGGGTAATAGTTTACAATATTTAATGATAATTATTGAATATTTATGATTATAATAAATATTCTAAAATAATATTTGTAATAATATCAATATCGATATTATTTAATTAGACAAAATAATATTATATATTTAAAATTACTATTTAAAATAGTTTTGGGCAAATTACAAATTTATCCCTTGTACTATTTGATTTGATCAATGTATCCCTTTAAGGGGTCGTTTGGTTGTCAGGTTTGGGTTGTTAAGCAGGGTGTTGTTAAGCAGGGAGTTGTTAAGTAGAGGGTTGTTAAGCAGGGAGTTGTTAAGTAGAGGGTTGTTAAGCAGGGAGTTGTTAAGTAAAGGGTTGTTAAACAGGGAGTTGCTAACACTGTGTTTGGTTTGGTGAGTTTGTTAAGTGTAAAATATGTTGAAACTGTTAAAAGGAATAGGTTTGTTAAGAGGGGGGTGGGGTTTAACAAACCCATCATATTGGGTTTCAAAACTGGGAAACAAACACTGGTTAGGGTAGTGTAACCCCCAACTCCCTACCCAAACCTGGCAACCAAACAGCCCCTAAGTTTCAACTTGATCAATTTTACCCTGAAGTATAATAATTATTGCAATTTCTTCTTACCGTTTGTTTCTGTCAACTAGCGTTATCTTTCCTTTTCCTTTCCCACGCAACCTTATTTCTCTCTCTCTCTTCTTTCATCTACATCACCCCTTTCTGTAGAAATTATTTCACAAGAATATTATTTTTTAAGTTTTTTAATTCTTTCAGATGTAGTTCTTCCAATGTGTGTTTCAAGTTTTTTTTATGTAGATCTAACTCTTTGTGGCGTTTGTCTGGCGATGGCGTGGTGTTTGAAGACGAAATTAATGACTAATTTTTGGTGTTGTGCTTGAGTTAAGCATTTTTTTCGACTAAAAGTGGAAAATTTCGGCTTGGACGGTGGCAAATTGATCAAAGGTAAAAGTTGTCAGCTGTGGGGTATTCAAAATCTAGTAGAGAAACGAAGAAAGTGGAGTGATACAATTACTTTTTCGGTTTAAGTGTATAGATCAGACCAAGAAATGTTAGATCCAATCCTTGGTTTGTTAGATTTGAACTTGGAGAAGCTATTTCGACAAAAAGGGTTGGAATTTTGTTGTGTGTTTGAGACAAAAAAATGGAGAAGAATGGAGGTTTTCTTACCTATACGTGCATGAGAAGAGTGTAATTTTTTAAAACAAGAGAGAGAATGAAATTGTGTTGGGTGAGAAAAGAGAAGAAAGGCAAGAAGAAATTGCAACACTAATTATACTTCAAGAGTAAAATGGATCAAATTGAAACTTAAAGGGTTAAATTGATCAAATCAAATAGTACAAGGGATAAATTTACAATTTTCCCAATATTTTTTAATTATTGATGTGATTCATTTGAAGAATACGTCATCCATTTATTATATAAACCAAACAAAAGAATTGATTCATTTGAAGATTCGGAAGGCCGACGACTACACGGACCCTATATCAAGTCATGAGCGATAGAGAAGCCAAGCCTTGGCCTTTATAGGCGAAGGGACGAAAGCCCAACAAGGGCCTAAGAAAGAAAGTACAGAAATCAGTGCGTTAAGGTTAAGAAGTAACTTAGTCGTAACAAGATGACAGTTCGTTATTCAATGGCTTCTAAGCGGCTCATTTCATACAAAAAGAGTTGACTCGTGATCTACGATCACCCTCTGGGGTAGTGTTTTCAGCAACAAACTATGGCTTCTGGCCCAGACAACGTCCTAGGCGTAGGGGAGATCAGAGCAACAAGGAATGCTTAGACGACGTTTTTTTTCCTGGGCTGTTGTAAGTAGATTGAGAGGTCATTCAGTAAGACTAGGAATGCCCTCAATGATCTATTCCTCTCCCATAGAGGCTTTCACTTGCAGTAGCACTAGCATATGGGGATATCCAACTCGAAAGCCCATGCTTCTTTGACAGAAAACAAACCCTTTTTCTATGACAACAGTAAAGGGCGGGGCGGTAAGCTCTCTATCTATCGGGGGGTTATTCCATTTTCAACACCAAATAAAGTAATTGATTATGATTCCCTTTCGCTCTCGAATTCCTTTTACAACACCACTCCATTTTCATACCAAACGAAGGAATTGATTTTAATTCCCTTTCGTGATTCCATTCATTTAACGAAAAGAAGAAGTTATTGGGCCATTGAGTTAATACAAGACAAAAAAGCCCATCGGGTCCGGAGCTCGTGAAAGTGAAGTGGATCGAAGCCTAGCCTCGGAAGATATTCACAGGGGTCGCTCACTACTCTTACCAATTACTTCCTGGAACCGTCTTCTTCTCCCTTTCTCTCTCTCTCTTCGCCGTCGTTCGCTTCTTAGCGGATAAGGCGCCTGGTTTTTTTCAATTTCGTCTTCTCCATTGTTATCATTCTCTTTCCTAAGTTCTTTTCTTTAACTGTTTACTGAAGCAAAAATGGCCAATACTTTCGCCTATACATCTGCCTCTTCTTTCAGATTAAATTCACTTGTTTTTGTTCCTAATTCTATCTCTTCTTTCGATTATCAGAAGCTCTGTTTCCCTCTCGAGCCCTTTCATTCTAGGTACTTCGTTTGATTATGACTATTATGGAAGGAATTCTATGCTTAAATTTTACTTCTGGTTTTTCTTTTATGAAGATTCTGAACTTTGTGTTTAAGCTTCTGATTTTTTATTTTTATATTTTTGAGAAATTAACAACGTATCTATCGATAAGACGTAGGTCTTGTTTGATAATGATTTTGTTTTTAGTTTTCTGTTTTTGAAAATTAAGTTTGTTCACCAATAAGTTTTTCATCTTCAATTGATGCTCTCGTTCTTCATTTGCCCTAATTTGTTTTTATTTTTTTTTTCTGTTGGTTTAGTGTACTGTGCTCTTATTTCTATCCCTTGCTTAACAGTAGAGGCAACAAGTAATGTAATTACTATTTGCAGGAAAGTAGGAAAATTAGTTGGTGGTGGAAGGAATCTCCAGAATACTCCAATCAAAGCCATCTACTCACGCGAGTTTTCATCACCAGATACGAGTTCTCGGCCTGGAATTTGGTCCATAAGGTAGCATAGATTTAGAACTTGGAGTTGCCCCATTTCACCTGTTGGTGCTGTGAGGCCTACAAATATTATTATATTTTCGTTTTTTTTAAATAATAAATTTAAAACAATTGGTTGTATCATTTGTTTTTAATTTTTAACATTTGGGCTGTTCACTTGTTTTGATCTTTTGGGTTTGCGCGCTTTTGAATATTATGATACCCGCGTAATTGTAATTAGATGGCGGATTTTTTGGGCTCTTGTTGGATTTTTCATTAATAGTTAATGAATGCACTTTTGAGATTCCTTCTATAAAAAATAATATTAAATAAAAAATGGCTATAAAAATTATATTTATCTGATTTACAGGGACGATGTGCAAGTTCCATCTTCGCCATACTTTCCAGCTTATGCTCAAGGTCAAGGGCCTCCTCCAATGGTGCAGGAACGCTTTCAGAGTGTTATAAGCCAGCTTTTTCAATATGTAAGGGTGGAGGTCTTCATATTATTTAGTTTGGACTGGGTTGAGTGTAGATCTTGTAGGTTTTTACTTGTAACCACCATCTTCTGATATTTTAGTTGCTTTTTGGACTAGAGAATAATTCGTTGTGGTGGAGCTGTTGATGATGATATGGCAAATATTATTGTTGCTCAACTTCTGTACCTTGATGCTGTTGATCCCAATAAGGTTTATTTTCTGTTTTTAACCAAGTAACTCATTTTTAGTTGGTCATTATTGTTTCTATATAATTAAGCTACCAAGCATTTATACTTTGCAATTAAATACTTTTTGGAATGCTCAACAGGATATTGTCATGTATGTAAATTCCCCTGGTGGATCAGTCACAGCTGGTAATACTGAAATCAGAAAACTGTATCTGAATTTGTTTCATGGGAATTGGGATTAGGTTTATTCTTTTTAACTGTTTATTTAATTTGATTTATATAGGTATGGCCATATTTGACACTATGAGACACATCCGACCTGATGTTTCTACTGTCTGTGTGGGACTAGCTGCTAGGTACAAGAATCTTTGTATCAATACTTTTATTAGCAGATATTTTCTGTTTTTCTTTTTTTTAAAGACCCAAATATTAATTACTGAGTAGCATGATATTGTTGAAACGTGTAGGTGAGAATTATTCTTAAATTTCTAGTTAAAGATATATATCTATATTTTTTCCATTTAGATTATTTTTACTGTCCTATATTGGACAAGTTTATGGCCAGTAAAATGCAAATTTTTTTTGAAGGCTTGTGTTCGGTATCTTTCCCATCCTGGAAGACAGGGTAATTAACGTAGACAGGCATAGCCAACAGTGGTTTCTGTGTGGTTGTGCTTATAGTTCTATTGCGTATATCCCCAGCTATATGAACAGTTCTATTGCGTATATCTGTAGCAAAAATCAATAGAATAATGTTTGTAAAAAATAGAATATGAAATGTCACCGGGATATTTACGAATATCCAGAAAATCATCCTATTGGGTTCTAGTCAAATATTTTTTTGATAGAAGGTTCTAGTCAAATATTTCAAAAAAGAGCCTTAATTGAATTCAACCAAAGAATGTTACTATTCTTTATAAGATTAACTTCACAACAGCAAGTTCATAGTGAAGCTTTTTAGGAGAGTCCACCAAAAAATCATAGTTGAGGAACAAGTGGTGGTGTCTTCCTGGGACTTAAAGCAAAAAGAACTCTATTTTGGCTGGATATCATACTTGGGAAACCTCATTTGCACTTTTTCGTTTGTACTAATTCTTATTTCCTCCAAAAGAGACCAGCCAGAGAGTTTTTTTTTTTTTTTTTTTTGCCTTTTTGGCATATATATACTTCCAAAAGCTTTAACCTTCTCCTTGGGTAAAGCAGAGAGTTGGAGGCTGTCAAAAGATTGGGAAATATTTGTATGTATGTGAAAAATACTTGAACCATCCCTTGACCAAAACCTTCTCTCTCTTTTTTTTTTAATAAAGAAACCTCATAAGACCAAAATGAAAGAGAAAACGAAAAGAAATATAATATTTAAATTGGCAGATTGGCTTAGAACTACAGATGCTTCTATAGCTCCTATCTCGAAAGGTAACTCTTTTAAGATTCCCAAGACACCAGATACTAGAGGCAAAAGAGAGCTGAATGGGCTTAAGTGCTCAGTTAATTATGAGAGATCTAAGGCTTCCAAGTCTTCTCTCCAAAGGGTCAATGTGGGTTGTGAATGAAGATTCTCAACTGGAATGTGCGAGGCCTAGGGGCAAGGTCCAAAAGAAGCCTGGTTAGAGATTTAATCCGTAGTCATGATCCAGACTTTGTCATTCTCCAGGAAACTAAGATTGCTAAGATGGACAGATTCCTTATCAAATCTATTTGGAGCAGTAGGTATGTTGGCTGGGTGGCTTTAGATGCTGAAGGCTCCAAGGGAGGTATCCTCATTATGTGGACGAAACCAGCCTTCTCTATTGTGGAGGCTCACTTAGGGGAGTTTTCGCTCTCCATCAAAGTCTCTCTAGTTGACAAGTCCTCTTTTTGGTTGACTGGTGTCTACGACCCCAATCACAAGAGGGACAGGGGTGAGTTCTGGTTTGTGTTGGCTGCCCTTGGCGGCTTGTGCTCAGGGGAGTGGATTTTATGTGGTGACTTCAATGTTACTAGGAGGATCTCTGAAAAATCGACAGGGGGCCATTTGACTAGAAGTATGCGCGACTTCAACAGTATTATTGATGAGCTCTCTCTAGAAGGCATCCCAATGAGAAATGGGAAGTACACTTGGTTCAATCTCAGGGATCATACAGTACATACTCGTATTGATAGAGTTCTTGTGTCTACAAGCTGGATTTCTCACTTCCCTGATGTCAGACTTGAAAGATTAAATAGACCAACATCTGATCATTTCCCCCTTCTTGTTCTTACCGGTAACTTTAATTGGGGCCCCTCACCTTTTAGATTCGAGAATATGTGGCTAGAGCACAATCTTTTTCAAGGGGCCTTAGAGCAGTGGTGGACATCTTTTGGTAATGATGTTTGGGCGGGGCACTCTTTCATGGGTAAATTGAAGAAGCTGAAAGACAAATTGAGGGCTTGGAACAAAGAAGTCTTTGGGAATATTTTCTCTCAAAAAATGGCCCTGCAAAAGGAGATCCAGAACTTTGATGATTTAGATGAGGCAGGATCCCTGAGCCATGACCAAAAGGCTGAGAGATTTAATTTGAGATCAGCCTTGTTAGATGTTGTGGTGAAAGAGTCTATCTTTTGGGAGTAAAAGAACAAGAACATGTGGATCCATGGAGGTGATGAAAACTCTAAAGTTTTCCATAATTTTATCAATGGGAGAAGGAAGAAGAACTTTATTAATCAAGTGGTGGATAGGGGAGGCAACCTCTTACTGAATGATCAAGCGGTAGAGAAGGAGTTTATTGGGTTCTTTAAGGAGCTGTTCACTAAGAAGGGTGGCTCTAGGCATCTGTGGAATGTCACGGATTGGGAGCCTATCTCTAGGGAGGAGAACTTGGGTTTAATTAAGCCAGAGGTTTCAAAGGCAATCAGTGATCTTGGAATCAATAAGGCCCCAGGCCCCTACAATTTTACTGTGGAATTCTTTAAAAAATCTTGGAACATTATCAAGTCTGATTTAATGATGACGTTCCATGAGTTTTTTGAGCATGGTATAATCAATGCTAGTGTGAATGAGACCTTTATAGCTTTCATCCTTAAGAAGATCGATGCTCTTGCTGTTATAGACTTTTGAGCTATTAGCCTAACCACTTGCTTATATAAAATTTTGGCCAAAGTCCTTGCGGACAGATTGAAATTGGTGCGCCCTTCCACTATTTCTATCTACCAGAATGCCTTCATTGGAGGAAGACAGATTGTAGATTCTATTCTTGTGGCTAATGAGCTAGTGGAGGATGTAAGAAGATGTCAGGGTCAAGGGGGTGGTGGTTAAAATGGACTTAGAAAAAGCTTGTGATAGTGTTGATTGGAGCTTCAGGATTTCTCCTCTAAGTGGTGTAGCTGGATGAAGGGTTGTGTTCGTAGCGTCAACTTCTCTATTCTCATCAGCAGGAAGGCTAAAGGAAAATTCAATGCTTCTAGGGGGATAAGGCAAGGTGATCCTCTTTCCCCTTTTCTTTTCCTCCTAGTTGTTGATAGCTTCAGCATATTACTCCATACCAATCAAGCCCAAAATCAGATCAAGGGTTTTGTGGCTGGCAGCATTGAGGTCTCCCATTTACAGTTTACGGATGATACTTTGTTATTTTCCAATTTCAACATGATCACCTCGCCAACCTTGCTAGAGATGTGGAGCTGTTTGGAAAGGGTTCAGGGATCTAGGTTAACAGGCTCAAATCCTCGGTGGTGGGCATTAATCTTAGTGAAATTGAATCTCAACGGGTGGCTAGTCTCTTCGGGTTTGTTGAAAGCTCCCTTCCTTTGAGCTACCTTGGTTTGCCCCTAGGTGGTAATCCCAAATCTATTGTCTTTTGGGACCCGGTTGTGGACAAGAATGACAAGAGGATTTCTAAATGGCAGAAACTGTTAATTTCTGGAGGTGGTAGGCTTACTTTGGTGAACTCAGTCCTTAGTAGCCTAGTGTTCAAGGTTCCTAGGCAAGTAGCTAAACGCATTGATAAATCCCTTAGGAGGTTCTTTTGGGAAGGTGCTGATAACAAGGGTGATCACCTTGTGAAGTGGGACAAAATCCCCCCTCATTTTATTAGAGGTGGACTGGCCTTTGGTGGCATGACTAAGAAAAATGAAGCTGTGCTTCTCAAGTGGCTGTGGAGATTCCCTTTAGAGTCCCATCTTCTTTGGCGTAAGGTCATAGCTGGCATTCATGGTGTTGATTTCCGAGGGGGGGAGTGGGCGCTCTAAGATCAACAACAGATGCAATTATAGGAGCCCGTGGAAGGAAATCTACAAGCTTAGAGACATCATGTCTTCCAACTGTACTTTTGTTATTGGCAACGGGTACAAGACTATGTTTTGGGAGTATGTTTAGCTGGGTGACTCTACTTTAGCCTCACAATTTCCCACTATCTTCTCTCTTTCCATTTTAACCTCCCATCCGATTAGCTACTTTTGGTGTCAGGAGGCTAATGCTTGGTCTATTGTTTTGAGAAGAAACTTGAACAATTGGGAGGTGGAGGAGTTCTTGTCCTTGTTAGCCCTTTTGGACCCCATTAAGCTAAACAACCGGGATGATAACAGAGTTTGGTCTATGGATACCTCCAATGGCTTCTCGTGCAGTTCTGCGCTCAATTTGCTTTGGGATATTGCTGGTAAAGCGATTGATACCTCTTTTAATCTCATTTGGCAAGGCAAGTTCCCCAAGAAAATCAAGGTCTTCCTTTGGCTGGTTCTAAATGATGGTATTAATTCTAACCATTGAATGCAAAGTAGAAGACCATGGATTTGCCTCAATCTAGAATGGTGCAGCTTTTGTAGGACTAGCTCGAAGACTACTGGGCATTTGCTTTTGGGTGTAGCTACTCTACGAAGATTTGGGAGCATCTCTTTTTGTTGTTTAACATGCATTGGGTTGGTCATAAAAACCCTAGTTCTAATGTGCTTGCTCTCTTGGGAGGCTCTTCGCTTAAAGGAAAACGGAAAGTGCATTGGGATAATGCGGTTAGAGCTATTTTGTGGGGTATTTGGCTTGAGCGTAATAGTCGTATCTTTAATGATAAATGCAAGCCTTGGGAGGATGTTTGGGAGGGGAGTGTCCTTAAAGCCTCCATTTGGAGTGCAAATTGTAATTTTTTTTTGTAATTATGCTCCCTCTAGTATAGCTTTAAATTGGGAGGCCTTTTTGTAGTCTTCCCTTGCCTTTTTGGGCTTTTTCATATTTAATGCAAAACATTGTTTATTTACCCAAAAAAAAAATAATATAAAAGTGGCAAAACAAACCAAAAGCCACCAAAAACAAAGTAGTATACCATATACCCCAAACCCAAAAAGAACTAACACCGCCACCTAATTACAAGTATGTGGGCCAACTAGTAATGATTTGTCTTAACGAATAATTACAAAATTCTTTAGAAGTTGACACCCAAAAAGAAGCATTTACGTGTGCCAACTCCCAAACATATTCCCAAGATCTAACTTCATCCCTAAAAATTCTTCAGTTCCTTTCAAGCCAGATACCCCATGCAATTGCACAACATCCCGCTATCCATAAGCATTTCCCTTTGACATTAAAGGGAAGGGGGGGGGGGGGGGGGGAATCATGAATTCTTCTAAAAATTGGCGAAAAGAGACATTATTCACCCAAGATAATCCAAAGGTTTGAAGGAGCCTTTGCTAAATAAGTCTCTCTAGAAAGGGAAAAAAAACACCTTCCAGCTTTTCCATTTGTAGAGGCCATTCCTCCATTTCTGCACCATTGAGGTTTCTAACTAATTCAAGCACCCAGGAAAGAGTAGAGGCTAACCAACGCTGTTTGATGGAGAAATCTTTAGAGTTGACAATTTGAAATGTATAGGACATCCCTCGGCCAAAAGGAAATCAGAAATCTAATGGTTTAACCAATATCTAACCCTTGTGCTCTGCCAATTCTCGCCTGAAATTAGTACAAGGGAGGAACTGCTCAAGCTGATGATGGAAGGCCAGTAAGACCTAGGGTTAAGTGAGGAGACTTTATAACTGCCTTTTAGTGCACCAATTAAATCCTTCCAATCTTTTTTAACTAGCCACAACCTTAAGCTAAATGATTACTTTCCATTGGTATCCTTTGCAGCCATTTGGAAAGAAGAGCAATATTTCCAAATCCAAGACCACCGTGGTTTGTAGGTCGAGTTGTTTGTTTTTAGTCGGTTACGTGACCACCACTATCTATCACCATCAACCTTTTTCCAAAAGAAGACTCAAAATTTTATAAATAGAGCTGGTAATACCAACTTGGACTTTGAAGACTGAGAGATGGTGAGTAGCCATGTTACTATGTTAGAGAGAATGGCTTGGACCCAGCTAGAATCAGCCTTTCCTTCTTCTCTCCTTTGGAAATGAAGATTTTTTTCCACTTTCGAGTTTCCTTAAGATATTTTTTTTCAAAGGTTAGAAGCCAAGATTGAGATTCTTTATTTCTTGGGTTATCACCATAAGGAAGACCAAGATAAGTGGGGGTCAGTCACCAGTGATACATGAAAATCAGTCATCCACTTGTAAAATTCTTCTCCAAAAATATTAGTGTGAGTAATGAGGAATTTGTAGAGATTAGTCTTCAGCCCTAAAGCTTGCTCGAAAGTTCTTAATATACTTGAACACCAGACAAAGAGAAAGGATTGTGTCAACTTCAGATTGAAAGTGGTTCACTAGGATATTGCCTCACTGATGCTAAACTTTCCATGAAGATCTTCTTCACAGTTCTAGTCAATAACCTGCTCATGTAATCAGCAACTAAGACAAAAGGAATAGGAGCAAGTGATCTTATTGCATCAGGGCCTTTAGTTTGATAATTTTACCCCCGGCTTGC
The DNA here is from genome assembly GCA_028015215.1 of Gynostemma pentaphyllum. NCBI lineage: Eukaryota > Viridiplantae > Streptophyta > Magnoliopsida > Cucurbitales > Cucurbitaceae > Gynostemma > Gynostemma pentaphyllum. The sequence continues at coordinate 43,944,373 of CM051354.1, read as the reverse complement.
CATGGGGAATTATAGAGAAATTGGAAGATTGAATGCATCCACAAATCCATTTTCTCTATTGTGCACTTGAACCTTTCTTGGGAAATTTCCAATCAACTATATTGCAAGCCTTTCCAAGGTTGGGCATATTGATGAGCACCATTTTCTTCTTTTTCCATCGACTGCTTAATTTGTGATGTGATTTTTTTAAGAGGGAATTACTTTTCATTGCAAGGATGGAGATACAAAAGAGGACCAATGAGCTTACAAAAAACCACTACAACAGGTAGCAATAAAAAGAAAAGGATATAGTTGATGGGAGAGAGTACACCAGGAAGATGCAAGAATTTAAATTTCCTTCCGGAGAAAGGCAGATGAAGGGTTTCTTCTTTGAACGATATTTAGCTGTTTTCAGATTAAGCACCAAGGTTAAAATGAAAAATTTAACCTTCTTAGGGTATTTGGTCTTCTATAGAACTTTAGTGAGATGCCTCGGAAGAATATTCTCCTTTTTATGAAGGAAAAAGAAAAGAGAGTGGGTGGGAAGACTCCCATTCTTGTCTGCTTATACATAATTGAATCTAGGCCGATCGAGAGGCTATAATTGTGAAGGAGATTCATGAGATGAATCCACTCCTCTGTCTCTGGATCAATAAAATCTTCACGTCAGTTAAAAGATCTCATCTTCATCCATATATTGCTTGCATTGGCAAATTCTACAATCTTTTCTTTAATAGAACAAATTCTACTATTTTTTTTTGTTAAGCACCACATTTAAAATTTTAGAAAAGACAACATTTAAGGGTTGCGAGAGAACCCAAGGATAAGATTAAATTTCCGCTCCCCGAGTGTTCCTTAAGCAACTGATAACAATTTGAGATAAAACTCCATGGGCACCTAGAAGAAATTTTGTGTGTTATGGTGAGCCAACCTACCTCATGAATGCCATAGAGGCTTACAATATATTTGCAATGAGAATTGAGTCTGCAATTTTTCTCCTCCCTAAAAAGGTTGCTTGATATTTGAAACTGCAGTCTTGGGACGAGACTCAGGATACTTGTGTTTTCAATGCCTCTGTCTGTGTGGAGTGCAAATTGTAAATCTTTTTGTAATTACTCTCCTTCAACTACGGCAGCCAACTGGAATGCTTTTTTGTAATCCTCTCACTTGGCCTTTTCATTCATAAATGAAAAACTTGGTTTCGTATAAGAAAATATTTGAAACCGCACTGCTGAGGACCCATTTAAGTCTCTCAGCAAGAATTTTGGCCACTATTTGTACAGAACCAATTTATGGGTGGAGAAATTTGGCAACAAGACGGAGTTCCATCAGCCCTCAGTCAAATTTAAAAAATTAGGGTGCTCAAGTCACATGTTCTCAAAGTGGAAGGACATGAGGGACGCATGATCATAAGACATGATCCAGATGATTCACTCTAAATTTGATTGACATTCTAAAGAGACGAGGGATATATCAATGAGAGAGTGGACACTTCTGATTTTGAGATTAGACCAAGTAAACCTTCCATTTTGTAAGGGAAGGTTAGCAAGAGAGACCATCAATCAGAGTTAAATCTGATCGTGCTTCTTGTCAGATTCTTACTGGACATTCTTTTAGTTTTAGTGGTACCATGAAAAAAGTTCTTTGTTGGATGTTATCCTTGGTTGGAAAGGAAATATACAATTTTTCAATGAAAAGAGGGGAGAGATGAATTTTTTAGTAAGCTTCTTGTTTGATTTCCTTGTTGAAAGATATTTGTAAGTACTCTCTATTTTTTTTTATCAATATTAAGTGTTCTTATAATCTCCCTCGGCCTAGACTTTCGAGTGTGGAAGGATGCCTTATCTTTTCCAGTGTACTTTATACATGTTTTTAAGGTCATATCTTGATCTATCTCTTATTTTAAAATAGAAAACATTGGGACTTCAAATTTTGTTTCCTGTATGTTGTAAATCATACGCCTGAACAAGATTTTGTTAGTGTGTTCATTTTGCTGCAGATTTTTTTGAACTAATATGTTTCTTCTGTTTGTTTTGTTCTTAACAGTATGGGTGCCTTCCTGCTTAGTGCTGGAACTAAAGGTATTAATTTTAGTGCTAATATGTGGATTTTTCTTTTTTGTTTCTTTTTTTAAGAGATCTTTTTGGGTTTTAACAAGTATGCATCTTTGTTCTCGCATTTCTGAAGGAAAAAGATACAGCTTGCCCAATTCTAGGATAATGATCCATCAGCCTCTTGGTGGTGCTCAGGGTGGGCAAACTGACATTGATATTCAGGTACATCCTTATATTTACTTTTGAATGATCAATGCAGTTATAAATTCGATGTTGGTTTGATCATTTCATATTTCTTTTCTTTACATTCTATTGTGGAGGTGACTTTGGTGCTTTGGAATCGATAATTCTAATTGTCAAAATAACATTGAGACAAATTTAGGTTGCTTATCATTATTGATTGTAGGAATGTGTGTCTCTCCATTCCTCTCATGGTTATTGCCTGGGATTGGGAATTGGATGGTAGATTCTCTGATTTCATCCCATGTCATTATCAGATATTTTCTCATAATGGATACCTTTCCTACCATACTGGTCAAACTCTCCTTAATTAATAGTAACTTGATTTCTCAGGCAAATGAAATGTTGCATCATAAAGCAAATCTTAATGGATACCTTTCCTACCATACTGGTCAAAGTCTCGAGAAGATTAACCAGGACACAGATCGCGATTTCTTTATGAGTGCTAAAGAAGCTAAAGAGTATGGACTCATAGATGGAGTTATTATGAATCCTCTTAAAGCTTTCCAACCTTTGGCAGCTGCAGATGACACTAAAGCTGTGCAGGGTGTGTAAATCTATCCCTCTGTCCAACTGGTTAGATGTTCATCTTGTAGATTTAAAAAGAAAAATAATTTTAGTGTATGAGAGATTTTGACAATTCACATGGGCTTGCTTCGTAGCCGAACCTTGAGAAATAGCTGTTAATGAAATTCGTACTCGTGCTTTTGATATGTTGTTTCTTACACTACCAAGATATTATATTCAAATGTTCACTAAATTACTCTTTCCTTTAAAAGAAACAATAATCTATGTATCATTGGTTTGGATGTCATGAATTGATGATGGCCTAAAACTTGGTGGCTTCTGATTGTTTGTTGTGAAACGACATCGCGATAAAAGATTGCAATGTAGGTTGTATTTTATTGTGATTTTTAGTTGTCACTTTCTTGATTGTGGATTAATATGCGTTAGGTTTCAATATGGAAATTTTTAAATGGATTCAGTTGCTAGGAGCAGTATCGTATATATGTGAACTTTGATCATTTCTGTTTTTTGTATGTATTTTCTTCGTTGGAGTTGTTGGATCTATAGATATGTTTCTTTGAATTTTTGCTCTCAACAAGAATTTTCAGCTTTTGTTGATGGCATTTTGCTTTTGTTTCTTTGGTCTCCTTTGGTTCTTGAAAAAATGATAAATGGAGTCATCCCATATTTCTAAATATTTATGTGAACATTTATTCTTTAATTTTGGACGTAAGAATAAAAATGATAAGTAATTATTCTATTTTTTTTATAAAAAATATTACATTTAATTGGAGGGGAGATTCGAACTTTTGATCTTGTGGAAGAGAGCATTTAATACCCTAATCAATTAAGTTATGAGTAAATTGATAATATTATTACCCTATCAGATTTTAAAAATTAAAAGAATATTATTTAAAACGAGGGAGTTCACAAATACTAATCCTTTATGAGAATTCTTCCTGCCCTCCCCTCTAACTTGTTCAGTCTCTTAAGGCTCTTCCATTACAAGATATTGTAGAAATTTTCGTGCAAGTTGAAACGGATAATATAAATGTAACTGATAAAACCGGGTTGGTTCGGTTACATAATAATGATCGGTTATTGAATTGTTCTAAGTTACAGTTATCATCTCTAAATCTTGTCATGTAAATATTATAGAAATGTTTATTAAAAATAAATTAAAAATCAAATTTTAATTTTAATTTCATGTGATGAATGTTTTAAAGTATAAAAACGTGGTTCACTTTGAATCTTAAAAAAGTTAATAAATTGTGGAACCTAGAATTATTTCCAATAACCAAATGCCAGGGATAATAAAGAAATAAGATGAAAAATTCAGGATTAGGTATCAACAGTAAACTCTCGTGGCTCATTTTCTTTGACAAATAGTGGGATTTAAAATTCTAAATTGTAAAAAATACTGAAATTTTTAGTACAAGCAGTTTTTTTTTTTTGAAAAAAAATGTTTCATCAAATTGAGGGAGTGATGATTTGAACCTTCAACTTAAAAAAAAGGAGTATGTGTTTAATTAATTGAGCTATGTTCAAGTTTATTTGGAAATACGGGATAAATATGCAATGCTAGCATGTTTATTCAGGTTGTCGTGGCCACACTCCTCGCCATGGAGGGAGCATATCCTGGTCGTCGTAGCCACACTCCTTGTCAAGGCGAAAGGCCTTTACCCGCCACGGCAACAAGGGTAAATATGCTAGAATTATATATTTATCCCCTATTTCTCAATAAAATTTGGCCAATACATGGTCCGTCGGGGATAAATATGCTAGAATTACATATTTATCCCCTATTTTTCAATAAAGTTTGGCCAATACATGTTCTAAATCTCATTTATGTCTAGTAATAGCTTTATTGTTTTTACTAATAGGCTTTGCGTAAAATGCATGGGGCTGTTTAAATTATATATGCTATATATTTATTTTTATTTTCTCTTCCTGCTAAAGGGATACTAATATTAATGAGTGTATTTATGATTTCATTAAAAGGAAAGTTAAAACTGCATTCGGTTTCATTTAACATAATCACTTTAACTTTTCAAAAACCACAAAAGTTATATATAAAATACCTTTTGAAACTTTGAAAGGTAAAATGTAATTTTGTTAAAAAAAAAAAAACCTAAATTCTTTTTACTATGAAAGGCTTGTTGAATTATTATTAAAGACTAATATAACTTAATGATAATTACTATTTTGATTTTATATTTATCTTTGTGACAAATTAATGGGTTATTTATGAAATGAAGAATATTATAAATATTGTTAATAAGTTGTTTAGTGTTTTACTCTTATTTCATTTCCAAATCTACCCACTTGAGTTTGTGACCTACCGACATTTTGACACTCAATATAAATACTTTATAACGTTTAGTTAAATGCTAATGTGATTTAAAAGAGTGATTTGTTCCCAATTGAGTAAGAGATTGTGACCTACCAACATCTTGACACACAATATAAATACTTTATAACGTTTAGTTGAATGCTAATGTGATTTAAAGAGTGATTTTTTCTCAATTAAGTAAGAGATTGTGACCTACCGACATTTTGACACACAACATAAATACTAAATAACGTTTAGTTCAATGTTAATGTGATTTAAAGAGTGATTTGTTCCCAATTGAGTAAGAGATAAACTTCCATAATCACTGACTTTCTATCTAGTGTTTTCCATGACCGATCAAGCACATAAAGGAGGGGGGTTGAACTCTTGACTTTTCAAATCTTGTCAATAATTGAGCTAATTATAGCTTATTTTTATTTTTTCGTTTCTTAATCATAAAAGATTTTGTTATTTATCGTGTGATTTTGAGATTCTTAATTGTTTTAATGAATTTAATCTAGCTCAAAATATTCCAACCTCCCCAACCAAATTTTTTTAGTAGAGAAACTCTAGTGGCCGGTAGCAAATTTTCATTAGAATATTTATTAATATGTGTATATATACAAATAATTATAAAATTTCAATTTAGAATTAAAGATTTTTGTTTTTTCTAGGTATGCAAGAGAAAAGTAGCTAATTATTTTGTGGATTTGGAGATGAGAACAAGCGTCTATGAGCTTTGGTCCCAAACCATCCTAGATAGTTGGTTGAGTTAAGTCTATTGGATATTTCTAGTTGACGCCTTTAATGACATCTCTCTTTCTAATTAATGATTTTTTTTTGACGTATAAATAATGAAATTCCATTTACAAAATTATAAATATAAATATTAAAAAACATATATTATAATAGTTATTTAATTTTTTTAATTAATTATTATACTTTCAATTTATACAATAATCGTAACTTATATAAATGATAATTGATCAAGATGCCAACACGAACATAACTCAAGTGGTTATGCATCTGTTCCCTTCCCATGCGGTCGAAAGTTGAAGTCTCTCCTCCCCAACTTGACGTAATATATATATAAAAAAAACAAGATATTGATCAACAATAATTATTTATTAAAATTTAACTAAACAAATAAGTAGATTGAAAGTATCCAAGTTGAGTTCCTTCCACTCCCAATTATTTTGATTATAAAAAAAAATAAAATCTCATTTATACACCCTTCCATTTTATAAGATTGAAGGTACGACTCCTCCACGTTGAATTACATGTACAGAAAATGTCTTCAAATAACATATTTCTGTCCACTATTTATTCAAATGTCAAAACTTTGAAATAACAGTTCAATAATTTATTGAACTCTTTTTTTTATTATTATTTTTAATGTTGTATATTTTTTTTTTAAACTTTTGACCCTTTTTAGTTCAGTAAATTATTATTAATAATTTATTAAAATCTTTTGTTATTTTTCAATGAATTTATTCGTATTTTTTTAATAAATTATTGAACTGATATTTAGATAATTTTAAAAAAATTCTCACATTCCAATAACCGGATTACAAAAATATGTTATTTCAATAGTTACTTTTTTAGTGTAATATCTAATGAAAAAATAAAAAAATAAAATAAAACCTCATCCTCCTGGAACTCCAACTGCTCATAGTTAAAAGAAAAAGTAAAAGATGTCCCACTCTCACAACTACCCTAAAAATCTGAACATCTTCTTCCCTAATCCTTTGATCCTTTCCCCACTCGTGAATCTCAAGCCTTTTTTTTTTGTGTGTGTGTGCTAAAATATCTTATCTTATCTGTACTAAGTTACTACCCAATAAATGAAACACACACACTCTCTCTCTCTCTTAGTGCATTTTCTTATACAGATAAAGGTCTATTAGATTTCATCTGGGAGATACACAGTGCATTAACTGTAAATCTCAAAAGACGTAGTTTTTACGGACGATAAACATAGTTCAACTGGTTAAATATGAATTATCTCTCCCACAAAATCGAAAGTTTGAATCTCTATTCTTTCAGTTTAATTAAAAATAAAATACTTCTATACTCAACAGCATATATGTCATATTTTTATTGGATGAAATATGAAAGTATATGTAATAAATATATATGTTCTACTATAAATATGAGCTTGTCCTCACCGGTGTGTATGCAAATATTTAAAAAAAAAAAAAATCATCACATACTTCTTTATTCCCTTTTTCTTCCCATTTCCACCTTTTTCATAACCAAATGAGAAATAAAAAGAATAAATTGTTCTTTTTTCTTTTTACATTTTCTTATATTTTTCAAAAGAAAAAATGGGAGTTAATTGCTGGAAATAGTGGTTAAAAATATAATATACAATATGATTATGATAATTATATACACATCTTTCTAAGAGAAGAAGCACACACTAAAGATCAAGATGGGACCCTAATTTCATCAAAATAATAACTTCTCATCAAGCTTGAGAAAGAAGATGGAGGAATGGGCAGTTCTTCAAGCTCATCAAAAAAGTCATTTTCTTCATCCAAACACTCCCTTGTTTTTTCTATTGGCTTTTCCAACTCCTCTTCTACTTCTTCTTCATCAATAGTAATCTCTAGCTCTTTGGGACCATTTAATGGGGATTGTGAGAAATGAAAATGAAGGTCTTCTTCTTCTTCTTCTTCTGCTGCAGCATCTCCATCATAGGGAAATTTTCTCTGTTTCTTTTCATGATCTTGTTCTTGATTTGGAAGATCTTGATCAGATGGTTGTGATTGAATCTCTTCTTCTTGATGTGTCAAATTAAGGGTAGAGATGTTGGGACCTGGATGGTTGTGGGTTGATGTGTAGGTTATTATGAACATTGAACCATCTGATTTAGATCTCTCAACTTGCTTTTTGGCTGAGCACCCTTTTGAGCTGCTACATCTATAATAACCCCTATGAATAAGAACAAAATTTATTTTTTTTAGAAGAATTTAGAAGACAGACAACAAATTGTGGGTTGAGAAAACTAGGAACTTTCACTTTATGAGAGAAAATACCGATGTCTAATTAGTTAAGCTATATTAAGGGGAAAAAAGAGAATTTATAATAACTTTTTTCCGAATTTTTTTTAAGAGGATATTAGATTTTTAAGAAGGGAAGTCGGAGCTTCGATTTATGAGAAAAAATATTGATGTTTAATTAGTTGAGTTATGTTATGAAAAAAAAAAACAGAAAAGAAAAAGGGGGAGGGGGGTAATTAACCTTGGATAGGGAGATCCTTTGATTGGTTTTTGGCCATATTTCCTCCAAGACCAAAAATCAGGAGGTGGACCTTCATTCTTCAATTTCCCAGCCTTTTTAGTACCAACTTTTACAGTAACAACAGTCTTTTGCAAAACCTTTCTGTACCATAAAATGAAAGAAGAGAAAGAAAATTAAAAAAAAAAAAAATTACAAATTAGAATTGATAGAAAACCCAACCTCTTTTTGAGTGGATGAATTTCTTTTGAGAGTTGTTCATTTGAAACATGAGATTTTGAGAGAGAATCCATAATAATTAACTAATTTGGTGTCCTAATTTTCCTTCTCCACAGAAACTATATACATTTGAAAGAGAAAAGTGAAGACAAAGTGGAGTAGTTGCTATTAAAGAAAAAGACTAAGGATTTAAAAAGATTAGATAGAGAGAAAGGACAGATAGGAGATGACAAAATCACCCCTCAAGTTGGGGTGTCTTTTGCTGCTCATCACTCATTTAATAGAGAGAGTAAGTAAGAGTGAGAAAACTATGATATAAAACAAACCTCATTACCCTCAATGTACCTTTTTTATTGGTTGCATGCCTCATAGGTGGGGTCCTGCTTTTTTGCCACGTGGACATATTTTTTAGATGCTTTCTGGTACTCGTTATTTAAAAAATAAATAAATTATACTCTGGTGATATATATGTTTTTTTTTAATCGTTTGGTCATATATATGTTATATGTATTTATCATCGATTTTAAATAAATTGTAGGGTTCATCATTTTAAATTACTTTCACATAAACAATATCTAAACTATAGAGGTAAAAATTGGTATAACTTTGTAAAATGTTGAAATTGCACAAAATTTTAATTTTATAAATTAACCCTATCAATTATTATTAAAAAAAAACTCATTATCTAAATAATTAATAATAGATTTGTAATTCCCATTTTAAATAAACTTTTTATTTAAACAATCAAGATTACCTTTGGTTTAAGTAAATAAATTACTTAAATTTATTTGTGGTTCCTAGTTAAATAAATGACTTAGTTTGTTCCCACATATTTGGGTTAGCATAGAGATTTTCCACTATAAATTGGTTGTTCTTAATCAAATAAATGTTAATTAATTAATTAATCATAATTATTAACTAGGAATTTTTACACTATAAACACCAAGTTGAACTCCCCTCACTACTGATGAGTTATGTATATGTTGTCAAGTTAATATGTGACATATCCTTCACGTGGTTATCTCATAATTACAGCTGTGTCAAAATTACCGTTTTAGTTTTACCCCTATAATCATCTCTTTAATCCTTGTTTACCCGATGATTCTCAAATGAACAATTTTTATTATCTAACTATGAAATATATCTTTCTCGGACCAGTGAGAAGGTGAGACCTCATTATTCAAGTTCTGAAGCATTATATGAAGGGAGTTACCTAAAGTTCCCAAAAAGGTTTATGTGTCGCACTAACACTTTCATATTTAGGAACGTCATGAATTCATTCCTGTGTGGAAATCTTCATAGTTTCTCATTTTTTCATGTCCCCAAAACAACAGTTATATTGAGTGTACGAATGGGTCACTCTCATCTATGTGAATCAAAGAACACAACACTACAAGTAGGGGTTTATAACACACTTAGAATTGAGATCAATCTCATTTGATAATCAAATTGATGTTTTGATAATTTCTTGTGGTGTTAGTTAGCTATTGATACAAGACACCTCCACTAGAATGTCTTACACATGAATGACCTAGATCAAATCATATAAAGTGGACTGTATCAACAGTGTGGTTAGAATAGGGTTCCCCAATCATATCCATCTACTGTAGACTATTTGAGTTACAATCTTGCATGAGATCCTCTTATATTATATATTAGTCAAGATTACATTTTAAGTAACTCAGAGGCTTTTTGGTAACTTGAATTCAGTATATCGAACATATAGAAGAAATGCACAGATTGACTCAAAAGAATGAAATTTTATTCATAACAAATATTGTTCACTAAAAAATTACTTGTAATGTGCGCTCCCCACGTTCAAGCTTAGTCTGAGAATCAATCATTTGAATGGATGTATATGATTAATGGCGCCAGAATCAATTATCCAATCGGTTAAATAATCTTCCACTAAGCATAATTTTGCTACAAATAAATCACATTTACTTTATAAGCTATTTTCCATTAAGTAATTTGGAGTGTTCATCATTTTCTTGGTCACGTCAATGATGACTTTACGATCATATGTATCATCATACATAGTAATTCTAACTTTGATCTAAGTACTTAATGTTTATGAATTTAGTTCACTTGACAATTTTTAACATCTTTTTCATTTTCATTGGTTATAATTTTAGAGTTTGACATATTACTAAAAAAATAATAAAATTTCTTTTAGTAATCTATGTTTTACATATACATTCAAAATAGTTTTTTTGACATAAACTTAAACATGATGCATGAATGATAACATGCTTAACAAACAAAAATTCCTTAAAAAAGTTACTATACCACAATAGTTTAACAATCTAGGGTAGAGTTTCGGCGATGGGTAGGTCACTCACCCTTTTTGTAATGGAGATTTTGAGTTGCCATGAGGTTAGACTTCATGAGCAATTTCAGATGGATAAACACATGTTTTAAAAATTGTTTGTAGTACTCAAACAACACTATGCCTTTAAGTAAAAGGAAATTTATGCCTTTGGAGCAAGTTCTAGCATTGTTTATTATTACATTAGGTCGTGGCTTTAGTATTAAAATGATCCAAGAGAGACTTCAAGTCTTAGGTGTGAGACTGTATCTATATGGATTTATATTAGTGTTAGATGTTATTTGATGTATGATTGTTGATACCATAAAGCCAACTAATCCATAATTTAGGTCCATTCCTAATAAGATAAAAAATGTTTCTCGATATTGACCATATTTAAGTATTGTGTATGGGCGATATATGATATTCATATTAGGGGTGAAAGTTGGTTTGGTTTGGTTCGGTTTTAAACCAAACCTAAAAAACCGATTGGTTTGGTTCTAAAAAATTTAGAACCGAACCAAACCAAACATAAAGTAAAACCAAACCAAACCAATTGGTTTGGATTGGTTTGGATTGATCGGTTTCAATCGGTTTTGTTTCTCACATATTTTGTTCTTATAAAGAGAGTTTAGTTATAAAAAAATCAACATTTTCATGGAAATCCACACAATTAAATAATTTCAAGTCATAAATTAAAGTTTAAAGTTAATGTAAAGTTCTAAATATCGAAAGTATGAATTTAAAATTTAAAATTCTCTAATGTCTATTCACTCCCATAAAAGATTTTATCTAATTGGTTTGGATTGGTTAAAAACCGACTAGAGTATTTTCAACCGAACCAAACCAACTTATTATTGGTTTGGTTTGGTTTGGTTGCTTATCAAGGGAGAAACCAAACCAAACCGGTTTGAGTTGGTTTGGATTGGTTCAGTTTGGCGGTTCGTCGGTTTTTATTTCACCCCTAATTCATATAGCAGTGGTAGCTCATTAGGGAAAAAAGTACAATATATTGGTCGGAAAGGTATTACTACCCAAAATGTTATGGTGGCATGCAATTTTAATATGTGTGTTTTATATTTGTTTGAGCTAAGTGGGAAGAGGCAGCTCATGATACATGTATTGTTTTTATGCATTAAGAAGGTCATATCTGAGCTTTCAACATCCCCAAGAGATTGGTACATAAAAATAAGTTGATTAATATTTATCGTGCTTTTTTTGAATAATTTATATTTAAGTTTTATCCTATGAAAATACTATCTCTGTAGATTTTGGTTATCAACAAATATAAGAATATTTGGGCCTTTTTAAAAGGTGAATGGTACAATCTTTCTGATTTTTGTTCTGGGAGTCAATCAAGAGGCATGAAGGAAAATTTTAAATCACATACATTCTTCTTTAAGATGCACAATAGAGAGAAAGTTTGGTTTTGGAAGAATAGATGGAGAATTGTTTGTCAAATGCATAGTTTCCCATTTGATAAGCAAGTAAAAATTATTGTTGCTTGTATATGGAGCTTCATAACTTAAGAGTACATTCTCAATTACATTTTGAGTTTAAGACTTATGATGATGACAAGCTGTAAAAAAAAAACAATTTTTTTTTTTTTTGTAAAATAATTATTTCTCTTTTCTTTCAACATGAGAAGGGTGTTCAGATCTGATTATAGGGAAAAAGACACTTTTGGTCCCTGAGTTTTGAGTTTGTTTACCATTTGGTCCCTGAGTTTTCAAAACCGATATTTTTACCCCTGAGTTTTCGTTTTGCTTTCAATTAGGTCCCTGCCGTCAAAAATCTGTTAAATAGTTAACAGAATGCCGACGTGTCAATTTTATATTAATTTTAATGATGACTGTGTATTATTTTATTAATTTTAAAGCTGACGTGGCATTAATTAATTATTATTATTATTAATTGAAATAAACCTATTTTTTTATAAATTAAATATTAATTTAAACACATTATCACTATGCTTATGTTATTTTTGTTATTCATAATCTTTTTTTATCTTATCCCAAAAACATTAACAAAAAAAGTAAATCATATCAACCCTAAGTTCCCTAATCGTGTTCCCTTCTCCATCCATGGCCGTCATGAAGCACAATTAGTTCCAGTCGCAAGAATCGCAAGGCTCAAGCAAAAATGCAGAAAAAAATTATTCTTCATCTATTATCTTAGATTTTCCCCTTCATCTCACTGTTTCAGATTTGTACAGGAAAAAAAAAACTTTTGAAAATTGTTCTTGAGTTTGAAGCATTAGAAAAGTGGTTTCTACAAATTGGTGTGATGGTGAGAGTAAAAGTAGAAGAGGGTGATTGAGTTTTCTTAAAATCTGAAATGAAAACAAACTTGTAATCGTTTTCAAGAGAATTTTCAGTTTAGATCTGAGATGAGGTTTTGTGGTTTCAGATATGAGATGTTTGAGTTTCAGATCTGAGAGGAAATAACTTTTTTTGAGTTTTGTAAACATAAATTAGTCACAATTTGGAAGTACTCTGATTATCACTTTCGAATTCGTTTTATAACAAAGCACCCAACGTGAGTATCATGTTTGTTCAACACTATCAGAACTTGTATTTTTTTTTACGATAGAGGCGTTCTTTGATGGAGCTTATCGTTTTCGTTTGTATATGAACTTGTGGTTACAAATTTGAGTTTGAGGTGTATTAGATCTGGTAAGGTTGGTGATGAGAACAAAAAAGAGATGAAGGAAACATCATTTCTCTCATAAAAATAATCCAGAATAGATCTTTTAAAAATGAAATGAAGGTTATGAGACGAGATCTGGATTTGCGTTTGGGTTCGGGTTCGAGTTTTCTAGCGATTTGGGTTGTTTGCCGGTAATGAAGACTTGAAATTTGTAAGAAGAGTTTCAATGAAATAGAGGTGATTTAACGTTGAAGATGGCTTTGAGTTAATCAGTTCAAAGGAAGATATGGGGAAAAAACTAGATCTAGATGATGATATTTTGGGTTTTTGTTTGAAAAATAAGACAAAGTGATATTCTGGGTTTTTTAAAACTTTGAAGATGATGAGTTTTTTTTTTGTACTGTTCAAGGAAGGAGATAGAGAAGAAAAGAAAAATATATAATATGTTTAATAAAATTAATTTATATTAGAATTATAAAAAACAGGTTTAATTTAATTTTTTTTGTCACCTAAGCAATATATAAATATAATAATAAGTAATTAATGCCATGTCAGCTTTAAAATTAATAAAATAATACACAATCATCATTAAAATTAATATAAAATTGACATGTCAGCATTCTGTTAACTATTTAACAGATTTTTTACAGCAGGGACCAAATTGAAAGCAAAACGAAAACTCAGGGGTAAAAATGTCAGTTTTGAAAACTTAGGGACCAAATGGTAAACAAACTCAAAACTCAGGGACCAAAAGTGTCTTTTTCCCCTGATTATATTTGTAGACTTTTTTCTACAATAAAGAAATATTCAAAAATGGGAAATATTACAGTAAATGGAAGATAAAATTAGAATCAATTCATCCTTCTTTAGTGTTGTCACTTGCCTTGGCTGAAGGTCATAATGCTTTGCTTGTCATTTGGACAAAATACAATTCTTTGCATTATTCTATCAATCAACTATATTAGGAATGACATGCATGGCTTGAATAGTTTCATTATCATCATTTTTCCTATAAACCGTATCACTGTAATTTGGCTCAAGAAGAGTACTATTAAAATGAGTTTCCTGTTTAATACTCTCCCTTAAAATGTGTTGAGGTTGGAGGCACAATTTGCTGCGAAGGTGATGAAGGGTGACCTTGTATAATAGTTTCGTAAAGATGTCCCCAAGTTGAAAGGTAGAGGAGACATGACGAGTGATTAGAAGTCCCATTGAAACTCTTTCACGAACAAAATGGTAATCGAGCTTAATGTGTTTATGAAGAGCATGAAAGACAGGATTGACAGTCATGTATAACGCACTCAATTTGTCACAAAAGAGGGTTGGTGGACAAGATTGAGGAATTTGAAGATCACGTAAAATGAAAGTGAGCCATGTTAATTCAGTTGTGGTATTAGCCATAGCATAGTGAGTTTGAGAAGGATGCAAGGTATTGGTATATCGTTGAACCTCAATACCAAGAAAATGAAGTACTGGTCCAAGAACTCTAATAGAAAATCCAGAATGTAAAATTATAATAAAGTCAGTAAGTAACTTTAAATCAAATATTTTTAACAACATATCATCAACATAGAGAAGTGAGACTAATGTGCCATGTGATGAATGATAATAAATAAAGATGGATCAAACAAACTACAAAAGAATCCATGTTTAATTAAAAAAACACTAAAATGATCAAACCAAGCTCTAGGTGGTTGTTTAAGACCATAAAGAGGGTAAAATACCATTTTGGTCCCTGAACTTTCACTCAAGTTTCATTTTCGTCCTTAAACTTTCAAAAGTTACATTTTTCATCCCTGAACTTTTCGATTCGTTTCGTTTTGGTCCTTCAGATTTTGTTTTTCCGTCTAGGACACTAATAGAGGGCTTATGTGGCATGTAATTGATGATGTGACATTATAGAAATATATCGTGAGGTTAAATACTATAGAAAAATGAATATAAAAAAAAGGTTAATCTCATATTTTTCTCAATAATTACAGTCTTAATCTCACTGTATATTCGTTTTTCCACGTCATTTAACATCATTGTATATTTTTATTGTCACATCATCAATTATATGCCACATAAGTCCTCCGATAATGTCTTATATGGAAAAACGCAGACTGAAGGACTAAAATGAAACGAATCGTAAAGTTCAGGGATGGAAAATGTAACTTTTGAAAGTTTAGGGACAAAAAAAAAACCAGAGTGAAGAGGTTTTTGAAGTTTACAAACATGAGGTGGAAACTTAGGATCATGCATACCTGGTGGTTGCTCCATGTAAATATCTTCACTTATGAAACCATGAAGAAAAATATTTTTAACGTCAAGTTGTCGAATATCCCAACGTCGAACAAAAGCTAAACTAAGAACTAAGCGAATAGTACCTGGATTGACAACAGGATAGAATGTTTTGACATAGTCTATTCCATCAACTTCATGATAACCTTTTGTGCAAGGTGAGCTTTCAAATAATCAAGAGTGTCATCAGCCTTTTACTTGGTATTAAAGACCTATTTTGATCCAACAACATTCATATGAGATTCTCTAGGAATTAAGTTCCATGTGTAGTTATGGTGCAAGGCATTGAGTTCATCAAGCATAGCTTCCTTCCAACCATCATGTTGAAGAGTCGTTTTGACATAATGGGGCTCGCTTGGTATATTACCACAAGTGGTAAGTAAGACATATTTAGGATTAGCTTTGTGAATCTCAAGGTTTTCCCTTGTAACCATTGGGTGAGATGTGGTCTGAATCAGTTCAGAAGATGGGGAATAATTAAAATTTTCATTCATTGAACTATTGCCTATGGTGGTGTGAGGTCGTTCATAAGGCATGGCTGAATCTTGTGACGGAAGGTTGAGGTCTACATTGAAAGAACTAGGAGCATGGCCATGATTGGAAGAGAGGTCAAGTGGGATGTCAGAATTGGCATGTTCTGTCAAAGAGAAAGATGTATTGGATATATTGGATGGTAGTGTGGTGTGCGTGAAATTCATGTTAGTTGATGGGACGTGGGAGTAGAAATTGAGAAATTGAGAAAATCGGTCACATGATCATTAAAAAAGGAACATGACGTGGTTGTCTTGTAAGGAAATAAATTCTCATCAACACAATGTGTCTAGAGACAAACATCTTATGAATTTTTAGATCAAAACATATATACCCTTTATGCTTGTCACTATAACTTAAAAACACACAAGGAATTGTTTTTGGATCAAATTTATTCTTCCTAGTGTCCCAAGTATATGGCTAACATCGAGTCCCATAGACACATAAAATCTAGTAATTAGGATGAGAACCCATATAAACAAAAATAAGGAGAATTAAAGTTAATAGAGGAGGAAGACAGATGATTGATTAAGAAGGATGCTGATACGAAAAACCCCATGGAATTGCATTTAAAACCCTTAAGCTTAACTAAGAACCCCAAAATAAAAAACCATAGAAGTCACACATGCCATTCGAAACAACCCAAGGAAAGTAAGGGAAATAGGTTACCTTGATGATCAAATATCAAGAAGCATGAAACTAGTCAAGTCTTTAAGATTCAAAGCACTCCACAAACAACTTGATCAATGTTGCTTGAATGCTCCTAAGCATGCAATCTAAAGCAAGATTACATAGATGAGAGATGTGTCTCTCAGCAAAGACAAACACAATAGGCTAGTTTATTAATTAATCAAATCCAATTATTATTGAATAATGAAGGCTTTTAATTAGGCAAAACAAGTTTCCTACTCCTTATATGACTCTAATTTCAAAAATATAAGATAAAGTGCAGATAAGGATGACCTCATCATGACATCACCATGATGAATCATCAAAAAATAAAACTACTATTCTTAAAAATTTACAAATGTCAAAACTAAAGCCCTACACTACTTGGAACTTTCATTTCTATATAAAGTCTTCAATCCTTGGTGTTTAGCTTCCTTTGAAAGTAAATTTTATCTTCTTGAAGAAATTACCAGATATGAAAAGTTTTCATTTCGGGAAAAATTCCGTTTATAATAAGTTTCCATTTCATGAAAGTTTCTATTTCTCTTCATTTCTAACCAAGCTCTTCTTTCATGTTGCAACTTCTTAGCTCTTGATCCTTGAGTGAAGCTAAGCTCATTCATCTCTTTTGAGGCTTCATGATTCATATCATTCTCTCCCTCTTAAAGAGGATTCGTCCTCAAATCTAAAGCATGATGTTGATTTTGTAGTCTCTTTGCATTAGACATAGCTGCAAGTAATGTTAGTGAAAAAAGAAGTATAAACCTCATAAGCACTCACTAAGTGTTTACACTCAAGAATTTGTAGTTCACTCGTGTTTACACTAAAGAAGAATGATCTCAAACTAACACTAAGCGCTGACTATAATCTTGTTGAGTTAACACAAAGAAAGAGAACTCAAACAACCCTAAAACAATGATAATTGTAAAGTGCATGAAAAATGAAGTAGAATGAAAAAAAAAGAACACCAAATTTAGATAAGATAAGTGGAAGATATGGTTTGGATAAGATGTGGATAATGTTTGGTTAAGATAAGATGAGATAAGATGGACAAGATATAGATAATATTAAATAAGATCTAAGATTATATTAGATAAGATGGGATTGGATGAGACAAGATAAGATGAGGTAAGATAAGTTATGATAATATCTTAGATAATATACGATAAGATCATATGAGATTAGATGAGATGAGATAAGATAAGAATAGATAAGATCTAAGATAAAATGAGGTAAGATAAAATTAGATTAGATAAAATGGGATGAGATAAGATAAGATGAGGTAAGATAAGATAAGGTAAGATAAGATAAGATAATATGGTGGTGGACTTACAAAAAACGTAATTTCAAGGTTTTGAGAATATAATTTTCGAATCTAAGTGCTAGATTGTGAAGAAAAAGTCAAGAACACATGAAGAACACGAAAATTCCAAATTTTGAAAAATTAAAATTTGAAAACAAAAATCTAATACCAAATGATGTGAACCCTACAGAATTGGAAGTAAGAACCCTTTGGTTATTTGGACCCTTCAACACGAATCCTAAAAGCCTATACCAATTTAGCAACACTTAACAAACAAACTTTTCTGAATTTTTTGAAATAAGAACAATGCAATTCGAAACCCTCTATGGTATGTAGAGAACCTTGAAAAACATAACCTACCCTTAGAGCCTAAGCTCTGATACCAAATGATACGAAAACCCCATGGAATTGCTTTTAAAACCCTTAAATTTAACTAAGGACCCCAAAATATCAAACCATAGAACCCACATATGCCATTCAAAATAACCCAAGGAAAGTTAGAGAAATAGGTTACCTTAATGATCAAATATCAAGAAGCATGAAACTAGTCAAACTTTCAAGATTCAAAACACTCCACAAACAACTTGATCAAGGTTGCTTGAATGCTCATAAACATGTTATCTAAACCAAGATTACATAGATGAGAGATGTGGTTCTCAGCCAGGACAAGTACAATAGGCTAGTTTTCTTTAATTCATCCAATTTTTTTATTTAATGAATAATGAAGCCTTTAAAAATGTCAAAACTAAAGCCCTACACTACTTGGAACTTTCAGTTCTATATAAAGTCTTTAATCCTTGGTGTTTAGCTTCCTTTGAATGTAAATTTTTTGAATTTTATTTATTCTTATTTTAAAAAATTCAGAAAAGTTTGTTCGTTAGGTGTTGCTGAATTAGTATGGGTTTTTAGGATTTGTGTTGAAGGGTCCAAATAACCAAAGGGTTATGGCTTCCAATTCTTTAGGGTTCACATCATTTGGTATTAGATTTTTGTTTTCAAATTTTAATTTTTCAAATCTGGATTTTTTTTGTGTTTTTCATGTTCTTGAAGTGTTCTCCATGGGTTCTTGACTTGTTCACAATCTAGCACTTAGATTCGAAATTATATTCTCAAAACCTTGATATTGGGTTATTTGTAAGTCCACCACCATATTATCTTATCTTATCCTTTTGGAAGAAATTACCAGATATAATCAAGATCTTCTTTCATGTTGCAACTTCTTAGCTCTTGATCATTGAGTGAAGCTAAGCTCATTCATCTCTTTTTAGGCTACATGATTCATATCAGATGCGGTGGTAAATGCCTATAAAGAAGAAGGTACTCCACTATGAAATATCATAGCCATCCAGAGTTTCCTGATAATACGACAACGACGTTCAACAATGCCAATTTTCTTAGGTGTGTGGGGACAAGAAAGTTGATGAACAATTCCCTGGTGTTGAAAGCGAGTAGAAAGTCTCTTGTTTACAAACTCACTTCCACCATCAGAGAGAAATTTTTTAATTTTTTTTATCAAACTGACGCTGCACATAGCTTTCAAAAGCAAGGTAAACATCAACAAAATCAGACTTTATGCGAAGAGGAATTATTCAAACATAATGAGAATAATCATCCACAAAACAAGCATAATATTGATTTTTTTTCCAAGAGATAAAATTGGGGCTGGTCCCCAAATGTAAAAATGATTTTTTTTTAAAAAAAAATGTGAATACTGAAGGAATGAGATAAACTAAAGTGTAGTTTGCTAAGTTTTCTTAATTGACAACTTTCACAAATTGTTTCCACCTTTTATTTGAACTAACATGAATGAAATTCTTAGTACCCAAAAATTGAATTGTTGTTTTTGTGGATGACCAAGATGTTGGTGCCATAATTCTTCAGAACCGAAACTTTTTCGATTGGAAAAATGCACTTCCTTTGGGTTAGACAGGACATAAAGATCTTCTATACGTCGACCCATTAGCAAGTTCGACCTGTTGTTCGCTCTTGAATGAAAAATAACTTGTAGTAACTTCACAATATAATGAGTATTGTATCGTTAATTGACCGATAAAGAGTAAAATTCGAGTTTATTGAGGTACATGTAAGACATCACGAAGAAATAAGTCATTTATGCCATCAAGCACTAAAATATTCCCAACTGCTTCTATTTTTAAAGGAAAATCATCACCAATAAAGACACAGTCATGACCAACATATTTTTTGAGATTTTGTAACATACTTGAGTGTGCTTTTATATGATTTGAAGCTCTAGTGTGCATTGTCCATTTGATATTTGGAACTGGAGTACCCATGGTAAGGGCAACATATTTTTTCTGGAAGGTCATCATTGTGTAAAGACCCGGATTTTCAATAATACTTTAAATCAGAATTAAAACAGTGGAAGACTTAATTTTACGAAATTTCGGCATGGTACTATTTGTATTTCAAACAAACCAAAAATCTGAATACATAGTTCACATCGGAAAAAGTGATAAAACATTTAAAATCTTGGAAATGTGCATTCCCGACATAGTTTAATTCAAGAGAAACAAAATAAGAATCAAATGCTCTTTCGAACTCCGAAACACAATTCCAAAGATAATAGTTAAAAGTTTAAAGTATCTAATAACCATGCTTTTCTAGTATGCATAACACAACCCTGTCCATGCCCATCACATCATCTCATAATCATGCGGCACCATCACCTCTACCACGGCCTCTACCTCATAGCATACCTGAAAAAATTAAGTGTAGCAACATTAGCATAAAAATGCTAGTGAGAGTAAAATGGAGTCATGCAATCGTATGGATGAATTCCACATAAAAAATTATGTCCAAAACCCTAGCATGCTCTTTACTAACCATTCTCTACTCCCAATCAACTT
Source organism: Gynostemma pentaphyllum (assembly GCA_028015215.1). Taxonomy (NCBI): domain Eukaryota; kingdom Viridiplantae; phylum Streptophyta; class Magnoliopsida; order Cucurbitales; family Cucurbitaceae; genus Gynostemma; species Gynostemma pentaphyllum. The sequence goes on along the minus strand of CM051354.1, from coordinate 43,923,189 downwards.
AACTCCACATGTTATTCAATCCCAAACTTACATTCCACGTATTATCGAAAGAAACAATTAGACCACTAATCACATCCACAATTGATAAATCACTATAAATGTTCTCGACCAAGAAGCATTAGCAAAAATAAGAATGTCACCTCTAATATTCTCTACTAAGAATATTACCAAAATGATATTTCCACCACTAATGTTCTCGACCAAGAACCATTAGCAAAATAAATTATTATTTCTAATATTCTCGACCAAGAATATTACCAAAACGAAGTTACTACCACTAAAGTTCTCGACCAAGAAGCATTAGCCAAATAAATTCCCACTATATATAACATCACAGCCTCATTCATTGACAACCCGACCTGTTTCATCCAAGGTCCCCAATATTCTCATAATCACATCGTCCATTGACAACCCGACCTGTTTCATCCAAGGTCCCCAATATTCTCATAATCACGTCGTTCATTGACAACCCGACCTGTTTCGTCCAAGGTTCCCAATATTCTCATGATCATGTCGTTCATTGACAACCCGACCTGTTTCTTCCAAGGTCCCCAAATATTCTCATAATCACGTCGTTCATTGACAACCAGACCTGTTTCATCCAAGGTCCCCAATATTCTCATAATCACGTCGTTCATTGACAACCAGACCTGTTTCATCCAAGGTCCCCAATATTCTCATAATCACGTCGTTCATTGACAACCCGACCTGTTTCATCCAAGGTCCCCAATATTCTCATAATCACGTCGTTCATTGACAACCCGACCTGTTTCATCCAAGGTCCCCAATATTCTCGTAATCACGTCGTTCATTGACAACCCGACCTGTTTCATCCAAGGTCCCCAATATCGGTAGAGTCTCAAATCCACTATTCAAACTACCATTAGCCCACCACCGCAATTAAACATAAAAATAAAGTACATAACCGGGTCGAACCCATTATCACTGCAGTAAAAAGTAGAATACACGCGTAAGAACCAATAATCAAGCAAATATAAAGTGTAAGCGTAAGAAATGATAAATCATGTCATTAGCCATTCTATGAAAGAAAAGCAGATACGAAGAACACATATGTAATAAATGTTAACAAAAACATCGTTCCACTAACTATACACCCAACATTTAGTTTTCCCATATCCCAATTTCAAGTTTCACCCTAGGCTTAACTTTCCTCAAAACCAAACCCAAATACTCCCATTCAACCTGAAACCACCATTTACAATAATAAACCTAACTTTTCATTTCCAATTTTCTATCTAATCTCCGAAAACAAGAAAAACCAAAGTATAAGTCACAACACTCACTCTCGATAATCATCAAAGCAACCAATATCCTCATAGGATTCCAATTTCACATTCCCTCTTATACTCAATTAACAACTCGTCATGCAATTCATACATAAAACCACTTTAAACTCACCTTTGAAGCTTAGGAAAGTAGCTAAAATCAAGAACCGGCTTCAATTAAAATATAATTGTAGCCCCTAGAGTTGCTCGGAACCTGGAAAATCATCAATTACAACTAATTAGCACGAGAACCAATTTAAAATAGTGAAAATCGGATAAAATTAGCTCAATTGGCCCAAAATTCAAATTGAACCAGCTGAACCGGTTCAAGTGAACTGGCAAGCCGGTTCAATTGAACCCTTTCTTCTTTAACAAACAGACTCACGACAGCACAATGAACAGGGGAGAAAAGCTCATCGTTTGTTCGACTTTCCAGCGAATTTCAAGGGTTTCCGACGGTGAGAAAAATATCCGGTTCGCATTCTCCGTTACTCCTTACTCTTCTTCTCCAAACAACCTCCCGAATCTCAAGAAAACGGCAGGGCTTACCTCACCGTGAATGGTGTTTTAGGCTATTTTTTGAGGCATTCCGGCATCAGGGAATATGTATGGTTCACGTCTCTCGTACCTCCCTAAATCTCCTCTACCTTATGTCTGGCGAACCCTTTGCAAGAAAAACGAAACCCACAACAAAACTACCGATTCTATTTCATCTATTCATCTTTGTTCAGTTTGGCTTCCTTCGGGGTTCATCATCAGGTCTTGTCTCGGTGAGAAAGGAAGAGGTCTTCGAGGAGCGGCGATGAGAGGCTGAAACACGCAGGGACGATGGGAAAGAAAATGAAGAAAAGAAAGGGATGAGAGGTGGGTCTCGACTGGTGCCTAAAAACAAGGGTAAATGCCCAGTAATTTGTTGCTTTAAAATTTAGGGATAAGACCAAAAGTTAAGGAGAGGCCCCACACTTCACATTTCTACTAAATTTACTAAACAAACACCATTTATTAACCTCACTACTTTAACTAACTTAATTAAATTATTTTAAACAAATAACTAAATCAATAAATAAATAAGATAAAATAATTAACAAAAAATTAATAAAAAATTAACGGAACATTACACATTGTTTACCGGTTGTTTTGGAAGGTGCCAACATATTTTTTCAATGACCAGAACTTCTGCAAAGTTGATAGTGTTCATTCTTGTACATCTCTCTTTCCGTGTACACCATTCGACATTTTCCAGGAGGTAGTGGACGTGGAATGTGATTACAATTTTCAATTTTTTGTGGTTGGTGTGTGTTATTTCTTGCTTGATTTGAATGTTGAAAATTGATATTAGTAGCTTGAAACCTATACTTTTCGTTGAGAATGGACTGTTGTGACGATTGTTATTGTTGTAAGTTTTTTGCTGGTTATGGTTTCATTGCCCATAAAAAGCATAGGATGGTGAATTCGAAGCTTCAACCTCTGTGTTTCGCTGTTCAAAACCTTGTAGAAATTATACAGCTTCAAAATAAGATTTATATTTTGGACTAAGATTAGCAAGCAATGAGTAAACTTTTGTCTTGTTGGGGATAGAATTCCCTATGGCTACAAGGCTGTCACATATAATTTTACAATTCCTCAAATATTCTGCCAAAGACTGATTTGGATCTTTTCGAAGATATGAGAGTTGTTGGTGAAGAATAAATTCCCGCTCTTTTGAATCTTGGGCATATGCTTCCTTAAAAATATTCCAAATGGATTTTTATTATTCGAGACCAATAACGAGACCAAAAGCCTCTTCAGTGAGTGTTCCAATAATCCACACATGCAGAAGGTGGCTATTTTTGGCCATGTGAGGAGTTCAAAAATGTGAGGAGTTCAACTATTCACGCCATAAAGGATAATTTTTTAGAGTAAGTTTAGTTTAACAAAGTTGGCTACATTCAAAGAAATTGTGGAAGTCATTGTTATACAGTATAGAAAACTTTCTTTGTCTCATAACAAAGCTTTGATACCATAAAAAACGAAAACAAATTGAACAGTTTTTGTAGAAAAATTATTTCTCTTTTCTTTCAACATGAGAACAGAGCTAAGATCTTATTCGATTTATAGACTTTTTCCTACAATGAATAATTATTCCAAAATGGGAAATATTTTAGTAAAGAAAGATAAAATTAGAATAAATCAATCAATCCATCTTTTGTCCTATCACTTGTCTTGGCCGTGTTAGGAATAATGTCCTAGAACTTGTAATTACTTAATAAAGATAATTTATTTTGGATTAATTAATTAAATAAACTTAAGATCTTTTTAACTACATTGACTCATTGACGATATAAGACATATATATATCAAACATTCAAATAGTAAGACCCCAAAGTTACTTTTATGAAATCACGACTAAGTATATGAGACATCTGAGAGGATTCAGGTCAAGATGAGTAACTTAAAGCATCTACAGTAAATGGTTAACATTTGGGAACCTTATCCCGTTAACACTATTGATAGTTGTCAATTTTGTATATATTAAAAATGATCTTATAGTGATCATTCATGTGGGTGACATGAAAATAGAAATAATCATATACAATGGTGATTTTATAAGACAGGACCAGGATATTTCAATCAATATCTCATTTATATCGTTTATGAGAAATGATCAAATATCAAGCTAAGTTTATCAAATAGTGATGAATCTTAGTCTTGAGTGAAATGTGAACTCCTTTTTATGGAGTTATGTTCTTTGGTTCACATGGTTGAGAGCAATCTGAATGAATGCTCAATACACTCCCGTTTTGGGAACATAGCAAGATAGTAGCTGGGAACACATTTACACAAGAAGAAATTCATAACTTTCTAAAAAATGACGGTTTTAGTGTGATACCTAATCATTTTGGAAAATTTTGGAATCTCCCTTGATGTATTGATTCAAGACATGAACAAGTGGCTCTACGACTTCTATTGATCACATAAGTACTTTATCTTTAGTTTGACTACATATAATGTTCATTAGAGAATCAGTGAGAACGCAAGGATAAATCGGTAATTACATGGAAAAAACAGAAGAAGGAGGAGGAGGAGAATTGATTTGAAAAAAAAAAGTAAATCAGTAAATAAGTAGGAGAGATAAGGTATAATATATAGTTACTAAGAGAGATAAAAGGTAAAATGGACATTAAAAATGATAACCATGAGATCACAACAAAAATGGTGGTTTTTGGTTAAAAACGAAATTCATTGGGATTTACCAATTATGTGTAATTGAGTGAAAAAATGTAGTTATATATGAAATTATCCATAAAAAAATGAAAGGTTGGAACGATGGAGAAGATGAACAAAAAAGGAGGAAAAAGAAGAGAGATAGTTACTTAAAAAATACATAAACATAAAATTCATTCAACTGCATGCCACTTCATTTAAAAGAAAGGACAAATGTTGATTTACATGAGCGATTGAGAGAAGAATTTGAGAAAAATGAAACACATGTTTTGAAAGAATCTGAGAGAGAAATACTTTTGCTAAGACAAAAGAAAAAAAAATATTATTCATGAGAAACTGAGCTAGAAAATGGGCGAGAAAATCTAGAAGAATATTCTAGAAAGGGAAAAAGGCTCCAAGATCTTTTGGTTCATGATACCATCTTAAGATAATGAAAGCATCATCTCAGTACTGATGATTGAGTTGTAATATATATATATATATATATACATGAGAATAACTAACTTATTACAATATTTTCTTGAGAGCTCATAACAGCTCATTAATACAAAACTAACACTAACTCTAACAATAATAATGAATATTAACATAAAAACAATACATTTAAACAAATCAGAAAATATATCTAAATGGTATATCGGTTTCAGGTCACAAATTCATGAGTTGCTTGTATTGATAAGAATTAATAAAATGAACTGTATGTGAGATAGTATTCATCGAGGATGAATCTTGTTCAGAAGCTGGTGTTGACACACACCTAATTAACAATAGGAGAAGAACAAGACTTTGTGAACTTAAAACCTAGAGGAAAGCCATTAAAATTGTAACATTTCTCAATAGTGTGATCAGGAATATTAAAATGAGTGCAAATCGGCCTATCCTTGTAATTATTAGGCTTTTAATTAGGTCGAAAAGCAGCAAAGCTAAGTGAATCCGAAGAAGGAGGAATCTCATATGTCTTAATATGGCGCTTTCGTGCTTCTTAAATTATCAACGAGGCGGAAAAACGTGTTTCTCAACCTTTGATACTATATTGAAGGAGAGAAATATTGTATTAATCAACTCACTAATTACAATGACTAATGAAAAATATATATAAGCTTAGTTAACTTGTAACAAACTCAATTAACTAAAAAAAATAAAAATACTAAAATCAACAATTAGACATGTACCTCCAATAACATGATTGACGCATTTTAAATGTGTTCAAATTTTATTAAAACTAACCGTCTAAGGGGTTTGCTTTGTAAATTTACAAATTTTAAGCGAGTTAACAACCATTTTTAAACTACTAAGGTGAGATTTAATCACGCAGACCACATATGGTATTTATAGTTATCCTTATAATTAACAATTAAAACAATTAAGAACATGTTTGCAAATCTAAATTACTTAAGAATATTTATTCTCTAATATTTTAAATTACCAAACATGTCAAACTATGAAAGACAACTCTTCAACTATTTATTATTAATTCATTAAAACGCATCTCATATAAAATTTTATAACTTATGAATGGTATTTCAAATATACAATAGGAAAATTGACCAACTAGTATCTATAACAAAACAAAGCATTAAATAAAACGCATCAATATATTTTGCTATAAATTTAGCATAATAGTAGGATTTACAACAATTGCATGGATGTAATTTACAATTTTTTAAATTATCAAATAGACTAGATAACTTAGTTATTTGAATTAGGTAAATATATTGTTTGATATATTTTCAACACATTTACTTTTACCAGCATGGGCATAACTTAAATGGTTAGATACCTATTCTCTTACTATAAAACTTAAAAGTTCAAGTCTAATGTAATATCTATTTAAAAAAATATATACAAAAAGCACCTTTACTCATAGAGGGATATAAGTTTTATGAAAACTAGTTTTAGAAAATGAAATAACGACAAAGAGGAAAAAGATGTATTAAGAAAATTTAATTTTTACAAGAAAAAAAATACATGCATGGGTGATTTATTCTCCACCCCTTATATCGTATAAAAAACAAACAAATAAATAAATTTTTTCATTAAAAAAGTCATTTTAATATATATGGTTTCTGTTATAATATATTTAAATTGTCTCTTAACCTTTTTTTTTTTTTAAAGAAAGTTCAAAAAAATTCTTTCATTAAATGATTTTCCATAACAAGAATTGAAAATGTTGACATTTTTGGCAGAGTCACATCAATATACTATCTGGTTATCAACAAAAGTTCCATTCTGCTCATATAATTGTTTGTTATCCTTAGTAGTAAAGTAAGAGCGCGTGTCAAGGCACAAGATATATAAAAATAATAATAAACTTTAATTCAGTACTTTATTTTTTTAAATTTATCTCAAATATCATAAATCTACATACTAATTACTAAAATTAGTATTTCTAAAAAGAAAAATTATAAAATGTCAAAACTTTTTAAAAATTACTCAAATAACATAATTTTAGTTCAATAAATTATTGAATTATACTTTAATAAATAATTGAATTATTTTTCATGTGTATTTTTAATGATTTTTTTTTTAAGTTCAAATTCAATAATTTAGTGAACTATTTGATTACTTTTCATTATTATTTTCAATAAACTTATTAGTTTTTATTATATATTTGTTTATTTATTTTAATTTTTTTAGTTCAATAAATAATTGAACTATAATTATGCTATTTCGATAATTTTTGGAAATTTCTGTCATTTCAGTAATTAGTATGTAAAAATATATCATTTCAACAATCACCTTATTTTTTTACTCATTTAAATAAAAAATCAATATTTTATGTTTATGTTTATGTATTTATTTATTTTTATGTTTCATATTATAAATTACGTTGTCAAATGAATCTTTACCAATATATTAAGGATAAAGAAGTTAAAAAAAAAAAAAAAAAAAAAAAAAAAAACTTCAAAGGATTGAAAGAGGTAGAAAATAACTAGATAGAAACAAGAACCCATCTTATTTTATATATACATTGATGATAATATATAAATAAATATTAGCATAAAACATATAATATTGGAATTAAATAAAATCAGAAAGCAGGTCTAAATGGTACACCAGTTTCAGGCAACCATTGATTTCCATTGATCAAATTTTCGACTGTGAAAGCAGTAACTTCCTCTCGATCATTCAGTACATGATAACCCGGCCATTGAACCCTTTTCGAGATATCAGCTCCTCCACCCGTATTGTTAAACTCCGCATAATATAATAAGTCTACACGGTTATTGCCCCATTGCATCCATCCGCTTGGATCCACCACATCATCTAGATATGAGTCCATGAATACTACTGTTGAGTAATTCCTCCACGGTCTACCGAGAAACACTACGACGTCGTCTTTTCCCGATACTAGTTCGGGAGAAGCCGTAACGACGCAATTCTGAAAGGAGAATCCACTGTTCTTATCTTGTGAGTCTTTGGATTGAGCGGTGATTGTTATGGTGGTGTTCGGCAATCGCCCGTATATTTTGCAATCTTGAAAGACCGCGGTTGATGCACCGCAAATGAAATCGACGGTTCCGTAGATATCACATTCTTTGAAGAACGTATCTTGTCCTTGTGTAAAAAGGGTGTCTTGATATCCAAGAAATACGCAGTGGTAGTAGGTGGTCATGTTGGCCTTATTGACAAGGGCAACTGCTTGGCCTTGATCAGGACCAGCAGAATTTTCGAATGTTATGGATTGTGCCATAAAGTTTGCACCATAAACACCTGCAAAATCATATTTCAAATCAGTTTCATGTAAATCGTACTTCAAAATATATAAAAAAAAGTACTTACCTCGTGACCGATCAAAAGAACTTCCTCCTTATTTTCTCATACGTCTCAATCTTATTGGATAAAACATATTAATTTATCTCATGTATTTATTGATAAAATCATATAATTATTCTTCTAATAGGAATGAGATACGTAGAAAAATTAGGAGGAACTCTTTCTGTCATGTCAGAATAGATAACTGGCTAAAAAAATAAGTAAAGAAATTACTGAAGGTAGCGGAATCGGTGGTTCCAAATCCAGTGCGATTGCTTCGGTTATCGACAATAATAGTGGTGGAAGGATCATCGCCGATGAGTGCAATGAAAGTCTTTTCAATCGGAATTACTACTCGTTCGTGGTAAACTCCAGGCATCACATGAATATAATATCTTGAGTTGCTGTTGTTAGGTGCTTTATCCAAAGCAGCAGTGATAGTACTGAAACCTGTTTTTCCATCGAGGGATACAGTGGCGTTGAACCAAAAACATGAACCAAAATGAAAGACACTCAAGAATGTTAATGCAAAAAGAATTAAGAGACCCATCTTTGAATAATTATGAGCTGATGAAAATAAACAGAAAACTGTGTGTAATATTTATAGAGAGGGATTATGCATGCATGACTCATGGGAAGGAGTATCAAACAAGTTGATGGATAATTATTCTCGTCTATTTTATGATAATTTTTGGATTTAATATGATAAATATATTTATGAGCTGTATTTTCGCAGCTGACAAAACCAAAACTTTATCATGCATTTTTTTTAGACTTAGCCTCTTTTTTCAAAGTAATTAACTAAATGTCCAAACGTTTAAAATATTTGGAAAAATGTTATTTTTGTTTAATTCAGGGGTTGAAGACCCGTCTTTAACTTCAGTCTATGCCACGACATTGAAAACAAGTTTTCAAATTTATTGCCATGTGGCGAAAACGGGTTTTGAAAACCCTTTTTTAGGTAAATTTTCTTTTAACTAAAGTCGGTTTTGAAGACCCGTCTTCAATTTTTTTAACAAAAACTAATTGTTTTAAAATTTGTTAAACCCCATTTTATATGTTATACTTTAAAATATTAACTTAAAATTCTTGTTAAAATTATTAATGTTATAATAAGTACAAAACTCGTCTCCAACTAAAGTTCAAAAAATAGTAACAGAAAAACTAACGATGACCCCCGATCTCACATGGATCGAGGTGGTTGTCGGCTACGTGTTGGACGAGGAGACATGTACTGTCCACGAGCTCCACGCCCTCGAGTACATGTTAGCTCACCAGTCTCTGACTCATTTGACTCAATATGAGGTGCATCTGCCTCAATATGCGATACATCTGCCTCATATCGAGCATGTTGCTGGAAGGATGTGAATGATGAACCAGGTGTAGAAATCATACAAATATGTCAAAGACGGGTCTTCAACCCCCGAGTTTAAAAAAAAAGATATTTTACCAAATATTTCAAATTTTGGGCATATACTTAATTTGATATGTTTGGGCATATACTTAATTACTTAAAAAAAAGACCATGTGCAAAAAAATCCCTTTATTATGATATCAAAATCAAATTAATGTAAGATAATTATATGGATGTAATAAATATGGTAAGTCTTTCCACTCCCCTGGCTAGCCAGAAGAATATTTGATCAATTATAAGAAAAGTCTTTATTCTGGTTTATTTTAAGATAATTTTCTTATACAATAATATGGTAAGCCTACTATAATTTTTTTAATATTAAATCAATTTGAGGAAGTGAGACTCAAATTTTCGACCCATTGAATGAGATCATATTCTAAGTTGGCAATATGATAAGTATTTTAACGAGCATGACTAGCGAAATGATCATTTTTAGGGTAAATTGCAAATAAATCCCCTTTACTTTCGGTCAAATTCGTAAAAAGCCCATGTAGTTTAAATATGGTAAATCACACCCCTCTAATTCCAGGTTTTTAAAATCCGTCTTTGCCACATGCAATAAAACAAGTTTTGAAAATCCGTTTTCAATGTCGTGGCATAGACTAAAGTCAAAGACAGGTCTTCAACCCCTGAGTTCAAAAAAGGACATTTTGCCAAATATTTCAAATATTTGGACATATACTTAATTACTTTAAAAATAAGTCTGAGTTGCAAAAAGTCCATTTATCATGATATATCTAAATCAAATTAATGTAAGATAATTATATGGATGTAATAAATATGGTAAGTCTTTCCATTTCCCCCTGGCTAGCCAGAAGACTATTTGATCGATTATAAGAAAAGTCTTATCCTGGTTTATTTTAAGATAATTTTCTTATACAATAATATGGTAATGTTATTTTATTTTTATTTTTATATTACATCAATTTAGGGAGGTGAGACTCGAATTTTCTACCCATTGAAACAGATCAGATTCTTAACCAGCTGACCTATGCTTAGGTTGACAATATGACAAGTATTTTAACGAGCATGATTAGCTAAATGATTATTTTAGGCTAAGTTGTAAATAACACCCATGTGGTTTCGGTCAACTTCGTAAAAAACCCATGTAGTTTTAAAATTGTAAATCACACCACTCTAGTTCCAAGTTATGATAATAAGACTCCCCTTTTTAAATGTTGTACACTTTTTTTTAATTAATCATAACTTTTTTGTTTGAACTCCGATTTGAATTATTCAAAATGTCTTGGAAACCTCATTTCAAGCTCTACGTTATGGTCACTTCAAAAATTTAAAATCGTTAATAAATAGAAAAGTTTATTATCATCAAAATATTATGTATGATTGAAACCGTTAACCCCTTTGTTTACTGATGATTTAAAATTTTCAAGTGACCATAACGTAGAGCCCAAAATGACGATTCCAAAACACCTTGAATGATTCAAATCGAAGAAGTTATGACTAAAAGAAAGTTTACAGCATTGGAGAGGTGAAGTCTTATTGACATAATTCGGAACTACAGATGTGTGATTTGTCATATTTAAATTATATGGGCTATTCACGAATTTGACCGAAAACCACATGAGTATTATTTACAATTAACCCTTATTTTTATCGATAAGTATTTTCTTACTTGGAAAATCAAACTTTATCCTTATTTCCAAAAAAAATAAATATAAGATAATTATATGGATATAAATATGGTAAGTCTTTCCATAAGCATTTCCATTCACATTGCCAGCTAGAAGATTATTTGATCGATAATAATTTCTTATTTGGAAAATCAACCTCTATTCTTATTTCCATACAAAATCCCTAGAGAATTTTAAAAAGCATCAGTATTTTTAATTAATATTTCAAAACATATTTGAGTTTCTTATTTTGTGTGGCTGACTCACATTGCCATTGGCAATGGCAATAATTTGTCGTTATTTGACTTCCCGTACTTTCTCCATTTTAGGATACTAGATTTTTACGTGTATTTCTTTTCTTTTTTTTTTTAATTTAAACAATTTAATTTTACATATAAATATTTTCTTATGAAATTATTTAGATTTACTTTAAATTATAGATCACATTGAAAAAAATATTTGTGTTAGTTTGTTATATAAATACTATAAAAAATAATTAATAAATTACAATACCATAAAGAATTTGGGTTAGTTTGTTATACAATCGGCAATGATGATTGTTTTTTCATTCATAAAAAAATTAACTCATCAAAATTGTAAAAAATAACAAAAGTTAAAAACTTTTTAAATTTGAATTTAAAATATCCTTATAAAAAATATGATAAAGAAGAATAACAATTAGAGTCATCATCATACAATACAATAACAAAAACTAATAAAATGATTAATAAAACAATTCAAAATAACAAAAAATGCTATTTTAAAAACATTTTAGACTTTTAATATTTTTGAAATTAGTTTAAGAAAAAGTGTTATTTACTATATTTATCTTAAATATAAAATATATAAAATTAAATTTCAAAATTTAACGAGAATTTTAAGTTAATATTTTAAAGTATAGCATATAAAATAAAGTTTAACAAATTTTAAAACAATTAGTTTTGGTTAAAAAAAATATATATATATTGAAGACGGGTCTAGACTCATCTTTAGATAAAAGAAAATTGATCTAAAACCAGGTTTTCAAAACCCGTCTTCCCCACATAGCAATAAAACAGGTTTTTCAATATTGTGGCATAGACTGAAGTCAAAAAAGGGTTTTCAACCCCGAGTTCGTAAAAAATAACATTTTTTCGAATACTTTAAATATTTGGACATATATTTAATTACTTTAGAAAAAGAGGTTAAGTTGCAAAAAAAATTCCCTTTATCATGATATCTAAATCAAATTAATGTAAGATAATTATATGGATGTAATAAATATGGTAAGTCTTTCCATTTCCCCTGGCTAGCAAGAAGACTATTTGATCGATTATAAGAAACGTCTTATTTGGAAATTTAAAACTTTATCCTTTTTTCCAAACAAAATCTTTTGACAAAACGAGAAAGCAATATATTTTACCTCTGAATCTTATACTATTTGACTTCCGTAATTTTCCTTTTAAGGATATATATTGCAATTTTTTTTTTTAAAATTCAACGAATAGTAATTGTGGCTATGTATTTTGCAACAAACTTAGTTTTATCATTTATAATTATTATTCAATAAATCATTTTTTAATGTTGTTGGTAAATCCATTTCATTTTGTCTTTTTTTAGATACATTTCATTTTGTCTTGCATTGTGATATAAATATTTAAAAAATCTATCTAACTAATGTCTAATCCAATTAATTCAGGACCTATAGTTGATTTTTGAGAAAAAGAAAAAGAAAAAATCACCTCTGAACTATGCAGATCGTGATAAATAGCTCCTTAAACTATATTTTAAAGCAATACCCCCTGACTATGTAAGTTGTGACAAATATCCTCCTGAATTATTCTCTTAAGCAAATACCCTTGAATTATGTGAGTTGTGACAAATACCCTCTCGAACTATCATTTTAAGCAACTACCTCTCTCTTTAATATGTGAATCACCCATTTTATTTTTCGCTTCTCTTACTACTCGTGTGACTCGTCTTCTAGAGAAATAATTGTTTTTAATATTGAACAAATTTTTTTATATAGTATGTCATCAAATTTAACAGGTATAAACAAAAAGGGTTTATTTTAAACATTTATAAAAATTTAGGGGGAATTTGCTTAAAAAATAGTTTGAGAGGTACCTGTCACTATTCACATAGTTTGGGGGTGTTTACTTAATGGAATAAATCAAATGATATTTGTCACAACTTACGTAATTAGGAGGTGTTTACTTAATAAAATAGTTCAGAACGTATTTGTCACAACTTACATAGTTTAGGGGTATTTACAACAACAAAAAATAGTTCAAATGGGCTATTTCTCACACTCTGCATAGTTCAGGGGTGATTTTTGCTTTTTTTCCCCTAATTATTTCTGTCTCTTAAAAATAATAATTAATTTCTTCTAACTAGTCCAAGTCAAACCAAAATATGGTATGATGTGATTTTTTTTCTTATCCGAGATTTAATTTTATTTTTTTATTTGGTATGCTTTGATTTTTCTAAAAAGAATTACTTATTAAACTTAAGGGATAAAGGTAAGGTTTTCCTAATTTGTAAATTTCATTCCATTGGCTCAAAAATCATTTTAAACACTTATGTGGTTTGTAGGATTCTAAATCGCCATCACACTCCTCTGTTGTTTAGTTTTAATGAATTTCGAACACATGTTTATAATACGTCATTCACATGTTTCAATTCCATTAAAATTATCAAAAGTTTTTAACTTATGTGAGAGAATTTTAGATTTTACACTTGTTAATGGCATATTCTATAAATATGCACAACTCTCACATTATATATTTGTCTAAAATATGTTAAAACTAAACAGCGGAGGAGTTTGATTTGTAATTTTACAAACTGCAAGGGTGTTTACAACCCCTTTATAAAGTACATGGGTGAGATTTAATCAGGCAAATATAATGGGTGGTATCTATATTTATCCCTAAACTTAATAAATAGAAAGTAACTTGGTAAATCTATCAAAACATTTCGATCTGATTGTGGTGGGAGTATATGGACTATGAGTTCAAAGACTACTTGGTAGAAAATGGGATTACATCCCAGCTTTCAGCACCTGGTACACCTCAGCAGAATGGTGTAGCTGAAAGGTGAAATAGAACCTTACTCGAAATGACGAGATCAGTGATGTGTTATTCATCATTACCAGAATCTTTCTAAGGTTACGCTTTGGAGACTGCGTTATACATTCTGAATAGGGTACCTTCTAAAAGTGTTTTAGAAACACCTATTGAGTCATGATCAAGACGTAAAGTAAGTTTACGTCACTTCAGAGTATGGGGATGTCCAGCACATGTGTTGAACCATAAGAAATTAGAATCATGGTCTAAGGTATGCTTCTTCGTAGGCTACCCTAAACAAACTCGTGGTGAGTTGTCTTATAGTGCTGAAGAGAATAAAGTATTTGTGACAACAAATGCTAAATTCTTGGAAGAGAACTACATAGAAAACCACAAATCTCCTAGTAAATTAGTACTAGAAGAAATTGTTCCAAGTGAAACCACTACTGAGCCAACTAGTGTTGTTGACTTGCTTAGCTCTTCAAGTAGGAAGATATATTCTAGTCAAATCCAGTTAAGTCCCCGTCGGAGTGGGAGGGCACCCATATTTTCCGAACGATATTTAAGCTTAACTCATGTCAATGATGACGGTATTGACCTGTTAGAGGATCCATTATCTTATAAGAAAGCAATTGTGGATGTTGATAAAGAAAAATGGCTAAAAGCCATGGATCTTGAGACGGGGTCTATGTACTCCAACTCCGTCTGGGAACTTATAGATCAACTAGTTGGGATAAACCCATTGGTTTCAAATGGATCTAAAAGAGGAAACGTGGAGCTGATGGGAAAGTGGAGACTTTCAAGGCTAGACTTATAGTAAAGGGGTATTCCCAAAAGGAAGGGGTGAACTATGAATAAACCTTATCTTCCCTATTGCTATGTTAAAGTCTATTAGAACTCTTTTATCCATGGCTGCCCATTTGGATTATGAATTTGGCAGATAGATGTCAAGACATCATTTCTGAATGGGTATCTTGACGAGAGTATCTATATACTTCAGCCAGAAGGATTCATTTTTCAAGGTGAAGGACAAAAAGTTTGTAAGTTTCTAAAATCCATTTATGAATTAAAGCAAGCTTCACGATCTTGGAATAAAAGATTTGACACAACGGTCAAATTTTATGGTTTTGAACAAAATGTTGATGAGTCTTGTGTCTACAAGAAGATACTCATCAAAGATATGATTTTTCTCATTCTATACGTGAATGATATCTTACTTATTGCAAATAATGTAAGGGTATTATCGGACAGTTAAGAAATGGTTGGCTAACAAATTTCAAATGAAGGATTTGGTAGAGGCTCAATATGTTCTTGGTATCCAGATCATTAGAGATTGCAAGAGCAGAACGTTATCATTGTTTCAGACATCCTATATTGACAAGATAGCTGCCAAGTATGGGATGGATAAATCCAAGAAAGGAGCTTTACCTTTCAGGCATGGGATTTATTTAACTAAGTAGCATTCTCCTAAAATTCCTCAAGAAGTTGAGAGAATGAGACAATATCCTTATGCATCAACAGTTGGAAGTATAATGTATGGGATGTTTTGCATTAGACCAGACATCTATTATGAAGTAGAGATAGTAAGTCGTTATCAATCAAACCCTGGATATGAAAATTGGGTTGCAGTCAAGAATATTCTCAAGTATCTTCGAAGAACGAGAGAATTTGTGCTAGTGTACGGTAAAGATAATTTGATTATCAAGGGGTACACGAATTCTGACTTCCAAGCAGATAAAGATTCTAGTAAATCCACATCTGGATCAGTTTTCACACTTTATGGTGGAGCCATTATTTGGAGGAATATTAAGCAAAGTTGTATTGCTGACTCCACAATGGAGGTCGAGTACGTAGCTGCTTGCGAAGGTGCTAAAGAGGGTGTATGGCTTAGGAAGTTTCTAACCAATCTGGAGGTAGTACCAGACATGGACAAACCCATAACACTGGTCTGTGATAACAGTGGTAGTGTAGCCAACTCCAAAGAGCCTAGAAGCCACAAACGGGGAAAGCACATAAAAAGAAAGTATCACTTGATAAGGGAGATAGCCTAAAGAGGAGATGTTGAAGTGACAAAAGTAGCCTCTGAGGATAATATTGATGATTCATTTACAAAGACGCTTCTGGTTAAGATGTTTGACCGTCATATGGGTAGTTTAGGATTACTAGATAAATCTCTGTAAAGCTTTAGTGCAAGTGAGAGATTATTGGGCTTTCTGTCCTTAATCGTATGTAATGCAATTAAACTATAAATAAATAAAGGAATTATTAATTAGTAATATTTACATTGTCATTTATTTATTGTTTAATAAATATAATCCATCATAAGATCCAGAGTTACTTATGATAACTTAAAGAGAGCATGTGATGCAGGAATATTCACTTAAGTTGTAACTCAAATAGTCAGTGGTATATGAATAAAGGTTGGCTGTCTTATTTCTAGTAACACCACTAACACGGCGCACTATTGAATTGGCACAAGTGATCTCATCTGGATCGCTCATGTAGACACATGTGAGTGGGGGTGTTGCTGCAATAGAGATTGTAGTAGACTAGACTAAGATATACTTACTGTCTTCTGGTAAAGCCTTTACAGAAAGACACTTCGTATATCAATCGGTTTATCATGTACAATCGATCTTATTCTTGAGTGAATTACGAACTCCTGTTCGCAAGAGACAAACCTTTAATTTGCATAGGTGAGAGTGACTCGATGTAATTCGCTCAATATGTCTCCCACTTTGGAGATTGTATATTACTTATAGATGGGAACATAATCACACAAGATTGGAATTCACTTTTTTCCTTATAGAAAAATAGATAAGTAGTTCCCTTATGGACTGATTCGGTGCTTGAACAGTGGGGCCCATATTCCTTTGATCGAGGAAAAACCAAAGATGCATAATGGAGATTATGTAATGTTTTTCATTAGAGAATCAGTTGGGCTTAAGGAATAAGATGTATCATGGAGATTAATATCGTAAAATTACCTAGCCATAGATACGAACTACTTGTGAAGGATCAAAGTGTAGTTGATGATTTTAGCCAATGGACATAACTATGTCTATAGTACTAAGAGTGCAACTCTGATATTTAGTGGAGTTATCTAGGAGTTAATGAATAAGAATTAATTAATTAAATGTGTAATTCTAGATCATTAGAGCTTAGTTCTATAGGTCCATTAAGTCCTCCGAGCTAACGCAGGTAATTGAGAAATAGATTAATTTCTTTTGAAAAATGGTTTCAAGTAATTAATTTGAAGTTGTCAAATTAATTAAGGCAAATACAAATAGAGGAGTGTATTTGATTAATTAAAAGAAATTAAATAGAAGAGTCTATTTAATTATTTAATTAATGGTGGATTTAAATAGTTGAGTCTATTTAATTATTTATTAATTAGAAGAGCGTATTTAATTATTTTAATAGAGAGATTAAATAGAACAGATTATTTAATTAAATTAATTTTGCAGTTGTCCAAATTTAATTGGAGATTAAATAGAGGAGTCTATTTAATTATTTAATTTGAGGTAGTCAAATTAAAGAGGAATTAAATAAATAAAAGTAGTTTTATTTATTTTAATATTTAATGAAATTGCTCTATTAAAAAAAAAAGGAAAAATAAAATGCCCAATATTGTGATGGAGATGATGGTATGGGCGTGTGACCCTTGGTTTTTATTTAACCAAAAATATGCATTTTATTTAAAATATTTGGAATATCTTAATTTAAATTAATATGATTAATTTAAATGAGTAAGATATGGAATAATTAATTTAAATGAATATGTATTAATTTAAATTGTGATATGAGAATATCTTGGAATAAGATATTATATCTTAATTATTCAAAATATATTTTACATTATCTTTATTTAGTTATTTGATAATTAAAAGATATTCAAAAAATTTCTGAGGCATTAGTTTTCCTATAAATAGGAACGTTGGGTTGACCCCAAAACACACAACTAAGAGGGCAAAAGAAAGGGCTTAGGAAAATTTCTCCTTTCTCTCTGCCGCCACCGACCTTGTGGTTTAAGGGAAGAATTTTTTCTTCCATTTTCCTTTTTTCAAAGAGGATAGTTCCCACGCACTGATTCTCTTTTGTGCTTAGTGAGGAAAAACTTTTTGGTGGTCCCAGGATCGTAACCAAAAAAGAGGAGGAAGAGCCAGACACTTTTCAACAATGGTTAGTGTTCAATTTATGCATTAGTTTTTAGAATAATATTATACTGTAAGGAAAGATGCTTGGGAATTCCACTTGAGAACTCTTTTATAGAGGCCTCAATCCCCCCAACAAATTTGATTTACCAGGCGACACAATGCGTTGTTAGAGTCTAAGCTATACTTTGACTTACAACCGACGCAATTCGTCGTTAGAGCCAAAGCTATACTTTGACTTACCAGGCAACGCAAACCGTCGTTTATATTTTGGTGAACATTTTCTGGCGACCGAAAACTATTCCATCGCTTTTGAACGACGCTATGCGTCATTAATATCTGATAACGATGCCCAAAATAACCTCAGACCTTATCGTCGCTGATTTCGTCGTTAATTGGTCCTTAGTGACGAAACGAGCTCTATTCCGTCGCTAATCCATCGTCGCTAAATTGTTATTTTCTTGTGGTGCATATAAAAGAAAACAATTAAAAGAAATCACAAAATTTATATTATAAGGAATAAAGTTAAAAACAAAAATTACTTTAAAATATGTCTATATTGTCAAAACTTATTTTAATAATTAATAGAAATTTCTTAATGTAAAATGTAATGGCCCAGGGTTTTAAAAATATATAGGCTTTAATGGTTTAATTAATTAGTGAAATATTTTATGAGGAAATGAGTTTATAACTTACGAATAACTTAATTGTAAGTTTAAATAAATATTTAAATGAGAAATAATGATAATTTGTGAAGTTGTTCGGGTTTTCAGGAAAAATAATAGTAAGTTGCTATTTAAATTTAAAATAGCAAAACTTGAAATAAAATAATATTCCATAGTTAATTTGTAGTTATTTAATTATTTTGGGATGATTAACCAAGGTTCAACGAGTTAAGCAAGGTTAGGTAAGAAACTAACTATGGTTTTTTGAATGGGTGAGTATTTAACATGGTTAGAGAGTAAGAATAAAGTTTAGTTAATAAAATTAACTATGCTTAATGGTGGGACTGATTTGAAGAGATAAATAAAGAAAATGAACCTAAATACAAGAGGTGGGGCCATTATAATATCTATTTATTGCATTTGAACTATTGAGGAATTAGGCAAAACTTAAGAAATCTTTTAAATAGCATTTTTTATTAATTTAAAACACAAAAATTGTTCTCGGCCAAAGGAATAAATCCATAGATAAAAAAATGAAAACCTTGTATCTTCTTCATTTCTTCATCAAATAAAGTGAAATCAAGGTATAATTTCATTGAATTTTCAAGTAGAAGCTGATTTTAGAAGAATTCCCACCAATTTCCATCTATTTCTAGATGTTTTGGTGAGTTTTCTAATTATAGGTTTTGGGTAAAAATGGGGGAAAATGATTTGAAGCTTGGGTTTTATTTATAACCTTAAAAATCAAACAAATTAAAATGAAATTGTGAAAATTAATATGTTTTACAATGGTTTTCATATAAATTAAGCTACAATTTTGATGAATCAAAAAGAGGAATTTATATGTGGAGTAAGTTGTACGAGTTCTTTAAGAATTTTAATAAAGAAATTATAGGATTACAAGTAAGATCACCAAAGTGCTTTGTATTGTTTCTTTTGATTTGGGACTGATATCTAAATGAACTTTTAACATAAATATACGTTGGGAAGTAGAAACTATACAATTTTATTTAAAGAAACATCCAATATATAGGCGAACACACTCTTTCCCCACTGTTTTATTAATGAATTTTAGGGGCTGTTTTATACCATCGGGATGTGAGGCTGCTTTAGGGGATTTGGGTTAAGTTAAAATGCTAAATATTAATGGTTTATAGTATATAAAATATAATAAATGTTTGGCATAAATTGTAGGTAAATGACTCAAAGCAAGTCTCCAAAGTGCAAATATTCCAATGTTGTATGAGGTGGGAGTAAAAAGGGATTAAAGTAAATTTATGTTTGATTTTTATACAATGAATTGTTATGTGTTTGGATGTTTGAGCTTGGTAAGGATTGTCAAATTCTAGTTATGTTCAATGGGTGGTTACTTATGAACAATCAATTGGCAGTGTGTGACAAGAACGGGATATGGGAAGTGTGAGCTTGCTAGGGTGTTGATTTTACTATGGTAAGCTTAAAGTTGTTACTTTGACTTATAATGGTTATGAGACAAGGTTATGTAATGGAAGTCAATGTTATGTAATGGAATTCTTTGATATTTTGGTCACCGCGTAAGTGTAAAAGAAGATACTCCACCTAAGCAGCCAGCTCAAGAATCGATGGAGTAAATGTTCAAAATTTGTCCAACACATATCACAACAACCCGTCACCCATTAAGGCTAACTATGCAAATCAAGGATACAACTCATACACAGATTGCATCAGATTTGGAAAGCCTTAAATCTCTCATTACCGTTGCTTTATATTAGCCAAATTTCCATTGCTAACTATCAGCTTTATTCCTTTATTAAACTTTCGTGTATATGTATTTATAGAGATCCTTTTCTCTTTAGTAAAGGTATGAAAGTGAGATTATATTCTTGCAATTCTTTTCTGGAATAAATTCTTTTATGGTATCAGAGCTTTTATAGGCAAAAGAAATAACTCGAATTTTTATCTCATGAACAAAGCAGAAACATCACTCACGTTCCAAAATTTTCATCAGTGCCCTAGTTTGGTTTCAATCAACTTTAGCTCTTCCAACTACCTTCTATGGAAATACCAAATTTTACCTATCATAAAAAATCTAGGAATTGAAAATCACCTACTGGACATTGATCCACTAGAGGAATATCTCATGGATGCAGACAACAAGCCAATTCCAAATCCTCGATATGAAATATGGGTCAATAACGATGGTCTTCTCACATCTTGGCTTCTAGGGACCATTAGTGAAGATGTCTTAGCAATGATTGAAAGCACATACACCTCTACCATAACAAAGGAGAATTAAATGTATTTAAATGAGGCTATTCTAACCTTAAGGAAAGGTAATCTGAGTCTGATTATTTTAAAAAAAATTCAAAATTTTATGTGATAAATTAGCAGCTTTGAAGAAGCCAATGGATGATACTACCAAAGTTTTTAATTTGGCTATAGGATTGAGGAGCAATTACAAGGTCTTTAAAACTGCCATACCCTTAAAAGCTCCTTATCCAACTTATAACCAATTCAATTTGGCTCTAAAAGCTCATGAACTGTAACTCGTCCTGGAATCAGAAGAAGAAAAAGCAGCCCAATCTGATCATAATCATGTTCTTTTTGGCCAACAAGGAAATTCTAGAGGAAGGGGTAGAAACTTCTCCTCACGAGGAAAAGGTTTTCATCAAGGAAGAAATAATACAAATTTAACCTCCTCCAACCATCAACATCGACATTCTTCTGGCGATCAAAATCAGTAAAGAACCTATCACCAATAAAATTCTTATGGTGATCAAAATTAGTAAAGAAACTATCACCAACAAAATTCATATGTTGATCCAAACCTGCAAAGAAGCCAAAGAGGACAAAATCAACATGCTGGAAATCAAAGGCCCAAAGTTACATATCAAATATGTGGTACAAACAATTATTCAGGTCTAGAATGCTGGAATAGATTCGACCATTCTTATCAACCAGAAGACATCCCTAGCGCACTGGTTGCATTAAACATCAATGAATCTCATAATCCAAATATATATGCTGATTCAGGTGCAATATCACACATTGTCAATGATTCTAGTAAGTTCATCTCTACCCCTTAATATAATGGTAATGATAGACTATATTTTGGAAATGGAGACGGTCTTTCCATAATGCACACCAGAACCTACAATCTTAACACAAAATACAATGACTTCAAATTGAAAAATGGCATAGCTGTTCTAAAAATAAAAAAGAACTTGTTGTCTATAAGTAAGTTAACTAAGGATAATAATTGTGTTATCTCTTTCACTGCTAATGGTTTTTCTTAAGAACCAACAGGGACAGACATACTCCTAAAAAAAACAGGGTAGCAAAAAGAAAAATTGTCATTTGATAGAAGTTGCACGTACCATTTAATGAACATGTTCAAAAGGTTTATTCGGGCGATGCTGGTCTACTGTTTGATAGGCCTTTTTTATTTTTTGCAAAGCTTGGCTAAGAGCCTTCTTTTCCTAAATATTGGCTAGCTCAGATAAACATTCCAGCTATTCAAAGAAGGTAGTACTGAGCGGATGATCTTCAGATTCTATAACAACGATTCTCTAGAAGAAATATGGGGTTCTGCTTCTGATGGCAACATGCTATGGGGTGGCGGTCTTGCTTATGGGGTCAAATCAACACATTCGAAGAATAAGAGGATGCCCCATTTTTTTATAGGTATAGGTTTGGGAAAATGGGGTTTTAACCAAGTAGGGGTGTGAGGGCTTGATTGAGAGTTTTTGGGTAGGAGACTACTTGTCAAGGCTTCGTAGGAAAGAGGCCTTAGACAAGGCTTTTTTAGGATGGGCAAGGGCCACGAGAGAGGTTTTCCTATTATCGGCCGCTAGAATTAATCGGTAATGGAATAAGAGGACAAAGGGGCACCTATTTGTTTGCATCTAAAAAGCGGTACAGTTTGACCCTTCCCTACTGTGTAATAGAAGGATTTGGCAGAAATATGTAAAATTGTCCCTCATAAAAAGATTATTCCAAAATAAATGTGCAATAGTGTGCCAACGGTGAGCAGAAGTAAGGTTATTAGATAACTTTAGAAATCCCGACCAGAACCACACGTGCAAGTTTCCTTTCATGTGGGGCCACCCTAGCCCATTGAGTGCTCTACCTCGGGCCATCGACATCATACGCTCTACTGAAATAGATTTCGCGGAAAACCAGCTATATCCGATCTTGGTTGGCCTTTCACCCCTAGCCACAAGTCATCCCCGTATTTTGCCACATACGTGGGTTCGGTCCTCCAAGGCCTGTTAGAGCTCTCTTCAACCTGCTCATGGCTAGATCGATCGGTTTTGGATCAAATAGGAAGAAATTGAAGATTCCACCTCTGTAAAGCGCCTATACCTAATGGCTTAAGCCAAGAGGAGGTCGTAGTAGTTCTCTCACAAAAGTATCCCTATGCACAAGCAAAGTTTTAAGCAGCTCTAACATGGAAATGTTTTTGTGGGTGTAGCTCAGCTTATCTATGATGATGTAGTCTCTTTTCGAGGAACTCTCTAGGCACTTCTTAATTTATTTGCAGCATTTCTATTGGTTGAGGTGAGGGTATAAGCGCAGAGCTTCTAAAATAGTCTCCACGTGTTTCAGATACTCCTCCAAGGTCTTGCTATAAACCCTACCAATGTGTGCTTTTTTTTCTTTCTTTGTTAGAATTTTTTTTATGAAACCACTTCCCCCCCATATAGTTAGGGGACGTCTGGTTTGTTGCTCTTCAAGTTCGAGAAGGGCTGACACCATTTGGGAACCGGCTTGACGAGACCATTTTAGTCCACCTTGGAGAACTCTTGCAAACTACATGAAAGGCATATCGCAAGGCTGCTCCCTCTCCCCCGTGCTAATGAACATCGTGTTGCACCAACTCGATATGAAAATAAATTTCTTTATGCAAATGGAAGAGGTAGGTAGGGGTTGCCAAGCTATTCTAATAGAATAGGAATAGACAGTAATGGCAAGGTTTCCAGAATAGTCAAGCTTTTAGATATCTCAAAATACGTTTATCAGCTACTAAATGAGAAACCCGAGGAGACTGTATAAACTTGTCTACAAGTCCAACAGCAAACGACCTTTTGTTTCTTTCTTGTTTTTTGAGTTCATCCCCCTGTGGGTATTCTTAAACAAACTCAGAAGGGAATACCTGCATTTGTTGTTGATATGGGCGGAGTTCCTTCCTTTGGCCTTGGGTCCAGTCTCATCTCGCATGCCAACAAGTATTATAGAAAGAACGACTTGGTTTCATGTAGCTACTATAGCTCACTACATAATTCTTTTGCCAGTTGTTGTTGGAAACATAGGAGGGAGCTCTTCCTGTATTTAGGATTTCGTATATATAGGCATCCTTATTAGTTTAGTCCAAACTAAAGGTACCTTTAGATTAGGGGCATCCTTTTTTTTTTTCTTTTGGCTAAGAAGC
This sequence comes from Gynostemma pentaphyllum, assembly GCA_028015215.1. NCBI lineage: Eukaryota > Viridiplantae > Streptophyta > Magnoliopsida > Cucurbitales > Cucurbitaceae > Gynostemma > Gynostemma pentaphyllum. The sequence goes on along the minus strand of CM051354.1, from coordinate 43,898,625 downwards.
CCGTAGGTTGTGCGCCAGCCATACGTAGCTTGAACTGTGATGGCCACAATGCTTAGGTTTTTCTATCTTATTAGTCAAGCCTAAACGCCCTGTAATCTTTCTAAAGCGCTCACGAGCAAGAAAATAGATGCGCTAACACCATTACTCTACTATATTAATATATAATGAAATGCATCTTTTTAAATTCCTCATTTTAAGTCACGACCTAAAAGAATGAACATTGGAGAAAATGAATGAAATACATTGGATAATATAACGTTATTTTCATGGACTAAAATAACGTTATTTCATAGTTTTTGGTCTTTGACATCAAAAAAGAAGGTTAAAATAACGAAAGAGACAAAACTGCTAAAAATTTTGCAAACTACACGAAAGGCATACCGCAAGGCTGCTCCCTCTCCCCCGTGCTAATGAACATCTTTTTGCACCAACTCGATATGAAAATAGTTGGTGCAAAAATTTGAAGTACATATGACTTGACCAACAACAGTGATTCCCACTCCATCCCTTGAACATAATAATGGAATGCACCATGAACAACCGGGGCTAGGAAGGAGAAGTAATTTAATCATTCCCTTGATTAAACGATAGTTATTTGATATTATTTGGAAAAAAATCCTCTCCTAAGGTTTTTTTCTTTACTCTAATCTTATGGCAAACAAAGAATTTCCGGAAATTAGGATATCATAAACATATAATGACAATATTCTAATCTCACCATCCATTAGATTTTCTCGTTTTTGAACATCACTGAGATAGGCTTTTCCCCGAACCATTGACTGACCCTTGTTCGGGAGGGAGAAGTTTATTCATTCAATAGAGCTTTATTTTTTTTATCCAATGGGATAGAATTCCTTGCAAATTCTAATTTTTCGTGACAATCCAGAAATGTTATGGTTCCTCATATATGCATTTCATCAAATCAGTGCATAATTTGATGATTTCGATTTTCTTTCTCTGATCCAGTTCGTTCTGTCTTCTTTTTGAAGGATCGGTCCTATTAGATAGTGAAGAGCTTCCAATTCTATATGACAACAGAATGAGCATTCGCTGGACGGCTAAAGATTGAATGAAATGTTGGCATGGGGTTTCGACAATTTCAATTCCATTTTTAGTTTTGAGTTAATTTCACTAATAATCAAAATAAATATGGATATATCAAATATATCGGACGTTTTTATTAAATAACAAAACTACCCAAAACCGCCGCCGGCCAATTGTGAAAAGACAAAACATACCCCCGATTTAATTTCTCCTAAATTTGTGCAAAATTTAAGGAAATTTTTAAAATCCCATAAATTTTACAACATTAATGGAAAAATCAAATCAAATCTATACAAAAATAAAACAATAACAAAAAATAAAAGAAAAGTCTTCAAACTTCTTACATCTAGTTCTAGGAAAATTCAAATGTCTTTCTTGTTCGTCATCCTACAAAATACAAAGATAAAAAATAACCATTTAATTAAAAGAAATTTATTCTACAAAATCTAGAGAAAGCGAACTAAACTGTTTACTCTTAGTAAACATTTATTAATGTGTACTGAAAATTGATAGAAGGCACAAAATCGAAGATGAAAAAGAGGTAACAGTTTTTAATTATATGTAAATAGAAAATTAAATTAAATATTGAACAAAAATAAATATTTTAATAAAATCCTTCAAATCTAGATAAAAAAAATCAAAGAAATCATGAAATATATAAGCGAATAAACGATAAATCTATCACCAGAACCTTAGATCTGACTCGAAAAACGATTCATTCAGAGAAAGAGCCAATGCACAAAATTGAAAAAGAAAGAATAGTTTTTAAAGATATGAAAGTAGAAAATTAAAATAAATGTTGAACAAAAATAAACATTTTTAAAAATTCCTTCAAATCTGGATAAAAAAATCAAAGAAATCATCAAATTTAGAAAAAAACCTTGAAGTCCATTTCCATGGCCGACAGAAAAGAAAATCGTTGTCGGGTTTCGAAGCTAGGCAGATTCCGACGGCGAAAAACTGAACCACTTTTTGGAAATTGATTAGAAAAACTTAAGAAACAGATCTGGGCAAAATATAGATCGGGATTGATTTGGAGATTCAGATAATGGCAGTGGTGGTTTGGAATCCTCATATGATATCTTGATGTTAATCTCTAAAGTTTGAAGGCAGTTCTATCGACGACCACTTTGACGGTGATGGAGTTAAAACGGTGATTAATATACGACGAAGAATCGGTGAGGAATGTGGATGGAAATGGAAGTCTACAAGAAAGGGAGGTTGTGGTTGCATCGTGAGAATTTCAAAGTTCTAGGTTTTTTTTTTTGTGACAGAGGTGGGTGGAAGCTGATAGAAATTTTTTAGGGATTTTTAATATATATAAATTTTATAGATTTATAATAAATAAAATTGAAAATCGGTGTTATAAAAAAATGAAAATCGGAATAGATACTAAAGGGTATAATCGTAACTAGCAAATCGGAAACCACTAGATAACAACCATAAATGGTGGTTTTTGGGTATTTTTTATATTGATTGTAATTTGCCATTAATTTTGAAATTAGGTGAATTAAAGTGGTTATGTTTGTAATTAATTCTTTAGTTTTTTTCAATTTCAATTGATCTTGTATACGCCGATTGAAGCAGATGTTGGAGCATCCAAACGAACCAGCGAAGGCTACTGTGGCTGAGACAACAGCAAAAACACTTCACTAATCTTCCCCTCTAACACGGGCCAGGCGACGGGCGCGGGAGGAAGAAACCTCAGAGAAGACGCTATTCTTTGAGGGCCTTTTTTCAATGCAAGATAGGAAAGCGCTATCTTTTTGTCAACCCTGCAACTTTCCAGATTTTGTATTGAATGCTTCCCCCTTTGTTGCTTTTGGCTAAGCATCTTTCGGCGCAGGCGACTAGTCGCTTCTGGCAAAGCTGCGAGTTCATGAGCAAGTGAATGAACAAGCCTTGTTCCTAAAATAAAAGGAGTGATCCTCTTTGTTTTATTCCCTTCCCCTATCCTTTCAAAGCCTATAGTTTAGGCGCACTAGCTTTACTAATATAATCAAAAGTCAGGCTTTTCTGCTGAGCGAAGTTGCGACTCTACCCTTCTCGAGCCTTTTACAATTTTAGTCATCATTCTCATAGGAGTGGGAAGTTTCGGGTGTTGTGACGCTTTTTGTGGTGGTTCCCAATACGAACGAGTTGCTTCTAGCCCTCTCCTGTTCTTTCCCTATATGCCTATTTTTTTAATGCTGATTGAAGTAATATTTACTGATGAGTTCATATCCTCGATATTCGACTATAAAGCAGATAGTCAGGATGAAAAAAAAATCATACATTACCTCGTTCGTGATGCCGTCTTTCCCGCTACCATCTTCGGTGGATGGCCCCCTATCTCATAAAGATTCCTTACAAATATCTTTTTGAAGCAAATAGTTCACAGTGCTTATTCTATAGACACTGTGTAAAAAAGCTAACTCATGTTTTAACTCGATTTTCATTACGAAGATGTATCACATCAGGATCCGTTGCTCAAACTGAATCACGTCAACATTATGGATGTTCTTGGATCGTGTGAAATAAGTGTCTTACCAAAGGCCCCCTATGATTTCCCGACAAAGCATTTATTTCCTTTCCTACTTGGCTAAGATGTGTTAAACGGAACCTTCTTCAAAAATGTCTATAAAGGTGGATAATAGGACTACAGGTCTGCTCCTTTTACTTTTTCTTTTTCCAACCTTGACTGTACCTTGCTTCTAGGCTTATGGAAAAAGGAAAAGTCAAGGACTCTTTACTAATAAAATATCATAGGGGACACTTCCTTGAAGAAAGTCGTACTCTCATCAGCTATCAAGTAAATAAAGAAGTCCAGTCTAGTGACATCCTCTATCGACTATTGGCCTTTGTCAAAGCTTCTCCTCAATATGTTGATCCCTTTCTAAGCCTTCCTGAGCTCAGATATTAATGAACTCTATAGAAGAGTTATCTATAGAAACAATACTCTTATTGATCTATTAACAACAAGTAGATCTACGCCAAGAGAATTAGTAATGTGTCAGGAGAAATTGGTACAAGAAGTCGTGGATATACTTCTTGATAATGGAATCCGCGGACAACCAACGTTTGCTCAAATCTTTCGTTTTTGTACTCTATTTGTTCCTTGAAGGTCCAATTAATTAATAGTAAAGTAATTGGAGAACGGTTAGTGTCTGTTCTGTATGACTCTGGAAAGTTATAGCTAAGGAGCGGATTTCAGGGTGTTGTACTTTTTTTCTTCCCGCTATAAGAAGTATGAAAATTAGGCTTAGGACTGCGATGAGGGCCTCGTTCTTTCTAATTAAAAAAAGAAAAGAGTGGTCGTTTGAAGTGAAGTGGTGAAAGCCTAAAGTAAGAAAGAAAGTACATTATGGTTACGAAGTTACTGGCTAAGGTTACAAAGCCAGGTCAGTTGGTTAAGGAAAGCTCAGGTTATGAAATCGCTTAGCCGTTAATTAATTAAGTAGTAGTGAGCCTAAGCTACAGAGTAGGGTCAGGTGTAGATATAGACGATTTCCCTTTGCCACACATTGATATCTTGATTGACAATAAAGCGGGGCATAAATTATTAGATAGGTTCTCAAGGTACAATCAAATAAAGATGGCGCCAGAAGATATGCATAAAATCTCTTTATTCCCCAATGGGGAACCTTTTGCTACCTGTCATGCCTTTTGGTCTCAAACTAATGCAACAACGGTACATGTACCATACAACTATGATTGTAATCTTTCACAATATAATGCATGTATTATAATCAATGTTGAGGTGTACGTCGATGATATACTTTTTAAATCCAAGACAGGAGAAGGACATCCGAAAGCTCTACAAAGGGTTTTTGGAAGATCAAGTAAATCTCAGTTGAAGATGAACCCCCTAGGTAATAGTATCTTGGGCAAGGGCCATAAGAAGGAAGGACTCTATGCACTAGAAGAAGAGAAATCCACATCACCCCATGCTTAACACTGCTTTACAATATCAAATAAAGCTTCTGCTTCTATATGACATAGGCGACTGAGACACCTTAGTGATAGAATTTTAAAATCTCTTTGTGATTCACATTACTTACATGTATCGAGTTGGAAAAAAAATGAGTCTATTTGTGTTAGCTTCCAATTAAGTAAAAGTAGTCATCTTCCTTTTCAACAAAGGAGTACTATTTCTACTTTTCCTTTAGAGAAAATCCATTGTGACGGCACCCATTCTATCTTGTCAAAACTTTAGATATTATGTTAGTTTTGTTGATGATTATTCAAGATTTACTTGGTAATACCATCTTAAACGTAATTCTGATTTCTTCTCATGCTTCCTTAAATTCCAAAAACTTGTGAAAAACCAATTTGAAAAAACTATTATCAAATTTCAAAGTGATGGCGGGGGAGAGTTCCAATCCACATCATTCCAAAAACTTCTTGAACAAAAAGAAATCCATCACCAATTTTCTTGCCCGCATACACCTCAAAAAAATGGAGTCGTGGAACGAAAACACAGGCATATTGTATAAACGGGTCTAGCCTTACATTTTAACTCTCAAGTCCCTCTCAAATATTGGGTGGATGCCTTTTTTACTGATGTTTATGTCATTAATCATATGCCTAGTCAGGCTCTTCATATGAAAACACCTTTTGCTAAACTCTTCAAGAAGGACCCTATTTTTAGTGGTCTAAGGATATTTGGGTGCCAATACTTCTCTTATTTACGAAATTATATGGAAAAGATAAGTTCTCTAAAAGAACCCATCCTTGTGTTTTCTTAGGATATAGCCAAATACACAAGGGTTAAACAAATAGAATTTATATATCTCGACATGTAGTATTTGATGAAAACAAGTTTCCCTTTCATAAAAACTCTACTATCACATGTGCACTAACCAATCTTCTTGAGGTTACAAAGTTTGCAGGTTTAGAAGAATGGTCTCAAGCAATTAGGTAGTCCAATTAAAATGATGCTCTTCCCATATTAGTCAAACCATCAATCTACTTTGAAGACCTTGATCCTTCAGTAGACACCCATGAAGCCTTACTTGAGGAAGGGCACAATATCCTACCTTCCACAACCACTAGCCACATATCACACCAACAAGAGAATCAGTCTACTACCTTGGACCAATCAACGTCAGAGACCCTATCACCTATATCTCATCCACCTCTTAATCCATCTGAGGTTTCCGTTCTCCCTGATATTAGCAAAGATTTATGCATTAACATATCTCTTTCTCCTACAAGCCCAAATGAAGCTGCTCAACCCACTGCCACTTCATCCTTACCGGATAATATAAATGGCCAACACAACATGCCTCTAGAAATCATAAATGGTGCCAGCTCAAGTACAACCACTTCCACCCACCCTATGATCACAAGACGCAAGTTGACATTTGATCCTTCTTTAAATCCAACTTTACATGCGCAAGTCAGAAAACTAAAGCCATCTCATAGACATCACTTCTTAATTGCCACCATTGATAATAATGAGCCTAAGTCCTACATTATACCTCATTGGAAGGTTGCAATGGAACCTGAGATTCAAGCACTAAGAGACAATAACACTTGGCATCTTGTTCCTAAACCTTCTCATATGAGCATCATTAGTTCCAAATGGATATTCAAGACAAAATTAAAAAAGGATGGCACCTTAGAACGGCACAAAGCTCGTCTAGTGGCTCAAGGCTTCTTTCAAATTGAAGGAGTAGACTACGATGAGACCTTTAGCCTTGTGATTAAACCTACTACCATCCGTTTAGGAATTGCCTTGACTGTCACATTTGGTTGGACTTTCAAACAATTGGATGTCAAAAATGCCTTCCTTCATATCTTCTTAAAGGAAGAAGTTTACATGGCTCAACCACCCGATTTTCAAAACCCATAGTTGCCACATTACGTTTGCAAGTTGAATCACTCACTCTATGGGTTAAAACAAGCACCACGTACCTGGTTTGAAACACTTTCACATTTTCTTCTTCACACTAGGTTTATTTGTTCCCAATCTGACTCGTCTATATTCATTTTGAAACATAATGATATTCTATTACTTGTATTAATTTATGTTGATGATATTATTGTGACAGGTTCGAGCACAACATATATGGAGAAGCTCATGCAACAACTCCACACCGAATTTGCTCTAAAAGACCTTGGTGACCTTCATTATTTTTTTGGCATTAAGGCTTAGTATACTCCCACTGGAATCATGCTTACACAACGTAAATATACTCACAACCTTCTCACCAGAACACAAATGCTAGAAGCTTCACATTTCAGCACACCGATTGCTGTCTCCATTTCTCCATCTACTAGTGATATTGATCATGTGGACGCAACTAACTATAGAAGCATTGTGGGATCCCTCCAATACTTGACATTTAAAATACCTGACATTGTCCATGCGGTCAACAACTCCAAAATCCAACTTTGAAGGATTTAAATGCTGTGAAACGCATCCTCAGATACTTGAATGACATTATACACATGTGTATCTCATTTTATAAAAATAGTTCTCTAAATTTATATGTCTTATGTGATGCAAATTGGGGAGGATGTCGTACCACAAGACATAGTTCAACTGGCTTTTACACTTTTATTGGCTCAAATTGTATATCATGGTCCTCTAAGAAACAACCAATTGTGTCCCGTTCTAGCTCAGAGGCAAAATATCGCTCCATGGCAACTACGACGGTGGAATTAACTTGGATCACTTACCTATTAAGTGATATCAGGATCCCCATAATCAACACTCCTCAATTATTTTATGATAACATGAGTGCATTACATATGTTCGTCAATCCGGTCTTCCATGCATGTACCAAACATATTGAGATCGACTACCATTTTATACGTGAATGAGTTGCTCTTAGACTCTTTGTCACTCACTTTGTTCCTTCAAACCAACAATTGGCGGATATATTTAATAAACCCTTAGCCCATGAACTATTCAAATATCTATGAGGCAAACTAGGAGTAAGGTCAGCCCCTTACTCCAGTTTGAGGAAGGGTGTAAAAGAAGATACTCCACCTAAGCAGCCAGCTCAAGAATCCATGAAGTAAATGTTCAAAATTTGTCCAACACATATCACAACAACCCTTCACCCATTAAGACTAACAATGCAAATCAAGGATACAACTCATACAGTGATTGCATCAGATTTGGAAAGCCTTAAATATCTCATTATTGTTGCTTTATATTAGCAAATTCCCATTGTTAATTATCAGCTTTATTCTTTTATTAAACTTCGTGTATATGTATTTATAGAGATAATTTTCTCTTTAGTAAAGCTATGGAAATGAGATTATATTCTTGAGAAATTCTTTTTTGGAGTAAAATTTTTTTAGTAAGGGTAGAAAACTATGGATGGAACTCAAGCTTAAAACCTCAATTGTTGGCCATTTGAAGTTTTCCTAGTTTTCTTACTTTTGAAGTTTTCTTAGCTTTCTCTTAACTTCTTTCAATTTTAGAATAATTAGGTGTCTAAATAAATATTTTACATAAGAAAATCAAGTTAGGAAGCCAAGCTGATGATTTCTCAAAAAGCACCTAAGTGGCCGAAAACACCTTCTATCTGGCTAGTTTGGTGGCTTTTTGATTAAACAGGCTTCCAGGCTTTAGTTGTTTATTAATTTATGGGGGTATTTATGATATTTTAAGCTTAAGGTTAGTTGTTAAATTATTTTTATTGAAGAAGGAAGCAAAGCCAAAGCTAAGCCTTGTTTTTTTACTAGTGAATTAAGAATAAAGCAGGTTTGTGTAACGGTAAGATTGATTGAACGTGGTTGTGACTGTGATGGGGTGGGGTTTTTGTTACTATCTTGTAGGGGTTGTTTTGGAACACTACCTAGTGCTTAAAAGTAAGAAAGAAGAAGGTTGATAGTGGAATGAATACCGATTAGCGGAACTAGTCACGAAATATTTGAGAAAGCGAAATGAGCGGGATTGAGATTTATATAGCCATGCTTCTATTCTGATTTTGAGTAATATTAAATGTTATTTGTGTTTATAAGAAGTTTCAAGTGAAATATTGAGTTATATACTGATTAGGAACACATTCTTATTTTATTTGACGAGTTTGAGCTAAAGACTGGTTTGTGTTGTAATTGTAGCTTTCATACTTGCACTTCATTACATATTTGCATTTCATACATCTTGTTTGAACACCATGTGGTTGTAACGTATGTAATGGTAAGAGGAGCTAGACGTTACATATGGTTACCGTGGTGTGAATTGAGCAATGTTCCGTGGCACTGTGTGGTTGATGTCTCGGAAACTTGAGAGGCTAGTGTAAAGCCTAAAATTGTGAAGTGAGAAAAAGCTCGAGAGGTTAGTGGAAAGTCTAGATTTGTGAAGTGAGCAAAAGCTCGAGAGGCTAGTGTAAAGCCTAAAATTTATGGAGTAAGCTATCGAGATAGCCTCCAAGATGCGCATAGTAAGACGCGTGGAAAGTGTAACCGAGAAATGGTATCAGTTTTAATACAAGTTTTGTGACATCTAAATCATACAATTTCATTATACTTTTTAGTCATTACACTTACATCATTTCATTAGGCCTTTTAGCCATTACAAGCACATTATTCCATTATGCCATTAGCCCCAAGACATCAGCTCATGGGTAAGATGCGTGGGATATGAAAGTGTTCATACTTTGATTTGTGGAGTGAGCTATCGAGATAGCCTCCAAGACCATCGGTGCATGGTTAAGATGAGTGGAAAGTGAAGTTACAGTTTGGTGCTTAGTTTGCTAAGATTTCTAATACTTTGATTATATCATAATCTTTAGGCTTCTTGTTTACTCACTTGGTTCAATTTAAATACATCGTATCATTCCTTTATTTTCGTTTAACATCTAACATTTATATATTCTGGGATGTGTGTAAGAGTTCAGTATGTGGAACGTGTTAATGTGTACTATAGGTTAGTTTAGGCTTGAGGGGTGGTAAGTTAGATGGAATGGGTTTAGAGAGTGCAAGAGTAAGAGGGGAAAATTGCCTTAGCTTGGTTTCAGTGAGTTTCAAGAGAATGTTAAGGCAAAGTATAATAAGTATCGAGTGGAGGTAGCAAGAGATGGGGATAAGAAAGATGAATGGATTTGAGTTAGTTTATAATGGTATAGAAGTTAACTAAGTTGTTTAATCGTTGGTTTAAAACTGGGAATGTGAGAGCTTTTAGTTTGGGTACGGGATGAATAGTAGGAGGTAGATTCTCTAGTGAAGGCAAAGACTTAGTTGAGGGCCGAGAGGCCCGAGTGCTTGGACTCAATTCTTACGATAGATTTCATGAGTAAACTTACTTTCTTTTCTTTTTATTTCCACTGATTTATCAAACTCAGAGGGGCTTCTCATCACCTTTCAAGTTTTCGATGCGGTTGAGGTCGTGGCGAGGAAGCTGGCGTTGAAGCTTGAATGCCGGATTTGGGATTGGACTAGTTGTCATTGTACCTCAAGCACGAGTTGTAATAGTTGCATAAGAGATAACTTATGTACACTAATTGTTGTTATATGATATTTAAAGTATATTGAGTTTGGTTTAAAGTTAATGAAATCGTGTTATAAATATGTGAGTCTTTTGTGCTTTCTTTGCACTTGACATTTCAAATGTTTTCGTTTTCTAAAACCGGGGTGATGTGCCCAATGATTGCATCCACTTTGTTTTCGAAAACAGGATACGTGCCCCTAGTAATGTACATTTGACTTTGGTCAGAACTGTTTATCACTTGAAGAGTTTCTTAAAATTGTAACTACTTGATTTGAATTTTCATGTTTTTCGCGCTTACGCTGAGAGTACTCGCGGCCTAATCTCTATTTTGGGTTAGGTCGTTGCATAAAATTATTGAGTTTTAATAAAGTAAATGGTTAAAAAAATCCAACAACTAACTTTAGTAAAAAAAATAGTTAACTTTCAATTGGTTTGCAAATTATCAAATAAACGTTGAACCGATCCGTTCACATCACTTTGTCTACATAAATATTTGAGTTAATGATCAAAGTAGCCACTTTTTAGAGATACATAACACAATATAGCCACCATATTTAATATAACATAAAATATCCACAATCATCATTTTTATTAAATTTCCAGCCCGTAGTCCACATCATGAGGTGCAGTCCTTTTTTTTAATGCAAATAGTACCACTAGGTGTAAATAGTCAGCCTTCATTAGTCATAATACACTTTATTTGTGGATTCCAAGAATTATCAATTCCTTCTCATGGAAGATTACAAATCTCTCACACTTTTCATTTGTTTGAAATATAATTTCCCCCCTTTAATCTGTACTTCATTGTTTGTTCATTGGTAATTGGCAATTGTGTAATTGGTACAACGTATACTTTCGGCTATACAAAAGTACAGATTGTACCAGTGTCTGCTAAATTTTCGCGTACTTTATTGGTTGGCAAGTGTACTAGTCGTGATAATGTGTATACACAAAGTACTAATAGTACAAAGTACTCATCGTACCATGTTTTATGGTTCATAAATTTTAATCCATACATAAATATATCGTTGTTAACACTACAAAAAAACTGCGTATTTGCGACCAGGGAATTATGACTGTCATGGTCGTAATTGACCAAAATACGACCCCAAGTGCGACCAAAATTATGGTAGCCAAAAAGTGGGTCGTAATTATATATTTATGACTCATGGTCAAATAATTACGACCAAATTATGACCACAAGTTTTTTTGTTGTAAAAAAGTCAACCATAACAATTACGACGAGAGGGTAGCAATATTTGCTACCCTCTGGTCGTAATTGTTAATATTTTGGGTTTATTTAATAAAAAAATAATTCAATATTTGCGACCCCAGGGGTAGCAATTATTGAAATATTTTTTTATTTAAAATATAATAAATTTTTATTTTATTTTAATTAATGGAATATTATTTATTATTCATTATAAAAAAGGAATAAAAAAAAAACAAAAAAAACAAAAATAATTTGTATAAAACCGATAATGAATTACTAAAATATATAAAAATAAAACCGAAATAATTCATATACAACCCCAAAAAAAAGAAGTAAATGAAGAAACTACTGGGGTGGTGGGGGTGGGGGCGCTGAAGATGAAGGGTCAGGGTCATTTGGACTACGAGTAGCGAAGAACGCAGCCAAAGCAGCTACAACCTCCTCCTGGACCTGCGCGTTGACCTGAAGTATGGATCTCCTGGACCGAATCACGCATTGCCTGAACCTCTGATTGGAGCTGCTGGACCTCCCCACGCAGCTGTCTCTCAACGATACTACTCCTCCGTTGCGAGCTGCTCTCAGGTAGAGGTACGTTTGTGTATAGACGTCTCTCGTAAGATCCAAGGCTAAGAACAGATCCATTTGGCCGAACGCCACCAGCCGCTTCCAAGAAAGCGTTCAACCAATCCTCCTGTGTCGGCTGAGAGTCTTCAAACGGCAAGCGCTGGGACAATGTGTCCCTAAAACGGTCATGTTCAAAATATAAGTAAAACATAAACACTTTAGTTAGAATAAACATTTTAGTAAATAGAAAAGTACAATGTAAGGGTAGACAAAACATTTACCTAAACCGCTTGCGCCTTGTCATCCACAATAGTCCCGTCGTTCTTTGTGTGAAGCACTAATTGTAACTCATCGGGTGGGATTGGACGTCCAAGCTTTTCTTCCTAAAAAAACATAAAACAAAGAAATTTATATTATTGTAAACGATTTAAACTAAAATTAGTAATTATTTAGAAAAATAAAACGAAATGTACATAAGCATACTTACCAAAAGACGATGGTGCTCGTCGTGAGGACGGGCCCCACCAGGGTGGAGAGTAGGGTTGACCAAACGGTTATGCCAGTTCCTAGCAAATTGTCTGACTGCAGCTTCAGTGAGCATGCTCGCCAGAAGCCGGACGTGTTCCTCCGTACTCATCCAGACTGGCCGATTTGCTGCGTTCTTCTTCCGCGCCTGATAAAGAATGTCTTTATATCGGAATTGCATGTGTTTATCCTAGAGGGGAAACAACCTCTGATCTGTCACATCTGAACCGATAGTAAATTTGTAAATATATGAAATACGTAAATTACAATTTTACATTAGTAAGTTTGTGGAAAAAAAGTCAAAATATAAGTCACGGAAACGAAATTTTTCTTACATTCCAATTGTCGAACAACCAGCTCTTCTCATGGTATGGAATCTTCGTCCAGCAAAACTCGCTGGGAAGAGGACCACTCTGGAGCACCTCTCGAAACCGTTTTGAAATGGTTTTATGCGGCTGCAATCTGATATTCATATGAAAAAATATAATATTGAGAAATATAATTAGATTTCATGATATAGAAGAAATGAAACGAATATAATTTTAAGAATATGAGTTACTTACTCATCTCGCTCGATCCGAGGTAATGATGGATCACGCAGACGGGGGGAGGCAGATCTGCTGGACCAGACCCAGAAGCTGAGCCTGATGCTGAACCGAAAGCACCATGAGATGTTTCAGGTGTGTCATGTACTGCATGCGGAGTCTCGAGCTGTGTCTCGGGTACTAGTGTAGATGGAGCTGGGTCCTCGTACGGTGCGAGGTGAGCGTCAAACTCCTCAATCGTGGTAGTGCTAGTACCAACACATCGTCATCATCATCATCATCGCCAGCATCATGTGATCGAGGAGGATGTCATGCGCCTGTCATTTTTGTCTACGGTTGTAAAAAGAAATATTACATAATTAAAATTAATATAATTTAAACCGTAAATTAATTAACACTAATCTAATTTAAACTAATTATATACATTAATTAAACCAAACTAATTAAACAAATTACTTAATTAATTAACCTAAAGTAATTAAATAACTTAATTATACAAATTAACAAATTAACCTACATTAATTAAGTAAACTATAACTATACAAATGAATTAACCTTAAACTAATTAACTAAACTAATTAAACTAAACTAATTAACCTAAAGTAAGTAACTAAACTAATTATACAAATGAAGTAATTAACCTAAACTAATTAACCTACATTAATTAAGTAAACTATAATTATACAAATGAATTAACCTTAAACTAATTAACTAAACTAATTAAACTAAAGTAATTATACAAATGAAGTAATTAACCTAAACTAATTAACCTACATTAATTACGTAAACTATAATTATACAAATGAATTTAACCTAAACTAATTAACTAAAATAATTAAAATAAACTAATTAACTAAAATAATTAACTAAAATAATTAAACTAAAGTAATTAACTAAATTAATTATACAAATTAATTAACCTAAAGAAAGAACGTAACCTAACCGAGCCTAATTCACTGACTTTAAATTTCAACAAAGTTTTAAAAAGAAAATTTAGAAAACTAACCGTTTGTTTATGGACGAAAGCAAATCCCGGGATTTGAGAAAATAAGTGTTGAGGAAACGGAGCTAATGAATCGTTAGGGATTGTACGAGAACGGGGGAATGGGAAAATGGAAAGGAACGGAACGGAATAGGAAGAAAAGAAAAGAGTCGAATGGGGAGGGGGAGAATCTATCTGCCTATTTAATTTTAATATTTGCGACCATTTGGCCGCAAAACGTAATTATGACGGAATGTGGGGAGTCGCTCGTGCAGTCTGTTACGACCATATGGTCATAAATTTGAATTTGTAATTATGACAAATTGCGACCATATGGTTGTAAAAGTCAAAATCACCGCCATAAATTTGGTAAAATTTCAAAATTGTCGCTCAATATTACGACCAGGTGGTCGCATTTGACTATATTTGCGATCAGGTGGTAGTATTATATGAAGATAGCTGTTATTTTTTGTTTACTTTCCCGGGGAAAATTACGACCATCTGGTCGCAATTGTCATTGGGGAAACTAAACAATCAACATCTGTCATGGCAATGACGACCTGATGGTCGGATGTTGACCTATGACAATTACGACCAGATGGTTGTAATTCTAATTTATTTATTTTTTTATCTTCTCTAAATGGAGCAATAAAAAGAAAAATATCTTCTTCCACTCATGGAAATTATGACATGATGGTCGCATCTTGTCTTGCCAATTATGACCATCTGGTCGTAAGTATATATATATATATATATATATATATATATATATATATATATATATATATATATATATATATATATATATATATATATATATATATATATTTTATATATATTTTCTAAATGGAGCAATTAAAAGAAAAAAATATTTTCTTCCAGTTGTGGAAATTACGACCTGATGGTTGCATATTGCCTTGCAATTCATGACCATATGGTCGTAATTATATATATATTTTATAAATTTTTCTATACGAAGCAATTAAAAGAAAAAATATCTTCTTTCAGTCATCATCCTCTGTGTCTTCTCGTCGTACTTCAAGTTCATCCTCTGATTCTGATTCAATTTCTTCTTCAGGTGTTTCATCTTGTGAAGTTTCATGATGAGAATCATTTGGTATATCTATATTGTCCTGTAATGTAATCGTTCCATAATTCAGTAGTCTAGCAGTACTTGCGTTCTGACCATCATCAATCGCACGCAATCTTATCTCGTCTTCCTGAAAAGCACTGTACTCTGTAACGTTCTTATTGGAGATACCTTCTTTTACATGAGACTGTTTTACTTTACAAACAACTAACCAATCTGTCTGATCTCGTCTATTGGATGGATAGTTTAGATAATAAACTTGAATCGCCTGTGAAGCCTTGACAAACCTATCTTCTGTGCGCATGTGTTTAGACTTATTAACATCCACGATCTGCAAATGAGACAGCTTACAAATTTCGCCGAGTCTCATTGTCTTGAACCACGTGCAGTTAAACAGAACAATGTGTTTTAGGGTCGGACTCGCGTATTGAATCTCAATGATCTCATCTATTACTCCGAAATAATCATCTTCATTGGTTCCGAACACTTGACCCTTTATGTAGACCCCACTATTGTTCGTTGTTCTGTTAACTGAATGCGCCTTTGTTTGAAATCGGTACCCATTACCAACGTAGCCAGTATATGATCTTGCAACCAATGCAGGTCTTTTTGCCAAAGAAATAATGCGAGGATCAGCTACTGGCAGTGTAGGTGAGTCAACCTGTAGTCACATATATTGTGTGTGAAAAGGTAAAAGTGCAATAAATTGCCAAAGAAATAAATTGACAAATTTGCCAAAAACTCACGTATGCAGAGAACCAAGAACGAAACTCTTTGTAAATCATTGATCCCTCATCAGCGGATGTAAGACCATGCCGTACCATTCGAACGTATATGTTTAGAAACAATCTATATGAACATCCTAAAAAAACATACTCTATGTATGGCTCCACTTCCGTGCAGTTGCATAACACATACGTTTGGATAACGTGATACTCAGCATAGGTCAACGGCCTCCGCACACTTTTACCAACAGTCATGCCAGCCTCTGTAAATATGGACAAGTCATTTACATCAACATTTTCACATATAATCTTCTGCATGCCTAAAGCATCTATACCCTGAAGAATTTCTCGCCCGCTAAACATTGTAGGGGGTATCTCTTTTCGTGCACGTCAACCTTTCTTCCAGTCAGTATTGTTAGCATGAAATGAATGATTCAAAGGTAGAAATCTTCTGTGACAATCGAACCAATAAGTTTTTCGACCATGTCTTAGAGAAAATGCCTCTGTCTCAAGCATGCAATGTGGACATTCGTATTTACCGGTCGTAGTCCATCCTTTAGATGAGGATGAAAGAAGGTATAGATTACTTATCTAGATATTATGACTAAACAAACAATTATGCAAACTGATTACTACACAGACAAAAGTATAAACATCTACGTACCTGATAACATTGAATACTCTGAGAAGTCACTGATCGTCCAAATTAATGCAGCGCGCATCAAAAAATTATGTTTCCTTGTTATATCGTACGCCATAACACCATCAGTCCACAACTTTTTCAACTCTGCGATAAGTGGTTGCAAATACACATCCAGTTTCTGTTTTGGACTCTTCGAACCAGAAATGATCACAGTTAAAAAAATCACAGAGTCTTTCATGCACATCGAGGGTGGCAGGTTATACAGGGTCACCATCACCGGCCATACTGAATATTGTGCTCCTGACGCCCCAATTGGGTTAAAGCCGTCTGTGCATAATCCCAATCTGACATTTCTAGGATGTTGGGCAAAATATGGATGGCACTTATTTAAATGCTTCCACACCATAGCATCTGAGGGATGTCTCATAACTCCTTCATCTTCAGAATGCTCGTGATGCCATCTCATGTGAGAAGCTGTCACATCTGATGCATACAATCGTTGTAGACGCGGGGTCAACGGTAAATAGAACATGCGGGTGTGTGGAATCAGGCTGCTTCGCCCTTGTTTATATTTTGGCTGAAAGCAAAATTTTCAGTGATGCAGACTCTCATTCGCATCCCAGTATATCATGCATCTGTTTCGACATGAATGTATTCTCTCCACGGGTAAATCGAGACCCTCCACAAGTTTCTTCGTGTCGTACAAACTCTCTGGCAGTGTATTTTCTGGTGGAGTACAATGACGAAACCATGATGCAATTGAATCAAAGCCTCTCACTGGTATGTGGTACTCGCTTTTATATTTAAAAGTTCCGTAGCTGCAGCAAGTTGGCTAACCTCACTCCTGCATAAAACGGTCGACTAGCTGTAGTCAGCATCTCGTGCATTTTACGTGCTTCTGGATTCATTTCCTCCTCAAAGAACGTTTGTTCTTCATCTTCTCTTTCGCGATTCATTTCACTGCCATACCCTGCACCATCCATTATCATCTGCTGCATTTGACCTAACTGGTTTTCTTCAATATTGCCTTCAACATCAACATTCGAGCTACTTCCTTCGTACTGTCGAGATTCCTGTACTGCAGCGTCGAACATTTCCTTCGTTTCACCTTGGTACACCCAGTGATAATAATTTGGCACAAAACCCCGACTATAAATATGCTTCTTCAAATCAGGAATTGGTATGATTTTTCTGTTGTCACATTTTCTGCATGGACATCGTAGTTTCTGACCATATTTTTCGTAATACCCAATTTCCATACAAAACTCAACAAATTGCTCAACCTCTGCAACAAATTCATCGTTCAAAAAACCCTCAATTAAACGAATGTGAATCCATTCTCTCATTTTTTTTGTGTTGATACACTATGTATGGAAGTGCATTTTATAGGTGCTTAATCTGTCCTTTTGTGACCAACCCGTCACAAAAATTGGCGGGAACGAAATTAATATTATCTCCATTTTTTGCGACCGGATGGTGGACATTTTGCGACCATTTGGTCATAATTGGCCTATACATTTGCGACTCCCTCGTCGTAATAGTGGCGCCATTCTTTCGCGCCAAATTTTGTGACAACAATTATTTTTTGTCCTTCAAATATGACCATGTGGGTCATAATTATTTACGACCACTTGGTCGTAATCTTCGCAACATACTTTCACGCCTTTTTTTACGTCTACTTATATAATTCGGTTGCATTGTGGTCGTAGTGGTTGCGACCAAATGGTAGCTTTGGGTCAACACTTGTATTTACGATTCCGTTGGTCGCAAAAAAGCGACCAAAATGTATGGTTCGAAAGTTCTGGTCACAAATTGACAGTTTTCTTGTAGTGTAATATATCACGTGGTACTTTAGATACGATGTATCTTAACATACACA
The DNA here is from genome assembly GCA_028015215.1 of Gynostemma pentaphyllum. Taxonomy (NCBI): domain Eukaryota; kingdom Viridiplantae; phylum Streptophyta; class Magnoliopsida; order Cucurbitales; family Cucurbitaceae; genus Gynostemma; species Gynostemma pentaphyllum. Next base: position 43,879,985 of record CM051354.1, on the reverse strand, counting down.
TAGTACTTTGATTTATGATTGACTTGAATGTATTATAGAGCGTGTCATCGGGTATTTTATATTGGTCTCAATCAAACATTATTCAAACTAATGTATCATTTGGTACTTTATGTATTAATTATATGCATTGTAAATACATTGAAACCAAAAAATGGAATCTTTTTGAGAAATAGAGATTGAAACAAAAATAATCAAGATATATGCTAGATCTAAGGTTTTTTGGAGAGAAAAATGGAGACAAGTCAATTTGTAGGGCTTTCCATAGATTTAAAAAAAAAAAAACCAAACTTGTTAGCCAAATCTAAGTTTTTCCATAGATTAAAAAAAACATACCTTTTATCAATTTTAATCACATTTTGCTTTGAATCTTCAAGATTTATTTTAGATATAAGTTTTTTTTAGAGAAAAAATGGGGACAAACTAAAGGATTTTTAAGATCCACTTTTTAGAAAAATGGAAAATGAGGGAGAGAGAAAGAAGACTATAGTGGTGATGAAGGAAAGAGAGAGAGAGGTTCTTTTGAAGGGAAAAAATCTGATGTGATGGCATGGAAATTCGTGTTGGTAAATCACTTGTCTCTTGGTGGCTATTTAATGTTAATTTCATACATGTGACCATAAAGTGTTATTCCACTTAAAAAATGGCTATTTTGATGGTTAACCCTAAATATTTTTATCCCTCTAATAAATTTTCTTGCCTCGCCCCTCTCTCTATATTTTAATTCCTATAATTTTCAACTGGAATTTATTATCACTAGTATATTAACACGTGCCTTGCACGTGATATGTTTTTATAGTATCTTATTTTATATTAATGAAATAATATGCTATAAATTCAAACAAACATCTTGAATTCCCAAAACATACCTTAGGAATAATGTAATAATATGCTATAAAATACATTTTAGAAAGAAATATTATAATATGGAGATTAATAATTAAAACAACCAAATTAAATTTGAAAAAGTATATAAACATTTGTAAACAATAATAATTTAAATAATAATATTAGTTGATAAAAAAAAGGGAAGATGATATTTATATTTCCAAAATAATATTCATTTCATTATTTTTAAATAAATATTTAGTATATAGTTTTAGAAGATATAGTTCAAAATAATAGTCAACTTTGATAGAAAAAGTAAACTATTTTATTAAAAAATATTTTAAACTCATTGTATTAAATAAGAGAATATAATAATAAAAATTAATAATTAATTGTGAGTAAAAATTAATTATTGTGTGGCACATTTTATATATTTTATAATTAAAAAGGGTATAATTGTCCTAAAATGTTTATAAAACATTCTCACTTTTATATATTAGAGATTTTTAACACCGTTAAACATACTTTAAACTAGGGGTGAAACCGGTTCGGTCCGGTACGGTTTTCTAACCGAATAGCTAAAACCGGACCGGTTCGGTTTTAGATATATGGAAACCGAACCGAACCGGTTTTATAGGACAACCGATCCGGTTCGGTCCGGTTAAGGCCGGTTCGGTTCGTCGGTTTTCCGGTTTTTTTAAGAACTACTGAAATTGCCATTTTTCTAGGTTTGACTGGGTTGAGATGGCCCTTTTCTCTGGTTGGGCTGAATTGCCCATTTACTATTTCTTTTATATTATAACTAAAATGAAAACAAAATGTCTCTGCCACATTTCGAACTCGAGACTCCATGTTGAAAAAGAGCGCTATGACCAATTGCTCCATGATGAAGTTATATTAATACGTTGAGATATTTAAATAATATATATATTACCGGTTTTCGGTTTTAAACCGAACTTGTGTCATCGGAACCGAAAACCGAACCGGTTTTTCCGGTTCGGTTCGGTTTAATTTCTTAAAATAAAAAAACTGGAACGGTTCGGTTTTATACTGTTCGATTCGGCTCGGTTTTCCGGTTTTTTCGGTTTTACGGTTTTTATTTTCACCCCTACTTTAAACCTATTATCAATGTATCAATGTAGACTTTAAAACAGTAAAAAAATCCGTGCAACTCTAAAGTAAAAACATAAAATAGCCTCCTAAAATAAAAAACGATCTCTCAAACAGAACCGATTTTTATTTGATAAATCTTTACCCTTTTTTTTTTAATTTTCATGCTCCTTATTCCAATTGACTTTTTATATGTAATTTACGAATCTCCATTTTAAATAAGAATGCAACATATGCCTTTAATTTATTACAGCTATTTTTTTTTTAAAAAAACCATAACATGAGTGAGACTTGCCTTAAAAAACAAATAAAGGATTTCATGTGCTATATCAAAGATGAATATGTCAAAGGTAGAATTTTCAAATATAATTTTTTTTTTCCATTATAATAAACCTCTGATTAAATTCATAAGACAGAAATTCTCTTATGTCTTCCTTGAATTTTATTATTTTGTCCCTTGAATTATTAAAGAAAAATCGTTCAATACGATTTTATCCATGTTTGATTAGTGTTCTACTTTGAATTAAACTTCAAAAACCTCACAATTAACTTTGTACTTGCTCTCTAACTAACTGTTTTGTTGGTTCAATTTTAGTGGTTTATCAGTTGATTTTTTTTAATAATTTTATGGTTTTATTTTTATAAGTATATTGATTTTACCACATATGCAAGATCACATCTATTCATGATGAAATTAAATTTTAAAAGTTTGGATTGAGTCACTTATCTTAAAGCATAGGGTAAAAATGATTTCTTCCCCTATAAAAATGAGGTTTTTTTAAAAATAATATTTAAAATTTTTCATATTAAGATCCACTAGTCACGTAAATTAAGATTAGAAAAATGTCATTTTTGAAATATTTCAAAACATTTACTATATATTTGAAATATTTCAGAATATTTACTATTTTTTAAAATTAATCATAAAAAGTGTCATTTATTAAAAAATTTCTATAAAAATTGAATGTGATATTTTATTTTTTATAATTTGATAATCAATGAAACATTTTTATTTTAAATAATTTATATAAAATTTAACTACCCACATCATGGACAAAGTCTCAGTCAACTTATCCATCTAAAATATGGACATGGCAACCACTCTATAATTAATAAGATTCCAATTTATTTATTTTTTAAAAGTCAATTAACTTAAATACATCCATTTATGATCTCATCTTATTTATATAATCCAAACAAACTATAGGGTTTGGTTTTATGTTTTGTCAAAGTTAATTTTCTTTTTGTCATTTTCCCTTTTGTATCTCTTTGGACAAAACAACAAATGAAAGAATCATCTTTTTCCTTTTCCTTCTCTTTCTTCTTCCATCTCTTCACCATTAACCTTCTTAGCCTCTTGCTTCCTCTCTCTTTTCTTCTCCTTGGAAGGCTCATTTCTTCACATAATTATTATCTTTCAATTCCACAACCTATCTTACTCTCTCTTGTTTTCTACATTAACTTACCTCTTCTTTTTCTCCTCATTTCCCTTGTTTCCATTTCCACTCTTTCCCATTCCTTGACTGGAAAATCTCCTCTCCCAAATCAGCTCCATAACCCCATCTCTCAGCCTCGTTTATACACTGCCTGGATACTCCTCTGCGTTTTACAAGTTTGTGTCGGTGCCGGTATCGAAGGAAGCTTGTTGATCGGCATTAACGACGCGTCTAGCTTTGGTCGTGTAGATGGTGAATTGTGGAGCCGGGTTTTGTTCTTCTTGGGGTTGCATGAGACGGCGGTTTATTGGACTAGAGTGGTGGTGAAGCCAGTTGTCGACGACACTGTTTTCGGGGAAGCTAAGGAGGAGAGGTGGTTCGAGAAGGCGGCGATGGCGGTGAGTTTCGGTTGTTTGTGGTGGTGGAGGTTGAGGGATGAGGTGGAGGCATTGGTGATGGCGGGAGAAGCAAAGGGTAATGGAGTGGGGTTGGAAGAGTTTTCAGGTTTGTGTTTGTATTATATCATTGTGGCTATTGGGATTGCTAAGATTTTCAAGTCTCTTACTTGGGTTGGTGGGATTTTTATATGTAAAAAGGAAAGTAAAAGCTCTTCTTCAACTGTCCATGAGAATGATGACAAGGTTTGAATTAATTTTGCAAATTCGTTGTTATTGTAATATTTTTCTTAACCAATCATTAATTGATTTATTACATTTTTCAATGTATTTTGCGTAAATTAGTCCCAAAATCATTGATGTGTAATTATAACCCTATAACGTTCTATATATAAAGGAAATTAGAGCTAGTAAATTCAATATGTTATGTACTTCAAACTGATGACGGAAATGTCAAGGTTGAAATATACGGAATTATCAACGGAGTTGTCGATGTTGACGGATATTTACTATAAAAATTACGGAAACAATGAAAATTTAGGTTATATTTGGACTTTATCAATGAAACTTTCGCAATAGCTTATATAAGTCATAATTTGTCCTATAATAAAGTTGTACGTACAAACCTATAAATAATAGTAAACATATCAAAATTAAAACATACATGTTTATGAAATTAAAATTAAAAAATAAATTTAAAACACGGTTTATCACTACAAAAAAAAAGTCAAAATGCGACCAAACATTTGCAACCAATAAAAAGTGGTAGTTTTTTGGTGACCATTAGGTCACTTTTTTTTAACCTTGACTCGAAGTGACCATCTGGTCACTTTTTTTACGACCAGATTGCGACCAAAATTAGAAATAGTCATTAAAAATGGCGCGAAATTATGGCGCGAAATAAGCGACCATTTGGTCACCTCAAAAAACGACCAAGTGGTCGCATTTTGGTGACTAAAAATATGACTTGGTAAAAAATGACGTGAAATAAGCGACCATTTGGTCACCTAAAAAAAGGACCAAGTGGTCGCATTTTTGTGACTAAAAATATACTTTGGTAGCAAAAAAAAGGCGCGTAATTTTGGCGGGAAGAAAGCTACCAAGTAGTCGCCTTTGGAAATGACCATCTGGTCGCATTTATTGTGACCAAAGGTGACCACTGGTAGATAAAAGAGGCGCATAATTTTGGGGGGAACAATGCTACCATGTGGTCACCAATTTGTGACTCCAAGTGATCACTGGTAGCAAAAATGTCTAGAACAATACGACCAAATGGTAGTATTTTTGCTACTATATGGTCACCAATTTGTGACTAGAAGTAGTGACCACTGGTAGCAAAAAATGTCTAGAACAATACGACCAAATGGTAGTATTTTTGCTACTATGTGGTCACCAATTTGTGACTAGAAGTGACCACTTGGTAGTAAAAAAAGGCGGGAATTTTTGGCGGGAGAAATACGACCAGATGGTAGTAATTTTGCGACCATAGGGTCGCAATTAAGCAGAGGAATGCATTATAAAATCTCTTCCTCCCATTGTTTGTAAAGATAAGAAAAAAGAAAAATGAAAAAGTGGATGTATATTCGTTTGATAGACGGGTATTTGAACGATGAGTTCGTGGCCGGGGTTGAACAGTTTGTTGAGTTTTGCAAGACAACTGTCTATTACGCGAATTATGGTGAAAAGCTACGATGTCCGTGTAGAAAATGCGACAATAGGAGAATCATACCGGTTCCAGATTTGAAGGTTCATCTTTATAGTCGGAGATTTGTGGAGAATTATTATCACTGGGTGTATCATGGGGAGACGAGGGAAATGTTCGATGCTGTAGTACAGGAAGCGAGATAGTACGAGGGTAGCAGCTCGAATGCAGACGTTGTCGTCGAAGAACCCAATGAAATACAACAGTATAGTCAGATGCAGCAAATGATACTTGATGGTGTGGGATATGGGGGCGGAAATGACAGTTATCACGAAAGTTTGAACGTAGACGACGAAAGAGAAGGTGTTGTTGAAGAAGAAATGAATCCGGAAGCACGTAAGATGCATGATCTACTGAAGACAGCGAGCCGACCGTTGTACGAAGGTTGTCAGGTTAGTCAACTTGCTGCTGCTATAGAACTTTTAAATATAAAAGCACAGTATAACTTACCTGCTAGAGGATTTGATTCGGTTGCATCGTGGTTTCGTCGATGCGCTCCACAAGAAAACCTGATGCCGCACAGTTTGTACTACACGAAAAAACTAGTGGACGGACTCGGGTTACCCGTAGAGAAGATAGATTCGTGTCGAAACGGATGCATGATCTACTGGGATGTGGATGTGGATCTGTATCACTGCAAATTCTGTTTTCTTCCAAGATATAAACAGGGGAAACACTGGATGATTCCGTACGCCCGCATGTTCTATTTACTGCCCACGTCTGCAATGGTTGTATGCATCAGATGTCACAGCTTCACACATGAGATGGCATCACAAGCATTCACAGGATGAAGGTGTTATGCGACATCGCTCAGACGCTGCGGCTTGGAAGCATTTAAATAATTGTCATCCTGATTTTGCACATGATCCGAGAAACGTGAGATTGGGCTTATGTACAGATGGCTTTAACCCGTTTGGGGCATCCAGGGCGCAATATTCAGTTTGGCTGGTGATGGTAACCCCGTATAACTTTCCACCCTCGATGTGTATGAGAGACCCTGTGATTTTTCTCACAGTGATCGTACCTGGCCCGAAAAGTCCAAAACAGAAACTGGATGTGTATTTGCAACCACTTATCGCAGAGTTGAAGAGGTTGTGGACAGATGGTGTCATGACGTACGACATCTCGAAGAAACAAAATTTTTTGTTGCGCGCGGCGTTAATCTGGATAATCAGTGACTTCCCTGCGTATTCAATGTTGTTAGGTATGTAGCGTTCACGTTCATTATTTCTTAAGTATGAGTTTTGTAATTGTTTTGCGTAGTTCATTAGTTAATAATTGTAAATATCGATCCCCATCCTCTATTAAAGGATGGAGTACGGCCGGTAAATATGCATGTCCACATTGCATGCTAGACACAGATGCGTTTTACCTCAGAAACGGTCAGAAAACCTGTTGGTTTGATTGTCACCGTCGATTTCTACCTTTGAATCACTCATTCTGTTCAAACGGTACTGACTGGAAGAAGGGTCGACGAGTAAGAAAGGAAACCCCCCCGATAATGTACAGTGGAAGATAGATTCTACACGGTATATATGCTATAGGGATGCAGAAGATTACAGTGGAAGGTGCAGAGCTTGCAAACAATGCGGCTGGAAAAAACACGGGTTGGAAGAAACGGAGTATTTTTTAGGATCTACCGTATTGGGAAGATCTACTTGTCAGACACAACCTGGATGTAATGCATATCGAGAAGAACTTCTTCGACAATATTTTCAATACGGTTTTGAACGTTCCTGGCAAAACAAAGGACAATCTGAAGGCCCATTACGATATACGGGAGATATGTAATCGTTCTGAGTTAGAGCCTGACGACAATGATAATTACGCAAAAACAAAGTACATGTTAACGACGGATGAAAAGAAAACACTATTTGAGTGGATCAAATCTATCAAATTCCCTGACGGATACGTTTCGAATTTGAGTCGGTGTATAGACAGTCAAAAACATGTCATGTTCGGGATGAAAAGCCACGACTGTCATGTATTCATGCAACCATTGATGCCTGTTGCATTCAGACCGTTCCTAGAGAACAGATATTGGGAGCCGCTTGCCCAGTTGAATGTTTTTTTTCAGGGACTTGACTTGTACAGAGCTGACTGAAGCTACTGTCGCTTCAATGAGTTCGGAGATCGCTGTTATTATCTGTAAGTTGGAGCGAATGTTCCCACCTGGCTTTTTTGACTCAATGGAGCATCTTGCAGTGCATCCTTCATACGAGGCATTCTTAGGGGGTCCAGTCCATTATCGCTGGATGTACCCATTTGAAAGGTTAGCAAACTTACTTTGTATATAATTCAAGTTTTTTAATGTTAAACTTATCATATGTTTACTTAATTGTTTGTACCCACAGGTACTTACGTCGGTTGAAAAAGACGGTCGGAAATAAAGCAAGAGTCGAAGGATCTATCTGTAGTGCGTACCTGACACAAGAGACTACCACGTTTTGTTCATACTAGTTTGATCAACACATTGCTGAGCAATTTCGTCCAGCGACACGAAATGTTGTCGAAAATTTACTTGAAGGTGTTGACGTAAACGACCTGCCCATATTTACTGAACCTGGCATGACAGTTGGAAAATCAGTACGTAGGCCGTTAACCGATTCTGAGTATCACGTAATGCAGAGCTACATGTTATGCAACTGCCCAGAAGTCGAGCCTTACATCGAGTGAGTTCTCGTAACGTTACATTATTCATTTGACTTAACAATCACAACTATTTAAAATATTTTCTTACTATTTTCGTAACATACAGACTATTTCTGAACGTATACGTTCGAATGACACGAGTCAGTCTTACAGCCGCTGAGGGGGGGTCAATAATCGAGAAGGAGTTTCGTTCCTGGTTCAGTGCATACGTGAGTTATTTGAAATTGTCAAAATATCATGTCAAGTTATTTGTTGAAAAATACTATATCCTTCTAATTATACTCTATGTGTGCTGAATGACAGGTGGACTCCCCTACGTTACCGGTAGATGATCCTCGCATTATTCTTTGGCAAAGGGACCTGCACGGAGTGTAAGGTCATATACTGGATACGTCGGTAACGGATTCAGATTTCAAACGAAGGCGCATTTTGTTAACAGGGCAACAAACAACAGTGGTGTTTGCATAAAAGGTCAAGTGTTAGGCACCTAAGACGATTACTTTGGAGTAATCGATGATATTCTTGAGATTCAATACGCAAGTTCGACGCTAAAACGCATTGTTCTGTTCAACTGCACTTGGTTTGAGACAACCAAACGAGGCGGAGTCCGTAAGATTGATCATTTACAAATCATTGCGGTAAACAAGTACAAGCATATACGCACAGCTGATAGGTTTGTCCTGGCTTCACAGGCGATTCAAGTTTATTACCTTAACTATCTGAGTAATAGACGAGATCTGACAGATTGGTTAGTTGTTTGTAAAGTTAAACCACGCCAGGTAGAAGAAAACCTGTCTGAGAAAGACGACCATGTAGATGAAGCCGGTGCTTTTCAAGAAGATCAGATAATATGTCGTGCAATAGATGATGGCCAGAATGCAAGTACCGCATGTCCTTTGAACAATGGAACGATATAACATTGCATGATGACGATACAAATGCTTCCACTTCTCGCAAACATGACATTGATGCTGAATTTATTCAAGATGATGAAGAAGAAGATAAAGAAAAAGAAGAAGAAGAAGAAGAATAAGCAATGACTGAAGAAACTGAGGATGAAGAATAATACACTTTGTAAATTTATATGATTCACTGTATGTTTTATAATATCGTCATTGTTGTGCTTCATTAAACAATATATATAAATATTTTTTAATCTCCATTAATTTATATATATTAAAATATATATATAGATATTTACGACCATATGGTCGCAAATTGAACTAAAATGCGACCATATGGTCGTAACTTTGAAAATATAGACTTAAGTTTTTTAAAACTGTGTATTAATTTACGACCATTTGGTCGTAATTTTGTGACTATCTGGTCGGGTTATACAACGGTAAATTTAAATTTTCATGAAATTTTTGGCGGTGAATTTGATAATTACGACCATTTGGTCGCAATCAATGGCAGTGAATTTAAAAATTGCGACCATTTGGTCGCAATTGTTGATGGGAAGTGTGATGTGACAACTGTTGGTCATAATGACATACTTACGACCAGTTGGTCGCATTTTTATGGTCGTATTTTTGAAGCAAAATGCGACCATCTGGTCGTAATCGAGCGACTCTTCGTTTTTCGTCATAATTACGAAATTGCGACCAGTTGGTCGCAATTTTTGATTTAAACGTCCCAGCCAATTCTTTCCCCTCCCTCACCCGAATTCTTTTCTCTCTTTTCTTTCCTTTTCTCTCTTTCCCCCGTTCCCGTTCCCTCGTTGCTTTTTGCCCATTCCCCTCCCCCGTTCGTTCGTACCTTTCCCGTTTCCCGTTCTTTCACCCATTCCCGTTTCAAAAACCTCCAAAACCCGGTAGCGTATTCGAGGTTAGTTTTCGTTTTCGTTTTAATTAAATTATTATAAATTGTTTCAGTTTCGTTAAATTTAGTTACATTTAATTGAATAATTTAGTTTAGCTTTAAATTAGTGTAATTAATTACTTAATTAATTATGTTTAGTTAGTTACTTTAATTTGTTTAGTTTTATTTAATTAATTTAATTTAGTTAAGTAATTAGTTAATTAGTTAATTAATTTAATTTAGTCAAATTAATTTTAGTTTAATTACTTAATTAAATTTAGTTTAATAAATTATTAATTTAATTTAGTCACATTATTAGTTTAGATTACTTTTTTTTAATTTAATTAGTTTGATTAATTAGTGTTGTTTACTTACTTTAATTAATTTAATTTACTTTAGTTTCATTAATTAATTAATTTAATTTAGTAAATTAAATAGATTAGATTACTTTAATTACTTACTTAACTATTTTTCTTTAATTTAATTAATTAATTTAGTTAAATAATTAGTGTAGTTTACTTACTTTAATTAATTAATTAATTTAATTTACTTTAGTTTAGTTTAGTTTAATTAATTAATTATTTTAAGTTAATTTAGTTTAATATACTTAATTAATAAATTTACATTAAATAATAAATTATTAATTAATTAAATTTAATTAGTTTGATTAGGAAAATGGCACGCCAACGTCGTCCTCTAATGTCCGGCGATGATGCGCAGTACCGCACTGATCCGCCTGGTGGGCGTCGAATCCACCAAAAATAAAGATCTCTACTTTCGGTTTATGGATTTGTAGTAGTGGAAAGTAGGGTCGAATCCACAGAGGTTGGTGAATTAAAATTGGGGGTTTTTGAATTTGTTGAGTAAGTACGAAAAACAATAAAAAAAAAACTAAGAGAGATTCAATGAGGGGAAAGTTCCAACCAAAGGTATAATCATCGTTCAATTCATGTTATTTGATCATCGATTATCTAATGAAATCCTAAATCACTCTATAAATTGGTTATGATTATTAAGAACGTCTTATTAATCTATCATTCCTTAGTTCGTCGGTAATTAAGATACGATCGTTAATTACTTCCCTAATCAAAGACAACCCTAGAGTACGACAATAGGATTTAATCAATTGTGACAATAAGATGAGAATGACCACCAATTCTAGCCAACAAATACGAAACGTTCGATTTATTTAAACTAGATCATATATTTTCATAGTATGAGATGAGAAGACCTGTGACTCAATCATACTAATTGTCACTAGGATTAGAATGTCTAAACAATTACGGATTTAAACAATCTAATTAACAAATTATCAAATTGAAGAATGATCAAAGGATCCGATTTGAACAATCAATCAAAACGATAATAGATTAAGCATAGAAAACATACAAATAGAGAGATTAGAAGGAGGAAGATGAAGATTAGATCTCACAAATAAAAAGAATTAAACTTGATTAACCTTTGATTGGAAATTGAAGTTTAGCTAGACATGGAGTTCATCATTCTCTAAGAAAACCTAAGGAAAAACGTTCTCCCCCTATTAGAAAAGAAGTCTCTTTTTATATCCTTGAAAACTAGGGTTTAAAACAAAAGATAAGAAATTCTATCCTAAAAATCCGAACTGGCGCCACGGCACTGATTTTTGGGCGCTGGGGCACTGAGCAAAAAGACTAAAATCTGGAAATTTAACGCTTTCGTTGCTATGGCGCTAGAAAATTAGCGCTGGGGCGCCGAACTCTCTGGAATTTTGGCTTGGAATCAGACTTTTCCTTGTGGCTGCGGCCACTAAAAGTTGTTGTCATGGCGCCGAAGTGTCAAGAAAGCTCCAAAATGCAATTTTAAGCCCTTTTTCATCCCATCTTCTCCAATCTAGCACATAAACACAAATCAAAGATAATTAATTAGTTCTTAGGCTATTTAATCATCAAAGTATGAACAATTAACACAAATTTATATGCTAAAATAACGACTTATCACCGCCGCCAGAGGATGACGCACCGGAGTTGCACAGTTCTCTGGAAGACTGGACGCATGCTGACCTCGACGAGATCTTACGGTTGGACGACAATCCCAACCCTGCATATCCCTCCGCAGTACCCGAGTCGCAGATATTGCGACACCGCGTTTGGGGGAGGACTCACCGGCTCCAGCCACGACTGTAGCGGGAGCATCCACTGCTGGCACCGGGCCCGATCCAGCAGGAGCATCCACTTCTGGCACTTGCCGTTCTCAGGCCCTCGTCAACCCGACCCTTCGGATAGAAGGGGATACGTAAATAGACAAGTATTTTTTTAATTAAATATTCATGTTATTTATAACCTAATATCACTAATATTTTTAACTTTTTTTTTGCAGATTACAACGGCATCAAACCGCTTCAAAGCGGTTTCGCCAGGTCTTCCAGAGCATGCCTCTACCCAGCGAGCTTCGCTGGACGAAGATTCCGACGACGGAGAAGCATCAGATGTACGACAATTGGAAGGTAAATAACTTCACTTATTTTTATAATTAATTAATTTATAAATTTTTAACAATCAATTTATTACTTTAACGTTTTCTTATTTAAAAATTTTTCAGGGCAAGTTTCCTATGATCGATCCCGATGTCACGGACGGTCGGATGTTCCCCCCTATGGGACAGGCACGTGCAGGATCGATTCAAGGACCTCATGTACCGGGTGCGGTAGAAGCAACCTAAAAACCGGCCTGTGTGGATGAGCGAGGAGGAGCATGCTTGACTCCTTGGGAGCTTGCAGTCTCAAGAGGGCAAAAAATTATCGACGAAGAATAAGGGCAACCGGGCCAAGAACCTGAGGAAACACACTGGTGGCGCGAAGGCTCACGACGAGCACCATCGTATATTGGTAAGTAATTGTCATTTTTCTTTCACGTCATTTTTTTGTTTTTTTTTTCAATTATTTATTAATTTAATTTCTGTCTCTTTTTATAATATGTTTAGGAAGAAAAGTACGGTCGTCCTGTTCAGCCTGATGAGCTGCACCTGGTCCTTCACACGAAGAAGGACGGGACGATCGTCAACGAAAATGCGCAACAAACTCAGGTGTTTAATATGTTTTTTAAATTATTAATTAGAATTTGTTCATCATTTTCTAACTTTTACATATTTTCTGAATTTTAAATATTTAGAACCATTTCAAGGAGTCTTTGAGTCAGAGGTTGTCGACACCCGACTCGTAACCAACTCAGGAAGACCATCGACAAGCGTTCTTGGAGGCTGCTGGAGGCGTTCGTCCAGATGGATCCGTTATTGGGCTCGGCTCGTACGGAAGACGTCTTTACGCTGATGTGCCTCAGCCTCAGCGGAGCGGAGCGAGCACTAGGTCCGGCCCTTCTCCGGTTGAGCAGCAGCTGCGCGAGGAGGTTCAGCAGCTTCACACCGACATGGAAGCTATGCGCAACGACTTCGTTTCTCGAGTTACTGCGATTGAGGCGGATATGCATGCACGGGTCGAGGCCCAGGTCGTAGCATCTTTGGCCGCGTTCTTCAAATCCCGTGACGGCGGCCATTCATCATCGACATTTTTTGAATATTTGATTTATATATATTTTATTTTAATTCCAATTTTTTATTATCAAATTTTAATATTAATTAAATAAATAAATAATAATTAATTAACTAATTATTGTAATTTAAATAAATAAATTTTTTTATTAAATACGACCAGATGGTCGCATTTACCCTAGAAGATAAACGATCAGATGGTCGTATTTTATCCCTGAACAAAACGACCATCTAGTCGCATTTTGTCTGAGTACAAAAGTGACCATTTGGTCACTTATAAAAATGACCACGTGGTCACTGTTGCATGTGACCAACTGGTCACTTATCTTCAACTTAAATTACGACTAGATTGTCACTTTTTTAATCGACCATTTGGTCGTTTTTTCAAAATGTTGACTTTTTTGCGACCAACCATGCTTGGTCGTATTTTTGTGACTATCCGGTCGCACAAAATTCTAGAAAGACCAGCTTTTTTGCCACCACTATGTTGGTCGCTTTTTTGGTCGCATTTTACTATAGAAACGACCTTTTAGTCGTAAATTTCTCGTCGCAAATTGACTTTTTTTTTGTAGTGTATGAAATTAAGACATAAATGGTAATGTAATTTAATTTAAAATTAAAGCAACAAACTTAAAATTAAAACATAACTGAATTCAAATATACTTAAAGCATTTAAATGAAATTGAAATTATGGTGATGGAATTCAAATTAAACTTTGAATTAAAACATACATGGATTATGACATTCAAATTAAAATTGAAATGAAAACAATCATGCTCTATAGAGTTCAACATAAATTTGAAATTAAAACATACATGACTTATGGAATTCTAATTCAACTTGAAATCAACACTCTATTTAATAATAGAGTTTATCAATAATTTTTTACCTGTTAATTAAATTTTTGGATCAAAATTATATAAAGAGAAAAAGGTAGAAAGAGAATTAGGGAAGAATGAGAGAGAGAAATAATGATTTTTTTTAAAAGAGGAGGTTTGTTAGTTTTTTTTTTTTTTTTTTTTGTTAAGAGTGTTAGGAATGGTGCCTTAGAACTTGTAATTATTTCATAAAAATAATTTATTTTGAATAAATTAAATAAATAAACATAAGTTCTTTTTATCTATATTGATTTATTCACGATATTAGGAATATATGTATATATTAATACCAAACATTCAAATAGTAAAACCTTAAACTACTTTTATGATATCACGACTAGGTATGTGAGACATACGAGCGGAATAAAGTCGAAATAAGTAACTTAAAGTGTCAATAGTAAATGGATAACGTTTGGGAACCTTATCCTGTTAACACTGTTGATAGTTTTCCATTTTGTGTAGTTTACAAAAATTATTTTATCTGGATCATTCATGTGGGTGGCATGAAAATGGAAGTATCATACACAATGAATATTGTATAAAATAGGACCAAGATAATTGATCAATATCTCAATTTTACCGTTTATGAGTAATGATCGAATATCAAACTAAGTTTGTCAATAGTGATAAATCTAAATCCTGAGTGAAATGTGGACTCCTATTCATGGAGTTTTGTTCTTTGATTCACATGGTTGAGAGCGATCTAAATTGAACGCTCAATACACTCTCGTTTTGAGAATATAACAAAATAGTAGCTGAGAACACATTTACACGAAATGGAATTCATAACTATCCTAAAAATGACGGTATCAGTGCGATACCTAATCATTTTAGGAATTTTAAGAAACTCTCTTATGTACTGATTCAAGACATGAACAAGTGGCATCATGCCTTCTATTGATCACATAAGTATTTATCTCTAGTTTGACTACCGATAATTTTCATTGGAGAATCAGCAGGAACACAAGGATAAAGTGGTAATTACAGGGGGGAAATGGAAAATTTAATCCATCTATAATTAAGAGTTTTCCACGTGAATGATATATAGCAGATATAATTTAGATAATCTAAATGGAAATAACTCATTTATAGTGAGGGGAGTTTAGCTATGAACCTATAGTGGAATCATTCATAGTTAGATAATAAGTAATTAACTGATTATGAGTTAATCACTTAATTGACAAATTATTAAGCCCATGATCTATAGGTCCATCGGGTCTCTATGCTAGCCAAAATATCGTAGTTGCAAATCAATTAATTTGACTATTGAAGAAATAAACAATTTAAGTAAGTTGAGTTACTTAAAGAGGCAATATTAACTATTTAAATATTGAGTATATTTAAATGGTAATTAATAGAAGTATTATTAATTGTTTGAATAATGAGTTTATTTAAACAAGAAATTAATAATGAAATATTATTAATTAAACATTATTAATTGTTTAAATATTGAGTACATTTAAATGGTAATTAATAGTTGAAATACTATTAGTTGGTAATTATTAATTAATTTAAATAGAAATTAATAATTAAATTAATATTATGAATTAATAATAAAATATTATCGTTTAGGATTATTAATTAAATAAATAATGAGTTTACTTAATAGAAATTAATAATTAAATATTTATAAATATTATTAATTTTTCAAATAATTAATATTATTTAAATGGAAATTAATAATTAAATATTACTTGGTGATATTTAGCTGGGAGAAAATATTAATATTATTAATTATTTAAATAAAGTATTTTATTTAAATGGTAGTAATAATGTAACGTCCCGTTACTTTTGAGGTAATTTTTTTTATTATTATTTTATTTAATTAAAGTATTTAAATTTATAACTTAGAATTTACAAGTTTATTTCGTTCGAAATCTTTTTAATTGCTTTATTAGCTTAAATTAATTTGGGTCGTATTAATAATTATTAACGGGCCAATTAATAATTATTAATCACCTTTTGGTATGTTTACGTGCTTCAAGTTTCATTTTAAAAGCTAAAAGCAAACAAAGAACGAGTTCATAATTTCTGAATTCTTAAAATATCTTGGCACTATTCACTATCTTCTTTAAATCACCCAAATGGTAAACAAAAAAAAAATATTTTCCTTCATCTTTCTCTTCTCCTCAAAACCATGAGCATCAAAACCCTTGGGAAATTTTTTGGGTTTTTTTTTTCGTTTTTCAGTAGATCGTCTCGATTCTAGTTGCGTTGAATAGCCCTCGATCCAAGCTTTCTTTCCAACCTACCTTTGAAGTTTTTCCTCCATTTTCGAGAGGCCTTAAGGTGTTTTTTGACCGCCGCTTGAACGCTCATTCTGGAACTTGGAGCTAAATCTACTTTTGTCAAGGTGCGGATTAATAGAATTTAAATCTAAACTTAGAAACCGAACAAGTTGAATGACTTGTAGGATCGGAAGTTGAGATTGTAATTTGAAATGAAAAGATTAAAATAAGTGAACTAAATTGTTTAGGCTTGGGAGTTAGTTTTATATTGAGTTGGGAGAACTCGTAGATATTTCGAAGGAAACAACTAGCTCTTGGAAGTTCTAAGTTTAGGTTCGCTTCGGTGTTTCTTAGTGATTATCGAAAGTTTAAGGTTCCAAGTATAATAGGGTGAATAAGGAATTTGGATATGGAACTTTGTTGGTTACTAAGACAATGGATTTGAGACTTTTATGTTAAAGTTAGTAACTCGAAGTTATCTGAAGGCCATTTGGCTTGACTTTTATATTGTTGTACAAAAGTTCATTTTTTCTTGTTTTATGTAGAAAGGTAATCAATGATTCACGTATCATTGATCGTCATGTTTCTTTCGATTACTTTGAATGATTAAATTTGTGTTTATTTGCACTTGAGACCCTGTTTATATTTATTTTGCATAATCATATTTGGGAGGAATAATGAGGCAATGCATAGACTGAGTGTGCTTGCATTGTCTGATATTAATCTTTTTACGTTTATATATGTATCATGAGGAATGCTAAAGGCTGCGTGAACTTTGCATGATTGAGGGGATGGATAATTACTATGATATATATATATGAGAGAGAATGCAAGGGGTGAGTGTACCTTGTATTTGGTTAGTGAGATAATGAGGTAATGGTTAGACTGTGTGACCTTTCATTACCCCTCATTATTCACTAGAGGTGGGAAGATAATTATAAAAGACTATGTGTACCTTGTTTTGGAAAGCGAGATAATGAAGTATTATTTAGATTGCGTGTGCTTTCAATACTGTCATTATAAGTATGTTAATGGTTATATTAATGTAAAGGCCGAGTGTACGTTACATGTATTGAGCAAGTTAATGAATAATATTGAGACTACGTGTGCTAACATTATCGACATTAATCGCGAGTTATTTTGTTTGAATATGTTAAGACCGAGAGAGCTTAGCATGATTTTGGTTATATTAATGTAAAGGCTGAGTGTACTTTACATGTATTGTACAAGTTAATGAATAATGTTGAGACTGCATGTGCTAACATTATCGACATTAATCATGAGTTATCTTGTTTGAATATGTTAAGACCGAGTGAGCTTAGTATTAATTATTACAGAAAGAGAATGAAATAAGAATGTTATGTGTGTTATGAAGCCCATCCTTCTAAAGGTTTAAGAGTTAGTTTTTTTAATTATTTGGGAGATCTCGTAAGTGAAAGTTGGATACTTGATGAGAAACCCTTTTGAAGTGGTTGATTAGTAAAGAGTATGTCAGCTTTATTGGGACACAAATTTGGATACAGGTTTGGAGTCTAATGTTACTTCACTTTCTGTTTATCTTCATTGGGTTTTCACTCATGATATTACAATTTTTTAGGTAATGCTCATGCTCGGGATCGTGGGAGGGGAGCTGGTGCTGTCTGATTTGGATAACGATGATGGCGAGATGGACTAGAGATGTTTTATAAACCATTGACTTATGTTATTTCGTATACTCTTTTTGGGATGTACATTTGTATATAAGCTTATGAGAGCTTTTTGTTTTAAAGTTTTATAATTTTGAAACTCCTTTGAACTTTGCTTCAGAAAATGCGCATTTCCTTGTCTTTAGAAATTCTCTGACTTTGAAAAATGTAAACAGGTTTTGGATAGTTCAAATTTTAAACGTATCCATGCTTTTTTTTTTTTTAAATTCTAAGACTTCCACTGCATTCTAATTTTTAAATGATTTAAAAGGAGTCGGTTCGTCACAAATAAATAAATTAATATTAAAGTTTATAATAGTTGGATTTATTTAATTTAAGAGAGAATTTCTAGCTCGATTGGATTAATGAACCTAATTGAAAATGGCCAAATAATTTATTAAATAAATTAGATTTATTAATTAACTTATATTTGTATTTTCGGCCATATATGTATATTTTAGGAAGATAATTGTTTGAATTACATTCTAAAATATTTACATAGATTTTATTTACCCAAGATAAAGCAGATAAAGAAAAACCAATTTTTTCTTTATAACACGTGATATTTCGGCCATGAGGAGATAAAGGGAGAGAGAAAAATCTTTTTATTTTATATTTATGTCCATGGAAGTTTCCAAATTTGATTAGATATTCCATTAGCCTATAAATAGGAGGCTTCGATTATTCATAAATAACTACCACTCAATTCCTTAGAAATTGAAAATCTCTCTTCTTCCTTCTCCCTAAGGTTGCCGAATTTACTTCATAAGTTTAGGAAGAAAAATTATTTTTCTTCTTCCTAAATTTCTTCTAAAATTCGATCCCACCGTCGGATTTTTCTTGTTTTATTTGGATATAGCGTAGAAGATTCGCTGATAAACAAACCCTCCAACTGATTCTCTATTATTTGTTCAATGTAAGTAAAAGGCTTTAATTTTCAAAAACTAGCATGAATCTACATATTTTTGATAATTTTACATGGAATGGAAAGTATGTGATTATTTTTTAGTTGGACTGATGCGAGATCTATGTGATTGAGGTCATGGAATATGTTAGAATAACATATTGAGATGCGAAATATTGATGTGAGTACAATATGTTAGTGTTTGTTAAGACTTAGAAAGTGAGACTTGACTAGAGTAGAATTAAGCTAGATGAGAATTATAGAAACTTGGGAGTCATTTAGGAGTAAATCCACTCGAGTAATTTCGTTGGATACTAATTAAAGCTTTACCTTTACTCTAAGTTGTTTGCTCATTGGGATTAGCCTTATGATACTACTTTATTTTTTTCAGGTACGGACATGAGCTGGAGAATGATGAGGATCTGAGAGACGATGTTGTTAGACTATAAGGCGCCACATCATTTCATTGAGTCTATTTTTTTTTAATTCATTTGTATTACTTGTTGTTTTGATAAGTTTAATAATGTTTGGGTATTAGTTCCCAAAATTCTTATTTAGATTTCTTTTGGTTTTATCATGGACTTTTACTGAATTCAGGAATTCATTAATTATTTTCATCTTCGACATTTTAATTAAGAGATTTATTCATTAAAAAATTATCTTACATTGCATTATTCTGTATTTGAAAAATTAGGTCTTTACATTAATTTACTGTTTTACCCCTGTAATTATCTCTTGTATCCTTAGTGATTCTCTAATGAACAACTTTTATAGCCCACTATAAATTAATACTTCCATGATCAGTGGAAGACGAGATGTCTCTTTATTCAAGTACCGAATCACGACAACAAGGAAGTTACCTAAAGTTCCTAAAATGGTGAAGTATCGCACTGACACCGTCATAGTAGGATAATTGTGAATTCCATCTTGAGTAGAAATGTTCCCAGCTACTCATTTCTTTATGTCCCCAAAACAAAAGTGTATTGAGCATATCAAGGGATCACTCTTAATCATGTGAATCAAAGGACACAACTCTACAAGCAGGAGTTCATAAAACACACTCAGGATTAAGATATATCACGCTTGATAGTCTAAGTGATGTTTTGATCATTTCCTATAAACGGCTTATTAAGGAATTGATAAACATCATGGTCCAGTCTTGTACAATCGTTATTGTATAGGATACCTCCATTTTCATGTCACTAACATGAATGATCCGGATAAGATCATTTGTAATCAGTACAAAGTAGATTGTATCAACAGTGTTAATAGGATAATGTTCCCCAACCTTATCCATCTACTGTAGACTATTTGAGTTACTATCTCAACTAGATCCTTGTGTATGACTCACATACCCAGTTAAGATTACAACTAAGTAACTCACGGGTTTTTTGATAATCTTGAATGCATTATATTGAATATATACGACAACGAACAAATTCAATTAAAAAGAATATACTTTTATTCATATTAAATTTATTTGAAATAAATAATGTTTATATAAAATTACAAGATCTAGGGTATTAATCCCAACAGTGCTAAAAATCTAAACCGGTGCCCATGGCGGTATGTAAACTCTGCGAAAACTTGGAGACAAAGCTAGTGTCTCGATTTGATACAATCCTCACTGACACACCATACAATCTCACAATCTCTTTCAAATACAACTGTGCCCAGTCTCAACTTCGTAAATCAGCCTCCAAGGTGTAAATGTGCAATCTTCGTCAGTCGGTTAACAATGACCCAAATAGTGTTGTACCCCTTTACCGTCTTCGGTAAACCTCTGATGAAATCTATAGAAATATCCTCCCATTTCTATTTAGGCACACTCAACGGGTTAAGATACCATGGTGGACTCTTCCTCAAAGCATTGACTTGTTGACAAATCAAGTATCTACTCATATACTCAACAATCTTATGCTTCATCCCAGGCCATCAATAGTGTTGTCTCAGGTCCCTATACATCTTTGTACTACATGGATGTACAGAAAAGATAAAACTGTGGGTCTCCTCCAACAGCTCTTTTATGAAAGTCAAACTCAAAGGCACATATAGCATCCTACGATACATTAAAGCACTATCTGTGGAAAAGGTAAAGTGACTGGATATATCCGACTCTGCCTCTCGAAAACCTACCTCTAGGTGAACCTCACCCCTCTACACATCAATCATCCTTTGTCTCAAAATAGTCCCCACTGTCAAAGTGGCCAAACTTACAGTGAACTCGGCGGTCAGAAGAGCTATCCCAACTTGCTTCATATCACATATCAGTCTCAAAGGTGTGGTAGTCAAGACTGAAGAGTGTGATGACTTCCTACTAAGTGCATTCATCACTAAGTTAGGCATGTCAGGATGGTACTAAATGTCACAATCGCAGTCCTTAACAAGCTCCAACCAATGCCTTTGTCTCATGTTCAACTCCTTCTAAGTGAAAAAGTACTTAAGGCTCTTGTGATCGGTGTAAATCAGAATCTTCTCACCGTACAAGTAATGCCTCCAAATCTTCAGTGTCTGCACAACCGCCGCCAACTCCAAGATTCGTTGATAAAGGAACCCTCCAACCGATTCTCCATTATTTTCTCAATGTAAGTAAAAGGCTTTAATTCTTGAAAACTACATGAATCTACATGTTTTTTTATAATAATTTTGCATGATATTAAAGTAGATCTGACTCTTCCATGTTAATTAGTTAGTTTAATTATAACGTCACTTTTGCTGCGTTAACTCTGTAACATCCCTTCAAAGAGGAGGTTAGATGAAAGACGTGTGAGATTGGAAAACGTAAAAGAGAAATATTTTTATATCCATCAAAGTCTAACTCATTTAATCGAGTATTGCAATTAAATTGTTTACATTGCCTACTTAACCGAGTATTGCAATTAAATTCATTGGTGTAAGAGACAATATTTTATAGTTCTTTGCTACATAAATTATTTCTTGTAAATAGGTGGTTTTTGGGAAAGAATACACTAAGTTTAGTTTATACAAGGAAATAAGATCTTTTGTTCCTAAATTCCAAGAGGGAGAACGTTAAGGAATGGAGTTTCTTTATTTAAGATTTAGGACTAGAGGTTAAGATTTACGGCTTTTTTCACACTCAAAAGCAAGGGAATAAGATTGCCCATGCGTTAGCTATCATTGCCAGTAGTGTTTTCAGCTCGAAGTTTTGGTTTGAAAAAGCTTTTACGTGGGTTGACGCTCTTCTCCACGATTATCTCTTTAGCTCCTCATAGGTCTTCTTTAGGTTTTCTTTCTTTTGTTTCTTTTTGTTGGCCTTTCGTTCTGATATTTGTTTGAAAGGGAGTTTCTTGAATCTGTTCATCATAAGAGGAGTTTGTGATGAAATTTAAGAAAGGTATTCATGGAGAAGCCTCAACAAGAAAAAAGAAATAAGAGTTTTCTTAATCCTTGACTTCTTTTTATTTAAGTTATATCTGAAGAGCGTAACTAATTCATTTTTCTAGTGGAGAGATCTTTTACCTTCGAGTTTTTTTCTCATTAAAAAATTATTGGTGTCTTCCCTCCCATTCATTTTATAATTTTTTTTACTGCTTTGTTTTCTAATTTTCTGTCTAACAATGAACATAGAATTAGATTTGCATAATTTTATTACCTTTCTATATTAAATGTAAAATCCCCAAATTCTCAAAACATGGAATTACTTACATAAATAGCAGAAGCATAAAAATATGAAATCAAATTCTTCTCATTTAAAATCAAAGACTTGAAATTTATTTATAGTATCGATCAGTTTTATTTAAATACCATAAAACGTTAAAACTTCATTCAAATCTCATAATCATTCTCAAAGAAAAGTACTCAACCTACATAAGTAACAACATTTTCTTTCAAATAAAAACATGACAAGGCCCATTCCCAAGTAACAAAAAAAATAAAGAGAAGAAATAAGTGTCGCTGGCGTGTAAATCTATGCCAACCAATCCACCTATCATAAACATCGTCAGTTGTCAGCTTTCTTCCTCTTTTTGCCCCAAAAATAAGTGTGACATCATGAGGCTATGCCCAATGTGTAAAAAAAATATTAAATGAATATTAATGCCATGAGAAGCGCTAAATTCAGTAAGTCCATAATCAACCTCACTGACTTCCAAATAAGTTCGCTCAAACTATACCCTTCTAACTTATCTAAATGCCTTTAACTCTCCTCTTTATTCACAAACAAAGAGCGAGTTCACGCTCGAAAAGGGTTAAACAAAATTTACCACAATTTAACCTTTCAAGGTATTTTTTTACGTGGTTGCAAATCACATAAACAAACTTACAATTATATTCTCTTTCATTTGTACACATGGAATGAACCTTCCCTGCTAAGTGTTATTAAGTCGTGCACAACTATAATAATCTCCCTTAACGGCATATTCTTCTTTAAGTATGGCTCTACTTAATGCGAACCTCCCACCATATTGTTCAAGGCATCAAAACAATATGATTTAACTCAAAGCATCACTACCAGAATGTTTAACAAGCCTAACTTTAGTTTTTAGTCTAGAAACAACGTTTCTACCCAAAACTAACTTTTCCAAGGCTTAAACTTAATATTTCAAAATTCTAAAAAAATCCTTATTCTCAGACTTAGAATGAGCTAAAATCCACCAAAAAAACCTTTAGATCACTCATAACGATCACTCGACAAATACCTACAGTAAAATTAGCCTAAACTAGTGCAGTTTTGCTCACTTAGTGGGCACTAAACGTTTAATAATCTCCAAATAAAATTCTAGCAGCATAACATCTCTTTTAACACTTCTAAAATTATGCTACAACACCAAATAATATTCCCAAACAACTCACAATTCAGTTTATAAAAAAAAAGAAATAAACTAGACTAGTTTCCTTTACTTAATGGGCACTAATCTTACAATATGTTCTATAATTTCAGCAGCAATAATGAACCTTAAAATCATCAAAAATATATTAAAACATCATAAAAAGTTCATCCAAAGTCCACATTTCTGTTTTCCAAAACATTGAACAAAACTATCCTATAGCATGAACACAATTCCAACTTTTCTACTCTTAAACTTAGAAATCCTGCACTTTTAAATTCAACAAAAATACACTAAAACATGCTTAAAATCATCTTCAAATACCTAGTGGCGAGGTCAGAATTTTTTTTTTTGGGGGCAAAATTATATTTGCAATTCAACACCCATTTTTATATATTCTTTTAGTGAATCCAACCTTTTTATTGTTATAATTGATTCATAGTTAGTTTTTTTAGATATGATATTTCAATAATATAAATTATAAAACAAACCAATTTTTTTGGGTTAAAATTTATGTTAGTTATAAAAAATTTATGTTAGTTATAAAAGTATATACGTCTGCACAATATTAAAAAAATTGACAGATCTTCCTCTTATTTTATATATTTTTAAGTTAATTAAAATAAATTACACTATTTATAAACATTGAACATAAAATTATCACCACATCATTGCAATATTAAAAAAAATATCAAGAAAATATTCATCTGATTAATACTCAACAATGAAATACAATGTATGGAAACAAAATTTATAAAAACAATAAAAACTCACATTAATGAAAAATAAACTCCTTCTAATTTGATATGGAAAGAAATTGAGAGAGGAAATTTAAAAGTCATCAAGTGGATAAAAAAATGGAGAACAAGAGGTTGAGTAAAAAAGAGAGAACTGAGGGACTATGAGTTGCAAAAAATAAAATAAAAGAATAATAAATAAAGATGATAGAGAAATGTTGTTGAGGAAGGGGCTGGTTTTCGGCTGAATGAAGAAAGAAGAAGATGGTTTAGGGCTAAATTCCGATTTCTAATATTTATGAAAATGTCATTGAACAAAAACGATCATAACTCATTCATCGGGATTCGGAACTACGAGCCGTCAGTTGCATTGGAATCGTAATAACGAGACGATCAACGTCATTCAAAATATTAAATTGAACTTGTGGTTTTAATTTTATAGGTTTTAGAAATTACCAAAATACCTTTACGAGATAACGAGATATTTCTCATCCAATTATCAATCCAACCTCATTAATATCATTTTGAGAAAACAATAATGGTTTCTAAATTTTTTTGTAGTCTTACTTGGTAACGGGTTATTACATTAAATAAAATTAATTGGACGTATTACGAGCATAAGGTCCTACAATCTCGATTAAAGTTAAATAATATATTAAATTAAGTTAAAATTAGAATAAAATTAAACTTACTATATTAATATATTATTTACTTTATATAAAATTAATATAAATAAATTATACAATGTAAATATTAAATTAAGGTGATATAATCTAACAAATAAAAAAATAACAAAAGTGTCCTTAATTGATGTAAAAAATTGAATTGTCAATATCATATGCAATTATTATACACTAATTTATAAGTCTCTGCTCGACTTAAACTTTACTAGGCTGTGGCTCTAGCTCAAGCCCAGCTATCTTGTGCATGTTTGAGTAGAGCCAAACTTCGAAAAATCAAACTCATTACTCGACTCATGAACTTAACTCGTTGGGCTAAATTTAGGCCAAGCTTGGGTAGACATGTTAGATTGAGCCTGGCTCAATCCATCAGTTGCCTCATAATTATTTTTAATTAAACAATAATTTCTAATTTGGATAGGCTCAGAGTCGGCTCGTTCACAAAAAGTGAGGTCCATATCCAATTCAATTATTCAGTGAGTTGGCATGTCAAATGTTTACTTTAAAGTTGAGCTTGAGGTTTCAAGCAAGATAATGAGGCTGACCAAGTTGCACAAATTATCTTATATATACAAATTTGATAACACAAATATTTATGGAATAAGTACCTATATAACCATATTTTAGATTTGATTTTTTAAAATAGCTACTTATGTGAATTTTGAATGAAGTTAGGCATATGCACGATTGATGACATCAGTAAATATATAGTAAAACACCAAAATAGATACAATTATGCATTGAAGGAAAGAGTTTAAAAAATAGAAAAAGAAAATGATATAAAAAATTAAGCTTCGAATACATGAAGATGTGGCTACAAATCAACATCTTATTTTTTTAGCAAACTTTTTCATATCATAAGTTTTTTTTTAAAAAAATAAAGAAGGTGAATCGATATAAAGAAGATAAATCAATTGAAGATAGCCATCGATTTGACCTTCTTTAATCATGTATATCAATATTATACATATGTTTTATTATAATATATTTACTGAAAATTAATATAAGGTATATCAATATTATATTTTCAAGTATAATAGTATTATAAATGTGTAATATTTTCATATGCTTGATGATAAGTAATATAAAATATCAGTATTATTATACATGTGTTTTATACTAATATTCTTACTCATCATATGACTATTATACATGTATAATAAGACATACACGGTGGGTGTATGTTAAGGAAAGTCTTAATTTAAAATTCATAATTGGACATTGAATATGAATCGTAAATAATTGCTTTCAAGAAACCAAATTTTGTAGTTTATGGGATCCTGACTTGCTGAGATGGTGCACAGATTAATTTTTAAAAATTATAAAATTAAATTAGATAAGATCAAATCAGTTATAAAAAAAAGTGTAAAATCATTAATACACAAATTTGGCTATAAAATAAATGTTAAGAATTATACGTGATAGTTATATTTTGAAATATGTAGGTAAAAAGTTACTACTTATGTGGTTATCTCGATATTTATGGACATCCACTAAAAATATTTCTTCAAAACAAAGCTAGAAATATTGAACATCTAGATTTTCAAACATCCAAAGACATCGAGCATAGCTAATATGAGCATAACTCAACTGGTTAAGCATCTGCTTTCTTGATGTAATATCTTAAAAAAATAAAATAACTACATAGCAGATTTTGATATAATATTTGTAAATATATCATTGTTTAAAAGTATTTGTAAATATAGAAATTTTTACTACGTTTATCAATGATTAACATTGATTAATATATGAATCAATGATTAATTTATTATAAAACTACGTAATTCAATATTGATCACTTATTAACTGGTTCAAAATTTACTATATTTATAAATATTTATGAGACTTGATATTTTTACAAATATAATTAAAAAAAAAAGGGTAAAAAAACACCGAGCATCCAATTTGATCAATAACCGTCAATACTCGAATTTTGGGTTCATTATATTCCACGTGGGGAGAAAAGATTTGGTTTCATAAAGAAATCAGTGAACCCGATTATGCTGGATTATTTCTGTCTGAGTGGAGCCACGTCACTGGCTTCTTCTTAAGGTTTCTGATTGAGAGCACAGAATTCAGTGCCCAGACCAAATGGACTCTGACTCTAAGCTCACTGTAAGCTTCCCTCTCTCGATCATCGGTTTTTTTTTTTTTAGCTATTGTTTTGATTCTTTTTCTTTTGAAGTTTGTATATTTTTTTGTTTTGAAGACTGGGATTTCTTTTAATTTGTATGTTTCATAGTTGTAATGATTTAATAATTCTTTCTATTCAAACAGAGAATAAAAATTGAGCTCATTTGTTTGATTTGATTATTGACTAAAATTACAGGGAGACCAATCAAGTCTTGATATTGGGTTCTTGACAGACCAGGTTAATCTGCTCAAAAGACAAATTCAAGCAGAGAGAGTTGTCTCTATAAAGGTAAATTTGCATAAAAAAAAAGTTTGCTCTTTTCTCACTGAGTTCATATTGATATTTGTGATAAATGTTTTTCTTCTCAAATGGTAAGCCAGATTATAACATGTGAGAGAATTGAATATTTATATCGAATCATAACGGATTGGTAGTATCGAGGCTTTTTTTTTTTTATTGTTTTGAGGAACAATTGAAAATACCCGTTGGACTATGTGAGATTGTGATTTTTTGCAGATTGCTTAGTTTGGTTTAAGTATGTTAAATCACAACTAGACCCAAAAGCAAACCGGTAAAGGCAAATTTAATCGTATATCTCAACACTTCCCCTCACATGTGGGTTTGGATTTTTACACAGGTCTCAAACATGTGTAATATTAATGAATGGGGAGGAAACGTCACATCGGGGGTTCGAACTCAGGACCTCCTGCTTTGATACCATCTTAACAATCATGGGTTTTCATCTCAAAACCAATTGGGAACGAGATGAATGACCCTTATATTTTATAAACAATGTTAAGTCTCTTCATATTTCTGATATAGGATCCTTAACACAGAATTACCGTATGTTTTGTGGCATATATTCCAAGCCTATTTACTTCCTACCGGAATGAGAGTTTTTTCACTGGATTTTCTTCTTCTTAACTATTTATTTTTCCATTTCGATTTTGATTTACTCATGTCATGCTTGTGCAGGAAAAGCTTGAGAATAATGCAAAGAGGCTTGCAAGTGATGTCACTCGAATTATGTCTGCAGCTTCTTCTAGAAATGATATTCCTCTTACAAAGGAAAATCGGAACGAAAAAATGCTTTTCTCAAGGATGGAGGTTTCTCCATGTAAATTCTCTGGCATTGCTCAGGGTGCTGGAGACAAAGACTATATTAACAACCATGAGGTCGTATCTTCCATAAGTACTAAACTCCCATATGTTGAGAAGCTGCCACCTTACACAACATGGAAATTTTTGGACAGGTATAACATTGTTTCAGATTCTCTACTCGTTCATAAAATTGGCTTTAACAGTTTTGTAAAAGATACATTTCATGTTGTCTCTCTATCGGAAAAGAGGGAAAAAATATATTTATTATTTTCTTTTATCTGTTGTTGCATATCTATCTCAAATTTGTCTCTCACAGCACAGAAATCAGAGAATGGCTGAAGACCAATCGGTGGTTGGAAGGAGACGTATTTACTATGAACATCATGGTAGTGAAGCCTTGATCTGTAGTGACAGTGAGGAAGAACTTCCAGAACCAGAGGAAGAAAAACATGACTTTTCTGAGGGTGAAGATCGCATATTATGGTGAGCTTTGTTAGATGTTGCTTGCAAAGTATGTCTCAATATGAACTATATCTGTCATTGGTCATACAAAGTTTTTCTGAGAATGTTCTTTGCACTGCTTTGTAATTTAGGTGTAATAGTTTGTGTTGAATTATTTTTATTAGCTTTGATTTAGTCTTTAAGATTTGTTTTTCAGTTGCTGTTTCATGGTTCTCAATTTTAGAATAGTTTGTTTTCAATAAATTTGCAAATTTCTTTCAAATCTCGACAGTTTGTAGCTGTTTTTGTTTCCTGCATTAGTTATCTCATACGAAGGGAAGTTCATTTCAGGGCTAATTATTTGCATCTATCATTAAACTTTTTCTTTTAATATCGAATTCCTAGGTTATTTTTTGTTATATTTTCTATTTTGGAGATCAAATGATCTTTAGCTGCTGCATAATGCTTTCTGTGGAGAACTGACAACGCATGAGCCAAATGTATTAATAGTTAGATAAAGTGGCTATTTCTTCTTCTTTATTCTTCATGTAGTTTACATAAATTCAGTTGAAGTGGATTCTTTTTCTTCAGGATCATTATGCAGGAGCATGGAGTAAGTGAGGATGTACTTCAAACTT
Organism: Gynostemma pentaphyllum; assembly: GCA_028015215.1. Lineage (NCBI taxonomy): Eukaryota > Viridiplantae > Streptophyta > Magnoliopsida > Cucurbitales > Cucurbitaceae > Gynostemma > Gynostemma pentaphyllum. The sequence continues at coordinate 43,850,330 of CM051354.1, read as the reverse complement.
TGAGTCATTCTATCGGGGGTACCGCTTCAGAAATCCAGGTAATCTTGGTAAAAATGGTGATGCAGATTCTGTAGTGAAGCTGAAAACATTTATATATTTTAAAACATTTCTGAAACTGTCTAAAATTTAATTTGGTTATATTCTTTTTTATTGATTTGTAACAAACTTTTATGAGATTTTCAGGAGCGGTACAATGTAATTAAGGAAAGGAATTACAAAGCAGATTCAAGTTCTAAGGTTTTGGAAGAATTCCAGTCTGACAAGGGAATATCTTTGTACAAAAGTCTGAGTTCATCACTGGATTCCTTTGATAACCTCTTTTGTCGCCGCTGTATGGTAAGGCTTTTCTGAATTTTTCAGAAATCTGGCATTATTTGTTTCAGTTTCATTGATCCTTTATGTTTTTTTTTTAAATTTGTGGTCCATTAAGTTTTTCATATCATAATAATTTTTCCCATAAGTTTAATTGGGCTATTTTTTCTTTCAAATGTAATTGACACGAAAAAGATTTGTAAAACTAGGCAACTGTCAAAACTGTGAGAATCTATCATCTATGTATTCTGCAGTAAATTTTTTGAGGCAAATACCAAAACTTTGAAACACAAGGGTCTAATAGGAAAACAAGTCTTAGTTTAGGATCAAATCCAAAACTATAGTTTAATCAATAATCATTGATATTACAATTCTTATTTCATTCAATGCTTTCTGATGAGGCTCATCGCTCTCTGTTCTGTTGTATCTAACTAACAGCTATTTGATTGTCGTCTTCATGGATGTTCTCAATCATTAGTCTTTCCAGTAAGCAACAGAATCTATTATCTGTAATTTTCAATTGTAGTTAATGTGATTCCTTTTTTAACCCACTAAATTTACTGGGAGCCTGGTTTCACAGAGTGAAAAACTTCTTTATTGGCCTGAGCATGAGGAAAGAAAACCATGCAGTAATCAGTGTTACCTTAAGGTACTTTGTTTCATTGCTCTTGACAATTTCTAGTTTAAAAAGCGTTTGACATTTTGAGTTTTATGTCCTTCTTGTACGATTCAAATGACTCAGTTGCTTTAGAAAACCTCTCTTATTTGTAAACAAAAGCGAGTGTTCTGCATGGATGGTTAAATCTAAGGTACAGAACTGGAAGATAGTTCTGACAGGCTGAGTTATTCGGGGAAGTGTATCCTGCTAAATTATCTAACATTTACATCTATTTCTATGTGTAGTTTTCCTGGCATCTTGCTAACTCATTTAGTTACTTTATCGAGTTTATTTATCTCGCAAAAATTGTCTTTTATTCCAGTGTCGAAGTCCAATTAAAGGCTTGCAAATCCTCACTAGAATCTTCAAATCTTCATTTTTTGCAGCTAATACAGAATAAAGCTTCAGAATCAAGAGACAAGGGACCTAGATCATCCAAAGCCGAAGAGTCTAATGCTCATGTTCATGCTGACATCATAGAAGAAGAAAGGTGCCCAGCTGGAAAACTGGTGCCCGTTACTTCTGAAGATGTTTTAGTGTCTGAAGTCATCATTAATTTAAGTTCAGATGTATCTATGGTGACTGAAGTTCATTCTGAAACCAGGGGCAAGCGCAAAGCCATAGACCACCTGAATTTGAATTCAATTTCAAACGACCTTGGATTAATTTCTGATGAGTCTTTGGATTGTAAGAAACAGAAAATGTTATCAGCTCCGAATGTTTCGAATGCCCCTAGTGACATTATTTCTGAAATCAATACCCACATCAACAGTAGTCACGAGGATACTCATGGACTTCAAAGGAAGAATGAAATATCTCTAAGTGAAGCCACTGAAGGAACTAAGGAGAAAATTTCTCCCTTTGATATTGCTTCCAGTGGTAAATTGCAGGATATTGGCAGATATGAAACTATAAAAGTCAAAGAGTTGTCAACATCAAAGCAGTCGGCTGTTACCATTGAAGAGCAAGTTAAAGGAGCATATGGAAGTTCTGACTGGAAGCTCATGGAAAAAGAATTGTACTTGAAGGGAATAGAGATATTTGGAAGAAGCAGGTAGGTCTTTAGAAGTCTACTGAAGATGCTTATGTATACTAGATGTTAGTCAAGGCCTTCTAGCTATAATTGGAAGACTCAGGTAGGTCCATAAAATATTGCTGAACATGTTTGCTTATAATATTTAGTAAAGACATACTATAGTATTGTTTTCATTGAAGTGAAAGTGAATGAGAAGTTACAATTTCGTTGGGTAATACAAGTGCCCATTTTATAACGGAAAAAAAACCTCAATTACCCGGATTGGTTAACTATTATGGTTAGTTCATAATAACTAGCAGTTATTTTTTAAGAGCAAGCATAGCATTTTCAGGTGCTCTGTTCAACAATTATATTGTTTATTATTGGGAAATTTCATTGGGTAGTAGAATTTTCTGCAATATTTATAAATATAGCATTAATAGAAAGTATTTGCAAATATAGAAGTTTTTTAACCCATCATTCAGTGAATCATAAAAATCAGTAATAACTTATAAGATAATCAACTATTAGGTAATCAGTGATTCATGCAATCACAAAATATCAAGATATCACTAAAATTAGTGATTACTTATGTGGAGATCAGTCACTGATTACTCATGTAAAACTAGTGGAAATTTTGTAATATTTTAGGCCCGTATTTGAGGTTTTTGTTATTTTTGCAAATAAGTTTTTTTACTGTTATTTTTACAAATATTGGACGTAATTTTTCTATTTTTGCAAGAGCCCCTTTATTATTCATGAAAGAGTATTTAAGGTATAATACATGGTAGTTTCAACAATAACCTTCTTTCGTGTGCAGGACTTTTTCAAGTACTGATGTGTTGTTTCAGCATTACAATTTTATGAGTTTTTATCCGTTATCATGTTTGTGAAAAGATGGATGTTACGATTAACTACCATGTTATTTAGATGAATATAAAACTACATGAGAAGGTGATAGCAGAAAGAAGATAGAGAAGTGAGAAAGGAACTCCGAGACAAATTAGGGGAAATTTACTTGTCATTCATTCGAAGAATGCCAGGCATATAATTATTCAGTCAAATAAAAAAATTGGCTTTAAGGCTGGACTGATATGATACTTTTTGTTTTTTTTTCTACAAGTGGTGGGGAGTGGAGCTGAGGATGCCACTGAGTTTGATTGAGAAACTGATATCTTTGCATAACTTTAGGGTTTTATGGATAAACTTCATGGACTGCATAGTTTATACTCATATTTTTCAACTAAATGCCCTGGAATAGGGTTCAATTGATTAAGCAGCAACTCTCCATTATTGATCTTACATATTTATATTTGTTTCGTTAGATGGTACTTAATTCTATTTTCTTATTAACATTGTAGATTTGTCAAAGTATTTTCCTCGGCCACTTTTCATTTCTATTTTTTTTTCTTGTAGTTGCCTCATATCTAGAAACTTACTTTCTGGATTGAAGACTTGCCTAGAGGTTTTCAATTACATGCATAATGGTGGATCTTCAGCACCGTATAGATCATACGTCATGCCAAGTTCAAATGCAGATGACTATGGAAAAGCTGATATTGATTATAAGGTAAAATGTACAGGAAGTAATTCAAATGTAGGATCATGATAATTTTTTAGTAGTGTTTATTTTAAGTGACCCTCCGGGTGGAAACTGGCTTTGGCATTGGGATACCTAATGTAGGTTAGGAAGTAAGAAATTTATGATGAATGATTTAAATCTAAAAAATGTAAACTACACAGGAAAGGAAAAAAAATCCAGGGATTTGAAGACTTCACATTACTGTGGCTTTTCTACCTCCAGTCTCGATACCCTTTCTTCTTGGCATTATCCTTGGAAATTGGATCCATCACATACTATTGTGTGCTGTTTGAGTATTTATCCTCTATTATTTTCTCCCAGATTCTTCTGTCATAGATTCTCCCTCTCCATTCTGATTTCTTTGAATCAAATGTTTCACACTCCATTTTTTTTCTTCTAAGAAAATTGAGTAATACTTTTTTCTGTGTTTTGTGTTATCAATTTTTTTTTTCTTATTATTAATGGACATCTTAAATAGGAAAAGAAAAAGAGGGAGTCAGGTAAAGAACTTGTATTATACGTCCACAATTTTTATTTTATTTACGGGGTGGGGTAAGGGGTACTGTGTGTTCAATCTGATGGAGAGCATTTAAAACTATTTTGGAAAAGCTGTATATTACTTTTGACTATTTCTTCATTTTCTTGGTTAGTGTATGATGTGAAGATGAAGCATTATTATATCGTCCTTGTTGAGATATATATGGTTAAATTTACTCTTATCCATTAGCTTAAACTTTTGGGTCTGGTGGTGATTTATCATATTTAATATGGTGTCAGAGTAAAAGGTCCTGAGTTCGAACTCCTGTAAAGACATTTCCTCCTCATTTATCCACATGTTTGGGTGTTGTGCAAATATCCAAGCCCATATGTGATGGGGAGTGTTGAGATATATGATTAAATTTGCCCTTATCCATTAGCTTAAATTTTTTAGTCTAGTGGTGATTTAATATATTTAATAGTGCTATTTGGAGCTAACTAACAAAAGAATATAGAGCCTCACTCTTTTTGTCAACTTTTCTTCCTTGTGTCAGGAGCAAGACGTCCGAATAAGATCACGGCTACTCCGTAAAAGGGGAAAAACAAGGAAGCTCAAGTATTCTTGGAAATCAGCTGGACATCCATCATTCTGGAAAAGGATTGCTGATGGAAAAAACCAGTCTTGTAAACAATATACACCATGTGGATGCTTGTCTTTATGTGGGAAGCAATGCCCTTGTATACATAATGGGACCTGCTGTGAGAAATATTGTGGGTGTGTTTTTTCTTATGGGCATCTCATATAGTTGAACAAGGCCATGCAATACTACTTCAATTTAATTTATGATCTTAATTGTTAAAAAAAATTCTGAAAGCTTCCCGAATTGAATTAGATTTTTATTTCTGGCAAGTGATAGTTTATTCATTGAAATCTCAGGTGCTCAAAAAGTTGCAAAAATAGGTTCCGGGGATGTCACTGTGCCAAAAGTCAATGTAGAAGTCGTCAATGCCCATGTTTTGCTGCTGGACGTGAATGTGACCCTGATGTATGCCGGAATTGTTGGGTTAGGTAATGAGTTTCAAATATGTACTTCGACATATGATGGATGTTCATTATTACGCATATGTATGTGCCTGTAGAAATTGTTTATCCTAGCACCTTCAAAGTAGATTGGAACTTATTTAGCTTTTTTGGTTCTCTGGAATTTGTTTGGGGCAATAAAAGAGTTGGCTTATTATGAGGGAAAGTGTAGATGCATGATTGAAATTTAAGACATTGAAGCAATAATGGGTTGATCAGCAGTCTAGGCTTAAATTATGAAGAGTAATTACAGTTAGATAATTAGTTGAGCTGGAACCTTGGCAGTGTTATTGTTGACCAATGATTCAGATATTAGTTCCAAGTTGTCTACATGTATATTTTAACAACATAGTATTTTAGTCGAGATGATTTCCAAGCAGAAGATTCCCTATGAAGAGTGCACCTTTCGATGTCGTATGTATTGAAATCACATTAGTTTATTTGTTATGCAGTGGAGTTTCATATTGTGGTAGTTCTCTGATAACTTTATTACTCAATCCATTGATATCATGGGAAGTCCACACATTTTTCAAATCTACTATGATCAATTTGTTTCGATTATTCAAGTAGGATGCTAGAGTATTTTTGAGATTGACGATTCACAATCCAAACTCGATCTGCTGAAACGTGGTACATTTATAAGATTCTTTAGCTACTTCTGTGTGTCTAGTGGTGAATCACGTTTTTTCTGTTGATGTTTATGTGTGCTGTACTGTACTAAATGTAGCTGCGGTGGTGGTTCATTGGGAGAGCCTCCTAAGCAGGGAGATGGCCAGTGTGGAAACATGAGACTCCTCCTAAGGCAACAACAGAGAGTGAGAATAACAAAGTCTTACAGCTGTAATTTCATGGAATTGTGATTATGACCGATATTATATTTTGTTTTGTAAATTTCCAGATTCTCTTGGCCAAATCTGATATTGCTGGATGGGGAGCCTTTTTAAAGGTCATAAGATAATATATATTTTTTATTCTAGTTTTTAAATAGTATTCTTAACAAAATTGTGATTTTAGAACTCTGTTAACAAGAATGATTATCTTGGAGAATATACCGGGGAATTAATATCACATCGCGAAGCTGATAAGCGTGGGAAAATTTATGATCGTGCAAACTCTTCATTCCTTTTTGACTTGAATGATCAGGTAACTGGGGTTTCTTTTTTGTTTTTAGTATTTTGATTGAACATGTAGATTTTTCCATGTCTAGTTTGTGGTTGGCAGATTATCTTATATTTTTTATGATGAAAACTCTCGGATCGAAATTTAACTTCTAGCAGATAAACATTCTGCCACAGTTTAGAGTTTTCATCTGATTAGGGATATTTTTTATCACATAAACTGCATATATAAATGAGGCTAAGCTCATATGTGCATGTTGAGTAGTCGTCATGTAAATTTCATATTGTAAGGCGATCATTCATTTTCTATCAGTATTATAAATTTCATATCGTAAGGCGATCATTCATTTTCTATCAGTATTATTTTTAAAGTTGCACGTGAGTACATGATTGATACTTAATTTGGTTGTTTAACTATGATAATGGAGACTACTTTCCGTAGTGCACTTTTTTGGTGTTAATGTTGAATATCTAGGAATTAAGTCTAAGAAATATACAAACCACACATGAAGGGGAGGATTAAGATTGAATTAATTTTCTGGGTTATCTGGAAGGAACAAAATAATAGCCTTTTCAACGATTTGGCTCATGCTCTTTATCACCTTCGGAATCATATTTTGTTGGGTAAATTACATTTTTAGTCCCTATAGTTTGAGTTTGGTGTCTATTTAGTCCCTATACTTTAAAACCGTACATTTTAACCCCTACTGTACCAAACGTATCATTTTGGTCCCTGATAGTCAATGACTCAATTAAATGGATGATGTGGCACTGGTGATGTGGGTATTTTTAATGATGTGGCATTTAATTTTTTTTTTTTTTTACTATTTTACTTTTACAAATAACCTTCTCTCTTTCATCAATTTTAACCCTCTTTCCCTTCCTCATATCCGTGTTTTTTTATCCAAACCATTTTCCTTAACAAATCAACAGATTTGTTTGAACATTTTTTTATTATAATTTGGGTTTAAAGGAAAATAATGTCAAATGCTTAGGGGAAATTAATTTTCTGGCATTTGAAGGGATGCGAGAAGCAAGAATGGATATTTTCTTTTAACTCATCAATTTTTCAATCTGACGAGAATCTGATGCCGAGAGGAAGAAATGGTGGGAACCAAGAGATCTGTTCCAGAAAGGAAGTTCACAAGTGAGACAAGAAATGGCATGAAGGGATAGATTAGGAGAGAAAAGAATGAAGAAAAATGAGTTGAGAAAGGTAAGGGGATGAACCAAAATCTTTAGATGAAATGGAATGAAGTGTAAAAGAGAGATAGAGCTTGAGAATCGAAGGTAAATGGTTTGCTTAGAGAGTAGATGAAAATCTTTAGATTTTTTTTTACACTTTTTTAGTAAATTTAGGAGAGAGGTAAGGAGATGCACTGATGGTGGAGATGAGGAGAGAGAAACAAGTGGACATATTGAAGAAGATAAACAGTGGATGGAAGGGGAGAGAGAGAAAGAAGGTTATTTGTAAAATAGTAAAAAAAATAATATTAAATGCCACATCATTAAAAATACCCACATCATCAATGTCACATCATTTTTTTATTTAAGTCATTGACTACCAGGGACCAAAATGATACATTTTGCAAACAGTAGAGGTTAAAATGTATAGTTTTAAAGTATAGGGACTAAATAGACACCAAACTCAAACTATAGGGACTAAAAATGTATTTTACCCTATTTTGTTATACATATTGTTATGGTCTAAAAATGTGGAACATTTGGATTTCAGTTTATTAAATATGTTAAATCACCACTAGACCCAAAAGCTTAAGTTGATGGTTAAAGACAAATTTAATCATATATCTCAACACTCCCCCTCACATGTGTGCTTGGATATTTACACAATGAAATATTAATAAATTGGGAGGAAATGTTGTCACAGAGGTTCGAACTCAGGACCTTCTGCTCTGATACCAAATATGTTAAATCACCACTATACCCTAAAGCTTAAATTAATGGGTAAAGGCAAATTTAATCATATATTTCAACACAGTTGAACTCTTTTGACCTTCTATATACCTTGGGATTCTTTTTTAGTCATCTTGCTTTCTCTTTTTCATATTGTGACTCTTGTCATTGAGGATTTCTCATCCCCTACTCTTCCTATTTCTTTAATGAATTCGTTCTGATTTTTTTTTTGAAAAAATCATAACAATTTTTTTGATAAATTACATGCACTTTAATAAATTAAGAGAGAGAGAGAGAGAGCGCTCATTACTTCGCAGGTTAATAAGTTGCTTTCTGATCTTTGTGCTTTACTCCATTGTATTATTGTTCTAAATATCTTCATTGTATTATTGTTCTAAATATCTTCATTGTATTATTGTTCTAACTATCAGAATCTTTCTGTTTTTCTTTTTTTTCAGTATGTTCTAGATGCCTATCGCAAAGGAGACAAGCTGAAATTCGCAAATCACTCGTCAAATCCCAACTGTTATGCCAAGGTATGCAAATTTCAGAAATCTCCCATCAAATATGGAATTGATAGTTGGTCTCATGCCTAGGCTTGTATAGGTAATGCTAGTGGCAGGAGACCATCGAGTAGGCATTTTCGCGAAGGAGCATATTGAAGCAAGCGAGGAGCTTTTCTACGATTATCGTTACGGGCCCGATCAAGCCCCTGCCTGGGCTCGAAAACCTGAAGGTTCCAAGAGGGATGAGGCATCAGTTTCCCAAGGAAGAGCAAAGAAACATCAATCTCATTGATTGGTCATTGAAAAGGTTTGGATCATTGGATGTGCAATCCGTAAACATGCTTTGCAAATAACTAAGAGAATTTGTCCAGTATAACTATTAGGAAAATAAAGTCCTTGTGAAACAAGGATTGCTTATATGAAGTAATTAATACATAAAACCAGCCAATTAGGAGAGTGGAAACAATTATACATGTTAATATGCATAGTATTATTTCAGGTTATGATATAAAAGTTAATAAATAGTGGACAATAATGTCGAATATCATGTAATCGTGTACCAATTTAAGTATTTCTTTTACATTAATAGGATTAAGCAATTTACTCTTGAGCGAACTTGTTCTCAATGGTCATGTGATGATCATCTTAGATTGATCCCTTTGTCGACGGATGCTCCTCGTATCTTTGAGATGACTTTAATGGGAATTTGAATGTTTCATTTTAAGCGTGATTTTCCATGGTGAATGGAGTTGTTTGGTTTACAAATTATGATGCATAGGTCAATTGAAATGTGGATGATCAAGATTGTGGGTGAGAAATTTTTGGTAGGTTTAAATAGATTGGTGAAGAAAGGATCATAGAGTTGATGAACATGTTGGGTTCTTGTAGTTATAATTTACTTTTGGTTTAGGATTATCATATACTTTATTAAAAAAAATATTACTAATTTTTATTTAAAGAATTTGTCTCAAATAACATAAATCTACATACTAATTACTAAAATGTCTGAACTTTTTAAAAATTACTCAAATAGCATAATTATACTTCAATAAATTATTGAACTATAATTCAATTAATTATTGAACTATTTTTCATAGGTATTTTTAACGAATTTGTTTGTTTTTTGGTTTTTTAAGTTCAAGGTCGATAATTTATTGAACTATTTGATCATTTTTTATTATTATTTTCAATGAATTCGTTAAAAATTTTATTTTTTTTTAGTTCAATAAATTATTGAACTAAACTTATGCAATTTGAGTAATTTTTAAAAAGTCTTGACATTTCGGTAATTAGTATGTAAAAATATGTTATTTCAGTAATAGTCCCTTTTATTTATTATTTATTATGACATCTAACTAGCTTTGTTTGTTTATTATAATATGTGAGGTATGTAATTGAAATGAAGCCACAATAAGTTCTTGTATATTATGACAGATAATGCTATTTATTTGATTTAGATTACGTTGCAAAAATAAACTTTAAATGATTGTATGCATTAGTTGAGAGGACTTTTTTTTGGCAAAATGGTCACTTTTTTTAAAGTACTAGTTTTTTAGCACGTGGGTTGCACGTTAATTTGTTAATATTATTATTTATTACATTTTTTAATATTTGATAAAACACCTATTGTTTGTATAAGTTTTTTCCATCTTTAAAAATTTAAGATTTCAATCATGATTATTATTATTATTATTTTAAATTAAATTTTATATTTTATGAAATTGTGTTTAGACTTGGTTCAAACAATCAAATGAGAAGAGATTTATTATTATTATTATTGAAATGTAAATCAATATAGTTTTTATTTCTACCTCTACATAGATCTAGTTCCTTTCAAGTTTTGTTAATAATTAAAATAAATGTAATTTTTTTTCTCAAAAAAGAATTATCAATATTTTGTGTGTGTTTGCATTTTTTTTCCTGATAAAAGAGTGTTTGCACTCAATGATCTTTAAAATTTCAAATTTAATGATAGGATCATAAGTACCTAGTTTTTTTTCCCTGCTTATCAATATAATAGTTTAAAACTTGTTGAGATACTCTCAAAATTGCATTCATGGTAACATTTTCTAATATTAAACTAATTTAATTAAAATGTAAAACCAAAAGAATTCCAATAGGTTTAGAATTAGAGGTTACTATTTTAGTTTTTCATTTTTTTTAAACTAATTAAAGGGAGTTGATGGTGGTGGCATCTATAGCTCCATAATCCTTCAATTTATAACATTTATGAACTTTTGTACGCGATTTTTGAAACTCGCTGAATTGCTACAAAAATCTCTACTTTTGATATTCAAAACTTAGTGCACATTGTTTGTTAAAAATCTTAATGAATTTTAAGGCAATTTACTAACTTCTCAATTATATATTTCTTATATTACAATTCAATTATTTTATAACTTTAATTTTTACATAATTTTTTTTATATCAATTTTCATTTTTTTAGGAGTGTATCAAATTTCAGTAACAAAATCATATATAGATACAACGTAATTTTATAAGTAATGTCCGATTTTTTTAGAGGATAAGATTGTTCATTTGGACAAAATGTAATAGGTAATGTAAGTTACAAAATATTTAAGCCTTTTTTTAGGATGAATAAAAAACTTCTTACATTATTAATCTATCATATAATCTAATTTTTTTTATATAGATAAATTTAATAAAAAGGAAACTAAATCAATGTGATATTCAACATCCTCTTTAGAAATAAAAGCATTACACATGTTCGAGATATCAAAGAGAGTGATTATCACATCGTGTGTGCCACTTTGTTTCTCTTAAAGGAGATGTCATTCTTTTGAAGTTAACAAGGGCAAGAAAATTGTCCTACTTTTGTGATATTGATTTCAAGAGAAAAGAAAGAATTGTAAAGACCGTTATAATTGATACCGAGAGTAGAAATAATTTCTTATCCAATTTATCCTTTTTTTTTTCTCTTTGATAATGTAACCACTATCCATTGAACATTTCTTCTTATAATTTTGATTATATAGCATAAATTGATATTACCATACATATAATAAATGATTAAAATGATAATAAATATAAATATCACTCTAAATATGATCTATTATCTACTTAATATTAAGTTATGCTATATAATTAATGATCAAAATTATAATAAATATCATTCTTAATAATAATAAAAAAATTATCATACATATTAATAAATTATTAAAATTATGATAAATATTACTCTAAATATTATCTTTTATCTCTATCTCTATATCTATCTGTATTAAAATAAGCTAGCATGGAGAAATATTTTTAAACCATTATACCTTTAATAATTTCTAAAATCACAAAACATGTCACTAATTAATTATCCACTACTATTAAATATATTAAGAGTAATAATCTAAAATCTATTATGAATAAATGATGTTATAATTGTAATTGTTTTTTATAGACAAAATAGAAATACTTCTTTAAAATTTCAATTAACAAAATGTTAGAAACTTTTTACATTCACGTTTTTATCATAAAATAAATTGAATTTTTTTTTAATGATAACTCATTAATTAATTGTCATAACTACAAAAAAAAACCAAGTTGAAAAGTCCTATCGGCTACCATTTCCCACGATGAGAAGTTTTAATTTTGGATTAATAAGTATTAAATTATACATTTAAATACCATATGACTATTGAACTTTCAAATAGGTTATTTGTAGTGGAAAATCATATAAATAGAACAACAGTTGTATGTCTCATTGCATTATTTTTGTGTTCGGAATTGGTATTGTAAGTGAGAGTCTAGGTGAGAAACATGACATTTCTAATTTTTTTATTGGGTCATCATTTTACATGGGAGGTGAAAGGAAATTGAAGTGGTGATAGTCTTAGTTACCTAACTGAGCATCATCAGTAGTCAGAGTTTTTGTGATTTTCATGAGAAGAAATGTTCAATGGATTGTGGTTACATTATCAAAGAGAACGAAAAAAAAAAAACTCTGACTATTGATGATGATGCTCAATTAGGTAACTAAGACTGTCACCACTTCAATTTCCTTTCACCTCCCATGTAAAATGATGACCTAATAAAAAAATGGAAATGTCATGTTTCTCACCTAGACTCTCACTTACAATACCAAATCCGAACACACAAATAATGCAATGAGACATACAACTGTTGTTCTATTTATATGATTTTTACACTACAAATAACCTATTTGAAAGTTCAATAGTCATATGGTATTTAAATGTATAATTTAATACTTATTAATCCAAAATTAAAACTTCTCATCGTGGGAAGTGGTAGCCGATAGGACTTTTCAACTTGGTTTTTTGGTAGTTATGACAATTAATTAAAGAGTTATCATTAAAAAAAAATTCAATCTATTTTATGATAAAAACGTGAATGTAAAAAGTTTCTAACATTTTGTTCATTGAAATTTTAAAGAAGTATTTGTATGTAGTCTATAAAAAACAATTACAATTATAACATCATTTATTCATAATAGATTTTAGATTATTAATATTACTCTTAATATATTAATAGTAGTGGATAATTAATTAGTGACATGTTTTGTGATTTTAGAAATTATTAAAGGTATAATGGTTTAAAAATATTTCTCCATGCTAGCTTATTTTAATGTAGATAGATATAGAGATAGAGATAAAAGATAATATTTAGAGTAATATTTATCATAATTTTAATAATTTATTAATATGTATGATAATTTTTTTTATTATTAAGAATGATATTTATTATAATTTTGATCATTAATTATATAGCATAAATTAATATTAAGTAGATAATAGATCATATTTAGAGTGATTTATATTTATTATCATTTTAATCATTTGTTATATGTATGGTAATTTTATTAATTAGATGATATTTATTATAATTTTGATTATATAGCATAAATTGATATTTAATATTTAAATTGAAAAATAATGGTAGTTTAGATATTTACTAATAGTGAGAGGGTATTATTGTCCAAAAAAGTTTCTTCCATTAGCACACTTTTCAAGTAGTAATAGATTTAAGAATATGTCCACAAGTTTAAAGTAATTAGGAGAATATTCATTTTTTGTGAAGTCCAGTTTTGAAAACTCAATTTTGACCAGTCAAATACATTTTTGAAACGTGGATGAAAGCGGGTTTTCAAAATCTGTCTCCAGTCACATATTGAGAAAACGGGTATTGAACCCGTTTTCACCTAAGAAAGAATCCTGAAATGAAAAAGCAAGAACAAATGGTGACATTCCATTTAACCGTTTCTGATTTTTAAACTTGGAATCTTGGATGATTCGAAGATATTTGACGTATTCTTAATATAACTAAAAAGATTAAAGACAGGAAGCTTGTCATCATTTCATATTTCAATAACTGGAAAAATGTGAAATTCACCCCTCCCTAAAAAAAATAAAAGTACCGGAAGATGCGGTGATCAAGTGGCCTAAGGGATAATCTCTAACTTGCTTAACCGGATGAAAAAGAAAACCTAAAAAACAACACATACTTCGCATCATTCCTCCTCTTTCTCAGTTGAAAACGGGTCTTAGAAACCCATTTTCTCAATATGTGATAAAGGACGGGGAACCGGTGTTCTTTGGCGTGTCAAAAAACATGTCTTTGACCAGTTAAAGTCGAGTTTTCAAAACCAGACTTTACAAAAATGGTCATTTACCTAATTACTTTAAACTTGTGGCCAAATTCCTAGTGAAGGCAATTGCTAGACAACTGCCTCATGGAAGTTATATGGAACTGCCTTGGCATTTCCATATCTACCTTCCCATATCAACATAAAACGTGAAAAAGAGAACAGTGTAGATCTCTGAACTCTTTCTGTCTTTAAACTCAAAATCATCACTCAGAAGAAAAGAAAATGATCTAGGCTGTGGATAACAAAGCGAGTCCGCTCGATGATTAGCTTTCGATCGATACTTCTCAAACTTGGGTTTCTCATGTTTTTCTGCTGCGTGTCTACAACAGGTTAGTCCGTAATTTACGAAACCCAACATTGGTACCAGAGCAAGGTTTAAAAGGTATCAAAACTCTTGTTTTTTTTAAAATGTAAAGAACATAAAAATCCTTAGAGCTTTAATGGCATTTTTCTGAATTGATGATTATTGGTTATGAAATTTTGTATGTATTTTATGTATATAATTACGAATTGATCTGCAAATTTTCGTACCATTTGGATCAGAGAATCATGAGATATAAAATTTTAAAATCACTGTTTTTCTAAGTTTAAAAACAGTAACTTCTGTTCTTAATAATTTTCTGTAGAATTGGTCATTAATTGTAATTCTTGTATATTTAGAAAGTACATTCGAAAAGCTTTCTAACGATATATTATATGATTAATTTGGTGAACAAATGAAAAACATATGTTGATTTGAAGTTGTATTAAAAAAAAAATCTGGGTTGTGTTCCTTCCAATGTTTCAGCGCCGTAAGTTTTTTTTTTTAAGAAAAAGCAGAATTGCTCTATTTGGGATTTGAACCCGGAACCTGAGGAGTAGCATTATAATGAAGTATAAGGCAGTGCCACTGGGCCATGAGCCAAAATCTGAAAGTTCAGGATTTTATATAATATTTATACATATATGAATATAATCAAATAGATTTTAATTTAATTTAAGATTAAATTTGGGATATTTAAATTCTCCGAATTTTCTAAATTAAAATTTTAAATTCCCAAATACTTCTCGACATAAACACTATGATTAAATTTGTTTTAAACATATATGTTGTGTTATGTCATAATCATTTGTTGATTATTTTTTTTCTGTATATGTTACAGATAAAAAAATAAAATAAAAGAGAATTTGTCAAGAATGTTAAAAGTACCGATGGTTCCTAAGACAAAAGCACAAAGAACAAGGCTTGAGAAAATGATAGAAGATTTATCAGAGATAAAAATCGAAGATGGTTTTCAATGTAGCTTAGTTCATATGACAGAGTTTATCATAAAGTTGAACAAGCACTTCCAAAACATAATATGGAAGGGAGGTTTACGTGAAGAAACCCAACGAATTGAAAAACTGAAGTCCTTACTACCTTTTCAAGGACACAAGGACTTGATCACATTTTGAACACAACTATTGGAGTTATAAAATACCGCAACATCACGATAGAATTCCTTAAACAACTTGAGATTCGTGGTGTGAAAAGGGAAATTTTTATGATATATGGACCTAAATGTCGTCCTGTGAAAAACAACGAACCAAAGATCCTTGTTACTGACATTGAAATTCCATATAAGCTTGTAAAAGATTTATATATTTCATTCCCTGTTACTAGGAAATGGTTGTAAATAGGAATTTGTTTGTCTCTCTCTTAAAATTTCTCATGTAAATATGTTTTATACTTGTATTGGAATTGTTTCTTTTATTCCATTTTGTGTAAATTTTTGTTTATGAATATGTTTCATAATTTACGTTTATAATAATGAATAAGTTTCATTATAATTTAATTACTTAATAATGATTGATGTATCATCATTTATTTTACAAGGTGATAATTTTCGATAAAGTTATTTAAAGACCATTGACGATGATTTTGAAACTAAGTGATATTTCAACTCAATATTCTTTTCAAATAATTGTAATCAAAATTATCTAGTTCATGTAAAATATAAGATGTATGATAAACTATATAGGAAATCATCTATGTATGTTTTGTAGAATTTGGTAAGATGACTTCTGTTTCTAAGAACATAATAGCTTAATTGAACAAAGGGGAAAAGCTTAATGGGGATAACTATGAAATTTGGGCAATGAAAATTCAGTATGTCCTATAAGAGCAAGACGCTCTTGAATTACTGAATCATGTGTTGACTGAGCCTGAGGAAGGCAATACTGCTTAACACAAAAGGGACCGTGAAGCTTATGAAGTTTGGAAAAAGAAAAACTCACTGGCTCGCATTACATTACTGAGTAGCATGGAGAATGACATCATGCGTGAGTTTCGAAGCTATGACCTTGTAATGGACATCTGGGCTGCTTTGAAGTTGAAGTTTGGTGGAACTTCTGTCACCAAACTAAGGCAACTGACAATTAAGTTTGACACTTATAAGAAGCGTCCTAATCATAACATGCGACAACACATGAGGGAAATGTCCAATATGATTAGTGAACTTAAGGAAGCTGGCCACGTTCTAACTGATGAACAACAAGTTCAAGCTGCCATCCGATCACTTCCCCATAGCTAGAAGCACATGAAGGTGCACCTATCTCATAATGAGTGTATTAAAACCCTCGTTGATGTTACACGTCACTTAGAACTTGAGGAAGATCACATTGAGCTAACAAGGCCTGAAAATGCTGACGTGTATATGGCTGGCCCAAGCTCTCGTGAGGGTAAAGGGAACAAGCGTAAACATCAATGGGGAAGTAAGGGTAAGGGTGGCAATAAGAAGAAGAAATATAATCAAGGTCCAGATAACAAAGGAAAAGGTCACATGGTTTGCCCAAAGAAGAACAAGGCTAAGATCAAGTGCTATAACTGTCAGAAAATGGGTCATTATGCTTGTGAGTGTACTGAACCCAAGAAGGTATCAACTTTCAATTCATTTAAGATTCGTTCTTTTTATTAAAGTAGATCATATGTTTCCAGCTCTATTTTTTTAACTGATTCTCATCCTTCGTGGACTGTAGACTCAGGAGCCACGGACCATGTAGCCAAAGAGCGTGGGCTCTACGTGGAATTTCGTCGGATTCCACAAGGTGCTAAATGGTTATATGTTGGAAACAATGCAAGAGTACATGTGAAAGGGATTGGTTCCTGCAAATTGAATATGCGGAATGGACGTACACTGTTTTTGCATGACGTTTTATATTCATCTGACATACGACGGAATTTAGTTTCTGTATCTGTTCTTCTAAGACTTGGTTTTACTTTCGTTATGTTTGGTACTAAACTACTTTTAAGTTTGAACAACGTACACTATGGCTGTGGTTATTTAATGAATGGCTTTATTATGTTAGATGTTGTTGATATGATATCTGATAATTTAGCTAGTTTTTCCCTTATTACATCATCTGTTGATGCGAATGTTGACATTATTATGTGGCATGCTAGATTAGGTTATATAGGTCAACATAAGATAGCTAGACTAACTAAAGAGGGTTTGTTAGGCCAAATTGATAGGGTCGAACTACCAACACGTGAGAGTTGTCTAGTGGGAAAAATGGCAAGAAAACCATTTGGTAAAGGAACTAGAGCTGAAATTCCATTACAATTAATTCATTCTGATATTTGTGGGCCTATGAATGTGAAGGCACGACATAGGGGTGAATATTTTATCACTTTTATAGATGATTTCACACGTTTTGGTCACGTCTATTTGATTTCCCACAAATCTGAAGCATTAGAGTGTTTTAGAAAATTTGTTATATTAATGGAAAATCAATTGGATCCAAAGGTTAAGTCTTTAAGGACATACCGTGGACGTGAATATTTGTCTAATGAGTTTAAACAAATGTGTGAAGAAAAATGAATACATAGGCAACTAACCATTCCCCGAACCCCACAACAGAATGGGGTTGCTGAAAGGAGAAACAGAACTCTTTAGAAATGGTTAGGTCAATGATGGCACAAGCAAAATTGCCAATCACTTTTTGGGGTGATGCCTTATTGACTGCTACTTATACTCTTAATCGTGTACCTTCAAAATCTGTTGCTTCTACACCCTATGAGTTATGGACTGGTAGAAAACCAGACCTTAGTGGTTTAAGACCATGGGGATGTGCAGCTACGTTCATGAGCTGTCACATCAACATGGAAAACTAGGTCCAAGGGGTAAAAAGAGTATTTTCATACTATACTCTGAAACCTCAAAAGGGTACGTTTTCATCGGAGAACAAGCAAGTGAGAGTATAACAGAATTCGAATCACGTAATGCTACATTCTTGGAAAATAATTTTCCATCAAGAGGTGAGATTAATCAAGAGACGTCTCTTTATGAATTAAATATTCTAAACAATTTGATTCCATCAAATGAATTGAGCGATACTCCTAATCAGTTATCAACAGTATCTCATCCAAGTGGGAGAAATTTGAACACTCTGTGTGATTCAAGAGAACCACAAATAACTCGTGATTCAGAACCACAAATAAGGCGTAGTAATCATGGTAGAATTCCAAAAACGTCGTTATGATGATGAAATTTTCATGATTACGCCTCAAGACGATGAAGAGCCGAATAATGTTCAAGAGGCTCTTCAAAGTTCTAATAAGGATAAATGGATAAATGCAATAGAAGAAGAAATGGAGTCAATGAAGTCAAATAGTGTTTGCGAACTAGGTGATTTTCCTAAAGGACGCAAAGCAATTGGTAACAAGTGGATTCTTAAAATCAAACGTAAAAATGATGGCTCTATCAAAAGATATAAGGCCAGACTTGTAGCCAAAGGTTACACACAACAAGAAGGAATAGATTATGAAGAGACATTCTCTCCTGTTGTGAGGTTTACCTCTATTCGTCTCATCCTAGCAATAGTTACAAGTTTAGATTTGGAATTATATCAAATGGAGTTACATCAAATGGATGTTAAAACAAAATTTCTAAACGATGAATTGGAAGATGAAATATACATGCAACAACCCATTGGTTTTGTTACCGAAGGGCAAGAACAAAAGGTGTGTAAATTAATGAGGTCAATTTATGGCCTGAAATAATCTTCCAGACAGTGGTACATCAGATTTCATCAAGTTATCACCTCATATGATTTTCATATGATTGATGAGGACCACTGTGTGTATGTCAAAACACATAAAGATAAGTTTGTGATTCTTTCATTATATATGGATGACATATTGTTGGCTGGGAAAGACAAGGAGTATGTATTAGCCATTAAAGAATGGCTATCATCAAACTTTCAAATGAAAGATATGGGTGAAGCAGCTTATATACTTGGAGTCAAGATTGAAAGAGATTGATCCAAAAGGATGTTAGCCTTGTCACAAGTAGGGATGGTCAAAAAAACCGGTGAACCGAATAGCCGAACCGAACCGAATCAAACCGGTCGGTTCGGTTCGGTTTTTATAATGAATTCGGTTTCATCGGTTTCAAATATTGGAAAACCGAATTTTTTCGGTTTTTATCGGTTTGGTGGTTCGGTTTAACCGATAAAACCGAACCGAATTATATATATATATATATATATATAATTTTTTTTTTCATTTTTTATATCATATATATAACTTTTGATGTTGATGATAAACTTTTTTATGATGTGAATGGTGAAATTTAAATATATTCATGATGCGAATGTTTGTATTTTTTACATTAATTTTTGAATTTCTATTAGGTGTGAATAATTAATGATTTTATGTTGGATTGCTCGTTCAATTTTGATTTTATTATGTGTGAATAGTTATTTGTGCCTAATTCAATCAATCTAATTGAATTATTGGCTTAAAATATTGTATAGACCGATTTTTTTTTTTTAAAGATATGAGCCCAAATTAATAGGTTTAGAATTAAAAATTCTCAAGGCCCAAATTTATAGGCCCAAAACCGAAAAACCGAAACCGAAAAACCGAAAAACCGAAAAAAACCGAACCAATCGGTTCCTCTAAAAAATAGGAACCAATCGGTTCTTAATATATCAAAACCGAATACATTGGTTCGGTTTTTGTTTCGGTCAAAACCGAACCAAACCGAACCGAAATCAACCCTAGTCACAAGGTCAATACATCAAGAAAATTCTTGAGAGATTTAAAATGCAAGACTGCAAACCTATTGATACTCCCATCACAAAAGGCGAAAGCTTAAGTCAAAGATTGTGTCCAAAGACTCCGGAGGAAATAGAGCAAATGTGAAAAGTTCCTTATTCAAGTGCTATTGGAAGCCTAATGTATGTCATGATGTGTACGAGACCAGATATATGCTTTGCTGTGGCTATGGTAAGTGGGCATGACAAACCCATTGGAAAGTTGTAAAAAGATTTTTTCGGTACCTTAAGGGCACCATGGATTATTCACTATGTTATCAAGGAAACTATCCAAAGTTAGAAGGCTACACAGATGCTGATTGGGGAGGAGACCTCGATGAACGTAAATCCACTTCTGGATATGTATTCTTACTGAATAGTGGAGCAATATCGTGGAGTAGTAAAAAGCAGACCCGTATAGCCTTATCCACAATGGAAGCTGAATTTGTGGCCCTATCATCAGTAGTACAAGAAGGAGTATGCCTTAAGAGATTCTTAAGTCACTTGGGTTTCATTGAAATTATGTTTAACTCAGTGTTGGTGAATTGCGATAATCAAGCTGCTATAGCATTCACAAAGGATCCCAAGTATCATTCTAAGACAAAACACATCGATACAAAATACAATTTTGTGAGAGATAAAGTTGCACAGAAAGAAGTGAATGTGCAATATATATCTACGCGTGATATGGTTGCAGATCCTTTTACAAAGCCCATACCTAGAGACATTTTTTATGGCCATGTTAAATCTCTGGGCTTGCGTAGAATTTAATTTCACATGACATGAAAATTGTATTACTGATTTACTTTGGTTATGAAATAAAATTTAGTATTTGTTTTTCAAATTTTTCATACATAGAATGTTTAGTACATTAAACAAAAAGTATGTCTGACAGTAGATTGACCTTCTCACATAGGTAATCACTTCTATGACTTAGTGTCGAATAGAAATGAGATATTTTAAGCAATATTGTTGTTAATTGATAACAACACTATGAGAGCATATGTTTAACCTAGATATCACCTTGATAAAGAATCAAGATGAGATTATATTTATAATCGTAGGTGAATCGATCTCACTATTCACCTAACTGTCTATAAGCCAGATGGAAGTCCTGCAGTCATAAGTTGATAAAGTAGAGTTGTGGACTCAAGTTAGATATTAAGTATATCTTAACTATCATCTGTACAGTATAAATTGAGACATACACTCCAATGAGAATAGAGAATAATACTGTAACATGTGTTTCATACCACATGTGCTATAAATGATCTAAATGGGTAACAGAAGTTAGATCTCTACTTCTTAATAATGTGAGACCCATGAGAGTAAGAAGTCTTACAAGTACCCTTAAGATCTTTAACTAAAATCTTGAAGTTTCTCTATGATTTAGCTATCTTGGAAAGTTACCAATGGTCATGAAAGATTCGATCTAATGGGACTTATCTAGAGAGCAATCGTTTTGAGATGGAAATTTTTTTAGGAAAAGAGAAGATTATTTTAAGTGTCACATCATATGTATTCACCGGTCGACCAATTGTATTTTTGTAATATAATTGTGAATACAAAGGTAATATTTTAAAAGAGATTTGGAATTACAAATGTGACTAAATGATCTAGGGAACTACATCATACACTCTACATAAAACACAATTGAGTTACCTTACATACTTAACCGTTGTAAAGTAACAAGCTTTCAAATTGAAAGTATGATGGTCGCACGGCCTATTTTCTTGTATGAATTAGATTCTGATGAAAGAGAATGTGTTTCTCATTTATTGAGAAGTGAAAGAATTTCACGTTCAAAACGGAACAATGTTAGAGGTACACCCATGATGGGTAACCATAATGTGCAAGTGGGAGATAAAGGCAGTTGCTAGACAACTGCCTTATGGCAGTTATATAGAACTGCCTTGGCAGTTCCATATCTGCCAAGATATGGGAAAATTTTCCCATATCAGCATAAATCGTGAAAAAGAGAACAGTGTAGATCTCTGAACTCTTTCTATCTTTAAACTCAAAATCAACACTCAGAAGAAAAGAAAAGGATCTAGGCTGTGGATAACAAAGCGAGTCTGCTCGGTGATTAGCTTTTGATCGAAACTTCTCAAACTTGGGTTTCTCGTGTTTTTTTCGCTGCGTGTCTACAGCAGGTTAGTCCGTAATTTACGAAACCCAACACCTAGATACTTAAAAAAGTGGTTATTTAAAAAAAAAATCCTTAATAGAGAATTGAGATATGGTAATGGAAACTTTAAAACAAGCAAAACAAAGAATCAAACAGAATCGGGTTCTTTGTTGTTGGTAAGTTTTACCTTAGAATTGTGTTACTTTAATACATTGAGAAATGTTTGGTTTGTGTGCTTTAGAAGTGTGAGTTTGTGTAATTTGAGATTATTAAATTTAAATTTGTATAGTTCATATTTAGCATATGGAATTGTTGATTGTACCGTTGAAACTCAAATAAAAACTCATTATATGCTTAAAACATTAAAAGATCAAACATTATATATTTTAAAAAAATCATATTTTTTTAGAAATATTTACATTTAAAATCAAATCGGAGCATCTAATTACAAGCATATTTATGGTTTGTATTTAACTATAAAATTGGACTTTTATGGCCGGTTCTCTCCAAAAAATTTACCTTTTTGCCCTTTCTTATTTATATTTCGTTTTTTTTTCCTTTTAAGAGTTTAGATTTTGCATTAATTGTTATTTTATTTATTAATTAATTATATTGTACAAATGTTAACTGCCACCATATCATAATTCAAATTATCACATATCTTACGTTTTCTGTTTCATTTATTTATTTTTATTTTTTAATTTCAAATTTTAAGAATATTGGTGATTTTTCCCCTCTCGTTTTCATTTTTCTTTTGTGTTTTCTAACATTTTGTGCTTCTCCTTCACGCTCCTTTTTTTTTCTTTCATTTCATCTATTGTTCATTAATTTTTTCTTTTTTCTTTTTGTCTTTTTAGCATTTTATACGATGATGTATCTTTTTTTTTTGTTACTCAGTTGGTGATCCTTTTTAGAGGCAACATCTATGAATTTTAAACTTGTGAACAAAATTTAAATATTTACGTGGTTATTAAAAATAAAGGATATTAAATATTTACCGTTTATAAATTCAACAAGATTTTCATTTATCAATGGGATTTAAAAATAAATATATGGTTCGGACATCGCTTATCCATTTTTTTTCCTTCTGGATTCTTCTCTGTCGCTACTTTTTTCTTTTTCAAATTACTAAAATTAATAAATATTCATTGTGAGCACACAAAAATGTAGTCAAATATTTATCCATGTTTAATAAAAGTAAATATATATTCAAATTATTCATGACAGTTTACAATGTACGTGATAATTTAGTAATGTTTAACAAATATAAATATTCTGGGTCTTCTTCCTCGTATGAGTGTTCTTCTTCAACGTTTTTTTCATCCTCCATGTTTCCTCCTCACTTGAATTTACAAAGTATTCATATTCTTCCAATGTTTTTTTTCCTTTTAACATCGTTTTCTTTTTTCTTCTACGAGATTTTTTTTTCCTATTTCATGATTAAAAAGAATCAATTTTTTTTTCTAAACAAAGAAAATATGAAATCTGTAAATAGTTCTTTTTCTCACATAAAAATTAATTTTTTTTACAAGAACATACCTCTTCTACTATTTTTGTATCTAATTTTGCTCCATCCTTCATGCTTTCCTCTTCCGGTTACTTTTTTTCTTCCTCATTATATTGCATGAGCAGTGAAAACGAAAAAGCAGAAATACGAAAAAATAAAAACAAAACCTGATAGCAAATGATTTGAAAGTAGAGAATAGATGATAGAAGATAATTTAAAGCAAAGAAAATTAGGGATGAAAAGAAAGGGTTATATTGTTTTTCGTACAACATGAAAAAAAACAAAAAAAATTATTAAAAAAATGGCAACTAACCGAAATTCATGGGGTTCAAATCAAAAATTAAAAACCATTTAACTTGAATTAATTATGGAAATCTACAATTAAAATCGCAAATCAAATCTTTGAATTACAAAACGGTTAAAAAATAAACAAGGAAAGGTAAATCAGTCTATTGAGAAAGGAGAAACCACCACTCACGACCTATAATGTCCAAATTTGTAATTAATAGTGAAATCCTAATATGGTCGTAAATATAGGTGCTCTATTGATTATTAATGAAATTACCCCTTTTTTTTATCTATAATTTATAACATAATAACATATATAAAAGTGGGGAAGTAAGGAGAAACATTGAGTTTCCATTTTACCCCTACTCTTTTCATATATTTTATTTATATCATTTAATTTAAAATTAAATTAATTTAATTATAAAAAGACATTGGACACCATCTATGGTTTATGTCTTTTCCATCAAAAGACATTACCGTTAAATTTATTTAATTATAAAAAGACAATGAATATCATGTATGGTGGTGTCTTTTCCATAAAAAGACATAACAATATAAAGAGTCGTAACTTTTCGTTTTTAGTCAATAAACACATCTGTGCAATGTGTCCCTCCATCAATAACTAACTAGATTTAATTAGTAAACTATTAAAGCGCAAATAATATATTAGTTAGGTCACGATAATTTCTTACATTCTTCCACTTGACCCGTATGATATTTATATTTTACCTATACTTTTTTTTTATAATTATATTCCATTTTTTTATTTCATCCTACATTTTTTAACATTAAATTGACTTAATTTTGTAAAAACTATGACTTTTTGTTGGTGTGAAAAATTATTGTGACTATAACTAACAAGATTTGATTAGTAAATTATTAAAACGCTAATAATATATCAATTAGGTCACAATACTTTCTTACACTCTTCCACTTGACTTGTGTGATATTTATATTTTACTTTTACTTTTAAAAAAAATTATATTCCATTTTTTTTATTTCATCCTATATTTTTTTACATTAAATTGACTTTTTTATATATTAAATTAATTTGTAAAAACTATGACTTTTTGTCGATGTTAAAAATTATTGTGACTTAATTGATAATTATTAGTGGTTTAGTAATTAATTAATTAATTAAATCTATTAGTTATTCATGGAGGGACACATTGTAAATATGCGTCTATTGACTAAAAATGAAAAGTTGTAACTTTTTAAATGGTTATGTCTTTTGATGAAAGGACATAACCGTACATGGTGACTATTGATGAATTCTAAGATTAATGAAAATTATCGTTTCGTATTTAAATCCTTTTATTTTTTTTATTTCATCCTACATAATTTTTTTTAATATTAATTTGACTTAATTATATACTTAATTAATTTATAAAAATGATGAGTTTTTGTCAAATCCAAAGAGTAATTGTATTTTTATATATCAGACAATCAAGAAAATGTTTAAAACTTCATCAAAGTGTTTTCAATTTCTATGATAATTTTTTACATTACAATATGAATTTTGAATTCACAATACATATACTTGCTTTGCAATTATATTTATAAAAGAAAACATTTTAATTTCAAATTTATTCAAAAAAATATTTTTAAATTAAATATCTCAAATTATATTGTTCAATAAATTTTTAATTGATAATTGATATTTCACGTGCAACACGTGTCATATGACTAGTAAAAAAAAGTAATTTTACCCATCTTTATAGTAATTCTCAACAGAATTTCATATTTTAAGAATGTTGTACTAAAAGTGATCAAAATTTAGACAATCATGTTTTTTGAAAAATAAATAAATAACTCCCACTGGATATTTATTTTTGATAATTTTATAAAGTAAAAAATATAAATTTAATAAAAATCATTTCAAGTAACTACTAGATTTTAGGAGCTGTAATAAATCCATTTGATATATCTCTCACCATGTGAGAAATCTTATGATTGTATTTGGTGGGCGTCAAATCCACCAAACATAAAAGTCTGTCTCTACTTTCGGGTTTATGGATTTGTAGTAGTGGAAAGTAGGGTCAAATCCACGGAGATTGGTGAATTAAAATTGGGGGTTTTTTGAGTTTGTTGAGAAATTGAGAAAGAAAACAATAAAAGTTAAGAAGAGATTCAATGGGAGAAAGTTCCAACCAAAGGTGTAATCATCGTTTGATTTATATTATTTGATCATTGATTTTCTAATGAAATCCTAACTCATTCTCTAAATTGGTTATGATTATTAAGAACGTCTTATTAATCTATCATTCCTTAGTTTGTCGGTAATTAAGATACGATCATTAATTACTTCCCTAATCAATGACAACCCTAGAATACGACAATAGAATTTAATCAATTACAGCAATAAGATGAGAAGGACGACCAATTCTAGCCAACAAATGTGAAACGTTCGATCTATTTAGACTAGATCCTATATTTTCATAGCATGAGATGAAAAGACTTATTAATCATTCAAACTAATTGTCACATGGATTAGAATGCATAAAAAATTACAAATTTAAACACTCTAATTGACGATCTATCAAATTGAAGAATGATCAAAGGGCCCTATTTGAACAATCAAACAATGTGATATTGAATGCATAAAATAGAAAATAGAGAAATAGAGAAGAATTAGAAAGAAAGATGAAGAACAAATCTCACAAATATAAAAATCAAACTTTGATTAACCTTGATTGGAAATTGGGAGTTTAGCTAGACATGGAGTTCATCATTCTCCAAGAAAAACTAAGGAAAAACGTTCCTCCTCCTATTAGAAAAGAAGTCTCCTTTTATATCCTAGAAAACTAGGGTTTAAAACAAAAGATAAAAAATTCTATCCTAAAAATATGAACTAGTGCCGCGACACAGATTTTTGAGCGCTGGGGCGCTGAGAAAAAAGACTAAAATCTGGAAATTTCACGCTTTCGGTGCTATGGTGCTAGAAAATTAGCGCTGGGGAGCCGAACTCTCTGGAATTTTGGCTTGGAATTAGATTCTGCAGACTTTTTCTTGTGGCTGCGGCTACTAAAAGTTGTTGCCATGGCGCCGAAGTGTCAAGAAAGCTCCAAAATGCAATTTTTTAGTCCTTTTTCATCATCTCTTCTCCAACCTAGCACATAAACACAAATCAATGATAATTACCTAGTTTTTAAGCTATTTAATCATCAAAGTATGAAAAATAATCCCAAGTTTATGTGCAAAAATAATATCTCATCAAGTATTGCAACACAATTGGTAGCAATAATTTCAACAATTACAATAAAACTAAACTTGCCTTAAGTCTAAATTTGTTAAGCCCATATTTGTGAAGTCAATGTGTGGGAAAAAATCAATATATGGAACCACACATATAATTATAAGATGTATATGCTATTGTTTTATGAAATCGTGTTACACAAGTGCACACAGTCAAACAAGTAATAAAGTGATAAGTCAGATATCGTTCCCGCGAGGATTAGTGATATAAAGTGGTGTTTAACAAATAATTTAATGAAATAAAAAACAATGGTATTTTGAAAGTGATGTGATTTATGAGACTAAGTAACTAAAATAGTGAAAATATGCAAATCTAAATGACTAAATTCTAAATTAATTATGAGAAATAAGTAAGATGGTTTAAAGTTGCTTACATTACTCATAAAATATGCAAGAATATTCAAGTGATTAAACTATGTAGAGAAAAACGGTTGGAAAATCAAGAATCTCCCTAGAGAGCATTAAACCTTACAATGCTGCAGCATTCTGCTTCAGCGAAATCAATTTTCAAGCAAGAAAACCCTATTTTTCATGTGACTTCGTCAAGCCTTGCATGATTCTAGCATTCCAATTCAATCTAACTCCTATGTGTAGGTAAAATTGAATTAAAAAGTATGTTTTCACGTTCCGGTTCTTAGACTTTAAGGTGTAAATACATATGTCTATGAATTCACTAAAAACAATTTCAAGAATCGTTAACCCCTATCAATCAAGTCTTTTCCATTTAATCTTAACTTTTTCAGAATTAAAATCAAATTGATTATCTAACTTATGGTGATCAAGCAAAAGTAAGAATTTAGAAATTAACAAGGGCACTTGAATCAAGCAAGAAAAATAGAATTCAATAAAATCTAGAAGTTTAATTTCGCTTAGGGTTCATCCATCAATTCCAACCTAAGAAAATTAGTTCATAATGAAACCTAAATTAACAAAAGTGTTCTTCATAATTAAACCTAAAGCTAACATAATCTAGCAATGGAGTTTGGAGAGGAAGAAGAAAGAATAATTAAAAGCAAGAATAATCCATGAAGGAAGAGTTGCAAACGAAATTCCCCAATGAAGAAGAAATTTCCCTTGCGTTTCTGCTGCTCCTCTCTTTCACGTTCAGCTGCTTCTTTTCCTTTTGTTACGTTTCTGTCTGTCTCTTCTCACGTTTTCAATCTCCTTCTTTTTTTCTAGGGTTTTAACTCATTCCTTTTTAATCTCTTCGAATTTCACTTGATTTTCCTCAAATTCAAGCCCTAATTTATCAAATCCTTTGTTCTAAATCCCTAATTTCTTCTTATTATGCTATAATGGCTACTGAAGATCTGTATTCTTCTCATTTTTGTCGTGGGGCGACGACTATAACGATTTTGTTTCTCCTTGGTTGTAAATATGAGCAGCTAAATATTTTTCAAGAGTGTCAATAATTCTACATTTATATGTTTTCTTCATAGTGTCTTCCCTTTCATAAACATGCTTATAGTATATAATATTTGAGCTCCAGTACTTCCAAGCGAAGTGGGAAAAAAATTGAAGTCTGTTTGTTTGTGTTGTCATACTTATTGACTGTATAAATTTTATTTGTTCATGTAATCTCTTCACGATTCCCCTTTTTTCATACTTAAAAGCAACTTATCCCAGTTTATTGATTACACTTTTCTTGTATTTTTTTTAAAGTTTTATTCGTTTCAATTTTGTTTAATTTTTTGTAAGTCTTTTTAATTTATTTCAAAGTTTTAATCTTTTATTTACTTTTGCTAGTTTCTTTAATGTGTTAGCATGTATACTGCAGAAACCTGGTGCTCGGGTTATGTATCTCGGTGCTTGAACAATTTAATTATTCACATGTGGTTTAATTATTCATATGTGGTTTTACTTTGTTTGGTTGATTTTCTTACTTGTTGTTTGTTATAGAATGATAATTTTTTTTAACTGTTGTTTCAGGTGTAAAGAGTGTTGATGTGGATTTGAGCAATCAAGTAGTCAGGATTCTGGGTGCAACACTTGTGAAGATGATGACTGAAGCTCTGGAACAGACAGGTCGAAGTGCCCGGTTAATTGGGCAAGCCGTCCTCGAGGGTAAGTCTAACGAAACTTACCCCTTTTCCTCCTAAATCTGAAGTTATATGTTTTGAAAATGACAATTGATAGACATTTCTTTAAATTTTTTTGGGTTCCTAATTGTTTTCTTAAGTTCTATGTTGGTTCTTTTGTCAAAAAAGGGGAAATATACATTGCTTCTGGGAATCATTTAAGTTGTTATGTAGATATTACCCTTATTGGAGGTAAATGATCCAGGTAACAATATGTTCAAGAAATGGCATCAATTTTTTTAAGGAATCTAGTATTTCCTTGAAACGAATTAAATACGAACTCCAGGCAGAAGCAATAAACACAGTAGATGTAGATCCCCAATCTCACTTGGGATCTTTGCCTCCTATTGCCTTCTAACCCAATTCCAAAAAAAAGCTTTTAGTTTTGAATCTGAGCATCGTTGGGTTTAACGGATGTATGCTTTGAGGAAATACTTATGAACTGACAGTTTTATTATACTTTTTGATTGATAAACCTTATTTTATTATATCTTATCGAGATATGTCAGTGATTATATAGAGGATGTCATTTGGTATGAACATAAACTCATAGTAGGATTTTTTATCAATTACAATAAGAGAACCCCTACTCTATATGATCACCTTGGTGACTGGTTGGATGAAGTGAAGAAAGAGGAAAGTTCTGCATAGAATTAGTCAGAAGTGTAAGCTTTACCAATGAGTTTGATCACTTTCATCATTCTCATTTTGCTAATGCATTTTAGAAATTTAAGAGATGAGGATGAGATTTGAAATGTGCAATGTGTTTTAGACTTGGATATATTTTTTATGCATTAATTGCTTGTTGAAAAACTGGTTTATAATATAGTGAATATTCTCAATTTGTCAACTTGAAAACATTAGATGAGTTTTACCAATTTGAGATAATTTCTTGAATGGATTATGTTGTTTGTGAACTGTAATGGCATCAAACTTCTTGTTATTGTTAGATCATTCCATATCTGCAAAAAAAAAAAAAAAAAAAAAAAAAAAGCCTATTGTCGGCGCTATGGCGCCAGCAATACCAATTTTTTTACACATTTTATGATACCCTTTGCAAGCGTCATCGCGCCGGCAATACCCCCTTTTTACACATTTTTTTGAACCCTTTGCCTGCGTCATCGCGCCGGCAATGCCTAGTTTTTACACAATTTTGTGAACCCATTGCCAGCGCTATGGCGCCGGTAATGCCCTCATCTAACACTGACATTGAATTTTACGCCGGCATATGATACATCGGGGATGCGTAAAAGCATCACCGACATATAAAAATATCACGTCGGGGATGCTAAAAAGGGGCAAACCCGACAACTAATTACAGGCGTAAATACCGACGTAGATTTTACGCCGGCCAAGGTATTACCAGCGTGTAGTAAGAGTATCCCCGACGAACATATGCGTCGGTAGTGCCCTTATATTTTGTAATGTGCTCCTAAGTTGGACCCCAATGGTAGACTAAATAAACCTCACGTGGATCTGCTGAAATGGGCCCAAATAATTGACTTTTTAGGTAAAAATCGTAATTCTGCTGCTGCCAAATTCTGCTTCAAAGTGCTGCAGCACTGCTTGCCAAAATCTGCACTTTTCTTCCTTTCTCCTACATGAAATTTGCTACTTATTAGAACTTTTCTTTCACTCAAAATAGAAGGATTAAAATAAGGAACGCCTTAAACACTTCCAACTCTTCTTTAAAGTGCTAAAAACTCATATTTTCTCAAAGTAAGCTTAATTAAAAAATGATGTAAAATGAGCTCCAAGCATGCACAATGTGAGCAAAATTCAATCAAATATTCATATTAAATGCATGAAACTAGGACCAAATAACTCTATTTTATACTGTTATCAGCTATCTTGGGTTAGCCATATTAAAGTGATCTATTAAAGTTTAATATTGGTTTAAGAGTAATTAGATAATTTCATGGATATATATGCATAGATACCTTTTAGAATTTCTAATTTGATGAGGGACAAAATTGGAAATATCTAAACTTGTATAACTGACCATCACTTTTTTTGTCAGTTTATAAAAATGAAGGATTACTGTCAAAAAATAAAATTAAAAATGAAGGGGTTATGGTCCCCATTCCTAGTGCAAGTTTCATGCAACTTCCTCATCCCCATCAGATAAGTTTTCCTCTGGATTACAGAGACTTTGTGAGTGCACTAGGGTCTGGAAGATCATCTTAACCCAAGATCAGTTGCTTCTAATTATGTATTCAGGTACGCTTCCGCATTCAGTCTTCGGACTCTTGAATTTGTCATGGGTTAATTAAATTATCCCAACACAATATCGTAGAATAATTAGTTTGTTAAGTCGGAGTTTGTGTTAAATATTTTGGTATTATAAAAATGAAAGAATTTTACTAAGGATAATAGGTTTAGATAACCCGCCATTTAAAATTATAGAACAGGTAGACGAATGAGTAACCCAAACCTAGGGTCGGCCCTATTGCTCTGCAACAAGAGGGGGTCCAAAATTCGATATGGACTTTTATATTATAATAATAAATATATTAACTTGACACTTTATAATAAAAATCCTGGGGGCGTTTGATTTGCGGGAATTGGCCATGGGAATGGGTATTTAATACCCATTCCAATGTTTGGTTCAACCTCAATTTGTATTGGCATTGACATTCAATTCCCATCCAAAATATCTCATATATTTATCATTGACTTTGGCATTTGCATCATATTCCCAGGCATAATATCATATTCTCAGGCATAATATTTCTTCTTACAAAAACAATAATCATATTCCCATAAATCTAAATTTCAGCACACTCCAAACACAGACATCATATTCCCAGACATTTGATTCTTATTCCAGCACACTCCAAACACAGGCATCAAATTCTCATCCATTTTATTTCATACTACTTATTCCCAGACATCTAATTCTCAGGTATTCAATTCCGATTCTCGCACTCCAAACGGCCCCTAAAGATGTATTGGTTAGACTCTACCAAAATTCTCTCTTAACCCGCGAGTCAATGGTGTTTAAAAAAAGCAAGTGAAAAAGAAGATCTAAATCTACGTGTTTGGGTTAGGACACAGTTGAGAATACCAAAGTTCCTAAAAAAATTGAATTATAAATTTAATCATTTTGGATTTTCAAAGTTTCAAATTAGTCGGATAGTTTGATAAAAATTCAATAAACTTCTCTTTAAAACATCACATTCTTTTTGTAACATGACAGACAACCATGAGTAGAACGGTGGGGGGAGGGATGGGCTGTCGTCATTTTTAGTGACTTGGAGCCACACTATGAAGTTCATTACTAATGGCAACTAGGCCACCCTTTGGGTCATGTAAATATAAGATTTTTTAGATGAGCTAAAATGAAAATATCATTCAAGTCAGCTATATTTAGATGTCCCTTGATATCACATCAACATCTCAATATTATATGACCGTCATGTTCACACATGGTTTGATAAAACTACATGTTTTTGCATGATTTGTAAATCATATCCTCAGGATAAATTTAAATATATGAGTGTGACTTTTAATGTAAACCATGTAGTTGACAAATTATAAAATCTACAAATCGCACTCATACCATTCAATTTTTTTAATGAAATAGGAATTTGTTACACGTAGAATATGTACATATCTCAATTTCGTTGAAATGGATAAAAGGGAGTGATAATCACATGGGTGTCTAACCATTTTTTAAAATGTGAGGTATGATTTACAAATCAGGACAAACCATAGTGATGTGATTTACAATTATCCCTTTGTAATGAAAAAAAAAAAAACACTTTTAAAATCTGTTACCAAAAATGCCCCTTAATTCTTAGGGATTTACTATTTTTCAAAAACCACATTGCTATAATTGCTATTTTACAAGAGTGGGAAAAAAAACCCTTCATTTGACCCTTTCTTTGTATTTCAAATGAAAGTACAACAACTCATTCCATGTATCTGGAACACCAGGAAGACACCAATGGCTGCAATCTTCAACTCTTGAAGACTGCCTATTTCCATATATGGATGGATGACCATCAATCCTATAATCTGATAAACCAGTTATATTCAACAAAGTAACTGCAGTTTTCATCTCATTTATCACATCTTCTACAATTCTATTCTTCTCTGGGTAATTCAAGCTTAATGTTTGGTTAAGTGGTTGTGTGGCTTCTTTGCAATGTCCACCCGAATTCCACTGCCCTCCCCTATTCAACACACAATATTGTATTAACTGAATGAACGAACCATTTGAAAATTCGGTCTATGAAAGCTTTTAGCAAGTAAATGAATGAGAGGTAGACCTGAAATGGGATGGTGCTGAATTTCGAAAGAAAACGCGGGTTTTCTTTGGATTGATGTACTTGTCGACCCATGATGCCCAAGTCATCAGAGCTCTTCTGAAAGCAACGTTGACATCGAGTTGAGGATAAACTTGGTCCTTTTCCTGGTAGTAATTAATCCTGTTATAAGGCTCGTTGACATTAGTTTGAAGATGATATAATCAATAGCAACGAACTAAAAGACATTAGACAACTTGGATCGCAATTGCAACTCATTCATTAGTTGACAGAAGAATAGAAAATGAAGAAATCCATGAAGGATTTCAGTAGAAAATACTAGTAAGCAGCAAAGTGGAAGTAGCATTCATATGGCTTGAAGAGCTTAAAATGTATCAGTAGTACAGAATGAAATGAATATGCATTGCCTTGATTGACCAGAATGAAAAGAAACAAACCCAGATTTTGTTTTGTAATGGGACCACCAATGAGCAGAGTTGAAAACCAAAATATCAGCTCCTCTCCATCTTGATGAGCCACGATCAATGGTATCGATTCGCAACGTCTCCACTCTTTTTCGTCCCACTCTGGCCTTGCCCTCGTGAACTAGGAAGTGTGTCACATAGTACTCAACAGTACACTTGTAATCCTTTAAACAAAAACATCAAATATTAGTTAATTCAACCACTGAAAATTTAGGTGAACTGTGAAGAAAGAATTTCTTTACAGTAGAATTACCACAAATTTAAAACTGTAATTCCCTTTCTTTTTGGTGATTCTGCGTCCACGAGCCTCATAGACCTTCTTCGGATCTTTAATTGCCGCAAATAACATACACAACATGGATTCCCATTGGTTTCTGTTAAGTGAATCTCCCACAAAAACTAACCTTTTTCCTCTTATCATTTCTAGCATTTTTGTTGCATTGAACCTTCAATAAAATCCCATTAAACATAAATCCAATGCTAAATCAAGGTAAGAAACTTTGAAAATGGCCAAGTACCAGTGTTCTTAATCGCCTTCCTCATCGAAAGATTTTTGTAATTACACTCCTACTATAATTAGTAGAATTTGGAATGTCTCTATCTTAACAAAATCAATAAAAATGTCTCTCTCTAAAAAAAAAGCTTCAGTAAAATCCATAAAACATAAATCCAAGAACCATTCTTTTCAAAGCTAAGCTTATGAAAGAAACTCATCCAAGATTCTTTTCTCCAAAAAAAAAAAAAATAAAGAAATAAATAAAAAATCTAACCTGAAAACATCACAATCATGGGGTTGCCATTTCAACTTTTTGTAATGCAAATCCATTCTTCCATTGCCTTCACAATCAAAACCTTCATCTATAAAAGGACATGAATTATTTGAATACCAAGAGTTTCTTTCATCAAAAACCCACTTCCCTTTTGTCAAATCACACAGATTCACTTCTTTTCTCTCCACCAATTCAGGATCTTCAAATTTCTCCAAAGAAATCTTTCCATTTTTCTTCTCAATCTTCTCAATAACGGGCACTTCAATCTTCTTAAGAAAACTCTCATTTTTCCTCTGCTCACTAACAACTGAAATCCTAGCAAACCCAGAAACATTTTCAGGTTTCTTCAAATGGGTATCAATCAAATGAGTAGGAATCGTTACATTTTCAGAGAAATTTTTCAAAACCCCATTAAAAGTCTGGACATTTATGGGTTTAAAATAGGTGACTGAAATTGGGGTTTTGTTAAAGAAGAAATAACTCTCAGGGCGAGGAAAATGAGCGTTTTTAAAGATCGAAAAGGAAACGAAAGTGAGGAAAATGAAAAACGAAGAGATTGTAAAAGAAACAACTAAAAATCTAGTGGGTTTGAAAGTAAAGCTTCTCTGTCTCTCCATGAACTCCCAGAGTAAGAGATTCTTTATTCTTCTTCTTGGTTTGTCAAAGAATGATTGAAAACGAAGAAAAAAAGGGTAGGAGAAAAAAAGGACAAAGAAAGAAAAAATGAAATAAAAAAATAGAGTTTTGTTAGTGAAAAGTTTCAATCAAAGCTTAACTGCTCCATTTTCAATTGATATAAAAATGAGAAAGAAAGTGAGTGAGGGGTGAAGAAAAAGCGGCGGCTTTTGTGAAATAACGGAGACAAATCTTTGTAACTGTGTGTCTATTTCCTGTAATTGTTCATATTTTATTCATGATTTTTGAGTGTGTAAATTAAATGTAGTTTGATTCTGTTTTTATTCTTTTCAGAAAATTGAAAAAGTTGTGTTTTTAGACTCTGTTTGAATTTTATAAGATATCAAAGTTTTCCACTTCTGTTATTTTTTTTAACTAAATTAATTTAAATTATGGGCATTTGCAAATCTGGCAATTCTTTTTAATAATAATTGTAAAGATAGCTATTCTAAAAAATATTTATAAAAAATCAACATTAACATTGAATTACATATTTTCATATTAAATTTATCACCGATACACACTAAAAACTGTTTTTTTTTTAGAACACGGTTAATCAGTTACCATATTTATAAATAATTTTTATAATTGATATTTTTAACAATTTTGCATCAAAATCTTTTACACAATAAAATTTCCGCTCAAACTATGATTATTTATGGAGGGGGAGGGAGAGATTAGTAAAAAGAAAAGCACTCAATATTTATTTTCGGTTTTTAACCGTGTAGTTTTTTTTAGGAAAAAAATGAATTTACACCCCTGAACTTTACATGTTGTGTCAATTTAAACCCTAAACTTTCAATTGAATCAATTTACACCCTGAACTTTTTTAAGTGAATCAATTTAAACCCACATAATACTAAAACTATAAAATTAATCAAAATTCAATTACCAAATCACCAAAAGATAAAAATAACAAAACGTCTATGACCTCATCATAAAAACGCTCAACCTCAACTATGAAAAAACTCAAATCCTAGTTACCAATTTAAACGGTACAAAAATGTTCAAACCCGACACCAAAACTGTCAAATTTAACTATAAAAAATATTTAACATAAACTTAAAATTAATTTTCAAAAAATTAACTTTATTTCGATATAAAAACGCCTATGTCTAATTAAAAAATTTCAAAAATAATAGTAAGTTTATTAACAATGGGTGTAAATTGATTCATTTATTAAAGTTTAGGGTGTAAATTGATTCATTTGAAAGTTTAGGGTTTAAATTGACACACCATGTAAAGTTCAGGGGTGTAAATTGATTTTTTCCTTTTTTTATTATTATTTTTTGCATTTTATATTAATGCCATCTATATCCTTTAACTTATTTAATGATATTAGTATTACTTTCCATAATTATGGGTTTTTGGGTCATCGAATTTTTTTTTTAAACATCTCTAGTATTTATGGAGGGGAAGGGAGAGGATATTAAAAAAAAAAAAAAACAGTTGATGGGTGTGTTTTGCACAGCACACGTGTTGTGTAGCTTTTAGTATAGAGGCATTAAATTACAATTATGATTAATTAAGTATATAGCTTAATTTGAGGGTTTTTTTTTTTTTTTTCTGCATTTGATATTAATACCACCTATTTCCTTTAACTTATCTAATGATATTACCACCTATTTTCCTCCTCCAATTTATCAGAAATTATTTTTTTATTTTACAATATTTATGAAGAAAGCCCTCTAGCTGTTTCGATTTCCTTACCATAATGTTTTGCGAGAATTTTTCTTATACCGCGCTGCACCGAGAGCCTCCACACCCCTGCCATTTATTGATTGCCACGTGGAGATAGTAGGACCCACATTAACATTAATGCTTTTTTTCTTTAATGGCTGAGGATTTCCTTTCTATTTTTTTTTTCAATTCCATTATTTTTTCTTTAAAAAAAAAACTAAATTTCGCTTTCCACCTAAGCAATGAACTTAGAAGATATGATGAGTCTGAGGTTGTGCGCTGCACTAGAGGTTCTACGTAGGCATAGGTGATGAGCAGTGTATGTACCTGCACATGAAAGAACAGAACACCAATGTGGTGATGCCCTAACACCCTCCGATACTTAAGTTAGAGCTAGTGTGTCAGAGTGAATTAAAGTATGATTAGTTACCTAATGAATGAATTTCTTCTCCACCTAATGAATGAATTTCTTCTCTTATTTATAGGAGAAGAAGTTGATGACATCATAGTTCCACGTGTCGCATCGGGATTGGGCCATGTGCTACTTCTTAATTACGTGTCGCTTGTGGGTTATGTCACGTGTCTTTTCCCAATCAGATACTTGTATTCGATCTCAAGTATGTAGGTCTGTGCTGGAGACTGCGTAGCCATGTCTTGTCAGGTGCATAGATTTTTTACCAGGCACTATGCGTAGACGGTGAGCCCAAGCACTGTGTTTAGATAGTGTTCTTAGGTACTGTGTTTAGAAGGTTTCCCCAAGTACTATGATTAGACGGCGTGCCCAGGTAGGGGGCGGTTTGGTCGATTTTTCTATAATATTATTGA
Organism: Gynostemma pentaphyllum; assembly: GCA_028015215.1. NCBI lineage: Eukaryota > Viridiplantae > Streptophyta > Magnoliopsida > Cucurbitales > Cucurbitaceae > Gynostemma > Gynostemma pentaphyllum. The sequence goes on along the minus strand of CM051354.1, from coordinate 43,812,052 downwards.
ACCGAACCGAACACTTTGGTTTTGTTAAAAATGGAACCAAACCATCCAATGAAATATACAAAACCGGTTTGGTTTACATCGGTTCGGTTTGTCGGTTTTTTACAACAAAATTTAAACAAACGAACTTAGAGTTGATAGATGAAAATGTTAACAATTTTCAAAATTTTATCCACTAAAATCAAGGTTAAGGAAACAAAGGGGAAGGAAGCCACAAGATTGAGAGTTGAATTTGCAAAGGAAGTTGAGAGATTGATGTGTTTTTTAAATTATTCATTCAGGTTGCATGGAGATCAAGTAAAAAGAGGCAAAAAAACTAATATACTACTGGTTTTTCATCATTATTTACATATATGGTTTGGTTCGGTTTTATTCGGTTTTTTAAATAAAAAAACGGGGACCAAGACCGACTTACATGGTTTTTTACTATTGTAAATCGAAAGAACCATTAGTTCTAATATTTAGGCCACAAACCGATCGGTTTTGTAACGTCCCGTTATTTTTGTGATAAAAAAAAATTTATTTATTTTATTTTATTTAAGTAATTAAAGTTTATTTATTAATTGTTAAATTATAATTTAGTAGTTTATTTCATTTTAATTCTTTTTAATGGCTTTATTTATTTAAATACGTTTTAATGGTATTAATAATTATTAACGGGCCAATTAATAATTATTAATCACCATTGGGATAGTTTGAGATGTTCGGGATTCGTTTTAAGCCAAAAGTCTTAAAAAGGGCAAAGTCGTAATTTCCAAAATTCAAAATATCTAAACACTATTTGCTTCATCTTCTTTAAATGACCATTGACTCAAAAGTTGACCAAAACTTGCTCCATTCTTGCCTCCAAACCCGTGAGCTTCAAGAGAGGGAAAGGGAAAATCGGTTTTCGTTCGTTTCTTCTGGGATCGACTCGAGCTTAGATAAATCGGAAAGCCCTCGGGTCAAGGATCATTTCCCACCTACCTATCGTACGTTTCTCTCGAGATCCTAGGAGTTCTCGGTAAGTGAAGTTTCAAACCCTAACTCCAAATAGTGTTTTAATGGAGTTTTCATTGTTTTCTTTCGATTTCTTGCCGTGAAACTCGGTGTTTGTCAATTCGGGAGTAGTTTTAAGTGTTTTTGGAAACTATTCCATAACCCTAAAACCGAGTTTCAGTCGAAACCCTTTCCGTTTGAAATTTACCCTTTTGGGTTTGATTTTGGGTTAGAATTTAATGAATGAATGTTTATTTAAATTCGATTCGGGAAAGAGATTAATGTTCAAAAACCCTATTTATCGATACCCATTGAAATCGGGATTATCGAATTTGCTTAAAACCAACTCGAAACGTATTTAAATTGCCAAAAAGCCGGAAAACCAAACCCGAAACCTTTTTTTATTGGGGGGGGGGGCCGAGAGCCCTAAGGGAGGGTTTGATGAGTTTTCGTTGTTTTGAACGTTTAGTTGGTGTTTGATCGATAGTTGGTTAAGTTATTGATTGTATGATATAATTCGTTTGTAGGTGTTTTTGAACCGCGTGGTTGATCGCTCCTTCGAACTTAGGAGCAAAGTCATCTTTTAATAAAGGTGAGAATAGTTAGAATTTAAAGTAATTATAGAAATCGAATAAGTGTGAAGGTTTGTAGAGTTTGAAACTAAGATTAGAATCCGAATCTAAGATTAGAGGGATGTGAGTTAGTGCCCTTAGGATTAAGAGTTAATCCTTTAAGGAGAACTTAGGAGTTCTCAAAGAAAGTGTTGAACCTTCGAAGTTCTAAGTTAGATTCGTTTCGAAGCTTAGGTTGGACCATTGGAAGTTAAAAGATCCAACTTGTTTTTAGAACGGTTGATAGAACCTCGGATCATTGGAAGTTTAGAATCCTTGGAGGTTTGGGTTAATCGTTTTGTTATGTTCTTACTTTTATTATTATTGATACCGGAGTTCGATTTATAAATTGTTCGTTCGAGAATTCTTATCTGTCCTTTACTTTATGTCTTTACTTTACTCACTTACTTTATGCATATTTCGGTTGCTTTATCATTTACATTTACTTTATTTACTTTTGCAAGCATATGCATAACATCTCGCATTATTGAAAAGAAAAGAAAGTGAGAAAGAAAAACGAAAGGTTAATGGTGGAATACGAGAAAGTCCACACTACTTTCATGCATAAGTACTGGTGGGACATGATAATTGCCCACACTACTTTCATGCATAAGTACTGGTGGGACATGATAATTGCCCACACTACTTTCATGCATAAATCTGGTGGGACATGATAATTGCCCACACTACTTTCATGCATAAATCCTGGTGGGACATGATAATTGCCCACACTACTTTCATACATAAGTACTGGTGGAATACTATAATTGTCCACACTACTTCATACATAAGGATAAGGGTGGATAGTATGTAAAAATCCACATTACCTCCATTTCATGCATAAATGGCGAATGCGTATCTTACGGGATGTACTCATTACTTTTATGCATATGATAGACGAGAAAGAGAATCGAGATGTTATAATTATGCAAAGTTTATTTATTTACTTTTCTTACTAATGTTATGACAAGTTATTGGATGAACAATTAGACTAAGTGTGCTAGTTGTATCATCAATTGGAGAATATGGAAATAGAATTACCTAGGGTTTGGAGGACTTTAGGAGTGTTTTGTGTCAGATTGATTGGACACGAATCGAAATGCGAGTTTGAGGTCTATCTTTACTTTTTATGCTTATTATTCTCACTGGGCTTAGTTTGTTAGCTCATGATATTACAACCAATTTCAGGTGATGCTCTGGCTAGAGGCCGTGGAAGGGGAGATGGTGCTGCGTGATCGAGGGATGTTGACCTCGAGATGGACTAATGGATTTGTAAAGTTTATGTCTTATTTTGATGAACTTTAAGAACTTAAATGAATTGTATTTTGTATTTGGCTCATAAGAGCTTAATGTTGATGTTTATATGATATATATCTTTGAACTCCTGAAATGGGACTTGATGTTCCTTGTGGATTTATTAGATTTGAAAATTAGGATGTAAACAGGTTTTCGGCATGCCAACTTTCAAACAAAACCACGCAAAATTTTCTTAAAATAAAAGACTTCCGCTGTTTTCTCTGATTTTAATTTATTTAAAAGTGACGGGTCGTCACAGGTTTGGTTTGGTTCGGTTCAATTCATCGGTTTTTCAGTTTATTTGAACACCCTTATGCTCAGGTACTGTGCTCAGACGGCGTGCCCAGGTACTTAGCTCAAACGATGTTTTCAGGTACTGTGCTCAGACGATGTGCGTAGACATTTTTGCCAAGTTGTAAAATTTCACGTGTTATCAAATTGCACCCTACAATAAATGCCCCCCTACTCCCGACCTGCGTTAAGATGTGAGTTTAATGTTGCTTGGGAGTATTCTTTCAATGTGGAATTTTGCCTCGGTCAATTTTCTGAAAATAGTTGTTGCTTGAATTTTTTGCCTTTGCAGTCGTCAAAATTTTGGGAAAATACTAAGTGTTGGAGGTTAGTAGGTTGAATTTTCGCCTGATTTTTTTTTCCTCTTCTCCTTCCTTCCTTCCTTCAGGTGTAGGTGTTTTTACCCTCTGGTCAAAGCCTGACCCGCGGGTTTTTCACTCACCCACTTTTTTTTAGCTTCCCAGATTAGGCTGGCCTATTGATCGGTTGATCGGTCAACTGCTCAATGGGTTGACTAGTTGACTTTTTTTCCAACCAAATTCAATCTGGTTTTCAGGAGTTGATTTCTTGTTAAGTCTTGACACGAGCTTGATTCTTCTACAAGCCCCACACTCTTTGTAGACTTAGAATTTTATCTTAATTCCTCTACGTGCCCTTCACATTTCGCAGACTTGGAATTTTTTTTTCTTAACTCTCCTACGAGTTTTGAACTCTCAGTAGATTTTGAATTTTTCTTAATTCTTCTACGAGCCCTGCACTCCTAAGTAGACTTACAATTTTTTTTTCTTTTTTTAAATTCTTCCACCCAGGTGCGGCTCGTGAGAGCCCTGCACTCCATAGTAGACTTAGAATTTTTCTCTTTTAAAATTCTTCTACGAGGTGCCACTCGTGTGAGCCCTGCATTCCCAAGTAGATTTAGATTTTTTTTGTTCTTTTAAACTCATCCACTAGGTGAGGCTCGTGCGAGCCCTGCACTCCGAAGTAGACTTAGAAATTTTTCTTCTTTTAATTTTTTCCACCAAGTGCGGCTCATGAGAGCCCTACACTCCCTATTAGACTTAAAATTTTCTCTTTTAAAATTCTTCTACGAGGTGCAGCTTGTGCGATCCCTGCATTCCCAAGTAGAATTAGAATTTTTTTTGTTCTTTTAAACTCTTCAACCATGTGCGGCTCGTGAGAGCCCTACACTCTCTGGTAAACATAGAATTTTTCTCTTTTAAAATTCTTCTATGAGTTGCAGCTTGTGCGAGCACTGCACTCTCAAGTAGACTTAGAATTTTTTCTTATTTTAAACTTTTCCACCAGGTGCGGCTCGTGAGAGCCCTGCACTCCCTAGTAGACTTAAAACTTTTCTACAAGATGTGGCTCGTGCAAGTCTGCACTCCCAAGTAGACTTAGAATTTTTATTTAGCTCTTCCACCTTAGCGGACTTATAACTTTTTCAATTTATTGTAGTAGGTTCACGTAGTTGGCCCTTACTCGAGTAGAGCTTTATATATTGAAGTCTAAAAGTTCTCAGAATGATTTGACTAAATCTATTTACATAGAGATCATTTTTATAAAGTAGAAAAAGTATATTCTTATTTTATTTAATGTCAAAGCTTCTCACAATAGAAATTTTATTGGAAAAATAAAATTGCAATAAGTAAAATTGTTGAAATAAAACCTAAGTTGCTTGATGTTTCATAAGTTTAGTAGAGCCTTTCAGTTGAGGTTAACCAATGTGTTGATGTCTCGACCTACTACGTTAGTGACCTAACATGCTTCTCTTCTTCACTAGTCGGGCCCGTAATGATGGTTCTTTTTTCTCCATTTGGAAAATCTTGATTGTCACGATCCTCATCTTCCTTATCTGATTTTGTATCACGTTAACCTCATTTACTTTTCACGAATTCCTTCAAGTACACTCTTTGAATAAAGGTCTCAATTTGTTCTTTTAGGTCGGAACACTCTATGGTGGTTTGACCATGGTCCTTGTGGAAAAAACAATATTTGTTCTTGTTTCTTTTGTTTGTTCCCGCCTTCATTTTTGCTGGCCATTTCAATAACTTTTTGTTTTGAATTTCCATGAGTAGTTGATTTATTGGGATTATACATTCAATGCCTCGCTGTTGAATCTCACTATATAATCTTGGAGGCTCTCCCCAGACTTTTGACACATAGTCAACAGATGCATAGCTGGTTTCTTGTGATCCTTTCTGTCAAGAAACTGAGTTAAAAAAGATCGAGTAAGGTCTTTAAAAAAAGATATAGACCTTGGCTTGAGCTGTCTGTACCACCCGCGTGTAGAGCCTTCTAATGTAAAAGGGAATGTCCTACACTTGATAGCGTCTCGGACTCCCTAGAGCTCCATCCAGATCGGAAACGTGTCAATATGCTCGATTGGATCCTTTGAACCATCATAGGTGGTCATAGTTGACATTTTGAACTTGGTGAGAAGCTCCGCCTCTATTATTGCATCGGTGAATGGCGGCTCAGTTTTCTCAAGAAGATCTTCTAGTGCAAGGGGAGTCTTTCCTCGATACTCTTTCTTCATATGACCAAGTTGATCTTGGAGCTTTTTCAACTCTGACGTCCAAGGTTGGGCATTTTCAGCAGTAGACTTCACAGCATCTGCATGTGCCTTTCTTTTTTGATTCAGCACTCATAGGTGGTTATAGTTGACATTTTGAACTTGGTGGGAAGCTCCACCTCTATTATTGCATCGGTGAATGGCGGCTCAGTTTGCTCAAGGATATCTTCTAGTTCAAGGGGAGTCTTTCCTCGATACTCTTTCTTCATATGACCTAGTTGATCTTGAAGCTTTTTCAACTCTGACGCCCAAGGTTGGGCACTTTCAGCAGTAGACTTTACAGCATCTGCATGTGCCCTTTTTTTATTCAGCACTTATAAAAGGTCAGACTTGCCTTTCATACTGGGATCCTTGTTGCGTGAAGACTTATAATAGGAAGAAGAAGTGTCCTGAGTATTTAACCTCGACTTCCCTTTCGAATCACCCTTCTCATGATTCCCAGAATCCTCTATACCTTCTATAGGTTCTTTGTCTTTACCCTTCTTGGACTGAAATTTGTGGTTGTTAGTGGAGCTTGTTGGTCAAACTTTTGTATGAAAATTTCGAGTACTTTAGCAAGATCTCGATTCACACCTCTCACTTGCTTTTTTAGAGCATCTACCTTTTTGTCTGATACGGGTGCAAGTCTCATTACATCTAGGTTTTCAGCAATCTGTCCTTGCTCCCTAGTGCTTCAAGTTTGGTACCTTTTATTACCAAGGTTACAGTTTTCACCGTTCTGTACATCATCATCGTATTGCTGACTTCTACTACTCATCTTTGATAATAGAGTACTTAGTTATATATTCTTCCCATAGACGACGTCAAATGTTGTTGCGTAAAAATGGTGGCTTTCCACATAAGCAACGAATTGAGAAGATAGGATGAGCTGGAGGTCGTGCGCTGCACTGGAGGTGCTGCGTAGGTGATGATCAGTGTATGTACAAGAAAGAATAGAGCACCGATGTGGTGCCGGCCTAACACCTTTCGTTGCTTAAGTTAGAACTAGTGTGCCAGAGTGAATTAAAATAAAATTAGTTACCTAATGAATGAATTTCTTCTCCTATTTGTAGGAGAATAAGTTGATGACATCATCGTGTTGTGTGTCATGTCAGGATTGGGCCATGTGTTGCTTCTCAATTACGTGTCGCTTGCGAGTTACGCCACGTGTTATTTCTTAATCGGATACTTCTATTTGATCTCAAGTATGTAGGTATGTGCTGGAGATTGCGTAGCCATGTCTTGTCAGGTGCGTAGATTTTATGACCAGGCAGTGTGCGTAGACGGTGAGCCCAGACATTGTGCTTAGAAAGTGTTCCCAAGTACTATGATTAGATGGCATGCCCATGTACTGTGCTTAGACGATGTGCATAGACATTTTTATCAAGTTAGAAAATTCCACATGTTATCAAATTTCACCTCACAACAGTCATCGTTTCGATTTGCTCTAGATTCGTGTATGTAGGCTTCATCTCGTCATATTTAGAGGGGTTTCCACTGGAAAAACGTCACCACTCTATTGGATTTTCTTCGATCGAATAAGTTCATTTATTAGGTGCGATCTCCTAGAAGGGCGTCTATTTACATCTTATTTTTTTCTTATCAGTTTAGGTTCAACTAATGTGTAGAGTATGACTATTTTTTATCATTTTTTAATTGAAGGGTAAAAAAGATCAATTCTCTAATATCGTGACTATATACTTAAACAGCATGAATTAGGGACCATTTGATACTTATCTCTTAGTTGGAAATTTTAAGAATCATGGGTTTGTTACAGGCTCCATATTTGTTGTTACACACTTTTTAGAAACCTTCTTCCTTTTCCCGCTTCCATTCTGTTTTAGCCCATTTTGACTTAAAAAATGTATAATGAATTTTTGAAAAAAATTAAATAGATATAATATTATAACGTATTTCATTTAAAAAATTAATTTTTATACATAATTATACTTTTATTTAATTAATTTTTTCAAAAAAATTGAAACATGATTACTAAATACATTTTTATAGAAACAAAAAATATTATCAAACTTAAAAAGAAACCTAAACACGTTAACAAACAGCCCTTAATCTCTCTTTTTCCAGGGCTAAAAGATTGTTAATTACCATCCATCTTCAAACTTTTAAGTAAAACAAAAGCATGTCCCTGAAACTTGTTCTGAAAATCAAGTCTTTCAACCTCTTCATGAAATCTGTTGGGAAAACTTTTACACTACAAACTGAATATAACTTATCCTAATGCAATAATAGAAACTCAAACTCGCTGAAATAATTCTCTTTGTTTTATTTAACCTACAACAAACTCTTTGTTCTAGAACATCAACCTATGCAGAAAAAACTGCCTCTACAATAGCATGCTTTTTCTTAGGATAGCCCATGCCAATCATGTGGCTGATGTACACTTTGCCATCCTTCACAGTTGCTGCCGTGGCCAACCGATGCTTTAGTCCAGAAAACGTCGCCACTACCAAAGCAGTTTGCCACCCATCCGAGCTCTCCACTAATCTTCCGGCTGGGTTTCCAGCAACTACAAGTTTGGTTGGAGAAAGTAGCTCCAGACCATCTCCAAACGTAAGACGACCTCCAATAACATTGATCAACTTAACTTCCCCTCCATTGACCAAATCTACCTTAAACAAGTTTCCAGAAAATGTATGAATAACTATCAAGAATCCATCCGGGTGATAAACGATGCCATTTAACCCAACCACGTTCTTGTACCACTCCTTTGAAATGAATAATGGGCTCTTGATGATAGATATGAACTTGCCATCTACTCCAACCTTCCATATTTTGCAGTTTTTGGCATCGGTAACATATGCATTGCCTTCTGGATCTACCGTAACATCATCGGCGAAGGATTTCTTATCACCTGCTCAAGTATAGAAGAGATCATCTTCAAGTGCACAATGAATGATGCGGCATTAAAAGATGTTAAATTGAGTCGGAAAGCTTCAACGTATGCTCGGAACATCAATCTCAAACTAACAAAAGGGACCAAAACATAACATGTAGAGTTGAACTTAGGCACAGAATATCGACAATTGTCCCCCAGAAAATCACTATTATCTTCGAGAAAATAGAGCCAAGCAGCCAACAAAATAGAATTTGATTAACTTAGTCAATTACTTTAATACTTCCAGTTTGAACTTTTCATTTTACTAAGTTACCAAGAATCTGAAAAGCTAAAGTATAAACATAATTCGGTATCCATTCCTGCCTTCAAAATTACAGTCATATCAACAATCGCATAATCTCTAAACGGCTGAAGTTGGTCTGAGTTTGTTCGTTTACTCTGATACACCATACTCCGTTTTACAAATCGGCTATCGCACACAAACCATTCATTTTGAAACGGTGAGGAATAACAGTTAATAGTTCCAAACTTAGATGATGACTTAGCAATTTTGAAATCCCAGTACATTTTTCAGTCTAAGGAGTTACAACCACTGATATGGTAGGCACAGAACCAACCTTCCATATTTGACTTTTTGTCATATTCCTTCCAACCACGATTTTGAAACTATGCCAATTTCAGGCCATCCCTGGCAATCCCTTTTATACATGGGAAATTTTATTGGCTATAGATTTTTTTTTAAATGTCCGTGAGTATTCGAGTTAGCTTGTGGGCACCTTGACTAATCTCACCGGACAACCACACAATCCTTCAACACTTGACGTCGGGAAACTCATAGAATAATATCCTAATTGAGTGGCCACACATGAATTTGAACCCATGGGCACGACACGTTCAAAAATCTCTCATACGTATAAATATTTTATAAATAATATTATATTTGCAAAAGCCCTTAGAAGTATGGGTAGCAAAATTTCTGAAAATTTTATAAATATAGCAACTTAAAAAATTATTAATATGATATTAAGAAAAAAGTTAATCATAGATTGATTATGATCAATAAGAATTTAGTGATTGATTTAAACATTGATTGACAATATTCATAATAAATCACTAATTGACATGCTTAATAAAAATGACATATCCGTAAATATTATCATTTTTTGTTTGTTTGTTAAATTTGTAATTATATTTAGAAGAAGGGAAATTTACATGAATGTTATAATTGGGTGAAATATTTACAAATTTGCTAGGAAAAAAAATATTTACAAAAATATTAGAATTTCAAAAGTCGAGTATATCAGTCAATTATTACAATCATATAGACTTTTTTCCCCTAAAATGACATTTACAAATAGTTTTTAGAATTAATTACACTAATAACCACTTTAATTCACTTAATTTTAGTTTTAATGGTTGTTTTGGTGGTAATTTTGATGTATTCCGATTTCAATATTTACCTTATTACCCTTTTATCTCTCCTAATTAACCATGTCTCATTAATTACATATAACTTAATTTCGTCTTTTCACAATGAAATTTAATTTTCCGGTGGTGGTTTTGGGTAGTTTTGACATATACATAAAAGATTGCGTTTTTTCGAAATAAACAACATTAATTTGTCCATTACTGAAATTAACACTAGTTTTTAAAGATAATTTATAAATATTACATAAAATTTTAACACCCATCAAAATTTCCCAAAACTTATGATAGATTTGGGATCAACCATCAATAAAGTTAGGCACATGCTCCATTCATTTGAGATTGGTCGACATCCCTCCCCAAAATTGATATAATATCTAAAAAAAAAAAAAATGAAAGAAAGAAAGAAAGAAAAACATCAACGAATTTAGGTTCATTGGATCAAGACGAAACCTAGAGACAAAATTGCAGCTAAAATTCTTATGACGGATTTACCGATGAACCTTAAAATTGACAAACGAAAACAAGAATTGAGAGAAATTTACTAACCAAGGCCGCTAAGACGAGTAAGAAATTGGCGTTTCCACGATGAGAGATCATAGGCAGCGAGTCCACTAAACTTGTTTCCAATCAAATCAGCAGCGACCACAAGAAGCCGATTCCTAGGCAAATCAACCGCAATTCCAAGAGACGCGTTCCCTTTTAAATCAACATCTTTAATCACCGTAATTTCCTTCAAAACAGTCTCCGGCGAGTAATCATCGGGGATTAAAACTTGACCAACGCCGCCGTTCATAAATCCGACCAAGAATCGACGGTTGAGATCGTCCCATTTAGCACACTCCCTGAAGAAGCTAGTGCTTTGATAATAATAAACATGAGTTGAGGGTTTAGATAGCTCGAGGGAGATGAGATATGAAATGGGTATGGCTGAAATTATGAAAATAATCAAAAGGGATTTGATGGAGCAACATGAACAAGCCATTGTTTTTTTTTTTCCCCAAGGGAAATGAGAAAAGGGGGTTTTAATTTATTTAATGTGGGTATGAAGGAGAAGAGGTAGATTGAAAATGGGTTGGATTCAAGTTTGAAAAGGAAAATGTAAATCTAAAAAAAATTAAAAATACAAGAAAAAAATATCCAAGATTCGGAATACTTCTTTCTTCTCTTATCATCCTCCAACTATCATTAATACTTCTTCAAGCCCTGAATTTTGTTAAGAAAATAACCGTAAGTTTAACAATATTAAATGTGATAAAACTGTTTACTTTTAATCAATGTTGTAAGAAGATTAAAATGAAAAAGAAGAACTAATCCATCGCTGATTAAAATGTTTTCTTTAAATTAACATTGTAATATATAACTAACGATGTAATGAAATTGCAGAAACAAACGTAGATAAGAAGGACCCAAAAAAAAAAGGGAAAAAGGAAGAAGAGCGGGAAAGTGATTATGAGGTAAGATTGTAATAAATATAAAACAATAATAAAAATAATAAAAACGTTCATAAATAATAAACTTAAAAGTAAAATAAATTTAAAAGATGTCTGGTTTGTAAATGTAGAACCAGTATTGATAAGGAGAAAATCTAAATGAAAATAAAAAGTGATAGAAGCAAACAAAGGAAGTTGTTTTAAGTGTTTTTGGAAACTTCCTCTTAACCCTAAACCTGAGTTTGAGCCGAAACCCGTCCCGTTTGAAATTTACAAGTTGTGGGCTGTTTTAGGATGCTTCATTATTGATAAATTGTATGTTGTAATTAAATTCGGGAAATCAATTATTGTCCAAAAACCCAAATTATCGTTACCCATTGAAATCGGGAACTTCCAAACTACTTGAAACCAACCTGAAATACGTTTAAATTGTCTAAAAGCCGGAAAACCAAACCTGAGACCCATTTTTCCTAGGAGGGCCGAGAGCATCCTTTGGCCATTTCTTGGGTTTTTCGTCGTTTTATGCTTTTAGATGTTGTTTGTTCGATGTTTGGTTAATTAATGATTGTTAGATATAATTTAATTGTAGGTGTTTTTGGACCGTTTCTTGATCGCTCATTCGGAACTCGGGAGCGAACTCTACTTTTTCCAAGGTGAGAATAAATAGAATTTAAAGTAGCTTTAGAAACCGAATAAGTTGAATGATTTGTAGGATAGGAAGTTGAGCTTAAGGTTTGAATTGAAAGGATAAAAGAAAGTGAGCTACCATGTTAGAATTAGGAGTTAGTTCTAATTTCGAGTTGAGAGAACTCATAGATGTTTCGAAAGAACGTTTAACTCTCGAAAATTCTAAGTTTAGATTAGTTCCGACGCTTAAGAATGATTATCGGAAGTTGAAGGTTTCAAGTATAATGAAATGAATAAGTTGTTTGATTATGGAACTTTGATTACTTATTGGAAGACTTTATGATTTAGTTAGTAATTCTAGTTTAACTAAAGGTCGTTTAACTTGATCCATCTATTGTTTTCTTATAAGAAGTTCCTAATTTCTTATTTTATGTATAAGAGCATTATGTGATCCATTTACCTTTATATTCTTTCGATTACTTTGAATGATTATATTTATTTACTTGCACTTGAAAGCATATTCATATCATATCATATTGCATAATCGAAACTGGGAAAAATAATGAGACATGCTAAAGGACTGCTGGACTTTGCATTGTCTGGTATTATTCGTTTTATGTTTTCGTATATGTACATGAGGAATGCTAAAAGACTGCGGGACTTTGCATGATCGGAGGAGATGAATAATGAGATAATGATGGAACTATGCGAGTTCACATTATTTGGTATTATCCATAATTACTATGATACATATACGAAGATAAATGAACTGACCCTACAGGAGCTTCATTACCTGTATTCGGTGAGTGAGTTAATGAGGTTAATGAACTTACCTACTGGAGCTTCATTACCTGTCTTTATTCACTAGAGGTGGGAAGATATTATTGAATAGACTTTGTATATTTTATTTTGGAAAGTGAGATAATGAGGTGAATGAACTGACCTACGAGAGCTTCATTACCTGACATTATTCGCATGTGATGGTTATATTGATGTAAAGGTGGTGTGCCCTTTACATTTGTTTAGCGAGTAAATGAATAATGATTAGACTACGTATGCTAATATTATCATCATTTATCGTAAATTGTGATTGTTGGATATGTTAAGTTCGAGTGAGATCGACATTATTTGTTTATACATAAAAGAAGGGTAAACTTTATATATAGTATGAAACATCTAAAGTATGAACCAGAAAGAGATATGTGATATGAAAACATTCTTCCAAATTTTGGGAGTTTTAGTAAAAGAATAAGTAAGTTTTATTGGACACAGATCAGAATGCGGGTTTGGTGTCTATTGTTACTATATTTTCTGTTTATTTTCACTAGACTTGTTGTTAGCTCATGATATTATAAACAATTTCAGATAATGCTTACACTAGGGGTCGTGAAAGAGGAGTTGGTGTGGCTTGATCGAGTGGATGATGATACAGAGATGGACTAGATACACTTTTAAATTCCATAGACTCATTTTGTGTCTTTTGAGATGTAAATTTGTATATAAGCTCATAAGAGCTTTTCGTCTTAACTTTTATGATTATAAACTTCTTTAAACTTTGGAAAAGGAATTGCATTTCCTTGCTTTTAAATTTCCTGATGTGAAAAATGTATACAGGTTTTGGATAGTCTAAATTTCAAACATATCAACGCCGTTTTTTTTAAATACTAAGACTTCCGCTATGTTTTAGTTTTAAATGATTTAAAAGGAGGAGTCGGGTCATCACAATAAGAATTTAAATAAAAAGCTATGTATTAATTAATATCAATAAGTTTCAAATCAAATATTGAGTTCCATAACTCATAACATTATTCATCAAAATCACTCTAAAACCATATTCTATAACTGCTAAAATAACCAATAAGTAATAGTTAAAATTGACCTAAAAGACAAATCAAATCCTATCCAAGACTCATAAGAAGAAAATTTCAAAAGACCATAACAACACGACATAGTCAATTGGTAGCATCTCTTGAGCTATCATCAGAAGACAACAATGTAGCACCGTGAGATTTAACCTAATGAGCTTATATTTGAGTCCAAGACCCATATCCTGACTACCCATAATTAACATATATCTCGTATTTGTTTAGCCTAGTCAACGTCTCATAATCAAATATCATAATCCTCAAGTACCAAAATATCTTAACAACTATTTCATTTATACCTCATATGTGTGAATCACAACATAACAATTCATCAACATCATTCAATATTGTGGTCCCTTGTGAATCCTCACAATATTAGCATATCAAATTACTTCCCTAAATTATTGATAAAAATCATAATTTAAATTGATAACTAAAATTGAAACTTTTTTTTTTATAGTTATAATTCAATTAGATTACCAGAAACTTGTGTAACCTTATCATTCAATGTGTATTATATTCTCATTTTTAAATTATTTTGTCGGTATAAATTGATTTTTTTAAGAAATAAATATCATTCTTCTATGATCAGTTGATGCAAAGGTGATGACTGCAACTGAAAGCCCATAATGAAAAATCCAACGTTCATGCATTCCTAATTGAATTATGTTCACGCAGAGATTTCGATATGGTGATAAATGCGGAATAAATGATTTGTATTTATGAATTTGAGTAGTTACAATCTCTAATAAATATTCTTTGATGCTTTCTCAAAAGTATAAAATTTGACTCGATGGTCAATCGACGTATTCTCGGATCAAAGGATTGATTAGATGAAAATCTTCTATCTTGAACACTATAATTCTCCGGGCTTGTAGGATCTTGATCTTCAAAGAATGTCTTCGAATATTCCTTCAAGTCGTCTTGGATCTTTATAGTCTTCGAGTTGTTCGATCTTCGGGCTTTTCAATTTTTGAATTCTTCAGAGTCTTCAGTCTTCGAATTCTTCAGATTGTCTTGGATCTTCGTGTTCTTCGAATCGTCTTGGATGTTCAGAATCTTCGAGATTATCTTGGATCGTTAGAGCGTTCAAGATTGTCTTCGGTCTTTTTCTTCTCCCAAGTTGTTGTTTGAATTATGAATGGCTTACTCTATTTATAGAGTTTTCAATGGGCCTTTTAGTGGGCTGGGCTTAAATTTGATAATGGGCTTGAGTGTCACATGACACAATTTGGTTGAACAAGTTTATGTTATCAAATGACAATTGAAATAAACACGTGGTTTATATTATCAAATTATGATTGGTCTCTATTTAATGACGTGTAAAATTATCATAATTTAGATAAGGGTAAAATGCAAATGAGACCCCTGTGGCTTTTTCCCAAATGCATGAACACCCCTTGTGGTTTGAAAATGGCAAATCACACCCCCGTGGTTCCAATTTTTTTCAATCAGACCCCTCCCATTCAATGTCAATAATTTTCTTTTAGCCATAACTTCTTCGTTTGAACTCTGATTTGGATGATTCAAGATGTTTTGGAATCCTCATTTCGGGATCTACATAATATTCACATCGAAACTTTTAAATGATTAATAAATAAAATATTTTATTAACATCAAAATACTAGGTATGATTGACACTGTTAACTCTTTTAGTTATTGATGATTTAGAAGTTTTGAAGTGACCATAGCGTAGAGACCGAAATGAGGATTCTAAAACATCTTGAATCATCTAAATCGGAGTTCAAACGAAGAAGTTATGGCTAAAAGAAAACTATTGACATTGAATATGAGGGGTCTAATTGAAAAAAAATTGGAACCACAGGGGTGTGATTTGCCATTTTCAAACCATAGGGGGTGTTCATGCATTTGAAAAAAAACCATAGGGGTCTCATTTGCATTTTACCCTTTAGATAATTACGTGGCGAATTGTAATTGGTTGAATTTTCTCTTTCTACAAATGACCTCTTTTCGAGATTTATGTACGAGTTTGTTCGTGGATGAATCTTGAAAATATTTTACAAAAGGTGGTGGTGTAACTGCTCTAGTACGGCCTCTGCCTCGTACTGCAATCGGTACTCTACTCCTACCTCTCCTCGATGCAACTGTCCTCAGAGGCATACCGAAATCACAATAAGAAAAGCTTCACATGAGTTACCAGGAAAGTAAAAGCAAAAGTACACACAAACTAAACAAAAGAGAGCGTTCTAAGGATACCTGGTGCCGGTGACTTCGAGCGATGTTTGGACAACATTAAAATATGAAAAACATGTGATGCATGTGGTCTTCAGAACCAAAGAGGCTCTGATACCAACTGTAACGACCCGCTTTCCGTTAAATTCTTTAAATTCAAATGCAGAGCGGAAGACTCGATTTTTAAAGAAAAACGGCATGGGTTTGTTTAAAAATCGAATAACCAAAACCTATTTTACAACCCAAATTAAGAGAAAGCTATAAATCGGGAATGTGCATTCCAAAGGAGAAATAAATCATAAGACATAGACAAATTTTACACAAATACCCTTCTGGGCTCAAAAAGACACATGTATGTAAAATGGAAATAATTTACAAGCATTTTAACAAATGCTAAACCAAAAGATGTCTTTAACATTGTCCATACACCATCTCGACTAGTCACGCGGCTCCACCTCCTCTACCACGCTTCTTAGCTCGAGGTTTACCTGAAATGTTGTAAGTGTAGCACCATTAGCATAAAATGCTAGTGAGAGCAAAACGAAAGCAAGTAATCCTATGAACAAAATCTCATAACCGAAATCGTGTCCAAAGGCCTATAATGCTCAATACTACCCACGTCCACACTTCCAAAAGAAAGCTACCCAAAATCTCATAACCGAAATCGAATAATCAAAACCTGTTTTACAACCCAAATTAAGAGAAAGCTATAAATCGAGAATGTGCATTCCAAAGGAGAAATAAATCATAAGACATAGACAAATTTTACACAAATACCCTTCCGGGCTCAAAAAGACACATGTATGTAAAATGGAAATAATTTACAAGCATTTTAACAAATGCTAAACCAAAAGATGTCTTTAACATTGTCCATACACCATCTCGACTAGTCACGTGGCTCCACCTCCTCTATCACGCTTCTTAGCTCGAGGTTTACCTGAAATGTTGTAAGTGTAGCACCATTAGCATAAAATGCTAGTGAGAGCAAAACGAAAGCAAGTAATCCTATGAACAAAATCTCATAACCGAAATCGTGTCCAAAGGCCTATAATGCTCAATACTACCCACGTCCACACTTCAAATTCCATACAATTATTCGATAGTCATATATTACCCGTAATCATCATTCAAAACTATGAGATAGATATAAAGACTTAAAGTAAAGTAACATTCACTACTAAGTCTTACTACACAATTTTAAAGAATATGTAAAGGTAACATTAACTATCTTTATTACCAAACAAGTTCATCGTATCGTGCTATTGTATGGATCGAATCAACATACCACGTACGGTCGTACCATGTCTCAAGTTACCGTACCATGATACCGTATGGACCGGAGTCAACATACAATCATAAGCCATATCAATTATGCTCACTGTCTCTACAAATCATCGCACCATGATACGTATGGATCGATATCAACATACTATCATGTGCCGAATCAATGTGCCACTGTCTCCACAAATCATCGCACCATGATACGTATGGATCGATATCCACATACTATCATGTGCCGAATCAATGTGCCACTGTCTCCACAAATCATCTCACCATGATACGTATGGATCGATATCCACATACTATCATGTGCCGAATCAATGTGCCACTGTCTCCACAAATGATCGCACCATGATACGTATGGATCTATATCAACATACTATCATGTGCCGAATCAATGTGCCACTGTCTCCACAAATCATCGCACCATGATACGTATGGATCGACATCCACATACTATCATGTGCCGAATCAATGTGCCACTGTCTCCACAAATCATCGCACCATGATACGTATGGATCGACATCCACATACTATCATGTGCCGAATCAATGTGCCACTGTCTCCACAAATCATCGCACCATGATACGTATGGATCGATATCAACATACTATCATGTGCCGAATCAATGTGATCAAGCTCTCCAATAAGTTAGATAACCTCTAAGGAATTCTACTAAGTTATTAAAGAACCTAACTACTTAGATTACACGAGTCATCACTCAAGTGTAACATTTAAGCTACTTTAATTCCAAACCTCTCAAAGTAACTTAACTTCCATTTTTATCTAACATCTCCAAATCACTTTATAATACTTCCAAACCACTCCAATGTTTCCGTTTTCATCGAACTCATTATAATTCCAAATTCTTTCCACTCACTTCCGAATTAAAGTCTCCAACCAAAACTTAATTCTAAGAAGCTAACTCCCTCTTAACCTCGATAAACAATAACATAATGAAACTCAATTCATAAAACCACTAACTTTCGTTTTAAACTCACCTTAGCTTGTAGACAAGCTCCGATATATATCCGAGGTTGCAATTCCACGATCAAATCACAATCCTACAAACGAATTACACCTAAATAATATTAATTAACCGGAAAACACTCAAACTACATATAAACGCATAAAACAACGAAAATCCCGGATTTCCTCCCTATGGTGCTCTCGGCCATACTAGGAAAATTAGGGTTCGGGTTTGGTTTTCCGGCTTTTATGCACTTGAGAGGTGATTCGGGTTGGTTTCGGATACTTTGGAGGTTCGCAACTACAATGGGTATCCGTAAATTAGGGGTTTGATCAACAATCGATTTCTGAAAAATTAAGTAAAAAGCAAAAACACAATAAACCTAACATCCTAAACAAGGCAAAAAGAGGGAAAATCACAAGGGACGGGTTTCCGGCTCAAACTCAGTTTTAGGGTTTAAGGAAAGTTTCTAAAATTGACTAAAAAGACTTCCCCGAATGAAACCTTCAAGCTTCGGTGAACGAATTCGAAGATTACAACTCAAAACCTCCATTAAAACACTATTCATCTCAAGTTTTAGAAACTTTGACATACCTTAAGGCCTCGAGAAAACGAGCGAAAATCTTGATCGGTAGGTTGGAAATGATCTACTGGCCAAGGGCTTTCCAACGGAAGTAGAATCGATACGATCCGTCGAGAAATAAAGAAAAACCAAAAGTTGGGGTTTTGGCTTTGGTACCCACGGCAATAAGGAGAGAAAAGATGAAGGATTTCGATAAATTTTGCCTTTGATTGGTTATTTAAAAGATGATGAATAGTAACTTTTAGATATTTAAGAATTTAGGAAATGACGCCTACGTCCCTCTTTTACTTTTTCTTTAAAAACGAAACCCGAAGCTCGTAAATAAATCTAAAGGTGATTAATAATTATTAATTGGCCCGTTAATAATTATTAATGTCACTGAAACATATTTAAAGTATTAAAACGATTAAAAATAATTTCGGACGAAAAAAGCTACTAAAATCGAAACTTCTGAATTTAAACTAATCTTAAAAACTTTAAAAAAATAAAAAAAAAATTTACCTCAAAAGTAACGGGATGTTACAGACTACCCTCCTAAAAGAGCTTTTCGTCCCCGAAAAGTAGGCTTCTAAGTGAAAAGATGAGGATGCTTCGCTCGCATCTCGTCCTCACGTTCCCACGTAGCCTCCGATGATACTTGGTTCTTCCACAGAACTTTAACCAAGTCTATCGTTTTGTTCCTTAGTACCTTCTGTTCTCTGGCTAGGATCTCAACTGGTACTTCTTCATAGAATAGACTAGCATCCAAGGTAACAGGCTCATAATCGATAATATGAGAAGGGTCAGCCACATACTTCCTGAGCATGGACACGAGGAACACATCATGAACTGTTGACAATGCCAGTGGCAAAGCTAATCGATAAGCTACAGACCCAACCCGATCCAGGATCTCAAAGGGGCCTATAAACCTAGGACTCAACTTGCCCTTCCTCCCAAACCTCATCACCCCTTTCATGGGTGCCACCTTCAGGAATACGTGGTCACCAACCTCAAACTCAAGTGCAATACGCCTCTCATCAGCGTAACTCTTCTGTCTACTCTGAGCCACTCTCATCCTCTCTCTGATAAGAGCAATGGAATCACTAGTCAATTGCACTAATTTCGGTCCCAAAAGTTTTCTCTCACCAACTTCATCCCAATGAGCCGACGATCTGCACTTTCTACCATAAAATGCCTCAAAAGGTGCCATTTCGATAGTAGCCTGATAACTGTTGTTATAAGCAAACTCAACAAGATATAACTGAGTATCCCAACTACCACCGAAATCCAGAGTACAAGCTCTTAGCATATCCTCCAGAATCTGGTTAACCCTCTCGGTCTGACCATCTGTCTGAGGATGAAAAGCACTGCTGAAATCCAAGCCAGTCCCTATAGCAGTATGCAGACTCTGCCAGAATTTTGAAACAAAACGGATGTCTCGGTCTGAAACAATCCTGACTGGCACTCCATGAAGTCTGACAATCTCTCTCAAGTATAACTGTGCCCATGTCTCAACAGGGTAGGTTATCTTCCCTAGTATAAAATCTGCACTCTTTGTCAACCTGTCCACTATCACCCAAATGGTGTCATAACCCGTCGCTGTCCTTAGTAAGCCACTAATAAAGTCCATCGATATTTCTTCCCACTTCCACTCAGGCACGCTCAAAGGGTTAAGATAACCAGGTGGACTCTTCCTCAATGCTTTTACTTGCTGACAAACCAAACACTTACTAACAAAGTCAGCAACTTCACGCTTCATGCCAGGCCACCAATAATGTTGTCGCAGGTCCATGTACATCTTAGTACTACCTGGATGTATAGAAAAGATAGAACTGTGAGCCTCCTCTAACAGCTCTTTCCTGTAAGTCGATTCTAAAGGCACACATAGCCTCCTACGATACATCAGCGCATTATCTGTGGAAAAAGTAAAATGGCTAGGTAAATCAGATTCTACCTCACGAAAACCTTCAGCCAAGTGTTTTTCACCCCTCGTACCTCTATCATCATCCTCTGTCTCAAAGTAGGGCCAACTGTCAAACTTGCCAAGCTCACAAGTAGTCTCAAGTTGAAAGAATGGCTATCTCGGCTCTTTCCATCTCCCATCTAAGTCTCAAAGAAATAGCACTCAAAGAAGACAAATGTGATGACTTTTGACTAAGTGCATCCAGGAACTACATTGGCCTTCCCAGGATGATATTGGATGTCACAATCATAATCCTTCACAAGTTCTAACCATCTCCTTTGTCTCATATTGAGCTCTTTTCTGTGTGAAAAAGTACTTGAGACTCTTGTGATCGATGAAAATTGGAATCTTCTCACCATACAAATAATGTCTCCAAATTTTCAATGCATGTACCACCATTTGCTAGCTCCAAATCGTGAGCTGGGTACTTTTTCTCATGCTCCTTTAACTGCCTAGAAGCATAAGCTATTACCTTCCCATGTTGCATCAATACACATCCCAGACCCTTCTTGGATGCATCGGTATACACTGTCAAACCACCAGACTCATCAGGTGATACTAAAACTGGGGCCGATACAAGTCGCCTCTTAAGCTCCTCAAAGCTATCTTCACACTCATCATTCCACACAAAATCAACCCCCTTTTTCATCAAATGAGTCAAAGAAGATGCAATCTTGGAAAAATCTTGCACAAATCGTCTATAATACCCTGCAAGTCCAAGAAAACTCCGTATCTCTGTCACACTAGTCGGTCGGGGCCAACTACTAACAGCTTCCACCTTAGAAGGATCCACAGAAATCCCCCTACTAGATACTACATGCTCAAGGAAATTCACTTCCTTCAACCAGAATTCACATTTAGAGAACTTTGCATACAACTTTTGAGCCCTCAAAGTCGATAATACCTTCTCTAAATGGATAGCATGTAACTCCTCAGTCCTCGAATACACAAGAATATCATCAATAAACACTATCACAAAAGTGTCAATAAACCTCTTGAACACTATATGCATCAGGTCCATAAAGGCCGCAGGAGCGTTAGTCAAGCCGAAAGACATGACAACAAACTCATAATGACCATATCGTGTCCTGAACGCAGTCTTAGGAATATCAGCATCCCTAATCCTCAACTGATGATACCCTGATTGAAGATCTACCTTCGAAAAGACAGTGGCCCCCTTCAGCAGATCAAACAAGTCATCTATCCTGGGCAAAGGATACTTATTTTTCACTTTGACCCGGTTCAGCTCTCTATAATCAATGCATAATCTCATAGAGCCATCTTTCTTCCTTACAAACAATACCGGAGCTCCCCACGGTGACACACTTGGGCGTATAAATCCCAAATGTAAAAGTTCCTGCAACTGACTTTTTTAACTCTCTGAGCTCAGCTGGTGCCATACGATAAGGTGCTTTGGACAATGGAGCAGTCCCAGGTATCACCTCTATCTGGAAGTCTAACTCCCTCACTGGTGGCAAACCAGGTAACTCATCAGGGAAGACATCAATGAAATCCCTCACAACGGGTACATAAACTAGGGTGGTCACACTAACAGATGTGTCAACTACACTAGCTAAGTAACCCCAAGCACCATCACTCAAAAGTGCTCTAGCCTGGATCACCGAGATAACCATAGGTGTCACCCTACCTCGGATCCCATGAAACCGTAAACTAGTCCCACGTGGACCAATAAAGTCTACCACTTTCTCACTACAACCGATAATGGCGTGGTTGGCTGATAGCCAATCCATACCCAAAATAATATCAAAGTCAGTCATTGGCATCACAATCAACATAGCATGTAGAAAGCAACCCATAATACCTAAATCATTAGTATAAATGACTCTATCCACAACAACAGATTTCCCGAGCGGAGTAGTGACATGCAACTCATACCCTAATGGCTCAGACTGTAAGGCAGCAGACTCAACAAACTCAGCAGAAATAAATGAGTGACTAGCCCCAGAATTGAATAAAACAAAGGCAGAGTGCCCTACAACGAAAAAAGTACCTGTCACAACTGTACCAGATGCCTCAGCATCCTCTCGAGTGGTGGCAAAGACACGGGCCTGCTGACGTGTCTGAGGCTGTGCCTGAACTGCCGGTGGTGCTCTCTGCTGCTGAATAGGCCAAACCTGGCCCCTACCAACAGTCCGACCTCGCCCTGGGTCTGTCCTCGGCCCTGACCACCACCACGAACCACCGACCCTAACCTCCACTATACTCCATCTTGTGGTCGCAAACTAGAGAGAAATGTTTCATATGTCCACTCTGTCCACACTGATAGCATTTCACCACCTTACACTGACCTAGGTGGTACCCGGTGTAATCTGGACAGTAGGGTAAGGGAGGAGCTAGAGCACTAGACTGACTTGTATGAAACTGAGGTCTTGTCTGTCCTCTGCCCTTACCAGGAGCATGTCTAAGTGGCTGTGTCCCTCGACCTGAAAGGTCGTCCCGACCTTCCTCTTCCAGAAGAAGAAGAAGCCGCATGATAATCTCAAAAGCCTTCTTCTTAGCATCCCCAATATCTAATGCCAAAGCGGCATTCAAAGCATCGGTGAAGGTAGTAGGTTGCAAGGCTCGTACCTGTCCTCGTAACTCTGCCCTCAAACCCACTATAAACCTCCTCCTCTTACTCTCCAGATCGATAACATGTCTGGTGGCAAACTTTGACAACCTGTCAAACTCTCTCTCATACTCCACCACAGACATATCACCCTGTCTAAGGGTAAGGAACTGAATCTCTAACTGGTCTCGTGTATCCTCGGGATAGTATTTATCAAAAAACTTCTCCCTGAACATCACCCAACTAACCTGCAAATCAGAACTGAGAGTATGGGATATACCATTCCACCAATAAAGTGCATCATCAACCAAGGAATAGGTCCCACAGTGGACCTTCAGCTGATTTGGGCACTTAATGAACCCAAGTACCCTCTCAATCTTGGTAATCCATCTCTCCGCATCAGCTGGATCGGTAGATGTACCACCAACTCAGGAGTGTTATACCTGATATACTCCTTCAGAGTTTTCGCAACATCAGTAACACCAGACTGATCTACCACTGGAGCAGGTGCTCTAACAGGTGGTATAACCTAATCAACATGTCCTCCACCACCTCATAATAGATCTCTAAAATACTCCTCAGAATGGTAACACTGCGACCATGACTAGGTGGCTGATCTACTGGAGGCTCATCCTCCCGATACTCAGGTGGTGGTGTAACTGCTCTAGTATGGTCTATGCCTCGTACTGCAGTCGGTACTCTACTCCTACCTCTCCTCGGTGCAACTGTCCTCGGAGGCATACTGAAATCACAATCAGAAAAGCCTCACAAGAGTTACCAGGAAAGTAAAAGCAAAAGTACACACAAACTAAACAAAAGAGAGCGTTCTAAGGATACCTGGCGCCGGTGACTTCGAGCGATGTTTGGACAACATTAAAATATGAAAAACATGCGATGCATGTGGTCTTCAAAACCAAAGAGGCTCTGATACCAACTGTAATGACCCGCTTTCAGTTAATTTCTTTAAATTCAAATGCACAGCGGAAGACTCGATTTTTAAAGAAAAACGGCATGGGTTCGTTTAAAAATCGAATAACCAAAACCTATTTTACAACCCAAATTAAGAGAAAGCTATAAATCGGGAATGCACATTCCAAAGGAGAAATAAATCATAAGACATAGACAAATTTTACACAAATACTCTTCCGGGCTCAAAAAGACACATGTATGTAAAATGGAAATAATTTACAAGCATTTTAACAAATGCTAAACCAAAAGATGTCTTTAACATTGTCCATACACCATCTCGACTAGTCACGCGGCTCCACCTCCTCTACCACACTTCTTAGCTCGAGGTTTACCTGAAAATTTGTAAGTGTAGCACCATTAGCATAAAATGCTAGTGAGAGCAAAACGAAAGCAAGTAATCCTATGAACAAAATCTCATAACCGAAATCGTGTCCAAAGGCCTATAATGCTCAATACTACCCACATCCACACTTCCAATTCCATACAATCATTCGATAGTCATATATTACCCGTAATCATCATTCAAAACTATGAGATAGATATAAAGACTTAAAGTAAAGTAACATTCACTACTAAGTCTTACTACACAATTCTAAAGAATATGTAAAGGTAACATTAACTATCTTTATTACCAAACAAGTTCATCTTATCGTGCTATTGTATGGATCGAATCAACATACCACGTACGGTCATACCATGTCTCAAGTTACCGTACCATGATACCGTATGGACCGGAGTCAACATACTATCATATACCATATCAATTATGCTCACTGTCACCACAAATCATCGCACCATGATACGTATGGATCGATATCAACATACTATCATGTGCCGAATCAATGTGCCACTATCTCCACAAATCATCGCACCATGATACGTAGGGATCGATATCAACATACTATCATGTGCCGAATCAATGTGCCACTGTCTCCACAAATCATCGCACCATGATACGTATGGATCGATATCAACATACTATCATGTGCCGAATCAATGTGCCGCTGTCTCCACAAATCATTCACCATGATACATATGGATCGATATCAACATACTATCATGTGCCGAATCAATGTGCCACTGTCTCCACAAATCATCGCACCATGATACGTATGGATTGATATCAACATACTATCATGTGCCGGATCAATGTGATCAAGCTCTCCAATAAGTTAGATAATTTCTAAGGAATTCTGCTAAGTTATTAAAAAACCTAACTACTTAGATTACACGAGTCATCACTCAAGTGTAACATTTAAGCTACTTTAATTCCAAACCTCTCAAAGTAACTTAACTTCCACTTTTATCTAACATCTCCAAATCACTTTATAATACTTCCAAACCACTCCAATGTTTCCTTTTTCATCGAACTCATTATAATTCCAAATTCTTTCCACTCACTTCCGAATTAAAGTCTCCAACCAAAACTTAATTCTAAGAAGCTAACTCCCTCTTAACCTCGATAAACAATAACATAATGAAACTCAATTCATAAAACCACTAACTTTCGCTTTAAACTCACCTTAGCTTGTAGACAAGCTCCGATATATATCCGAGGTTGCAATTCCACGATCAAATCACAATCCTACAAACGAATTATACCTAAATAATATTAACTAACTGGAAAACATTCAAACTACATCTAAACGCATAAAACAACGAAAATCCCGGATTTCCTCCCTATGGTGCTCTCGGCCATACTAGGAAAATTAGGGTTCGGGTTTGGTTTTCCGGCTTTTATGCACTTGAGAGGTGATTCGGGTTGGTTTCGGATACTTTGGAGGTTCGCAACTACAATGGGTATCCGTAAATTAGGGTTTTGATCAACAATCGATTTCCGAAAAATTAAGTAAAAAGCAAAAACACAATAAACCTAACATCCTAAACAAGGCCAAAAGAGGGAAAATCACAAGGGACGGGTTTCCGGCTCAAAATCGGTTTTAGGGTTTAAGGAAAGTTTCTAAAATTGACTAAAAAGACTTCCCCGGATGAAACCTTCAAGCTTCGGTGAACGAATTCGAAGATTACAACTCAAAACCTCCATTAAAACACTATTCATCTCAAGTTTTAGAAACTTTGACATACCTTAAGGCCTCGAGAAAACGAGCAAAAATCTCGATCGGTAGGTTGGAAATGATCTACGGGCCAAGGGCTTTCCAACGAAAGTAGAATCGATACGATCCGTCGAGAAATAAAGAAAAACCAAAAGTTGGGGTTTTGGCTTTGGTACCCACGGCAATAAGGAGAGAAAAGATGAAGGATTTTGATAAATTTTGCCTTTGATTGGTTATTTAAAAGATGATGAATAGTAACTTTTAGATATTTAAGAATTTAGGAAATGACGCCTACGTCCCTCTTTTACTTTTGCTTTAAAAACGAAACCCGAAGCTCGTAAATAAATCTAAAGGTGATTAATAATTATTAATTGGCCCATTAATAATTATTAATGTCACTGAAACATATTTAAAGTATTAAAACGATTAAAAATAATTTCGGACGAAAAAAGCTACTAAAATCGAAACTTCTGAATTTAAATTAATCTTAAAAACTTTAAAAATATAAAAAAAAATTTACCTCAAAAGTGATTAACTCATAATCAGTTAATTACTTATGATATAACTATGAATAATTCCATTATAGATTCATAGCTGAACTCCCCTCACTATAGATGAGTTATGTCCATTTAGTTTATCTTTTATTTATATTTGTGATATATCTTTCACGTGGAACCCTCATAATTACAGGCGGATAAATTTACCGTTTTGCCCCTGTAATTACCGCTTTATCCTTGTGTTCCCGCTGATTCTCCAATGAACTTTATCTTTAGTCGAACTAGAGATAATGTACTTCTGTGATCAATAGAACTCGTGGTGCCACTTGTTCATGTCTCGAATCAGTACATCAAGGGAGTTTCCTAAAGTTCCTAAAATGTTTAGGTATCGCACTGATACAATTAATTTATATAGGAAAGTTATGAATTCCATCTCGTGAAAATGAGTTATCAGCTACTTATCTAGCCATGTTCCCAAAACAGGAGTGTATTGAGCGTTCTTACAGATCGCTCTCAACCATGTAAATCAAAGAACATAACTCTATAAATAGGAGTCCGCATTTCACTCAAGATTGAGATCTATCACGGTTGATAAATTTAGTTTGTTATTCGATCATTTCTCGTAAACGGTACTAGTGAGAAATTTGATCGAACATCGTGGTCCTGTCTTATACAATCAACATTGCATATGATACTTCCATGTCATGTCTCCCATATGAATGATCAGGATTAGATCATTTGTCTATAAATAAAATGCAAAGCTATCAACAATGTTACCAGGATAAGGTTCCCAAACGTTATCCATTTACTGTAGACACTTTTAAGTTACTCATCTCGACTTTAATCCTCTCGTATGACTCACATACTAAGTCATGATTTCATAAGAGTAACTTAGGGTTTACTATTTGAATGTTTGATATTAATATATTTCAAGATATTCCTAATATCGTCAATTGAATCAATCTAGATAATATAAAGAACTTATGTTTATTTATCTAATTTATTCATAACAAATTATTATAATTAAATAATTACAAGATCTAGGACACCATTCCTAACACTTTTGACACCTATAGATTCCTCATACTTTATAAGCATTCAATCATGCGATTTATCATTGCGGTGTGGGAATTCATTAACTCTAGAATCTTACAGTCCTTGTCGATTTAGTCGAAAATTTAGGTTTTATCAAGACACACCTGATAATTTAGAGAAAAATAAGCTTCTGGTTAATTTAGATAGTGTCTTGCATCTTTGGAGGATTTGTGTGCAAACTAAAACGTTATCCCAAGTATATTTTCCTGCACGAAGTTCAAATCCTCATAACCAGGTTACTCAACACTTTTTAAATTGGTGGTCTCGTAAGCATGGGAATTCTCTTGAGAATGGCGTACAAATTTTGTTGATGAATGCTACTCTTCCTCCCTCTAAACCCAAATGACTGAGAGATGTTTCAAAGGATAATGGAGGTAAACAAATTTGTCTTCTTGCAGCGGATATAGTACAACCACAAGTCCTCGAGGATAAGAGTGAAAGTCATAGTAGTAATGCAGATCACCACTGGAAAAAGGCTAAGAAGATGAAGGGGCCCCCTCTTTCGCATGATGACTTTTTTGATGGCGTTCCCAATGCTTCAAATTTTCCTAACCAAGCTGTTGATTTGGTGAACTAATTTTATCCTTCTTTACTTATTTCTTTTCCCCTTTTTTTTTAAAAAAACTTTATTTATCATTTTCTTTTTTTAGCTCCCTTGAAATGATTTCGTTAAGGAAATCGAACAAAAATGCATTGATCAATCGTTTATAAGTCCTGATGTATTCGATGTTGTTGTTGCTCATGTTCAAACTCCTAAGTCCTTAAATAAAGGCAAAGTTAAAGAACAAAATCTAAAGAAGTTTGTTACCGTGGCTTCAGAAATGTCTAATTTTTGTGCAGATGATATGATTTCTAACTTTAGGCGTCAGACTGCTTTGGTAATGTGGGAGAGTGTCCAACAAAAACTCATTCGTACGCCTTTTGATAGAGTTCCTCTTCCTGAACAGGAAGTACACAAAAAATTTTCTGCTATTTCTGAGTATATTGTGAACGAGTACTTTCAGAAAGTTAAAAAATATAACGATTTGCGGTCATCATTATCGTCGCAATTGACAACAGAAGATCGAGATCATCAGCTTGCAGAACTTAGAGTTTGCTTGGAGCAAATATCATCCGGTGAGACTGATCGAAAGACAAAGTGGTGTGCATTTCAAAAGCGCTCAATAAAAGTTCTTTCGAAGATTGGAAAGCTGGAAGCAGAGTTGAAGATCTTGAGAGATGAGAATAAAGAGATTGAACGATTAATGCTCGAGGATGAGGGAATTTCAAATGATCTAATATCTGAGGCTGCTAAGGTACATGGTAAAATCAACATTATCGAAAACACCCCTACAGTTAGTGATGTAGATGTCAAGACCCTAAAGTTGCTTCGTCAATTACTGGATGGTGCTCGACAAGAGTTGAAAGACTACCAATGGCTTCCTTGAGTTTTCTTTCTTTGTCTTTGATTTTCAGAAGTTTTTTGACATCATGTTTTGTATTTTCCTTCTTGTTATGATTGAACTGTTTATCTCCCTTTTATTTATTGCGTTCAGTTGGATGGACTATTTATTCCCCCTTTATCATTTTTTAATGAACTTTGTAGTTTCCTCAAGTTGTGTATGTTTCTTTTAATAACTCAAAAACAAGTTATAATGAGGGATTTATTTGATTGATTGACTGAAATTAATTTTGATTAAGTTGTCTACATACTTTTTTTTTGGTTAATTGAACTCAAAATTTTCTTTAAGCTGTATACGTACCCTTTATATGAATAGGGATCAAGTCGAACGTAGTTCAAGTACGAAGAATTTTTTTTTTTGGTTAACTGAACTCAAAGTTTCCTTTAAGCTGCCTACGTGCCCTTTATATGAATAAGGATCAAGTCGAACGTAGTTCAAGTACAATATCATGCAGTTTAGGCTCTTACGATTAAGAGCTTTACAATTTAAGCATAAATAGCTCTTAAGAAACTTGTCGTTGATCGGACCAATTCGTAGTCCATCTTTATCAACTATCTTGTATGCTCCATTTGTGTAGACTTCCTTCACAACATAGGGTTCATTCTATTTGGACGTGAACTTATTCCCTGTATGTCGTGTTGTGATGATGGGTCTTCGAACTAAAAGTACAAGATCACCAACTTGAAAAGATCGAGGTCGTACTCTTTTGTTGAAAGCTTTAGACATGCGTGCTTGATAACATTCTAAGGATTGTTGTGCATCAAACCTCTTTTCATCCAGTGCTTCTAACTCTTGAAGACGTATCTTAGCATTTTCTTCCTCAGTTAGTCCTTCTTGAATTGCCATGCGTAAGGATGGGATCTTTCTTTCTAATGGGAGGACAGCTTCCACTCCATAAACAAGAGAATAAGGTGTAGCTTGAGTAGGAGTGCGGTAAGTAGTTCTGTATGCCCATAATGCTTCTCCAATCCTCTCTTGCCAATCTCTTTTCGTCTTTGAGACCACTTTCTTTAACAAGTTGCACAATGTTTTATTAAATGCCTCCGCCAATCCATTTGTTGGAGCATTGTAAATGGAAGAATTGTATTGCTTGAAGACAAACTTTTCGCATAATTTATCAATCCAACTGTTGGAAAATTGTTTCCCATTATCTGTCACAATATAGCGAGGAATTCCAAATCGACAAATGATATGGGTGCGAATGAAATCTACTACATGTTCTTTCTTTGCTTCCTTTAAAGGGATTGCTTCGGCCCATTTTGAGAAGTAATCAGTTCTGGCGAGAATATAAGAATGTCCCGCTGACGACTGGTCCAACAAGATCAAGTCCCCATACTTCAAAAGGCCAAGAAGCCACAGTAGGATGTAATGGCTCTGGAGGTTGATGTATAAAGTTGGCATGGAATTGACAAGCTTCACATCTTTTTGCATATTGCATTGAATCTTGAACCATCGTAGGCCAATAATATCCCGTTCTCTTCAGTTGATAGTGGAGTTTTGGGCCTGATTGATAAGCACCACAAACACCTGAATGAGCTTCTTCTAGTGCTTGAATCGATTCTTCTTTTCCAAGACACCGAAGGAACAGTCCTTCATATGATCGACGATAGAGTGTATCTTTATAATAGATAAAACGAGTTGCTCTTCTTCGTATTTCACTCTTCTGACGAGGGTTTGTAGAGAGTCTTCCATGCTCAAGATAGTCAATGATGGGTTGCCGCCAATCTTCCTCTTCAATGACATAAACCGATATCATATTTGCTTCTTGAAGATTATTTTCAACGGGGAGCATGATCCATCTTTGACAGAGAAGAATATTTAAGATTTCATCCTAAAAAATTGTGAGTGCAGTAGAAAGATTTGCCAAGGCATCTGCTTTATTATTTTCTAACCTTGGGACATGCTCTAGGCTTACGCTTTCAAATTTTTATAATAAAGTCTTAGCAAGATTGAAGTAAGGTATCAAGTCCTCATGTTTCATATCATACTCTAATAATAATTGATTAATTACCAACTTAGAGTCACCGTAGATATCCACATGTGTTATCCCGATCTCTAACGCCATTTGAAGACCAATGATGAGCGTTTGATACTCAACAACATTATTAGAACACAATTCAGCAAATGCAAAACTATATGGTAGCATGTGCTGTTCGGGTGAAATGAAAATTACACCTGTTCTCGCCCCATTTCTTCGCGATGCTCCATCAAAATACATAGTCCAATGATCAGTAGTTTCAACGTACAAGACTTCTTCATCAGGAAAATTTTCAGATAACTTCCAATCTGATGGGGCTGGATGGTCTGCTAGAAAATCTGCTACTGCCTGTCCCTTAACCGCCTTTTGTGGAACATAGACAATGTCATATTGTTGAAGCAAAATTGCCCATTTTGCTAGTCTTCTAGAGATAACAGGTCCTGATAAGATGTATTTAATCGGGTCTGCTTTTCCCACCAAGTGCACTGTGAAAGCTTGCATGTAATGCCTCAACTTATCAATAGCAAAAAAGAGTGAAAGGCACATTTTTTCGATTGGAGAGTAATTTAATTCGGCTCTAGTCAAAGTTCTGCTAAAATAATAGAGTGCTTGTTCTTTACCTTTTTCACTTTCTTGTGCAAGCAATGCTCCAACTGATCTTTCTTATGCAGTAATATATAAGATCAAAGGTTTTCCTCTTATCGGCGCACCTAAAACTGGAGGATTAAGCAAGTATTTCTTTACACTATCGAAAGCATTTTGACATGCTTTATCCCATTCAAACCTTGTATCTTTCTTCATCAATCTCTGAAAGGGTTGACAACAGCCCGTCAAATTTGAGATAAATCTTCTAATATAAGCTAAACGTCCCTGGAAACTCCTTAACTGTTGCAAGTTTTGAGGTTCTGGCATCTTTTGGAGAGCATCAATTTTTTATTGATCGATCTCGATTCCTTGATGTTTTACAATGAAGCCAAGAAATTTTCCTGAAGTCACACCAAATGCACATTTGAGAGGATTCATCTTTAACTGATATTTTCTTATGCGGTTAAAGACTGTTTTCAAATCATGTAAATGATTTGTCATTTCCTTGGATTTAACGACCAAATCATCTACGTAGCATTCAACATGTTTGTGTAACATATCATCAAAAATTCTTTGCATAGCAGGTTGATAAGTGGCTCCAGCATTCTTCAGTCCAAATGGCATTACTTTATAGCAATATATTCCCTTCAAAGTGCTAAATGCAGTCATTTCTTCGTCTTCAAGAGCCATTCAAATTTGGTTATACCTTGATGAGCCATCCATGAAGGATAAAGTTTCATGACCTGTGGTAGCGTCCACCATAATTTCTGTGATGGGCAACGAGAAATTGTCTTTTGGACATGCATTATTCAGATCACGAAAATCAACATAAACACGAAGTTATCCATTTTTCTTCTTCACGGGAACAATATTCGCTATCCATGTTGGGTATTGTACTTCACGAATAAATCCAGCGTCAATCAACTTATTAACCTCTATTTCAATTTGAGGAATAAGTTCTGGTCGGAAGCGACGTTGTGTTTGCTTAACTGGTCGATAACCTTATTTAATCGCAAGATGATGGACTGCAATTTTGGGTCAAGTCCTGGCATTTCTTTGTATGACCAAGCAAAGACATCTTTATATTCCATCAGCAATTTTCACCTTCTTCTTCTTGAGAGAGCAACAGGCTTAGAAAGGTTATATGAGGCGTTTCCATTGTACCAAGGTTTATCTTCTTAAGTTCGTCAACAGTTGATTGGCTCCCATCTTCTAATGTTATTGGAGCTTCATCAACATCCTCCTCAGAAGTCTCAGAGTCTGAAGTCTCTTCAATAGTAACATGATGGCAAGTAACATTATCTTCTGTATAATTCTCATCATAATCTTATTTTGTTGGATTAGTAGAGATAATGAAATGTCGCTTCACTCTTAAAGGACCCTCTGTATTTATTAAGAGGGAGACTTTTCTCTTCATTCGTGAAGGAATGACACTTTGAATTTCTTTAATATCGTCTACTCTAACCAATTGTTTCTCTTTTAAGGGTTTCACTTTACTTTCACGTGACATGCGATGAAAGACCAAATTTTGTCCCTTATTTTCTTCATTTGTCGTAGATACACTTAATCTTTGAAAAACTGACGAACGAGTTGAAGTATGATGTTGATCCTCCTCGTCTTTTCTAGATGCACTCAATCTTTCGAAGACAGATGGACGAGTAGTTTGAACTTCAAGGCGATCAAAGACAGAGATCCTTTCACTAACTTCATTCTCTTCTTTTGAATCGTCAATTTCTTCTGCCGAGATATAGTGCATATCTTCAACTCTCTCTTTTCCCTTCCTAGTTATACGAATTGGTTATGAGTTTGTATAACCAATTCCAGCATTGGAATGAGGTACAGCATAACCTTTCTTCAAAAGGTTCTTTTGTGTTTCAGAGAGTCCTAGTCTTTCATTATCAAATATCTTTAAACTTTCCAGGCCTCCTGGTGCAAGTTGTAAAGTTATATCCCGCATTTGCTAGAAGTTTGTACGCCTTAGGATCATACACACCTTCAATCCGTTCATTAGGACTACAAGTATCTTTGTTGATAACCTTCTCGTCAATATATTCCACTGATGAATTATTGACTCTTTGGTTTGTCATCCTTGTGAGAGGTATGGTAAAACTTTCTTTCAGGATTTTAACATCTTCAACTTTTACCTTTTTGAGCACTTGGTGAATAGTGATTGACCCTTCTTCCTTCGGGATAAAGGGATATATCTCAAAATAGGAGAAGGTGAAGGTTGTAAAGGTTCTTCTCTTCAGGAATCTTGAACCTCAAGAGTATTTATACTTGCCTCAAATACTTCTTCCATCGACTTTACTTCCACTTCTTTGGGATTTTCAATCATAGGAATCTCCGCACGTATAATATCTTCCACTACATCACTTTTTGTATAAAAATTTGCTTCTGCAAAGTGAGATTCCGCTTCTGTGAAGGGATTAGTATCAGCCTAAACTTTCTTCACACCGTCTCCATGGATCCAAGGTCGACCTAATAACAACTTATAAGTGGTCTTAGAATCAATGACATGAAATATGGTATTAGCTTTTAAATCGCCGATGATTAGGTCTAAGCGAATCATGCCTATTGCTCGTTGTTCCCCTTGGTTAAAACCTTGGATCATTAAACGGCTTTTTGACAATTCCTCCATTGTGATGCCTAACTGTTTCATTGTGGATTTAGACATTATATTAACTGCTGAGCCATTATCGATAAGAATTCGACTAACTCTTTGTTCACGGAGATATCCTGAAACAAATAAAGGTCTATTGTGAGGCTTTGACCCCAATAGTAAATCTTCATCTGTGAAGGCAATAGATGTACAACATGAGGTACATGTATATGTTTGAGAATTTAGAGATTGAGAAACATCACAACCTTCATTAGAACATTTTAGTGCCTCAATAAGAGTGTGTTTAACCTGTTCTGAGAGTAAAAACAGATCATTTAGTGTGAAAGAAGATAGATCATTCAAATTTTTCACATCTTGAGTCTTATCAATAGAATGATCATCACCACTGAGTATGTTAACTGTATTACAAGCAACAGTTTCACAAGCTTCGTCTTCAATATCATTAAAGAAATCCTATGGGAAGAATCCTTTCAAGAGTAATTTTAGTCGCGGAAGATTGATATCTTTGCTTTCTTCCACCACGAATTTAGGCTTTTTACTCTTCTTCTTACTTGATTGCTTATTCTTCTTTCCATTCTTTATCCTGGATGGAAGAGATTTCTTCTCAATATGACGTTGTTTCCGTTGCTTTCGACGGGTTACAAGAGTCCATTCGACTTTATCTTCATTATCTTCAAGCTTGATTTTCTCTTGCAGACTGGTCTTCTCGATTTTAGATTTGAACCAAACAACAATTTGTTCAAAAGTTCCAAACTAAATTAAGGTTGCTTATAGATTTTACAAATTCGGATAATTTGTAGTTGATGCTACCGCAGTATGATTTGACTGAGCAACCTCATCAAGATCCAACTCAATCTTTCTTTCTTGAGCCAACCTTTAGATTATTTCTTTTATGACAAAGCATTTCTCCATCGAATGACTAACGACTCGGTGGAATTTACAATAATTGGGATAATTTGTTCTTCCCATTTCTTTAGGTCTTTTGCATTCTGGAAGTTCAATGAGTTGATTCTTGAGTAATTGTTCATACATGTCAGGGATGTCAGAATCAGGAAAGGGGTAGATCTTTTCCTGTCTTTCCTTCAGAGTTAGACGACGCTTCTCATTTCCTTATCGTCTTTCATCTATTTTCTCTTTTCCTTTTGGAGGAAATTTAAATGGGGTTGTGTTGACAACCATGCAATCCTTGGTAGAGACTTTTGGAGCTTTTTCTACCTTATTGAGCTCCTTCTTGTCTTTTCTCAAATCGGGGACAAAAGTTTCCTTATTTCCCCTACTAGCAATGCTTAGCTCCATATCGTAAGCATGAGTTGCCAGTTCTTCAAAAGTGTGGGGGTTTTATACCTTGTAGGATATAAAGCAGCCCCCAATGCATTCCTTAAATACATATCTCTACATCAGATATTTCAGTGAGACGGTCTTTACAATCGAGACTCAAAGTTCTCCAGCAGTTGATGTATTCAACAACAGGCTCATCCTCCCTTTGTTTCGCATTGGTGAGCTCCATCGTACTAACTGTTCGCCTTGTGCTATAAAAGCGATTCAGGAATTCTTTTTCTAATTCTTCCCAACTATCAATGGATTCAGGCTCCAAGTCAATATATCAGTCAAAAGCATTTCCCTTCAGCGTTCAGACAAATTGCTTGACCAGAAAATCTCCCCGAGTACCAGTATTTTCACACGTTTCAACGAAATGGGTGATATGTTGCTTTGGATTACTCTTTCCATCGAATTGTTGGAATTTTGGTGGCTGGTAGCCAATTGGCATTCTCAAAGTATCAATCCTTTTCGGGTATGGCTTATAATATAGAAGAGAATTTTGAGACGGCCCTCCATATTGAGATCTAATGGAGTTCGTTATCATATCTTGGAGTTGTTGGACCGATAATGAAGCAATTGAAGTAGAGTGTTGAGGTTGGTGATTTTCTTGAACATCCTTCATTTTATCTTCAACAATCTTCACATGTGAAGGATTATGACTTGATTCAACTACATCATGATGTTCCAACTTATTCATAAGAAAAGCAATCTTCGAGTCTCGTTCATCGACTGCTTTTGTCAGCATAGAAATTCTTTTCTCCATATCAGCCATCTTATCTTCGATACTACCAATATCGGCCATCATGACAGACATAATCTCAGCATTTGTTTGATCAGTAGGTACTTTGATATTTTCAAGAGGATGAGAAGATATATCTTCAGTTTCACGATCAAAAAGAGGGTTACTTTGGATATTAACATTCTCTTCGTGATCAGGTACTTCCAGTTGCTTCTTCATTTTGCTCTCAGCAACTGAGAGAGATTGAATTTCTAGTAATCGAAGATCTTTGGAACGATTACGAGTGATACGACCCAATTGAGAGTCACTTTGAAGTGGTCTTTGAAGATATCTTCTTAGATGCCATAGTTTTCTTGATGTATGAATGAAAAAGAGGTGAGAGGTAAAGATGGTCCCACCGGGCGTGCCAATTTGTTCACACAGAGATTTCGATATGGTGAAATAAATGCGGAATAAATGATTTGTATTTATGAATTTGAGTAGTTACAATCTCTAATAAATATCCTCTGATGCTTTCTCAAAAGTATAAACTTTGACTCGAGGGTCAATCGACGTATTCTCGGATCAAAGGATTGATTGGATGAAAATCTTCTATCTTGAACACTATAATTCTCCGGGCTTGTAGGATCTTGATCTTCAAAGAATTTGTCTTCGAATATTCCTTTAAGTCGTCTTGGATCTCTATAGTCTTCGAGTTGTTCGATCTTCAGGATTTTCAATCTTCGAATTCTTCAGAGTCTTCAGTCTTCGAATTCTTCAGATTGTCTTGGATCTTCATGTTCTTCGAATCGTCTTGGATGTTTAGAGTCTTCGAGATTATCTTGGATCGTCAGAGCCTTCAAGATTGTCTTTGGTCTTCTTCTTCTCCCAAGTTGTTGTTTGAATTATGAACGGTCTACTCTATTTATAGAGTTCTCAATGGGCCTTTTGGTGGGCTGGGCTTAAAATTGATAATGGGCCTGAGTGCCACATGGCACAATTTGGCTGGACAAATTTATATTATCAAATGACCATTGAAATAAACACGTGGCATCATCTTATTTGCCGATTTTGTGTCTTTTATTTTAAAATAGAGACACATGTCAAATTATGATTGGTCTCTATTTAATGACGTGTAAAATTATCATAATTTAGATAATTACGTGGCGAATTATAATTGGTTGAATTTTCTCTTTCTACAAATTCTTTTCGGCCAGGTATTTCTAATTGAATTATAGCTTCTAGATCATCCTCCAATCCATTATATCTTTGATTCTTACCATTGTCTATGTCACTTGATCAATGCTTTTAGAATTTTGCATTAAATTTGATTTCTTTGTTTCAATATGTTTATGCCATTTTTGCTCTTCCTTTGATTCATGAGATGAAGATGATGATGTTGAAATCAACTAATATCAATCTATTATTACTACTTCTCTTGAAAAATGTGTTTCTTTTCCTCTCTTTTTTTCCTTCATTTTCTTTGGTGTTTCTAAGAAATGTGATGTTATTTTACTCATTCAATAAGTTTCTCTTTGAGAGTTGGTGGTTGGAAAGAAACCGAATAATCTTTAAAAATGATGTCAAGAAAACCTGAAGTCTCATTTACTTTAGATCGTCTCTGATGTCGAGAATCGTTTGTAAGTACGATACTTAATTGGAAGAATTTTTTTATAATCCGTTGACTTGGGCTGGTTTCTCATCGCTCTCTCTTTTGTAACTCTTTTTTTTTTTTATACAAAGTGTCGGGGGTGGGGATTGAACCACACTCTGAAGTGTGGAATTACACGTTTTAACTAATGGGCTATGCCCTGGTTGGCTTTTGTAACTCTTTTTCTTTAATAAGAGTATATGTTTCTTATTAAAAAAAGGTTTACCTTGGGAAACTTTATTTTCATTGCAGATATGGTGACTATTTATTCATAGAGAAGGGATTTTTTCTTGGGTAACTGATCTTCTATAGCTGGAAAATGATCCATGCCTGCCACCTTAAAAGGACTTAGAATTTTCTAGGAAATATGCATAGTGTCTCCTCTTGCTCTTTTTGCTGGTAGCTTTTGGATAATGCATCAATGGAACAAGCAGAGGATAGTACGATCCTTCTACTTCTTACTGCCGAAAGGCAAGATCTCTATTAGTTTCTTTTTGTTTTGAGCCTTATCATTCTGTGTTCCATTGATCGTTTTGCTCTTCAATCAAAGATGACCATTGTTCGTTTCTTGATTGAATAGTATCGTCTTCACACACACACGCACACATATATTTGAATGCGATACTTACTTTCTCCCCTTGAATTTGATCATGGAATGTATAATTTGTTTGGTCTTCTTCATGGAGAGTTAGATATCTCTATACTGATGATTATTGACTGAACTAGATGATGTGTTTCTTAACAATTCGCTTAATGTTGCTCTGCTAGCTCCATTAGAGGGAAACATTTTTCAATTTTTCACAGTCATGGATGACTAACCTTTGCAAAGTTATGGAACATGGGACATTCTCTTTAATTTTTGGCTGCTAATGTTATATTAAGATTTGCCTCTTTTTTCCGTGCCTTGAAATTTATTGAATTCAACTCAGATATGACATATATTATATTGGCAAATCTGAGCATTTTCAGAGCAACTCTTATACTGTTTCAATTACAAAATCTGATTAGATTGGGGACGTGGTCTTTAAATTTTAAACTCATCCAACAAACCATGGGTTGGCCTCGTTAAAGGCTTTTAAGTCTTGAGGTAATAGATTCAAATCTATGTGTGACCACCTACTTATAATATTATCCTATGAATTTTCTGACGCCAAGTATTATAAGGTCATGTGATCGTCCCGTGTGATTAGTGAGGTGCGTCCGGAAATGAAATTGTTGTACCCTTGCTCATGCCTAATGTGCTATTGCACAAGGCTTGTTTTGTATCTCTTCAGCAGTTATTCAATTGGTTCCCTTTTTTTTTTTTTTTTGCTTCACAATTTAAATGGAATGAAATTTGTGAGTCATCCCATTGAAATAAAAAAAACCATTTTCCTTTTATATTATAAATCTGTAGCATTTGCTTGATTTTAAGTATATGTGGCTCTGATCTCTTTTCATTTTCTTATAGTTTTTGACTTCTAGTGCTATTTGCAAATCAAGACAATGCTAGCTGCAAGATATATATCAGAAAGCTCTGATATTTTTTTTTTTTTTAAATATCATAAAAAATGGCCATAAAGAATATCCCTTTTTCTCCTCCATAACTAATTTACATGACGTGGTTTTCACACATTGGCTATCATTTTGATAAGAAATGTGTGTCCATGGTTATATTTTACCCATTCCTTTTTATTTATAGTTCCCAAAAAAAATCCACATTCCATTAGCTTTTCCCTACATAGATAATGGCAACAATTTCTGGGATAAACCTCTCTAGCCCTCATGTGCTTGCTAAGCTAGTAGCTGACTCTCCCAAAACTCATACTATAAACGTCCGTTGCCTCCGCCTCGGTCACCCGTTGAAGCGGTCCGCTGTATTGATATCTAACCGGTTGAGGGTTCCACCTGTTTATGCTGCCCCTGATAAGATATCTGATAAAGTTGAGGAGAGTATCAAGAACGCAGAGGAGGCGTGTGCCGGTGACCCCGTGAGCGGGGAGTGCGCTGCGGCGTGGGATGAAGTTGAGGAACTGAGCGCTGCGGCGAGCCATGCAAAGGACAGGAAGAAGAACTCGGACCCGTTGGAGGAGTTTTGCAAGGACAATCCAGAGGATGAGGAATGCCGCACCTATGACAATTGAGTCTTTTAGGCATTTGATTGTGTGTTTTAATTTTATTAGATGATATGTTGTTACATTGCTATCTTGGAAAAACATGAATTTGGTGATGAAAGTTAGATCCACATATCAATCAAATGAAAAAAAAATGTTATTTACACATGTACTAATTTCAAAGTACAATTTGTTTGATTTTTACAATATTTGAAAACTGATATTTTGTGGGATATTGTTTTTTTTTTTTTTTTTTGTCTTTTCAAATTTTAAAAATTGATTTCACACCTTTGAACTTTGGACATATTTTTATATTAGTGGGTATATATTTTAATTATGATTATAAAGACAACAAGTTTTTAGTTAATATTTTAGAAATTATCTCAAATAGTATATCTTTACATATTAATAATTGAAATTTGGAGATGAGCGTTTTAAACTAGTGTTTATGTCTTTAGACTACTTTATTTAAGTCGGGATATTGAAATCCTTACTAAAAATAACTTCTTTTTTTATAATTGGGTATTCAAATCTGAGATGAACATTTTCAATAAATTGTTTTTGCATATTTTTATATTAGTGGTTATATATTTTAATTATGATTATAAAGACAACTAAGGTTTTAGTTAATCATTTAAGAAATTGTCTTGGATATTTTTACATATTAATAATTGAAATGCCAGACCATTTTAAAAATTATCCAAATAGCAATTTAATAATTTTATTAAACTATTACTTGTTTGTTCTTTTGCCCTTTATTAGTTCAATAGAACTAATAAATTTATTGAACTGTTATTTTACCCAAATAGTAGGTTCAATAAATTTATTTAACATGTATTTATTAGATTTTTTCCTTTTATTAATTCAATAAATTTAGTAAAATGTTATTGGTAATTTATCTAACATTTCAATAAGGTAAAAAATTAGAAGAGCCTCTTGGAGTGAGTTTTTAAGCAAATGTTCATGTCTTAAAAAAGTAAAGTATCTAGCCACGTTTTACCATTCAAACTTTCAATATACCAAAACCGCTCTTTCCGTATATCGAGTATAGTTTGACACATCTGACATTCTGACACTTATGTATATTGCGTACAGTCTGACATATCTGACATTTTTTCTTTCCTAGTTTTTAGTATATTCAGTATATTGTTCATAGTCAGTGTAATCAGTATATTTTGTACATTTTTATTGTTTTTGTGTAAAAAACTTTATACTAAATATTTTGATTTTAATTCAATTATGTAAATTTGTTTTAATAGTTTTCTCTCTCATGTAAATGTTTTATCTTCGGGTACATTAAATATATCATCCTTCACTTGTATAAGTGCATTTGAAAAAAATAAAATATACGTATTGTACGTAAATACATGTCATTTAATCTGCATATGAAAAAAAAAGAACGTTAATTATACAATACTTAATATACAAATAATAGTTAATATGAAAACGTACCACAAAAATGTATATTACGTATATTATAGACTGTACTTTAAGAAAAACAATAGAGCGGGATGAAGAAAACGAACAATTATGTATATTACGTATATTAATAGCCTTGGTGGAGCCACATATAGATGAGGGGGGACAATCCCCCCCCCCCCAATTTTTTAAAAATGTTTTTTAATGTAAATTTTCTATCATTTTTATGTAAAATGATATTTTTTTAGTATATTAGGTCTATTTTGCCCCCTTCAATTTCTTATAAATAGGTTTATATAACTCCCTCCCCCCCCCCCCCCCCAAAAAAAATTTCTGGCTCCACCCCTTGTTACTAGGGGTGAACAATGGATTAGTTTGGTTTAAATTTTACTAAAATTTTTAAACTGTTTCAGATTGTACAAACAAAACCAAACCATTCAACATAAATAATTTAAACCAAACCAAACCGGAATGGTTAGGCTTGGTTTAGTTTTGTTCTTGTTTACTTAATTTACATCATGACAAGTTAGAAATCTAAAAAATAACTCTAAAAACTGTAGGTTTAATGTCAATTAATTAAAAAATACAATATAAAAATAAACACAAATTACAAATATAGACATAACAAAATTCATAACATCTTGTTATAATTTTCTAAATATAACAAAATGGGGTGATCCTTCATAATTTTTCATTTCATCATGTGTTAATTAATATTTAAAAATTTAACTATATTATATATAATGTAATATTAAATTGATTTGATTTGGATCGCTATAAAAAAAAACAAACCAAACCGGTATATAACTAATTTGGATTGGATTGTACAAATGAAGGTTTAAAAACCAAACCAAATTAGTTTGATTCAGTTTGGACCATTGGATTGGTTTGGATTTGTTCACCTCTCTATATTACAAAAATATACATTTAGAGAAACAACCATCATGAAAGAGAAACAGACAAAACGTATATTGCATATATTGTAATTATACTTTACGTATATTACAAAAGACATTTGTAACACCCGTTACCAAGTATGAATTTTTTTTTATTTAATATTATTTTCTCAAAT
The DNA here is from genome assembly GCA_028015215.1 of Gynostemma pentaphyllum. Lineage (NCBI taxonomy): Eukaryota > Viridiplantae > Streptophyta > Magnoliopsida > Cucurbitales > Cucurbitaceae > Gynostemma > Gynostemma pentaphyllum. The sequence goes on along the minus strand of CM051354.1, from coordinate 43,769,070 downwards.
AATATTATTAAGGAGGAATGATTGATTGATTGGAACTTTGACTACTTCATCTTTCGGTAAGGTCAGTTTGGTAACTTCTAAAAAACTCAAAATTAAAACTTCAAGTTTTACTTAATATTTTCATTTGATGCTGATCGTCTCGTTATGATGTTTCCAACGCAACTGACGGCTCATTGTTCTCAGTTTTGTAGAGTAAGTTATGAGTGTTTTAAAGTCAGTGGCAGTTTCGTAATCATGAAGTTACGTGATTTTAACCTAAGAACCTCTCCTCCTCATTATTTTTGGAGATTTTTGGACATCTTCTCCTCCATGTTAGCCGCCCCCTTGGTGAAGGATTGATGATTCTTCATCAATCTCGATTGTAGGAAGACGATCTGTAGCGTGTCGAGTTTAGGTGTCATTGGGAATTTGATTTACAATTGAAAGGTAATTTTCTTCTCTTCTTTGGACACTCACCCCGCCAGCCCCCCTCCCTAGGGTTTGTATTGATGTGTTTTTCATCAATCTTGTTTGATAGGTGATCGGAACGAAGTGTAGTTGAGACTATGTAAAGATCGGGGGTCGTTGCTCTTATCTTCTATCGCTTTAAATTCTGGAATTTATTTGAATTCATGAGTTCTTGATTTTCAAGAACCCATTTGTGAAACCAATTCCTTTGATCTCAAACCTTAACCCAAAGCCTAAACCTCTAATCGATTTTGATCCACCTTGCACCAAATTGAAAACCCATCAAAATCGATCACCCCGAACTTTGACCCATCACCAAATCGAGACCCGAAGTACCGTGGCCGCTGTCCTCTTCACACGACGAACCTTTTTCGTCGTTTGGCTGTCCTGTTAGTCAATCCATTGAACCCCAATCCTTTTGGTATCATTAGGTACTGTTTTAGAAAGGTTTTCAATTTTATTAGATCATCGTTTCAGGTATGATTCATGGCGGAAATAACTTTGGATTTATTGCGTGTTCAAGGTGAGTTAACGGTTTAATAAGTGATGGGGTTTTAGAGAAATCTAAGGCTCAAACCGTAGCTATTTTGATTCATTATATTATTTAATATGATTTTGTAACATTTGGTTGAATTTCAACTTTAGGAGATATCGATTTTAATTTGGGAGAATTGGATTTTCGGTTAGAGCCAAAATAGTCAACTTTTGGTAAAAGTGAATTTTCTTTAGATCGAATTGATTCTGATTGATATGAATGGTAATTCTAGAAATTTTTGGAGTTTAAGATGATCTTAATTGAGAGAATTGAATTAGAAAGCGTAAAAGTGAGTTTTTTGGGTTTTCGGCAGTTTTTACCCATTTAAGTAGAAAGTCAGTTTTTAGTGATCCTATTGGTATGAAACTTGGGATGCTGTGTTTTTAACTCATAATTGATATTATATTGTATTTTTTATGTGTTTTTGATGAAGGAAATTTTGTGGTTTGAGACCGGTCGATTGTGAGAATTAGTGTTAAGGCTACGAGCTTAACAACTAATCATATATCAGTTATGGATGAGTCCATAACCAGCACTAATATACATTACTCATAAGAATGTATTATTAGATGTTCAGTTATAAATGAGGCTATAACCAGGTACTAGAAAGTGTTAGTAGTCCCGAAGGACCGCATTTCTACTGTTGCATGTATTTTCTTGTTTATTGTTATTAAACTTATTTATGCATTCTAATGGGATTTATGTATGAGTTTGAGATGGAATGTTATGGATATTTGTTTCGGTTACGAGAACGGAAGGATTGATGATTCAAGTGTGATTGTTTATTAAATGTCTTGAATATGGAATTAGTGAGACTTGCCTATTCATGTAAGCGAGAGAGACTTGAAGTTTTAAGTGTAATTGTGCCTTAGATGTTATTGGAGAGTGTTTGAGTGCTTGGGACTCGGTATGATTCGTTTAGAGATTATTTAAAATCTTACCTGTTAGTTAGACTGTTTTCTCACTGGTTTTAGCCATACAGTGCTATCTTTTTTTTCAGTTAATAATGGACCAAGAGGTGGCGGTTGATGAAGTGACAAAGATGAGGGGTTCATGACGATTGGTGGTCATTATTTGTCATTGATATTTATTATGAACATTTTGTCATGTTTAATTGAACTTATAGTTTGGGTTATTTAAACTTTGAGAATCGATAGTCTCTTTTGTTTTGAATATTTATTTAAGTCGGTGTTATTTTTTTTCATATAAATTTCATTTAAACTTTGTAATTCCGGAATTACTATTTTGTTTGAAATAAATATTTGAGATGATGTTAATCTTTGATTTTCAATAAAGAATATTTTTTGAGTCTTCATCTGTTTTATTATATTTGAAATTAAACTCTGAAAAGTCGGGTCATTACAGTTGGTATTAGAGCCTCTTGGTTCTGAAGACCGTATGTCAAACATACATTTTCAACATGAACCTCATCTTCACACTCATCGGCGCCAGGTATTTCAAGTTTTAAATCTCTAAGAGTCATTCCTTGTCCAAGTACTATGATATTTATTTGTTTGACACTTAAATTGTTCACGTCTCATTATTGATTGTGTTTTGTTGTTAGAGGATGCCTCATATAGTTATGCTCGGTAGAGAACGAGGCTGTTGTTGAGGCCGAGGCCGTGGCGTCAACCTCGATAACTAGAGTGATGTTGAGTCGTCAAATAAAGTTAATTCGTATGCTACTCCTATTGTGAAGAATGATGATGGATATGTGGATCTAGTTGGATTAGGGGAACAGGAAAACATTCCATTAGCCCCCAGGCACCACCATTTCTTCAGGGTGAGTTTGTGCCTCAGGCTAAGTTAGATGAGATGCGTAAAGCATTATTTAGAGTTGGGGAAGTGACTAAGGAGACTAGAATGTTGAAAGCGTATAAAGTATACGCTTTGTGTGAGTTTAATGGGAGTTTTAGTGAGCTCGAGAAGGTTGATAGATGATTTACCCGAGTTAAGAGAGCTCACGAATTTATAAATTTCCCAATTACGTTGAAGGTTAAATGTGGAACCGTAACTTTCCTATAAATTAACGGTATCAGTGCGATACCTAAACATTTTAGGAACTTTAGAAAACTCCCTTGATGTACTGATTCGAGACATGAACAAGTGACGTCACGACTTCTATTGATCACAGAAGTATCTTATCTCTAGTTCGACTAAAGATAAAGTTCATTGGAGAATCAGCGGGAACACAAGGATAAAGCGGTAATTACAGGGGCAAAACGGTAAATTTATCCACCTGTAATTATGAGGGTTCCACGTGAAGGATAATATCACTGATATAAATAATGATAAACTAAATGAACAATAACTCATCTATAGTGAGGGGAGTTTAGCTATGAATCTATAGTGGAATTATTCATAGTTAGATAATAAGTAATTAACTGATTATGTGTTAATCACTTAATTGACTAATTATTAAGCCCATGATCTATAGGTCCATCGGGCCCCTATGCTAGCCCAAATATCGTAGTCGCGAAATCAAGTAGAAGAAATGGAAATTTTAAGTAAAGTGAATTACTTAAAATAAGCAATATTAATTGTTTAAATATTGAGTATATTTAAACGGTAATTAATATAAACATTATTAATTGTTTAAATAATGAGTTTATTTAAACAGGAAATTAATAATGAAATATTAATAATTAGATATTATTAATTATTTAAATATTGAGTATATTTAAATGGTAATTAATAATTTGAAATTAATTAACAATTATTAATTGTTTAAATAATAAATTTTATTTAAACGGAAATTAATAATTAAAATTAATTAAATTAATAATAAAATATTGTCAATAAAATTATTAATTAAATAATGAGTTTATGGAAATTAATAATTATAATATTTATTATTAATTATTTAAATAATGAAAATTATTTAAATGGAAATTAATAATTAAATATAAATTGGATAATATTTAGTCAGGAGAAAATATTAATATTATTAATTTTTTAAATAAAATATTTTATTTAAATGGTAATTAATAAATAAATTAATTAAGTTGGACTTATTAATTTAAGAGAGAATTTCAAGCCCAATTGGATTAATGAACCCAATTGGAATTGGCCAAAATAATTAATTAAATAAATTGTATTTATTTATTATTTTATGATGATAAAATCGGCCATGACATGTATTTTGAGGAGATAATTGTTTGAATTATATCCTAAAATAATTACATAGATTTATTTACCCAAAATAAATAAAAATAAAGAAAATAAAATAATCTCCTATTTATCCATGGCATTTTCGAAATTGCTAGATAAAGGAAAGAGATAATCTTTTTTCTTTTTGTATTTATCTCTATAGATTAATCCTAATGTGATTAGGATTCCTATTTTTCTATAAATAGGAGGGTTGGGTTATTCATAAATCACACAATTTAATTCCATAGAAAGTTGAAACTCTCTCTTCTTCCCTTCTTCTCCCCCCATAGCCGAAATTCCCTAGTCATTATTGGGAAGAAAATATTTTTCTTCTTCCCAATTTCTTCTTAAGTTCGATCCCACAATCGGATTTCGTTTGATCGATCGGGATATAGCGTAGAAGATCCGGCGTTGCTGAGGATTTGATGCTGTAAAGAAACCTCCAACCGATTCTCCATTAATCAGTCAATGTAAGTTCCGGTTTTAATTTTTGAAAATAAAGCATGAATCTACATGTTCTTCGTGTTTTTATCACAAATTGCATGATATTAATAGATCCTAAATTAAGTGTTAATTTGTGTTACTAAATAAATTCCGCTAATTTAGTAAATCATCCCTTCACCTTGCTTTTTGGCATTTCTTGTTCTCTAAGAGAAGCCCTAAAAAGTGAGTTTTCAAAAAAATTTATATGGATTTCTTTGTTTTTGTTTGTAAATGAGTTTTGAAGTTGAAATCATGTATTTCTATCAAGGAATTTGACGATTTCGAGCTCGGATTTTTGAAAAACACTATTCATCAGAAAACACTATTCATCCGAAAATCACACTTTTTGTCCTTTTAGTTATGATTTATAAATTGTTGTTCAATTGATAAATTGTAGGTGTGATTGCTCGTTTGATAGTTCATGGGAACTTGGTTGTCCACGAACATTCAAGGTGAGAATAAATAGAACTTAAAGTAAACTTAGAAACCGAATAAGTTGAATGATTTGTATGATCGGAAGTTGAGATTAAGGTTTGAATCGAAAGGATTAAAGTAAGTGAGCTAACATGCTTAGGCTTGGGAGTTAGTTCTAATTGAGTTGAGAGAACTCATAGGTGTTTCGAAGGAAACGATTAAATGCTTGGAAGCTCTAAGTTTAGATTCACTTCGGCGTTTACTAATGTTTATCGAAAGTTGAAAGTTCCAAGTATAATAGGGGGAATAAGGAATTTGGATAAGTAACTTCGAACATTTATTAAAAACAATGGAATCAATGGATTTGAGACTTTTATGTTAAATTTAATGACTTGCGTTTATCTGAAGGCCGTTTGGCTTGATTTATTCATTGTTTTTTTGAAGTTCCTAATTTCTTGATTTATGTATAAAGGGTAATTCATGATCCATTTATCTTTATCTCCTTTTGATTACTTTGAATGTTTATATTTATTTTTACTTGCACTTGAGAGCATATTCATATTCATTTTGCATAATCGAAATTGGGAGGAATAATGAGGCAATGCATAGACTGAGTGTGCTTGCATTTTCTGGTATTATTCGTTTTATGTTTACGTATATGTATCATGAGGAATGCTAAAGGTTGCGTGAACTTTGCATGATCGAAGGAGATGGATGATGAGATAATGATGGAACTATGTGAGTTCACATTATTAGGTATTATCCATAATTACTATGATACATATATAAGGATACATGGGTGTATTGAACCTTGTATTCGGTGGGTGAGATAATGAGGTAATGGTTAGACTGAGTGAGCTTTCATTACCTGACATTATTCACTAGAGGTGGGAAGATATCTATGAAAGGCTATGTATACTTTGATTTGGAAAGCGAGATACTGAAGAATGGTTAGACTGAGTGTGCTTTCAATTCTGTCATTATAAGCATGATTTAATTATATTAATGTAAAGGTTGAGTGTACTTTACATGTATTGTGTGAGTTAATGCATAATGTTGAGACTGCGTGTGCTAACATTATTGGCATTAATCACGAATTATGATTGTTTGAATATGTTAAGACCGAGTAAGCTTAACATGATTTTGGTTATATTAATGTAAAGTTCGAGTGTACTTTACATGTACTGGGCGAGTTAATGCATAATGTTGAGACGGTGTGTGCTAACATTATCGGCATTAATCACAAATTATGATTGTTTGAATATGTTAAGACTGAGTGAGCTTAGCATTAATTGTTAAAAATAAAGGAATGTAAACATTATTTTATAGCCTGAGTTACTATAGAGAAAAGAAATGAAATATTATGTATAACATACATTTCTATAGAGAAAAGAAACGAAGTATGATGTATAGCCGAGTGCTATAAGAAAATGAATGAGATTGAATTGTATAATGAGAGAATACAAGGGTGTATTGAATAGAGGTGAACATGGGGCGGGGTGGGGCGGGGTCAGGGTACCCCGTTTATACCCCGACTCCGTTTAAGCCAATAAATGGCACCCCGACCCCGCCCCATTTAAACTTTACCCCGACCCCGACCCCACCTCATTTAATAATCGGGGTCGGGGTACCCGACTACACCCTGTTTAAAAAAAACAAACCGGTTGGGGCGGCGATGGCGTTCGACGGCAAGGGCGGTTAGAGGCAGAGGCGTTCGAAGGCAAGGGGCAAAGATGTGGTAGTGTGGTGTTGTGCTCGTGAAGTTTTGTCAGAAAAAAGCCAAAGGTTGGGGTTTGTGGGTGCAGACGACAAGCAGTGGCTTAAGAGAGAAGAGAAACGGTACAATAGAGATGAAACAGTGAGAAAAAGAAAAGAAAAGAAAAAGATAAGAAAAAGAAAAAAGAAAAAAGAAAAAGAAAAATGAAAACAGAAAGGGAGGGAGGGTTGGTTGATTACTGGGCTGGGGGAAGGAAAAATTTAAAAAAAAAAAAAGTTAATCGGGGTCGGGGCCCCGATGGGGTCCAATCCTATTGCCCCGACCCCGCCCCGTTTAATAAACGAGGCCATTTATCACTCCCCGACCCCGACCCCGACCCCGCTCCGACCCCGACTAAACACTTAAACGGGGCGGGTTCGCGGGGTGACAGGGTGTTTGTTCACCCCTAGTATTGAACCTTGTATAATGAGAGCATGCAAAGGTGTATTGAACCTTGTATAATTATTATGAGACATATATGATAGAACTAGATTCTCAATTATTTGGAAGATCTTGAAATTGGAGATTGTAATACTTGATGTAAACCTTATGTATAGTATAAGGTATTAAAGAGAATGAAATACAAATATTATGTGTGTTATGAAACACATCCTCCTAAATGCTTGGAAGCTAGATCCTCGATTATTTGGGAGATTTGGTAAGTAAAAGTGGAACACTTGATGTAAATCCCTTTGAATGGTTGGGTAGGAAAGAGTAAGTAAGTTCTTGGACACAAATCCGGATACGGGTTTGGAGTCTAATGTTACTTTATTTTTCGTTATTTTTACTGGGCTTGCTTTTAGCTCACGATATTACAAAAAATTTCAGGTAATGCTCGGGGTCGTGGGAGAGGAGCTGGTGCAGTCTGATCTAGTTGATGATGATGGTGGGATGGACTAGAGATATTTTTAAAGTCCACGGACTCATTTTATTTTATGTTTTGTCTTTTGAGTTGTATATTTGTATATAAGCTCCTAAGAGCTTTTCATTTTAACTTTCATAACTATGAACTCCTTTAAACTTTACAACGAGAATTGCAATTCCTTGTCTTTTAAATTCTCTGATGTGAAAAATGTAAACAGGATTTGGTTAGTCCAAGTTTTAAACATATCCATGCCCTTTTTTTAAATACTAAGACTTCCGCTGTGTTTTGGTTTTAAAACGATTTAAAAGGAGTCGGGTTATCACAGTTTAAATATAAGATTGTGGAAGTAGACCTGATATTTTTTTAAAGCGAATTATGGAGTAGTTGTTTGTTTCAGTGGTGGTACTACTAGTTTTATTGACACGGGCAGAGTATTAAGAACTTCGTTGTACACTAAGTTGGCAAGTAGCCATAAACTTATGAGTATGCGAAAGAAGGAAATAAAATTGAAGGAGTGAAATAAACATACTCCTAGAGAGATTAATAGTAACTCTACTAATCTTGTGGTAGAAGAAATCGAGTGACTCGAGTTGAGCAAGAACATGGGATCCACTGTCTATATAGAACGAAAATCTAATGAGAGGTCTAATAAATAATTTACTAAGTCATTTAATGATTGAAGTTTATTACTAGAGATCTTTGGATCCTTTTGTTTCATTGAGATGAGAATGGTTAAAGGTGAAGTTCTTTGACAATTATTATTGCATAGAATCTTATTGCAAGCTAGAGAATGAGCTCTAAAGTTTGAGACATGATGATATGATACTAGTAGAATATGAGGGAGTAGAGATACTCTAAAAGATTGATCTTTTGAGCATGAATTTGTGATGAAAGTTTGATTGTTGAGTGGTTGCTTAAGTAGTTGCGTTAGTGGACCACATTACAGTGTGGCCACTCAAGAGAGAAAGTTAGAACTTTTCGTGAAGGGTCTCGATGAGGACAACGAATGACTGTATTATTGATCATCGGTTTAATCTTGTAGTTATTACACGATGAGTGTACTGATGTGAGTTTGAATATTTGAGATCAAGTTATCGAAAATCCCCACATGGAAAATGTATGGGTTAACTAAACACTAGTGTTGAATGTCTGTTTCTACTAGAGGAGTGGAGGGAATGTTGTCGGATCGTGGTATTGGTGACTTTTATGAGGTGATGTGATAGTTTGGTAAATTGTAAAACACATGGTGTTTGAACATTGAATTGAGATTGTGAGTTTCAAGAAACCCGTGGTTGGGACCTAATGATTCATTGGGATAGACTCTTGAGGTGAATCCACTGTTGGAAGGACAGAATGTTGAGGGGATAAGGTGCTTGGGAGACACTTGTTTTTCTTTGCATGGAAATAAAGGATTTAAGGAGTTACGATTGACCCACCAGTTGGAGGAAGTAACCTATGAGGAAGAGTACATATCTTTTAGCATGGGCTAATGTTTGGTCAATTTAAGGGTCCATGATATGATAGAACTTGGTCCTTGGATCAATCAAGTGTTTGAAAGGGGATATTCAGAGAGCAACTTCAAGGATGCGTTTCTAACACTTTGTGTGAATCCTTCGGATTTTGAGGAAGGGTTGAATATCCAATTTGTCTCTTTTCGTAATGTGGAATTGGAAGGTCGGGTGGTGTATAGTGAAACATCATGATAGAATTGCAGTCGTATAGAGTGCGGCAAGAGAAGTGTCATCGTATGCTCTTTAGTAGTAAATGATTTAGAGGAGGACAATGTTTTAGCATAAAGTCACTTCACCCTTCAGATTAGATCAATACTCGGTATAAGTTATAAAATACCTGGAACGGGACTAAAATTCTTAAGGTGATATTACAATCGGTTTGAGGAAAGAGGGACCCATCTTGTAATTAGAAACTTATCGAAAAACACTAGATTATTAATGAATAGAATGAGAATCTTCAGGATTCGTGAGATAGATTGAAAAGGATATAATATTGTCATGTACTTTACTTATTATTCCGAAAAGGTTAAGAGAACTGATGGATATTGTTAGTGGTTTACCGAGGGCGGTAGAGGTTGTTGTTGAGTTTGAGATAGTGGTCGATGCATCTACCAAGATTATTTACTTTTATCAGATGAGTGTAATAGTGGACTTTTAAGCGGGAACAAAAGTTAAAATGTAATGGAGGAAGCTTTGAGAGATGAATGAGGTAACTGCTACTTTATAGTCAAACTAGAGCGTCTGAGCCGTTTTGAGATAATCACGGGATTCATGTTATGCCTTGAGCATTGATCTAAGACCTCAGAGTGGTTCTTATCTTTAGATAGATTGTCGGATAAGACAGATTAATTAGATTTGAGTTTATGCTTCTAGCTGGTACACTAGTGATAGGGCACTTGGAGTAATCACTTAATCCCATGAGAGATGGAAACTGCTCAGAGTGAGCGGAGGATGGGTGTGGAAACTTGACATTTAAAGTTCGGTTGTGCTAGAAAGGCCATGAACTCTTATAAGTGGTTCACATAATGATTTATGAGGTATGGATAGAAGGGCAAGCTTATTGTTTGATCAATTTACCTTTTGAGAATTTTGGATGGGAATGAATTTTGAAGTACTTGATGTTACGGGATGTCTGTGTTTTGATAATTGTCCCCGAGTTTGTTTTTTTTTTAATTTCTCGTGCGTGTTACTTTGGGCCTGTGGCGAAGTCTGTGGCGATAGACGTGATCTCATGTATGAGTATAAGGCCGTTATTTTTGTGATGGTTGTAGAGTGAATTGTTTATGTGAGAACAAAACCCTAATTGCTAATTGCCTGAATGGCGGGTTTCGAAGCTGATAGTTTTAGATGATTTTACGAGAATACTTTATTTGGGAATTACGATACTAGTGTTCATCAACGATGGACTTAAGATTCTTGGTAAGAAACGTTTTGATTGTTAGACATTGATGTCGTTTCAGTAAGCTTTGAATGGATTATCTTGAGGTAGACGTGTTTTTGTGATTGGAATCTTACTTGGGTAATTATATTGTGAGGGACGACTTCTATAGTGGGAAGATATACTGGCAAGGTCTGACCGTTTGGGTTTAAAAGTTATGACTAATGCATATAGAGATATATGCTTGCGATGAGCGGCGTAGTTCGCTATAGTTTGTAGTGGCAAACCACGTGCTCTTGAGAAAGGCATCCATAAAGGGTGTTATGACTTCTGAAAAAGAAGGGCAAGTTGAGCCCTAGCTTTATAGATCGTTTGAGATATTGTGCCGATTGGATCAGTAACAAATCGCTCGACCTTGCCATTAGCCTTGTCGGCAGCACATAATGTTTTTTTTTTGTATTGATGCCAAAAGGTAGGAAGCGGACCCCTCTTATGTTCCCTAGGGAGTTTACTTTTCGGGGACAAAAAGTCTTTTAAGGAGGATAGTCTGTAACAACTCATTACCAAGTAGGACAAAAAAAATTTATTTAATATTATTTTCTAAAATAATATTAATAAGGATGAATGATTGATTGGAACTTTGACTACTTGATCTTTCGGTAGGTCAGTTTGGTAACTTCTAAAAAACTCAAAACTAAAACTTAGAGTTTTACTTAATATTTTCATCTGATGTTGATCGTCTCATTACGATGTTTCCAACGCAACTGACGACTCGCCGTTTTGAGTTCTGTAGAGTACGTTATGAGCGTTTTAAGTCAGTGACAGTTTTGTAATTATGAAGTTACGGGATTTTAACCAAGAACCTCTCCTCCTCATTATTTTTGGATATTTTTGGACATTTTCTTCTCCATGACAGCCGCCCACTTGGTGAAGGATTGATGATTCTAATTTGGGAGAATTGGCTTTTCAGTTAAAGCCAAAATAGTCAATTTTTGGTAAAAGTGAATTTTCTTTATATCAAATTGATTATGATTTATATGAATGTTAATTCTGGAAATTTTGGGAGTTTAAGATTATCTTAATTGAGAGAATTGATTTAGAAAGCGTAAAAGTGAGTTTTTTGGGTTTTCGACAGTTTTCGGCAGTTTTTACCCGTTTATGAAGAAAGTCAGTTTTTAGTGATCCGATTCGTTTGAAACTTGGGTTGCTGTGTTTTTAACTTATAATTGATATCATATGGTATTTTTTATGTGTTTTTTATGAAGGAAAGGTTGTGGTTTAAGACCGGTCGATTGTGAGAATTAGTGTTAAGGCTACGAGCTTAACAACTAATCATATATCAGTTATGGATGAGTCCATAACCAGCGTTAATATACATTGCTCGTAAGAATGTATTATTAGATGTTCAATTATAGATGAGTCTATAACTAGGTACTAGAAAGTGTTAGTAGTCTCGAGGGACCGCATTTTTTGTGTTGCATGTATTTTCTTGTTTATTGTTATTAAACTTATTTATGCGATCTGGATGGGATTTATGTATGAGTTTGAGATTATGGAGAGTTATGGATATTTTTTCCGGTTATGAGAACGGAAGGATTAATGATTCAAGTGTGGTCGTTTATTAAATGTCTTGAATATGGAATTAGTGAGAATTGCTTATTCATATAAGCGAGTGAGACTTGAAGTTTTAAGTGTAATTGTGCCTTAGATGTTATTGGAGAGTGTTTGAGTGCTTGGGACTCGGTATGATTCATTTAGAGATTATTTAAAATCTTACCTGTTAATTAGGCTGTTTTCTCAGTGGCTTTAGCCTCATAGTACTATCTTTTTTTTTCAAGTAATAATAAATCGAGAGGTGGCGGTTGATGAAGTGGTGAAGATGAGGGGTTCATGTCAATTGGTGGCCATCATTTGTCATTGATATTTATTATGAACATTTTGTCGTGTTTAATTAAACTTATAGTTTGGGTTACTTAAACTTTGAGAATCGATATTCTCTTTTGTTTCGAATATTTATTTAAGTTGATGTTATTTGTTTTTCATATAACTTTCATTTAAACTTTGTAATTCCGGAATTACTATTTTGTTTGAAACGAATATTTGAGATGATGTTAATCTTTGATTTTCAATAAAGAATATTTTTTTAGTCTCACTATTTTATCATATTTGAAATTAAACTCTGAAAAGTCTGGTCATTACAACACTACTAGCAACATTACATATATTACAAAATACAACAAAAAAACAAAAATCTTGAAAATTATGAGATAATGAGAAAAAATTAAGAAAAAATATCTTTTGTCAAATTCATGCTATTCTTAGTTTAGATCTACAAGATTCGATAGACCTAATATTTTGGAAAAAAAATTAAAAAAAAAGGGTGAAAATATTTGTGAAAATTAGGAGAGAGAGGGGGGGGGGGGTAAATTCTAAAAATCTGGAAAATTTTGTGAGATGAAGCTTGTAGAAGATGAAAATGGTGGATTTTTTAAAGAAAAAAAAGAACCAATGGAGGTTTGAATGAAATGAGAGAGAAAATAGAAAAAGAAATGAGGGACCGAGAGAGGAAATCTGAAAAGAAAGAAAAATGGGGAAAAGCGATTCGAGCGTGTATATAGAAAGAGAGAGGAAAGAGATTTTTTTTTAAATATGGGGTAAAATATCATTTTGGTCCCTACACTTTCACTCAAGTTTCATTTTCGTCCCTGGACTTTCTAAATTGGCGTTTTTAGTCCCTTTACTTTCAAAAAGTTACCTTTTTAGTCCTTCAGTTAAGTTTTTCGTTAGTTGACCGTCTGTCACCCACTGATGTGGCATTATTGATGATGTGGCAAGCTGAGATAGAAAATTTTAAGTTAGGTGGCATTTAAAAGTTGACACATCAGCCTACCACATCATCACACATAAAAAAATTCCACATTCATTTGTCACGTCATCAAGAATGTCACATCAGCAACTGACAGAAGGACTAAAAATATAGGTTTTTGAAAGTTGGGGGACCAAAATCATCACTTTTGAATTTAGAAATGAAAATGAAACTCTCGTGAAAGTTTAAGGACCAAGATGGTAATATTTGGAAAACTATCTTTTTTGGTAGGTAATCGAAAGTCGAGAGACCAAAAACGTCACTTTTGAAATTTAAGGGACAAAAATAAAACTCGAGTTAAAGTTTAGGGATCAAAATTGTAGATTACCCCATGTTAAAATTGTTATACATCATTAAACAAGGATATTTATTAAAAAAATTTGTGTATACTATGGGTATTTATCTTCTTATTTATTTTTCTTAGGAATTAGTGGTGGGTGGCATCTTTTATTTGTGAAGCAGAAAAGTTATAAAAAAAATTTATACTAGTTAGTAATTTACTATTTTCGTTGAGTTGTAAGGTCATGTCTTACATTATATTAGGTTAGGTTACTGATTTTTAGTGTTGGATCGATACAAGCTTAAGCTTATTTTGTAACTCCTAAGTCAATCTAATCTCTTTATTTTAGTTGTCGTTGTAAATTTTAGATTAGGTATAGTGATCTCATTCACTACATGAAAATTAGAATTAGGTTGTTTCATATTTACTTAAATATCATTGATATAAGTGCATAACTACCATAAGTACTTTGGTATATGTATGATACTTTTAATTTTAAGTATAAAATAGCCAATTTTTCCAAACAAGCTTGATAATATTTTTTAAATATTCAATTTGATACTCTGATAGTATGTATATTTGATAACTATTTTTTGAAAGTTATTTTCTTTTAGATAATTTTATTGGTGATCTACTTTTTAAGATTATTTAGTTATTTTTCTTCAAATAGATTAATGATTAATGACTCTAAATATTACACAAAAAGCTATGTTCTTGACTTCTAAATCCTTTTTACCCCTAGTGGGCCTATTTTACTCTCAGCCCACCTCAAGCCCATTTATTTTAAACTTATCTGTACATATCTCCAGCTGGCTAGCATTTCCTCTTTTTTCCTTTTCTGTTTTTCTATATGTTGTACATTTCCTTCTATAAGTTTATACCCGTTAGTTGTTTCCTTATTTATTTTCTTTGCTTAGTCTATAAGATTAGGGTTGTACCTCTAAGGTTTATTGTATTCTGATTCTTTTGTAAAATCATCATAGTATCAGAGCACGGTGGTTTAAGTTGAAAGTTTTGGTGTAAAATCTCAAGTACTGAAATGCAGCAGTACAGTCTCATACAACTGGACGTGATCTCGAAACCTTTTGGTAGCAGACTATGGCTGAACTTCCAATTGGAAATGCTACACACGAATTATCATCTGACTCATCCATCGGTCCAACAAAACACACCCATACTTCTATGGTGTCTTCTAACAATAATGGAAATTCAGATTCTTCTGTTTTTCCAATCACAAGCCACAAATTCAATGGACGAAACTATCTTCAATGGTCTCAATCAGTCCTCATGTTCATATGTGGTAAAAGCAAGGACGACTATATTCTTGGGCCAACAACGCAGCCTGCTACTTTCGATCCCAATTTCAAGTTGTGGAAAGCTGAGAACAACATGGTACTGTCCTGATTAATCAATTCTATGGCTACTGATATTAGTGAATATTTTCTACTTTATCAAACAGCAAAAGAAATTTGGGATGCTGTCAAAGAAACATTCTCTGATCTAGAGAACACATCTGAATCCTTTGAAATAGAAGGAAGGTTACATTATTTGAAGCAAGGAGACATACCGGTGACTGATTATTATAGCCTTCTAACTCGATTATGGCAACAACTGAATCGCTATGAAAATATTGATTAGGTAGACCCAACTGATACTGCAATGTACAAGAAAATATTAGAAAGGAAGAGAATATTCAAATTCCTTCTCAAACTAAATGAAAACCAAGATGAAGTACGTGGATGTATCCTAGCTATCAAGCCCTTGCCCAACATAAGGGAGGTGTTTGCTGAAATTAAAAGAGAAGAAAGTCGAAGAAAATTGATGCTTGAGACACCGTTCACACATGTAACTTCAAATAACTCAACATTGATTTCCCGTACTAACTTTCAAAATAGTGCAAAAAACCGGTCTCGAAAAGTACGGCCTTGGTGTGAACATTGCAAGAAGAATGGTCAACAAAAGAAACTTGTTGGGAGATACATGGTAAGCTCAGCAATTGGAAATCCAGCTGCACATACCAAGATAGGAAGAATCAAGCTCACCAAGCTTTTCTAACTCCATATGAAGATAAAAAGGGTGAGACTCCCATATTCTCCAAGGAGCAAATGGAGTTCTTACAAAAATTTGTTGGACATCCTACAACTATGGCCCAACCCACACAGACTCCCACTGCCACACTTACCAAACAAGGTAATCTCCCAAATGCCTTCAAAACTAAACTTGAACTTGAAAATTCCTGGATTGTTGACTCAAGAGCATCGGATCACATGACTGGTAATGCCTCACTTTTAGCTAATTATAAAACATGTTCTAAAGTGATGAATGTGAGAATAGCTGATGGGTCCTTATCTCAAGTTATTTGTTTTGGGTCAGCTCCTATTTGTAAAAACTAATACTTGATGATGTCTTATTTGTACCCAATTTGAAATGTAACTTATTATCTATTAGTAAGATGACTAAGATGACTAAGATGAAAAAATGTGCCGTCAATGTTTTCTCACAACACTATGAATTTTAGGATTTGAATTACGAGAAGATGATTGGCAGTGCTAAAAGGAGCAATGATCTCTACATTTTCCAGAGTAACACTTCTACAAAGCCAATTCGGGGAAACTCTATTGGACTTTTTGCTTCTAGTGAGAAAAAAGAAGAAATTATGCTTTTACATTATCGGTTAGGCCATCCTAGTTTTATGTATTTGAAGAAACATTTTCCAAGATTATTCAATAAAGGTCCTTTTTTGTCTCACTGTGAAATTTGTCAATTATCTAAACATATACGTACTTCTTACCCCCCACTCGTGATTATCAATCGTTTCATCCTTTCTCTATGATACATAGTGATGTTTGGGGGCCTTCTAGGGTAAAAAATATTAATGGTGCTAAATGGTTTGTATCCTTTATTGATGATCACACTAGAATTACTTGGATTTTCCTAATGAAAGAAAAATCTGAGGTGTCTAACATTTTCTAGAAATTTTACAATATCATATGGCTCAATTTAATGTTAGGATTCAAATTCTAAGGTCTGAGATTGTTTTAACTCCACTTTAGGAGAGTTCCTTAAAAAGGAAGGTATTATTCACCAAAGCTCTTGTATTGATACTCCCCAACAAAATGAGATAGCTGAAAGGAAAAATCGTCACTTACTAGAAGTTTCTAGGGCCATAATGTTTACTTCTAATGTTCCAAACATTTCTGGGGGAAGCTATTCTTACTACTACCTACCTCATAAATCGTATGCCATCACGAACCTTACACTTCAAAACTCCCAAGCAAACTCTTTTAGATTTTTATCCTGACAATAGGCTTCTTTCTGAAATACCTCTTAAATTATTTGGGTGTACTACTTTTGTTCATGATCTTTCCCATAACAAGAGTAAGCTTGATCCTAGAGCTATAAAATGTATATTTCTTTGATATGCGGCTAATCAAAAGGGGTACAAGTGTTATTCTCCTATCATTAAGAAATTCTATACTTCTATGGATGTAACATGTTTTGAAACCCAATTCTATTATTCTGTTTTGCAGTAAGCTATGTGAGTCAATTCATGAACAGTCCAACTGAAGAACACATGTAGGTAGTCCACAGAATTTTGAGATATCTCAAGTTAACTCTAGGAGAGGGACTATTTTTCAAGAAAACTTTAAAAAGAAATATAGACATATATACTAATGCTGATTGGGCAGGTTCAAAGTGTGATTGCAGGTCAACCACAGGATATTGTACCTGTGTTTAGGGCAATCTTGTGACATGGAGAAGTAAAAAAAAATTAGTGGTGTCTAGGAGCAATGCTGAAGCTGAATTTAGGGCTATAGCTCAAGGTATTTGTGAAGGTATTTGGCTTCAAAGAATATTCTCAGATCTCAAAATTGTAATTGAAGATCAAATGAAATTGTACTGCGACAATCAAGCTGCAGTAAGTATTTCCAAATATCATGTTCATCATGATCGTACAAAGCATGTGGAGATTGATCGTTATTTCATCAAAGAAAAAATAGAAGGAAAACCTATCATCCATATTTTTACTCCAACCAATCTCCAAATTGCTGATATCTTCACTAAAGCCCTTCCAAGAACAACCTTCAAAAATTTGAAAGCCAAGTTGGGTTTTATAAATATATACTACCCAACTTGAGGGGGCGTGTTGATTTTTAAATTCTTTTTACACCTAGTGGGCCTATTTTACTCTCAGCCCACCTCAAGCTCATTTGTTTTAAACTTATCTGTTGGCTAGAATTTATTCTTTTTTCCTTTTCTATTTTTCTATACGTTGTACATTTCCTTCTTTAGGTTTATACCCGTTAGTGTTTCCTTATTTATTTTCTTTGCTTAGTCTATAAGATTAGGGTTGTACCTCTAAGGTTTATTGTATTCTGGTTCTTTTGTAAAATCATCATATGTAAAGAAACTTAAAGTTCAAAAATTGCTTTAAAAAAAGTACCTAAACATGTCATTAGTTTATACTATATGATAATTTCAAAACTGCTAGTGGAATTAGTTGTAAATTATATGAAAGAGTCAATGTTAGAGAATATAGTAACTTTGGCACGTAAGATAATGTATAGTAACTTTGGCAAATAAAATGAGAAATTACATTTTTGGTCTCCCGACTTTTAAAAATCTACATTTTTAGTCCTTCTATCAGCCGTTGATGTGGCATTATTGATAACGTGACAGGCTAACTTGGAAAATTTTAGTGATGATGACGTGGCAAGATGTGGAAAATTTTAAATGCCACCTAACTTAAACTTTAGCACGTTAGCTTGTGACATCATCAATAATGTCACATAAGAGGCTAACTAATGGTCATCTAACGAAAAACTTAACATAATGACTAAAAAGGTAACTTTTTGAAAGTCGAGGGACTAAGAATACCAATTTTGAAAGTCCAGGGACGCAAAATGAAACTTAAGTGAAAGTGTAGGGACCAAAATTGTATTTTACCTAAAAATATGATTTGATGTGGTGATTTGACATAAGGGTAATTTAGGGCTTGTTTGGTAACCTTCCCAATTTCTGTTTCTTGTTCTCTTTCTCGTTTTTAAGAAATAGAGTTGTTTGGTAACTATTTTATTTTTATTTTTTTTAGAAACTATTCCCAAAATTGTGTAGATATGTTAAAAACAACAAATTCTAGTTTCTTATTTTTGTTTCTCGTTTTCAATTTTTTCAATAGATTAATTGTAACGATCCAGAATTTTCAGGTAAATTTGATTTTTATTTTATTTTTTTGTAATTTCTTTTTGAGAATTTGAAAATAAAAAATTATTTAACTTTCAAATTTTAATTGAAGTGGGTTTCTAAATTGAACATTAAGAAAGTTAAATTTTGGTGTAAACTTGTTTAAATATAAATAAAATAATAGGATTATAGTTTATTATGATTATATGATTTAAGTAATGGTGGAATAATCTCTTGGTGGCTTTTTTTATTTAATTAAAATGTGGTCCCTTGTCTTTGTTATGGTTTTATAAAAAAGAAAGAGAGGTGTCTTCCCAAAACCTTTGGACAAAGAATTACTTTCCTAAACTTAAATTGAATTAAAATTGGGTGACAAGTTGATTGGAGGCTCCTTGTAGTTGTCTTCAAAGGTAGGGCCCATTATTATATTATTCCATCCTTTTTCCTAGGGTTTTTCCCATCAGTCATTGGGAAACCAAAATCTTCTTGTAGCATCACAAGTAAGAAGAATATGAGTAATAGTTTACTCTTGGCAATGGCATAACTCACAGGAAGTGTTAATAAGCATTTCTCAACTGCTAAAACAACTTTGTAAGCCTTCCAAATAAAATGCTTAAGTTTATTAGGCACTATAGCTTGCCAAATCATTTGCCAACTTTTTTTATCCACAATTGGGTTACTTCCCTCGCCACCCTGAATAGTAGGAGAATTCCGATCCTTAATTAGTTTTAAAATTGATTTATGTCTATATTTAACAGTATAAATACCAGAATTATTATAGTGCCAAATGAGACTGTCTAGTTTATTAGACTGACTAATGGGAGTAGCTAAAATCAAATAGGTATCAATATGATTAAAGCAATGGCGTACCAGAAAATCATTTCAACTCTTCCTATCAGGTAGTAAAAAAAATAGCAACATAAGTATCCAAACCATTTTTAGAAGTGGAAGGCAAGAAAGAATCAGGACAAGGTAGCTAAGGGTCTTCCCAAAATATGATTTTTTCTCGATTGCCAACTCTATCGTAAACAAGTAAGCAAGATATTTCTACCGACAAGAATACTCCCCCATCCCTAGAAAGAAATATTAGCTATTTTGACTTCAAGAAAGGAGGAGTTTTAAAGTATTTGGATTTCATAACTTTAAAAAGAAGAGAATTGGAATTTTGAAAAAGATTCCAACCTGTTTAGTTAACAGACTAAGATTAAAACTATGTAAGTCTTTAATATTCAAACCACACCTATTTTTTGCTTACAAAGTGAATCCCAAGTACCCCAATGGACACCCTTATTATCTCTTTTAGATTGCCACCATAATTTAGGAAAAATTTAATTAATTTCTTTACACATTTCCATGGGGAGAATTGAAAATGCTAAAAAACCTCTAGACTTCCCTTCTATTTTACAAATAGCTAAAATCGTGGAACCGCGTAAAATCTCTATAATTTGTTCAACTTTTGAAGTTATGAGCCATTTTTAGAATAAGCTATCAAATTAATTAATTAATTAGGAATTTAGAACAGCAAATAATTTTTTATTTTATTTTATTTTTTCAATTCTTTTTTAAATAATATTATTTTATACTTATCCTATTCTTAATTTTACATAGTTCAATTTTTAATATTCAGACGGGTTTAAAAAACTTAACAATAGTTATATTATTATTTTCTTCCTAATTTATTATTAATCTTATAAAACTAAACATACCTTTTAATAGGAAGGTTAGGCATAATATTTGAAGGGGTTTGATTACAAGTCTATTTCAATTTGATCTATATGGTTATAAAAATTTCAATTACATTTAGATGGTTTTAAAAAATTTAATTTAGTTCCTATGATTTGATATATGTGTCAATTTAATATCTACGGATTTAAAAGTTTCAATTTAATCCATTATGACTTTATAAAAATTCATAAAATGTCTTTGTCATTAAAAAAAAAGGGTAAATTATAAATACCACCCCTTTATATAAATATACTTAGTGTCTTCTGGTAAAGCAGATACAGAAAGACACTTCATATATCAATCGGTTGATCATGTACAATTGATCTTAATCCTGAGTGGATTACGGACTCCTGTTCGCAAGAGACAAACCTTTGATTTACATGGGTGAGAGTGACTCGATATAGTTCGCTCAATATGACTTCCACTTTGGGGATTGCATCTTGCTTATAGCTAGGAACGTAGTTACACAAGATTGGAATTTACTCTTTTCCATATAGGAAAATAGATAAGTGGTTCCCTTATGGACTGATTCGGTGCTTGAACAGCAGGGCCTCATATTCCTCTGATCAAGTAAAAGACGTATAATAGAGATTATGTAAGGTTGTTCATTAGAGAATCAGTTGGGCTTAAGGAACAAGATGTATCATGGAGATATGGTAAAATTACCTAGCCATGGATACAAACTACTTGTGAATGATCAAAGTGTAGTTAATGATTTTAGCCAATGGAAATAACTATGTCTATAGTACTAAGAGTGCAACTCTAGATATTTAGTGGATTTATCTATGAGTTAATGAATACGAATTAATTGATTAAAAGGAGTTTTAATCAAAGGTAATTCTATATCATTGGAGCTTAGTCATATAGGTCCATTAAGTCCTCCAAGCTATCGTATATGTAATTGAGAACATGATTAATCACCTTGAAAATTGAAGAAAATAAATAGAAGAGTTTATTTGATTAATTAAAAGAAATTAAACAGATGAGTCTATTTAATTATTTAATTAATCGGGAAATTAAATAGAGGAGTCTATTTAATTAATTATTTTATGGAGAGATTAAATAGAAGAGTCTATTTAATTAAATTAATTTTGCAGTTGTTTAAAATTAATGGGAATTTAAATAGAGGAGTCTATTTAAATATTTAATTTGAGGTAGTCAAATTAAAGAGGAATTAAATTAATAAAAGGAGTTTTATTTATTTAAATATTTAATGGAATTGTTCTATTAAATAAAAATAAAAAATAAAATGTCCAATATTGTCATGGAGATGAAAGGTCACACGCCACTTTGGTTTTTATTTAACCAAACAAATGCATTCTATTTTATATAAATAATTTGGAATATATTAATTTAAATTAATATGATTAATTTAAATGAGTAAGATATGGAGTAATTAATTTAAATTAATATGGATTAATTTAAATTGTGATATGGGATAAGATATAATATCTTAATTATTCAAAATATATTTTATAATATCATTATTTAATAATTAAAAGATTTTATGAGTCCTTAGTTTTCCTATAAATAGGAAACTTAGGGTGACCCCAAAACACACAACTAAGAGATGAGAAAAGGTTCAGAAAATTCCTTGCCCTCTCTCCCTCTTGTCGTTGCCACTATAGTAAATTTTCTTCCCTCTTCCTTTTTCCAAGGAGGAAAAGTGCCCATGCACTGTTTCTCTATTGTGAATAGTATGGAAGACTTTTTGGTGGTCACAGGATCGTAACCAAAGAAGGAGAGGAATCGTCAGACACTTTTGGACAGAGGTTAGTATTCTTGTTTATGCATTTACTTTAGATTAATATTATACTGCAAGGAAATATCCTTGGGAATTCCGCTTGGGGACTCTAATATAGAGGCCTCAATCCCAACAATAAACTCAAATATCTTTTTTATCTATATTGATTCATAGACGAAATAAGGAATGTATTTTATATCTATATCAAAATATTCAAATAGTAAAACCCAAAGTTACTCTTATGAAATCACGACTGAGTATATGAGTCATATGAGATGATTAAAGTCGAGTTGAGTAACTTAAAGTTTCTGCAATAAATGGATAATGTTTGGGAACCTTATCCTGGTAACACCCTTGATAACTGTCCATTTTGTATAGTGTAGAAAAGATCTTATCTGAATCATTCATGTGGGTGACATAAAAATGGAAGTATCATATATAATGGTGATTGTATAAGACCAGACCACGATATAAGATCAATATATCAATTGTACTGTTTATGAGAAATAATCAAATATCAAACTAAGTTTATCAACCGTAATAGATCTCAATCCTGGGTGAAAATGTGGACTTATATTCATAGAGTTATGTTCTTTGATTCACATGGTTGAGAACAATTTGAAATGAATGCTCAATACACTCCTGTTTTGGGAACATAACGAGATAATATCTGGGAACACATTTACACAAGATGAAATTCATAACTTTTCTAAAAAAAATGACATTAGTGCGATACCTAATTATTTTAGGAACTTTAGGAAACCCCTTTGATGAATTGATTCGAGACATGAACAACTGGCGTTACGACTTCTACTGATCACAGAAGTATTTATCTATAGTTGGACTACATATAATGTTCATTGGAGAATCAGTGGGAACACAAGGATAAAACGGTAATTACAAGGGTAAAACGGTAAATTTATCTCATCTGTAATTATGAGTTTTCCATGTGAAGGATATATCACAAATATAATAAAAGATAAACTAAATGGACATAACTCATCTATTGTGAAGGGAGTTTACCTATGAATTTATAGTGGAATCATTCATAGTTAAATAATAAGTAATTAATTATTTATGAGTTAATCTCTTAATTGACTAATTATTAAGCCCATGATCTATAGGTCCATTGGGTCCATGGACTAGCCCAAAGAACGTTGTAATAAAACAAGTCATTTGTTTGACTATTGAAGAAATAAAAAATTTAAGTAAGTTAAGTTACTTAAATAGACAATATTAATTGTTTAAATATTGAGCATATTTAAATGGTAATGAATAGAAACATTATTAATTGTTTGAATAATAAGTTTATTTAAACAAAAAATTAATAATGAAATATTAATAATTGTTTAAATATTGAGTATATTTAAATGGTAATTAATAATTTGAAACTAATTGACAGTTATTAATTGTTTAAATAATTAATTTTATTTAAATGGAAATTAATTGTTAAAATTAATTAACTAATAATAAAATATTACCAATTAGAATTATTAATTAATTAAATAATGAGTTTATTTAATGGAAATTAATAATTAAAATATTTATTATTACTTGTTTAAATAATGAAAATTATTTAAATGGAAATTTATAATTAAATATTATTTGATGATATTTAGTAGGGGTGTAAATCAAAACCGAAAAACCGACAAGACCGACCGAACAGCCAAAAACCGATCGGTCGGTCGGGGTCGATTTTGGGTTGTCCCAAAACCGACCATGGTCGGTCGGTTTTATACTAATTGGTCGGTTAGCTTAAAACCGACCGACCAAAGAAGAAGAAAAAAAACATACGTAAATAACAGACACCCCCCCCCCCCCAATTTTCCCTTTTAAGAGGAATAACCATGGTATTGAAGAAACATAGAGAGAGAGAGAGAAGATGTTTTGAAGTCGAATTATTGCCATTTTTTTTTTGTTATTTTGTCTTTGTCTCATCTTTAAGCACAACCTTCATTTGCTCCTGCTCCATCTCCTTCTAATGATGGTTTGTTTTAATTTACTTGAGAAGATTTGACAGGGAGGGGATTAGTTTGGAAAATAAAATCAAGGGGTTCCTTTGGGTTCTTCTCGTTGTTCATCGCAGCTGGAATTGAAGAATTGATTCGATTTTGGTAAGTAAAAAAATCCCCCCTCTCCTACTGCCTCATGAACAAAAAAGAAGAATATCTTAGGCTATCAGCCTCTCACCATCACCTTGCCTCTCTCTCACCACCATGGCCTCACCTGCCATCAATCAAAACCGACCAAAACCGACTGACCGACCGATCGGCCGGTCGGCCGATTTTTGAATCTTTCACACTCACTTCGATCGGCAGCGGTTTCTCCTTTTTTCTAGCCAAAACCGACCTAGACCGACCGATTTACACCCTTAATATTTAGTCGGGAGAAAATATTAATATTATTAATTGGTAATTAATAAATAAATTAATACTAAAGTTTATGATTAATTAAGTTGGACTTATTTAATTTAAGAGAGACCTTCTAGCCCATTTGGATTAATGAACCCAATTGAAAATATCTAAAATAATTAATTGAATAAATGGGATTTATTTTAATGATTTTTGGTAATATATGTATATTTCAGGAAGATAATTGTTTGAATTATATCCTAAAAATGTTTACATAGATTTATTTACCCAAGATAAAGCAAATAAGAGAAAAATAAATTTTTTCCCTTTATCATATGGTGAAATCTGCCACATGGTGATAAAGGAGAGAGAAAAATCTTTTCTTTTATATCTATCACATGGAATTTTTCCTAATTTGATTAGATATTTCATTGCCCTATAAATAGAAGGTTTGAGTTATTCATAAATCTATTCAATTCAATTCCTTAGTAATTGAAAGATCTCTCTTTTCTTCCCCTCATATTGTCGATTTTGCCTAGTATTTTAGGAAGATTTTTTTTCTTCTTCCTAAATTTTCATCTAGTTCAATCCCACAATTGGGTTTTGCTAACGTCCGTGGATATAGTCTAGAAGATCCGGTGATTAAGGGTTATGCTATAAAGCAACCTCCAACCAATTCTTCATAATTTACTCAATGTAAGTTAAAGTTTTAGTTTTTTTCGAAAACTTTAAGGTTTGATCACGATTGCATGATATTAATGGATCTTGAATTAAATATTAATTAGTTCACTAAATAAAATTTAGATAATTTAGTAAAGTAGTCCCTATAACAAAAGGGTTAATGGTTTCAACCATACCTAATATTTTGGTGATAATAAATTCTTTTATTTGTTGACAATTTTTAAGTTTTGAAATGATCATAACGTATAGCTCAAAATGAAGATTTTAAAACATTGAATCGTCCAAATCGAAGTTCAAATGAAGAAATTATGGCTAAAAGAATGTTTATAACGTTTGAGGAAATGAGTCTTGTTGGTATAATTTGGAGCTACATGGTGTGATTTGTCATTTTTAAACTACAAGAGTTGTTCATGAATTTGACCGAAACCACATGGATGTTATTTGCAATTTACCCTGAAAAATGAACATTTTTTTTATGTGACTATTTTTTATGAAAATAATGTTATTATAGTGTTAATTAACGTGTAAATGTGGGAATTTTGACAAGTAAATGTAGTAATAATAAGGACGTTTCGTGAACTCTTATCAAAGTATAGTAACTAAATTGAAACTTTTAGAATCATGAGCATTAAATTGACACAATTCCAAACAATATGAATCAAATTTAAACTTTTAAAATTTTATAAACTAAATCGAAATAGACCCTAAAGTATAGAGACTGAATTAATAATTAAACCAACTCCACCGAAGATTTCTTCTCAAAACAAAACTTATGATCCACCACTATTTGAAAGTTATGCAAGCATCCCATATTTATATAAATTAAATACGATAACCAAGGGGCAGTTCCTTGTTTTATTAGCACGAATTCTTCGCCAGCATGAAACGTGCAAGGAAATCTTTTACAATATTTTCAAATACGTCACTTTTTCAGCCACAAGATGGAGGCCTTCTTAAGAGCATTTTTCTCTTGCTTATTTTATGAAGGAAAGAATCACAGCATATATTCTGGAAATAAAAAAAACAAAAAAAAATAATTGAAACATAAAAAAGAACTTCAATTCTTTCAAATAGAACATCTTAGATATCTATTTTCATTTATATAATTACTTTTAATTTTTTTTAATTAAACAATAGAATTATTTCTTAATAATTTATTGAAACCAAACATAAATAAATAAATTATCAAAATTAAATTAACTTCATTTAGATGACGATTATTCAATTTCAAATGAAAAGTTAAAATAGTACAAATTAAAAATTAATTATTCTATTTATTAAAATAATTTTTTATAAGGTAATTAGTAATAACAATTTTTTGCCCTGTTATTTTGATATTTCTCCAAAAAAGAAGCTTAATTTTAATTGTTTACGGAAACATGAAGGAAGGAGAGAGGGAAAAAAAAAAGAGGGCTAGGCAAGGTCAAGTTTGCTAATAAGATAAGCTTAGAAATTCGTGTCCAAGTTTTAGACTTCAACTTTGACTCAATGATTATAATATCCACACACGCCCTTTATACATTGGTACACATCTTCTGCTTCAGAAAAGTTTCCTAGTTAATTAAAAAACAGATAATTTATTTATTTTTATTTATTAATTGTTTTTTTTTATAAGACTTTTAATCTCTGAATTTCTCGTGTTATGTCAGTTGATCTATAGTTGAAATAGATATTTCAACTCTTTTTTTTCTTAAAGAAGTTTAAAATACTGTTGACTTTTCAAAAAAGACTTCTTAAAATTATTTCATATTAACTCAAAGAGGAGTTATCCGTATTAACTCAAAGGGGAGTTGACTCACAGATTTGGATAAATTATTAAATCTAAGTTAGTTAAAACAGGATGTTAAGTCTCTAGATTTATTAAGCATTTGGATTGTGCATGACTATGAGTTTGTGAAGTCTGAATCTGCATAAAATGAATTGATAATATGAGAAAGAATGAATTTGTTAATACTTAATAGTGAGTTTATGAAATTTGAATTACTATAAAATATGATGGTATTATGAAAAAGAATATATTTACTTAGAATGATGGATTAAAATAATCCACCATCCAGAGTTACAAAACCAAAACACAAACAAGGGTAGACTTGCATAACCCAAATCCGCGACCCAGGCCTATAAGGGTTATATAATGTCAATTCTTTAGATGTAAAGATAAAAAAAATATTCATTAATTAAAGGAAACCATGTTAAAAACATTTCTATTTGTCCCTAATAAATAATTCCTACCAACTCCAAGTAGAAAGAAATTTCACTGCAATACACCATGTCTACATCACCTAACCAAACAATTCTAAGGAACAAATATCCCAAATTATGTCTTCCTGCCAACCTTTGAAGATTAACGAATAGTTTAATCTAAACCATCTCAACGCCGGTTTTTAATTTTTGACTAGATCAATTATACCACCAATAAATTAGATCCATGAATTAAGGCTGATTCCAGAAGGGTAATAAACTAATCCAAAATGTGGAGCGGCACGACAACCTTGATAACTCACTTGGTAAAGCATCTATTGTATACAGTTAAAAGTTCGAATCTAGAAAAAAAAACAAATGGGCATAGAGTTTCCCCGGAAAACTGAATAAATTTTTTTGAATATTCCACACAAAAGAGAATGATTAACAACTGAAATTCAAAATAGTACAAAGGGAGAAGTTTGACAATAAATACTCAAAGAGGACTCATTATTTTCATTATTTAACGCATCAATACATGACCGAATCGATGTCATTGATTTTGATATCCAGAAACTTCAACACCTCACATCCGCAATAAGTAATAAGATTGAATCTACGCTAACTCAACAGCTTCTTGAATGACGATTTAACACAGCGAAATGCAGAAAATACAAGTAAATCATATTACCATAACCAAAAGCACATACATAAGCATGTTGAAGATATCTTCTAGTATTAGACCACATTCGCAGATGGCACTAATACCATTATTACATAACAACAAAAACACAAACACAGAGCAAAATCCTAACACATACGATAAGTTTATAAACGACTACCATAGAGACAAAGACAGACACAAAACATCCTTAAGCCTTCGAAGATAGAATGACTAACACAGGAACATGTCAGCTGCGAGAGGCGGAATCGGTCTAGAGAACTCCCACGGCTTCAAGAGCGGATCAGGGATTTCAGGGATATCCATAGCAAGCCCACTAACATCCTCCACAATCTGAAGGACCGAGTTCAAGGACCGCAATCGTTCAGTCAGTTCCATAGCTTGAGCCCTTAAAACATTGTTCATGTTGTCAACTTGGACATATGCTTGCTCCTTAGCATTAATGCTTTGCAGAAGCTGACTATTAGCAATCTGCAACCGGCTTACATCGCCAGTCATATCCTCCAATTGCTTCTGCTTTCTCATCCGAGATCTCCTAGCCGATTCTCGGTTGGATTGCATCCGTTTCCTCTTCCTCTCATCAGTACCACCGGATTGCAGGCCTCCATTAGACCCCAAACTGCCTTGCCTATGAATAGCGGCCATTAAATTTCTCTTACAACAACTTCCCGTAAGAAACAACACCAATTACCAAGTAATTTTCAATCGAAAGTTAGAAGTAACTTTCCAATTAGACCAATAAAATGAATCTTGAGATCAATAAGTCAGATTAAGGTTAGTTAAGAAATCAATCGAATTTAAGGATGATTGTGCGACTATTAGTTCATGAGAAAACGTAGAACCAGTAAAGAAACACAACAGAAAACGAGTGGAGAAGACGAATACGGCGCTTCAGTACATAGAGCGTCATAGAAAACCTAGAATCATCGAGAAAATCGACAAAACCCTAGCCAGAAATCATAAAGCCCAAATTTTTTTCGAATCAGAGTCCAAGAATCGAAAGATAACAGGGAGAAACGATATGAATAACAGGTTAATTCGAAGAAAACCTTGAAACTAGACAAGATCCAGAACCCCAACAAGAATTAACCAAGAAAATCTCGGAAATTGAAAACTAAAAAGAAAACGCAAGGAAAGGAAAAGAAAGGAAAGCAAGAGAAAAAAGAGAGAAAGAAAACTTAGCTGAAAGAAGAGAAACCCAACCCACAGAAAAGAGGGACGAATTGCGAATCGAAAGAAGGTTTTGCCTGCCATGGAAGGGTCCTTTTATAGGCAGGGATCGACTTTTTTTGGGGATATTTTTTTAATTTTTTAATGAGAAAAAAATAGTAAAATAAAGGATTGAGTCGGTGTCACAGCTGGCGTGCTACGTGACGACAGATTGTCCTTGTAATTAACTGTCTTCTTTGAATACTTCTTTTCCTTCTTTGTGTTTTTTCTTTTTTATTTAACTCTCAAATCTTTCTATTATTAATTTTGAGATTTCACTAATTATCCTTTTCTAATAAAAATTAGGTTTAAAATTTAAATACAATTTTAATCCAACCATTATTCTATTTGGGTCCCTATAGTTTAAAAAATTTCTAATCGGTCCTTATGATTTGATTAAAACTTATCAATAGTCCCTTTTGTTAATAATGGGTTTGACAGAAAAATTTCGCGGCTATGATGTGGCGTATACGTAGCAAAGAGAGAGGGATGACGACATTGACACTTAAGCATTGAGTCGGATTTAAAACAAACAAAAAAAAGTGAGTTGGATAAAATTAGCTATTATTTACATCTACATAATAATAGTATATTTCTGAATATTAATTATTGTTCAGAAATTTTTAAAAATTACTCAAATTACCGTTTAATAATTTACTGAACTATATTTTTTTTTCATTATTAATTTTAATAATTTTTTTGGTTTTTGATATTTTTTTAGTTCAATAATTTATTTCGATAGATTATTGAAATATTTTATTATTTTTCAATGAATTTATTCTTTTTTTTTAATTCTTTTTAGTTCTATACATTATTGAACTCAACTGCTATTCGGGAAATTTTAAAAAAAAATATTGTTTTCAAGATTGATTAGGTTAATAAAGCTTAGATTAATTGAATAGCCTAATATTATTCTAAGTATGAAAACCTCATTTTAATATATTGAGTGGGAGAAAGAAACATGACAACGTATCCTATGATCTCTATTGTTGGGCTCACAACATTAGATTTACACTTGGCCCCTAGCATCTGTTAGGAATGATATCCTAGAACTTGTAATTATTTAATAAAGATAATTTATTTTGAATAAATTAAATTAATAAACTTAAGTATTTTTTTATCTATATTGATTCATTGACGATATAAGGACTATATATGTATATATTAATATCAAACATTCAAATAGTAAAACTCTAAGTTACTTTTATGAAATCATGACTAAGTATGGGAGTCATACGAGATGATTAAAGTCGAGATGATTAAAGTCGAGATGAGTAACTTAAATTGTCTACAGTAAATGGATAACGCTCGAGAATTTTATCATGTTGATAGTTGTTCATTTTGTATAGTTTACAAATGATCTTATCTGGATCATTCATGTGGGTAACATGAAAATGGAAGTATTATCACTACAAGAAAAACTGTAAATAGAGACCTAATTTTAGCGACACAATGGGTGGGACACTATTTAGCGCGCAATGCAACGCTAAGTCTAAGTTTGACTTTTAACGATACATTTCATCGCTATTTAGCGTCTTAAAGAAGTCCATCGTTAATATTTTATCTCAAGAAATGGCTCGAAGCTTCCCGCCAAAACTGCGACTTATTGTGTCCTTATATTAGCGACACAATGGGTCGCTAATTTACCTCTTTATTTTAGAGACGTAATTTGTTGCTGTTTAATTTTTATTATTTTTCTTTAGAAACATATTCTTTGGCTAAACTTGGCTGGAAATTTTCCCTCCAATATTTTATGGCGAAATGTTTCCCGCCAAATTAGAGATGAATTTGGTTACTAAAAGTGACAGTAGAAAATTATAAGTAGGTGTGTAGAATTACTTCAAAGAAAGTAAAATCTCATTAAAACGTATTTCCGAGAGAGATAATGCGTTAATGGATGTACGTCCATTTGGTTGGAGGGTTTCTCAACGATCAATTTGAAGCCGGGGTCGAAGAGTTTGTTGAATTCTGTCAATCCACCGTGATTTTTTATAACAACGGACAGAAGATACGATGTCTATGCAAAAAGTGTATAAATAAAAAGATATTACCGACAGATGATGTGAAGTTACACTTGTATAGTCGTGGTTTCATAGATAATTATTATCACTGGATGTATCAGGGAGAATTTGAGGAAATATTCAATACAGTGAGGGCGATCTTAGGAATGATGTCCTAGAACTTGTAATTATTTAATAAAGATAATTTATTTCGAATAAATTAAATAAATAAACATAAGTTCTTTATTATCTATATTGATTCAATTAAAGATATTAGGAATATATGGAAATATATAAATATCAAACATTCAAATAGTAAAACCCTAAGTCACTCTTATAAAATCACGACTTAGTATGTGAGTCATACGAGAGGATTAAAATCGAGATGAGTAACTTAAAAGTGTCTACAGTAAATGGATAATGTTTGGGAACCTTATCCTGGTAACACTGTTGATAGCTTCACATTTTGTTTATAGACAAATGATCTAATCCTGATCATTTATGTGGGAGACATGAAATGGAAGTATCATATGCAATGTTGATTGTATAAGACATGACCACGATGTTCGATCAAATTTCTCATTAGTACCGTTTACAAGAAATGATCGAATATCAAACTAAGTTTATCAACCGTGATAGATCTCAATCTTGAGTGAAATGCGGACTCCTATTTATGGAGTTATGTTCTTTGATTCACACGGTTGAGAGCGATCTGTAAGAACGCTCAATACACTCCTGTTTTGGGAACATGGCTAGATAAGTAGCTGGGAACTCATTTTCACGAGATGGAATTCATAACTTTCCTATAAATTAACGGTATCAGTGTGATACCTAAACATTTTAGGAACTTTAGGAAACTCTCTTGATGTACTGATTCGAGACATGAACAAGTGGCGCCACAACTTCTATTGATCACAAAAGTATATTATCTCTAGTTCAACTAAAGATAAAGTTCAATGGAGAATCAGCGGGAACACAAGGATAAAGCGGTAATTACAGGGGCAAAACTGTAAATTTATCCGCCTGTAATTATGAGGGTTCCACGTGAAGGATAATATCACAGATATAAATAAAGATAAACTAAATGGACATAATTCATCTGTAGTGAGGGGAGTTCAGCTATGAATCTATAGTGGAATTATTCATAGTTAGATAATAAGTAATTAACTGATTATGAGTTAATCACTTAATTGACTAATTATTAAGCCTATGATCTATAGGTCCATCGGGTCCCTATGCTAGCCTAAATATCGTAGTCGCGAAATCAAGTAGAAGAAATGGAAAGTTTAAGTAAAGTGAATTACTTAAATAGGCAATATTAATTGTTTAAATATTGAGTATATTTAAACGGTAATTAATATAAACATTATTAATTGTTTAAATAATGAGTTTATTTAAACAGAAAATTAATAATGAAATATTATTAATTATTTAAATATTGAGTATATTTAAATGGTAATTAATAATTTGAAATTAATTGACAATTATTAATTGTTTAAATAAATAATTTTATTTGAACGGAAATTAATAATTAAAATTAATTAATTAATAATAAAATATTATCAATAAAGTTATTAATTAAATAATGAGTTTATTTAATGGAAATTAATAAGTAAAATATTTATTATTAATTATTTAAATAATGAAAATTATTTAAATGGAAATTAATAATTAAATATAATTTGATAATATTTAGTCGGGAGAAAATATTAATATTATTAATTGTTTAAATAAATATTTTATTTAAATGGTAATTAATAAATAAATTAATTAAGTTGGACTTATTAATTTAAGAGAGAGTTTCAAGCCCAATTGGATTAATGAACCCAATTGAAATTGACCCAAAATAATTAATTAAATAAATTTGATTTATTAATTATTATTAATTTTGGCCATCATAGATAATTTGTAGGAGATAATTATTTGAATTATATCCTATAATAATTATATAGATTTATTTACCCAAGATAAATAAAATAAAGAAAAAAAAATATTCTCTTATTTATCTATGGCATTTTAGAAATACCGAGATAAAGGAAAGAGGTAATTCTTTTTTCTTTTTGTATTTATCTCCATGGATTAATCCTAATGTGATTAGGATTCCTATTTTCCTATAAATAGGAGGCTTGGGTCATTCATAAATCACACAATTAAATTCCTTAGAAATTCGGAATTCTCTCTTGCTTCTCCCTTCCCCCTTGGCCGATTTTCCTATAGTCATTGGGAAGAAAATATTTTTTCTTCCCAATTTCTTCTTAAGTTCGATCTCACAATCGGGTTTCGTTTGATTGATCGAGATATAGCGTAGAAGATCCGGTGTTGCTGAGGATTTGATGCTGTAAAGAAACCTCCAACCGATTCTCCATTTATTACTCAATGTAAGTAAAAGGCCATTAATTTTCGAAATTAAGCATGAATCTACATGTTTTTATCACGAATTGCATGATGTTAATAGATCCGTTATTAAATGTTAATAAGTTTACTAAATAAAATTCCACTAGTTTAGTAAATCATCCCTTCAGGCGAGTCATGTCGAAATAAAGGAAGCAGTTCGCAGTTCAATTCGAATGTGAATGAAAGTTCTGAAAACATTGAACATCAATACGGTTAGTTAAGGCATATGGTTTTTGATGGATGTGGTTATCAGGAAGATGATCCTCATAATTTATTAAATGAAGATTTAAATCCAGATGCGCAAACAATGTTTCAAATGATAGAATCAGCGAGTAGGCCGTTGTACCCAAGATGTGATGTAACGCAACTCACAGCTACAACCGAACTATTGAATATCAAGGCAGAGTTTCACATCCCAGAAAGAGGATTTAACTCAATTTCACAATGGTTTCATCGGTGCGCTCCTGCAAACAATACGTTGCCACAGAGTTTGTACGATACTAAGAAATTAGTGGAGGGTCTCAGTTTACCGGTGGAGAAGATCATTGTTGCCCGAACGGGTGTATGATATATTGGTATGTAGATGCAAGTCTTCATATGTGTAAAATGTGCAATCATACGAGATACAAACAAGGTAAAAAAAAGTTTTATTCCGCATACTTACATGTTTTATTTACCTATCACACAACATCTGCAACAGCTGTACGCGTCAGAAGTCATTGTTTCTCACATGAGGTGGCATCACGAGCACTCTCAAGATGATGGAGTAATGAGACATCCTTCTGATGCTGAGGCGTGGAAACATCTAAATCGTTGTCATCCAGAATTTGTACGAGAAATTAGAAACGTTAGATTGGGTATGTACCGATGGGTTTAACCCTTTCCGGGCTTTGGGAGCTCAATATTCATTGTGGCAAGTTATGTTGATGCCGTATAACTTGCCTCCATCGATGTGCATAAAAGATCCTGTGATTTTCTTAATGGTAATTGTACCAGGCCCGAAAAGTCCGAAACAGAAGTTAGATATGTACCTCCAACCATTAATTGCTGAGCTCCGTGGTTTATGTAACAAAGGAGTTGTGACGTATGGTGTTTCACAAAAACAAAATTTCATGATGCGAGCAGTAGTTATTTGGACAATAAGTGACTTCCCGGCATATTCAAATGTTATCAGGTACGTTTGTAAGATAATTTATTTGAGAATCAATTTTTTTGATATTTTATATTTTTTCACTGTTTAGATTAGATTAAAATTTATGGTTTACGCTCAACGTAACAAATCTACTACCCTAACTAAATCCGTTAGGGTGGAGCACTTTGGGAAAGTTTGCATGCCCTTATGTCATGGACGATACCGGTGCCTTCTTGTTGGTGCATGGTCGAAAAACGTGTTGGTTTGACTGGCATAGAAGGTTCTTACCCCTCAATCATTCATTTCGATCGACCAAAACTGACTGGTATAAAGAGCGGAGTGTAAGAAACGAAGGCCCTCCTGAAGTTATCAATGGAAACCAAATACTGCAACGGTTAGATGCGCTTGACATGCGAAGTGTTATAGAGATTGGTGGTGAGGCTTGGAATAAGACGACAAGGAAAAATACAGGTGCATATGTGAGTTATTTTAAATTACTGTATGTGAACAATGTGTTTCGATCTTGGTTCAGTGCATATGTGAGTTATTTTAAATTGTCAAAAAAACCGTGACAATTTGTTGAAAAAATTATTATCTTCCTAACATTACTGTATGTGAACAATGACAGGTTGACTCCCCTACATTACTGGTAGATGATCCTCGCATTATTTCTTTGGCAAAGGGACCTGGACGGATTGGAAGGTCGTATACTGGATACGTCGGTAACGGTTACAGATTTCAAATGAAGGCGCATTCAGTTAACAGGACAACAAACAACAGTGGTGTTTGCATAAAAGATCATGTGTTCGGCACAAACGATGATGATTACTTCAGAGTAATCGATGAGATTCTTGAGATTCAATACGCAAGTCCGACGCTAAAACACATTGTTTTGTTCACCTGCACTTGGTTCGAGACAACCAGACGAGGCGGAGTCTGTAAGCTTGAACATTTACAAATCGTTGAGGTAAACAAGTCTAAGCATATGCGCACCGCTGATAGGTTTGTCCTGGCTTCACAGGCGATTCAAGTTTATTACCGGAACTATCCGATTAATAGACGATATCTGACAAATTGGTTAGTTGTTTGTAAAGTTAAACCACGCCAGTTAGAAGAAAATTTGTCCGAGAAAGACGACAGTGCAGAGGGAGCAGTTGCTTTTCAAGAAGATGAGATAAGATGTCGTGCAATCGACGATGGTCAGAATGCAAGTACTGTTCGTCCTTTGAATGATGGAACGATAACATTGTATGATGATGATATAAATGCTTCCACTTCTCACGCACATGACATTGATGCTGAATTTATTCAAGACGATGAATCCGATGAAGAAACAGAAGAAGTAGAAGAAGAAGACTTTATATGACGGACTTCTTTGAGACGATGAATCCAACGAAGAAATAGAAGAAGAAGAAGAAGAAGCGACGACCGAAGAAACTGAGGATGATGAATGAGACATCTCGTAACTTAATTATTCACTGTGTATGTGTTTATTTATTAAAACTATTTCTTTAATGACTGATAAATATATATATATATATATATATATATATATATATATATATATATATTAATATTTGCGACCATGTGGTCGCAATTTAACACAAAAGGTGACCACATGGTAGTAATTTAGAAGGGAAAGGCTACCAGTTGGTCGCATTTGTGGAAAACTAGAATTATATTTTTCAAAAAATATAAGTGAAATTACGACCATATGGTCGCAAATCTAAGCGGTAAATTTAAATTTTCATGAAATTTATGGCGGTGAATTTAAATATTACGACCTTCTGGTCGCAATTTTTGGCGGTGAATTTCACTATTGCGACCATCTGGTCGCAATTGTTGATGGGACTCGTGATATGACAACTGTTCTGGATAATGGCAAAGTGGCGACCAGATGGTCACTTTTTCAATAAATGCTACCAGGTGGTCGCAAATACGTATGAAAATGTGACCACCTGGTCGTAATTTCCCCAGCACGTGCGACCTTTCGTTTCTGGTCATGATTACATATTTGCGACCATTTGGTCACAAAATCTGATTTAAATTTAGACCAGTGTTTCCTTCCCCCGTTTCCCTTTTCCTTTTTTTTCTCTTTTTTCTTTCTTTTCTCTCTTTCCCCCGTTTCGTCCCCCGTTATTTTTTCCCCGTTCCTACTCTATACCTAAAAACCCTAAACCTCCAATCCCGGTTTCTATTACGAGGTTAGTTTTCGTATAGATTTTAAGTTTTTAAGTTAGTTTTAGTTTTAGTTTTTAGTTAGTTTTAGTTTAACTTTAAATTTAGTTTACTTAGTTTTAATTAATTAGTTTAGTTTCATTTTGTTAATTTCATTAATTGTAGTTTAATGAATCTAATTTAGTGTAATTAACTACTTAGTTTACTTTAGTTTAATTCATGTAATTTTAGTTTACTTTAATTAATTAATTAGTTTAGTTTAATGTTGTTAATTTAATTAATTTTAGTTTAATTAAGTACTTAGTTTACTTAAGGTTAATTAATCTAATTTCGTTTACTTTAATTAATAAATAAATTTTAGTTCAATTAATCTAATTTTAATTTAGTTTAATTTAATTAATTAGTTTAGTTAAGTTTAATTAATGTTAGTTTAATTTAATTAATTTTAGTTTAATTTAATCTAATAGTTGAAATCTTCATTACTTAGTTTACTTTAATTAATTACTTAGTTCACTTAAGCTAATTTTAGTTTACTTTAATTTAATTAATTAGTTTAGTTTATTTTAGTTTTAATTAATTAATGTTAGTTTAATTTAATTAATTTTAGTTCAATTAATCTAATTTAGTTTAATTCTTCATTACTTAATTTACTTTAATTTAATTAATTTTAGTTTAATTCTTCAGTACTTAGTTTACTTTAATTACTTCATTTTAGTTCAATTAATCTAATTTTAATTTACTTTAATTCAAATAAATAAATTAGTTTATTTTCAATTACTTAATTAATTTTAATCAATTTAATTTAGATTAATTAATTAATTAATTTAATTTATTTCATTATTTTAATTACTTAATTAGTATTAAATTAGTTTAGTTTAAGTTGTAGGATTATGACGGGCAGACGACGTCCTCCCCAGTCACACGAGCCTGACGACACGATTGACGAGGCGACTCCGCAGACGCCTACTGCCGCTGCCCCTGATGCGAACCTTGAAGGGATGATTTACTAAACTAGCGGAATTTGATTTAGTAAACTAATTAACATTTAATTATAGATCTATTAATATCATGCAATTTGTGGAAAAACATGTAGATTCATGCTTTAAATTTCGAAAATTAAAATCAAAACTTACATTGAGTAAAAAATGGAGAATTGGTTGGAGGTTTCTTTACAGCATCAAATCCTCAGCAACACCGGATCTTCTACGCTATATCCCGATCGATCAAACGAAACCCGATTGTGGGATCGAACTTTAGAAGAAATTGGGAAGAAGAAAAATATTTTCTTCCCAATTTTGAATAGGGAAAATCGGCACTCAAGGGGGGAGAGGAGGAAGAGAGAATTCTGAATTTCTAAGGAATTTAATTGTCTGATTTATGAATCACCCAAGCCTCCTATTTATAAGAAAATAGGAATCCTAATCACATTAGGATTAATCTATAGAGATAAATACAAAAAGAAAAAAGATTATCTCTTTCCTTTATCTTGCAATTTCAAAAATGCCATAGATAAATAGGAGATTATTTTCTTTTCTTTATTTTATTTATCTTGGGTAAATAAATCTATATAATTATTATAGGATATAATTCAAATAATTATCTCCTACAAATTATCTATGAAGGCCAAAATTAATAATAAATAATTAATAAATCAAATTTATTTAATTAATTATTTTGGGCCAATTTCAATTGGGTTCATTAATCCAATTGGGCTTGAAACTCTCTCTTAAATTAATAAGTCCAACTTAATTAATTAATTTATTAATTACCATTTAAATAAAATATTTTATTTAAACAATTAATAATATTAATATTTCTCCCGACTAAATATTCTCAAATTATATTTAATTATTAATTTCCATTTAAATAATTTTCATTATTTAAATAATTAATAATAAATATTTTAATTATTAATTTCCATTAAATAAACTCATTATTTAATTAATAATTTTATTGATAACATTTTATTATTAATTAATTAATTATTAATTATTAATTCCGTTCAAATAAAATTTATTATTTAAACAATTAATAATTGTTAATTAATTTCAAATTATTAATTACCATTTAAATATACTCAATATTTAAATAATTAATAATATCTAATTAATAATATTTCATTATTAATTTCATGTTTAAATAAACTCATTATTTAAACAATTAATAATGTTCATATTAATTACCGTTTAAATATACTCAATATTTAAACAATTAATATTGCCTATTTTAAGTAATTCACTTTACTTAAAAATTTCCATTTCTTCTACTTGATTTCGTGACTACGATATTTGGGCTAGCATAGATCATGGGCTTAATAATTAGTCAATTAATTGATTAACTCATAATCAGTTAATTACTTATTATCTAACTATGAATAATTCCACTATAGATTCATAGCTGAACTCCCCTCACTATAGATGAGTTATGTCCATTTAGTTTATCTTTATTTATATCTGTGATATAATCCTTCTCGTGGAACCCTCATAATTACAGGCGGATAAATTTACCGTTTTGCCCCTGTAATTACCGCTTTATCCTTAGGATAAATGCGACCATCTGGTCGTATTTAATAAATATTTTTTTTATTTATTTAAATTACAATAATTAAAATTTAATATTAATTATTATTTATTTATTTAACAAATATTAAAATTTAATAACAAAAAATTGGAATGAAAATAAAATATATATAAATCAAATATTCAAAAAATGTTTTATACAGAAGAAAACATCCTAGAATTACTGCGGAGGGGCGGGGGTGGCGGAGGAGGCGTCGATGATGAATGGCCGCCGTCTAGGGATCTGAAGTACGCGGCCAAAGATGCTGTGACCTGGGCCTCAACCTGTGCCTGCATATCCGCCTCAATCGCAGAGACTCGAGAAACGAAGTCGTCGCGCATAGCGTCCATGTCCGTGTGAAGCTGCTGCTCAACCGAAGAAGAGCCGGAGCTAGTGCTCGCTCCTCTCCGCTGAGGCCGGGGCACATCCGCGTAAGGCGTTTCTCGTACGAGTCGAGCCCAGGAACTGATCCATCAGGCCGAACCCCTCCAGCAGCCTCCAAAAACACCTCTCTACGGTCTTTCTGAGTCGGTTGCGAGTCTGGTGTGGGCAACCACTGACTTAACGACTCCGTGAAACGTTCCTAAACATTTAAAATTCAGAAAATAAAATAGTTAATATATAAGTTAGGAAAAATTTTAAAGAAAAAATAATAATTGAAAAAATTATTAAATACCTGAACTGCTTTCGCCTTATCGTCGACAAACGTCCCGTCCTTCTTTGTGTGAAGAACGCAGTGCAGCTCATCAGGCGGGACAGGACGACCGTGCTTCGCTTCCTAAAAATATTAGAGAGATTGAAGAAGAAAAAAGAATAAATTAATAACTAATTGAAAAAAGAAAACAAGGAAAAAGTACGTAAAAAAAAAAAAAAAACTTACCAATCGACGATGGTGCTCGTCATGGGTCCAGGCCCTAGCTGTGTGTTTGGTGGGATTCTTCGCGCGGTTGGCCTTATTCCTCCTTGACACTGCCATGCCCTCGGGAGTGCTCAAGCTCACGATAAGCCGCGCGTGGTCCTCTGGGCTCATCCACATGGGGCGGTTTGCTACTTGCTTTCTGCGGGCCCGGTACATGAGGTCCTTGAATCGATCCCGGACGTGATTGTCCCATAGGGGGAACAATGTACCGTCCGTGATATTGTGTTCTCGCTGATTCTCCAAATGATTTGTCTATTTTTACAATATTAGACAGACCTATTGGAAAGCCCGTGTGGAGACTAATGAATGAGGAAGAGTAGCACATCGCACAAACGTACGTGTTGTGTAATTGTCCAGAGGTGGAACCTTATATCGAGTAAGGAAGAAATAAGCTAACACGTCAAACAGTTATATTAAGTCCTTTTCATGTTCATAATATATTATTTTCAATAATAGGTTATTTTTTGACTTATTCGTACGATCGGCTAATCCTGGACTAAACACAGCCGGGGAGGGGATCATAATTGACAAAGACTTTTATTCATGTTTTTATGCTTACGTGAGTATGATTGCGTGTTACATTTGTTCATATTAGCTGATATTGCATGTAATTTCTCAATCTAAGTCCACTTTCGTGCAAGTTGATTCGCCCATGGCACCAGTTACAAACAATCACATAGTACTGTTGGCAAGAGAACCTGCTAGAACTATCAAATCATACTCTGGTTATCTAGGGAAGGGCTACAAATTCCAAAAAATATCTCATTCACAAAGCAGAGCAACAAGCAGTAGCGGTGTATGCATCAAGGGTTAAGTGTTCGGAAACAGTGAAAAGGATTTCTTTGGAGTTATTAATGAAATAATTGAGCTTGAATATGCAGAAGGGAGTGTAAAGCGTACCGTATTATTTAACTGCATGTGGTTTGAGACAATACGGTGAAATGGGATGCGAAAGATACCACATTTGCAGATTTTATAGGTAAATAAGAGAAAACACATGCGCACAAATGATCGATTTGTATTGGCACAAAAAGCAATTCAAACGTATTTTTTGCCTTATCCGTCTTCTAGAAAATTTAATAATTGGTTAGTGGTTTACAAAGTGAGGTCGTGTCACATTGACGAAAGTCTTCCAGATATGATAGCGAGGATTTTGTTGCTTTCCAAGAAGAAGAGGTGCAAGATCGTGAAATAGATGAAGGAATACACTCTGAAACTGCTCGACCGTTGAATGACATAACAGAAACGTTGTTTGATCCCGACGGCTTATACATTGAACTTCCTTTTATTGATGATTCATCCCCTAAACATTATAAGGAGGAAGAAGAAGATACTGAGGACAACAGTTCTAAATCAAACACTGATAAGTTTGAAGATGATGTTTAAAGTATCAATGAATTGTTAAACTCGTGAGGTGTAAAGACCCGACTTTTCAGAGTTAAAAAACAAACATAATTAAAGCGGAAGACTCAATAAATAATTTTTATTGAAAATATGAAAATTCACAAAATCAAGTAAGCATTTAAATAAACAATAACTCCGGAGTTATAGAATTTAAAACAAATATCAATGAGACAATAACTTGTCCTCAAACAAATAAAAAATTGAAGACTAACAAAACCTCAAAATCCCATAATTCAGTTAAAACGATGAAACTCAAATAGTTCAACTAAAACCAATAAAAATCTCAACACTTTATTCATTAATAAAATTAATAATTAAATAGACAATAGGTGGCCACCACGACATGAACCCCTCATCTTCTTCACTTCATCAACCACCACCTATCGGTCTATTGTTACCTGAAAAAAATTTATAGCACTGTGAAGCTAAAGCCAGTGAGAAAACGACTTAATCAAAGGTAAAGTTTTAAATAGTCTCTAACAATTCATATCGAGTCCCATGCACTTGAACAGTCTCCAAAAACTCTTATGCTCAAAGCGTCACTTAAACTCAATCTTAATCCAATACATGAATAGGTAATTAACTCAAATTCCATATTCAAGGTTTTTCGATAAACTCACTTTACATGGATAGACAACCCTCACTAGTTTCATACCCTAGGATTTCACTTACAAACTCTCATCATCAATACTTAATACTTCCGGACAACTAGCTAATTCTAAAATAACAAAACAACTAATTAACATACAACACTAAGAAGGTGGTCCCTCGGGACTACTATCACTTCCTAGTACCTGGTTATAGCCGCAACTATAATTGAATCCCCTAATGAAACATTCGTACGAGCAATGATCATTAGTACTTGGTTATGGTCTCTTCCATAACTAAATTGAACTAAGTATTAAGTTCGTTGCCATAATACTAGTTAACATATATCCTGATAGGCCATCAATCTCAACATTCTCAACATTATACACATGATAATGTTCATAAAAATTCAATAATAAACATTAAAATATAGCAGCCCCAACAGATTACATTCAATTCACATAATTGCCGAAAAACAGGAAAACTGCCGAAATACAAAAAAATCAAATTTAACACTTCTTAAATCAAAACTCATGGAAAATGATTATCTTAAACTCCAAAATATTCTAGAACTAAGTTCATTAACATTCAGAAACAATTCAAAACTAAAATCATCCAATTCCGCCAAAAAACGCCTAAACTAGTTCTAACCGAAAAACGAATTCTCCCAATAATTTTTCGGTGTTTTCAATGTCAAATCACATCCTAAAATTCCAGAATAACATAAATAAATATATGGAATTAAACAAGCTACGGTAAGAGTTTTAGATTTCTCTAAAACTTCACCGATGATCAAACTGTCAACTCACCTTGAATTTCACTAATTCACTTTTTCACGCTACTTTCCACTACGAAGCATGCCTGAAATTAAGGTCTTAAACCATTAAAATCCATGCTAAAACAGTCCCAAAAGGTGTAAAAAGGTTTGGAGTTCAACGGCTCAAAGAATGGGGAAAACAAACGATGAACGGATCGTCGTTTGTGAAGGGGATAGTCATGGTGCTGCTATCCCTTTGTCGTGACTGAACCGTGGCTCTCGGGTCAAGTTTTGGACGTGGGTTCGTGTTTTGGGAGATCGATTTTGATGGTTTTTAGTTTTAGGCAAGGTAGATCAAAATCGATTAGGATTAAAGCTAAGGTTTGGGAATTGGAAAGCGATGGGGAATGAGTTTTAAGGATAGGTTCTCAACATTGAATTTACGTATCAATTTCCAAATTTCCAGAATTTATAAAGTTCATAAAACGATCTAAATCGCTTATCCAAAGTTAGGAAATCACGGAATCAAACTCCAATCTTTGCCTATCAACTCACCACGATCAAATCGAGCACCTAACAACAATAATTGATGAACCGAACATCAATTTCGCGGCAACATTAGAGAATTTCAAGGGGAGGAGAAAGGTTACCTTTTGATTGATAAAGATGATCCCCAACTATTATAAATCCAAGATCGAAACGAGAGACGACGATCAATCGACTAAGAAAACGAACCAACTTCCCGGGCTTCTCCAAGGGGGCAGTGGTGTGAGAGGAAGAAAAGAGAGTGAAATTTCCTATTTTCTTCTTTTCTAATAAGTGAGCCAAAACCCTAGCCACCTCATTCCATACTTTCCTAAATTGGTTATTCATCCTTCCATCCAACAAATTGCTAAAGAAACCTTCCCTCGCAATTTGTCACCCAACAAGCCTATGGATGCAAATAGAAAAATTTAAATCGAAAATTTAAATCTCGGTATTATTAAATTTAAAATAAAATTTTAACCAAAATTTCAAATTACCTTGTAACATGGCATTACATAAGGGAAAAAATGTAAAAAAAAAAAATAGGTATCAACGATGCAGTTCGTCGCTAAAAGCCTTAGAAATCTAGAATATTCAAGAGATAGAGACACATTTCCTCACTAAATAGGAACTGGAATTCTAGAACATTCAATAAATAGAGACACATTTCATCGCTAATTGGGTAATCATTACTCCAACCGTTAATTTACCTTATAGTGACGAAATGTGTCTCTAAAGGAAATCAAATTCTCCAACGGATACTTTTCAATAATAGAGACACATTACGTCTCTAAGGGAAATGAAAAGGCGCTCATTTTAAAATTTCACTCACATTAGTTACAAAGTATATCGCTAAAACTGAAATCAATGGTGGCTGATTAAAATATTCAAGTT
Organism: Gynostemma pentaphyllum; assembly: GCA_028015215.1. Lineage (NCBI taxonomy): Eukaryota > Viridiplantae > Streptophyta > Magnoliopsida > Cucurbitales > Cucurbitaceae > Gynostemma > Gynostemma pentaphyllum. The sequence goes on along the minus strand of CM051354.1, from coordinate 43,724,278 downwards.
CTTCAACAATAGATTTCGTCGCTAAAATGAAATTAATGGCGCATACTTTGGAAATTTGGGTCCCAGCTGGCGTCTTTTCATTTACTTTAGCGACACATTTCATCGCTAAAAATTAAATATAAAGGGGTCAGCAGACCCCTTCCCCTCTCACTTTTCTTTTTCTCTTCTTTTCTTCTCCCTTCCTTTGCTCCTCTTCCCCGCTTCTGCCTTCCTTTCTTGCTTTTTTTTTAATTTTTTAATTTCTTTTCTATTTCAATTCCCGTGCCTTCCCGTAAAAGCATCGGTGCACGGTAATTTCTTTTCTATTTAGTTTTTTTTAATTCAAATATGTAGTTTTTTTCTATTTGTTAAAATTTAGTGTTAATTAAATTCATATTCATTAAATTCATGTTAATTAATAAATTAATTTGTATGTTATTGTTAAGGATAAAATGCAAACAAGAGACTCCTGTGGTTTGTTTCAAATGCATGAACACCCCTTGTGGTTTGAAAATGGCAAATCACACCCCTGTGGTTCCAAAAAATTTCAATCAGACCCCTTCATTTCAATGTCATTAATTTTCTTTTAATCAAAACTTCTTCGTTTGAACTTCGATTTGGATGATTCAAGATGTTTTGGAATTTTCATTTCAGTCTCTACGCTACGGTCACTTAAAAACTTCTAAATCATCAATAACCAAAAGAGTTAACTGTGTCAATCATACCTAGTACTTTGATGTTAACAAAACTCTTTTATTTATTAATCATTTCAAAGTTTTAAAGTGACTATTATGTAGAGCTTGAAATGAGGATTCTAAAACATCTTGAGTCATCCAAATCAGAGTTCAAACGAAAAAGTTATGGTTAAAAGAAAATTATTGGCATTGAAGATGATGAGTCTGATTGAAAAAATTTAGAATCACAGGGGTGTGATTTGCCATTTTCAAACCACAGGAGGTGTTTATGCATTTGAAACAAACCACAGGGGTCTCATTTGCACTTTACCCTATTGTTAATTAGTTTAATGTTAATTAATTACTAAATTTGTATGTTATTTATTTAATTTTTAATTGATTAGTATGTTAATGGGGCATGAACTCAAATGACATATTTTATAAAACTAATTCCCCATATAGCACCATATTTTCATTATTCCTCAAATGACATTTTTTCTAATATAACAAAATTAATTATTTCATTAAATTTACAAAAATGCCACTCATTTATTAATTCACTAAATTTGATCTCTTATTCACTAATTAGTGAATTACAATCTGAACTTTATTAATTCACTAAATTTGATCTTTTATTCACTATTAGTCAATAATTTAGTGAATTAAAATTTGAGTTTTATTAATTCAATAAAACTTGCCCCTTCATCAATAACTTATTAAATTAAATTACTACAAATAATTGAGATACCTCATATTGATTTTAATTCCATAAGTTATTGAAGTTAATAAATTATTGAATAACGGTTTTGATTTTTCCAATAAAAAACAGAAAATCTCAAAGCTTTCTGCAAATAAAAATTACATTCATTTACACTAGTATGCAACATCAAAAACCAATATTAGTGATTATAAACTTGAAATACAAAACAATATTTTCATGTAGTTGTAAGATAGTATCAAGATTTTAATTCAATTAATTTATTGAACTCAACGCAATAAATAATTGAACTGTAAATCTCAACAGCAAGATCCATTTACACCTATATACATCATCAACAATTTATAACAAACACAAAAAAGAATAAAAAAATGGCTTCAACATGTGTCGACTCTCGTTAAGCCTCTCTTCACATTTTTTTTCTTCCTTATCTTCTTCTTCAATTCACATATATCTTAGCACATATAAAGCAATAGTGCAAAATAAAAGGCTCAATGAACTATGTTGCAAAATAAAACAAAAAAGTTTAATTCAATAATTTAGTGAACAATACGGTATAAATTATTGAATTGTACAACGAAAAACTAAATTGACACAAAAAAGGGATTTAAGATGAAAAACTATTTTTAAAACTAAAATGACAGAGTTTACACACTTTTATGAAGAAAATTTATTTAATAACTTAATGAACAACACGGTATAAATGATTGAATTGTACAACATAAAATAATTCAATAAATTAACCCATTTAATTTAATAACTTATTGAATTAAAATCATAACTAAAAAGATAAGATATTGAATAAAAATATTAACATTATATTACAAGCTAAAGAGGAAACAAAGATAATCAATCTTTGATGAAACTGACGAGTAATTTTTAAAGGTAAAAAAAAAGGACAAATCCATAAGAAAGATCTAGAGAGAATCAAAATGTCAACACTAACAATCACTATCTAAAACACACACAAAACAGAAATAACAAAAACTAAAAAAAACAAACAAACCTTACACATTAAAACGTATGGAAAAAAATCGCAAGAATCCGTCTGAGAGATTTCTAGAGAAACTGAAGATGAAATTGAGTTTGAAGATGACTTTATGCTCAATTTCTTTCTCAGATCAAATCATTCGAAATTGAAGATTCAAGAAATTGAGCAATCAAGGCAGAAAAACAAGGGGAAAAGGAGATAAAACGCAAGCAGCTGATAGATTTCTAATAAAATGTTATTTAAGGGATTTTTTAAAAATTAAGTTATTTAAGACATTAACCCTAATAATAGTGTCATTATAGGTAAATTCTATATGTTAATTGTCAAAAGTTAGGGTTAATTAGTTTTGTTTTAATTAATTACTAAATTTGTATGTTATTTATTAATTTTTAATTGATTAGTATGTTAATTGTCAAAAGTTAGTGTTCATTAGTTTTATGTTAATTAATTACTAAATTTGTATGTTATTTATTAATTTTTAATTGATTAGTATGTTAATTTTTAAAATTTAGTGTTAATTAGTTCAATGTTAATTAATTACTAAATTTGTATATTATTTATTAATTTTTAATTCATTATGATGTTAATTTTTAAATTTTAGTGTTAATTAGTTTAATGTTAATTAATTACTAAATTTTTATGTTATTTATTAATTTTTAATTCATTATGATATTAATTTTTAAATTTTAGTGTTAATTAGTTTAATGTTAATTAATTAATTAATTCGTATGTTATTTATTAATTTTTAATTCATTATGAAGTTAAATTTTAAAATTTAGTGTTAATTAGTTTAATGTTAATTAATTAATTAATTCGTATGTTATTTATAAATTTTTAATTCATTATGATGTTAATTTTTAAAATTTAGTGTTAATTAGTTTAATGTCAATTAATTAATTAATTCGTATGTTATTTATTAATTTTTAATTCATTATAATGTTAATTTCGTAGATGTCTACATCGAGACGACATCCACCCCGTTCTTAGGAGTTGGATACTCCTGGCACATCGGATAGTGCAGCGAAATTAGGGGATACATAAGGTATCCAACACACCTATCCCCACTGCCCCGACCACATCAGCGGCATCAAACACCCTTGTCGCTAAGCAGTTGCCTATCATCAGAGTCGTCTTAAGGATGACGAGAAAGAAGTAAGTGCACTTTATATTTTTTGTTTAAATTATTAATTTTTTATAAATTAATTATTTTTTAACCTATATAAGTTTTTGTGTATTTTTTATAGATTACATCCATTGGGTAAGGTTTCCCGAGTTTTCACCGATATTTACAAGAAGAGTCTCGAGTTCGAGAAATGGAAGGACATTTCTGAGCTCGCCAAACTGCGTTGGTTTGAGACATGGAAGGTAAAGTTTATAAATTTTAGTTTATTTTATTTATAGTGTTTTAAATTTCTAACAAATTTAATACTTTTGTTTTTTTGTTTCAGAAACACTTTACGATCCCTATAGATCTCACTGATGAGATTATTTACAAACCATGGAGTAAAATGGCGGTGAAACGTTATAGGGACACTGTCCACAAAGCGAAGAATAAACCAATTGAAAAGCTTTTATGGATGACTAAGGAGGCTCGTCTGAAGATGCTAGAGGATAGTCAGACTTCCGAGGAGTTGCACATATCTCAAATCAACTCAGCCAATCGAAGAGCGAACCCGACTTTACACACCCGTGGGACTCGCAGCCACGATGAGTATTTCGAGATGATGGTAAGTACTTGTAGTATTTGTTTACATCTCTAATGTTTTCAATTAAATTAATGTTTTCACAATTTTTTATTTTTCTTCTTCTCTTTTTCATAGACTCAGAATGGACGTGAGGTACCCCCAGTTGAAGGCCACGATAGGGTTACTTATGTAGATGATCGGGCGCGGGACTTACATGTTAGTTTATTTCTTTTCGTGCTTTCTAATTTATTTAATAATATATATTTTTTTTAATTACTCACAAATATTTTTGGTTACTTTTTGTAGGGAAAAGTTCAAGAGAACCTCTCTTCGTTATTGCCCACTTTAGAGTCTCGGCCTACTCAGGAAAACCATCGTGATGCTTTCCTTCTTGCAGCTGGTGGTGTTCATCCCGATGGTTCAGTCCCTGGTCTTGGCGCTTACAGGAGGAAGCTTTATGCAGACCAGCTGCATGCTTCGAGTTCTTCACATACTGAGACTGAGGCTTTGAGGCAAGAGAATGAAGCCTTGCGCCCACAGATGGAAGCAAATGAGCTGCGCAATAAAGCTCGCACAGATCATCTTCAGGCTCAACATGATGATTTAGAAAATGTATTCGGGTATGGATGAACCTGAATACGGATGCCGGCTCCGGGTCTACTTCTATGCATCCTAATTCCGAGAATACGAGCCCTCCATAGTTTTTTTTTTTTTTTTATATTTTTGGATATTTTATTACATTATTTTGGGATACTTTTTTTGATATTTTATATTTATTTTCTTTCATTTTTTTTTTGAAAAAAAATTTAATTTTCAATAATTAATTTTAAATATAATTTTATTTTAAAAATGGCTAAAATAGCGATGAACTATGTCTCTAAATATTTTCTTAATAATTTTTTAATACTTATTTTAGAGATGTAGTTTGTCGCTAAAATCAATCAGTTGACTGCATTAGAAAACCAATACGTCTCTAGCATAAAGATGAAATTCGTCACTAAGGTTAGTGACTAATCGTGTGGCTAATGTTAGTGACTCATTGAGTCTCTAAAAAAGAGACGTAGTGAGTCATTGTGTCTCTATCTTCAGCGATCGATTGCGTCGCTAAAATAGTCAACATTTTATTAGCGTCTCATTACTTTTCTGTCGCTATTAGCGATACATTTTGTTGCTAATATTCACAAGCGATGCCTTTTTTGGCGATCAACTATTTCGTCTCTAAATGCGTCGCTAATTTCAATTAGAGGCGCATTTCGTTGCTAAAAATGTGTCGCTAATCACTGCTTTTCTTGTAGTGTATATACAATGATGATTATATAAAACATGATCAGGATAATTGATCAATATCTCAATTATACCATTTACGAGAAATGATCGAATACCAAAATAAGTTTATCAACAATGATAAGTCTCAATCCTGAGTGAAATGTGGACTCATATTCATAGAGTTATGTTATTTGATTCACATGGTTGAGAGCGATATGAATAAACGCTCAATACACTACCATTTTAGGAACACAATAAAATAGTAGCTGGGAACACATTTACACGAGATGAAATTCATAACTTTATTAAAAATGATGGTATCAGTGTGATACCTAATCATTTTAGGAGCTTTAGGAAACTCCCTTGGTGTACTAATTCGAGACATGAACAAGTGGAACCATTACTTCTATTGATCATAAAAGTGTTTACACTACAAAAAAAATCGGATTAACGACTGAATATATTGCATCCCTTGTTAGCGACAAAATTCGTCGTTACAATGAGTGTTGACTATTACTAACGCATAGTGTCACTTGTTTGGTCAGTTTCGTTGGTGCCGAAAAAATGACACCATAGTTAACAGCGAAATGCGTCAATGGTGTTGGCGCAAATAGTTCCCGTGAAAATAACGAACGACCAAATACGTCGTTAAAAATGGCACTAAGCTTCCCGCTAAACTTGGCGATGGATTGTGTCGTTGGTAAATATGGCGCCATAACTTCCCGATGACTTTTTGTCAATTGACGATGAAATGTGTCGCTACAATTTTTGCGCTTTTCTTGTGACAGATTACGTCACTAGTTTTGCAGATTACTACGTTAAATAGATATGCTAAGAAATGGTAAATCACGATCCTAAAAAACATATCCATACTTACATTTGACGAGGTTTTTAGTTCAAGAGTTTGTGAGTTATGCTTGTTATTTTCAACTTCTTAAAAGAAATGTGTGAATGGATGTATCTATGTTTGTTAAAAGGTTATTTGAACAACCATTTCGTAGTAGGGGTGAAATAGTACATAGAGTTTTATGAAGGTATTGAATTTTTTGATTGCTATGGAAAGAAGATACGATGTCCATGCACAAAGTGCCGAAATAAAAATATATTTTCTCCTGAAGATGTGAAGAAACACATGTATAGTCGTGGTTTTGAGGAAAATTATTATCAATTCTTGTATTAAAGGGAAACTAACGAGCAATATAATGTGGAGTTGGAGGAGTCATTGTTGTATGGAGGTTGTAGCTCAAATGTTGTGCCGATTCTGGAAGAACCGAGTGATAACATGTAGCATGATTATGGACAGATATAGTAGATGATATATGAAGGTACATTTAATCATATTGAAGATGATAATCTACTATTCTGGATAAAGAGGAAATGAATCCATAAGCACAACGAATGTACCATATACTTGAATTAGCGAGTAGGCCACTGTACCCAGGTTGTGATGTCAATCAACTGACTGCAGCTATGGAACTTCTTCATATCAAAGCATCTTATCATATCCCAGAGAGGTTTCAACTTGATTTCCCAATGGTTTCATCGATGTGCCCCTGCAAAAAAACATGTTGCCTAAAAGTTTATACGACACGAAAAAATTAGTCGAGGGTCTCAGATTGCCTGTGGAGAATATTGATTGTTGCCCGAACGGATGCATGATATTATGAGGGAACGGCTATTCTAGCCTTCATAATTGTAAAATATGTTTCCATCCAAGACATAAACAAGGTAAACGCACTCTCATTCCTCATACTTGTATGTTTTATTTGTCGGTTACACCCCGTCTCCAACAATTGTATGCATTTGAAGTAACGACTTCTCATATAAGATGGCATCATATGCACTCCCAAGAGGATGGTCTTATAAAACATTCATCTGATGCTGACACATGGAAGTATTTGAACAGTTTGAAAACTCATAATTACACATGGTATAAATTTACCGATTTGCTTATGTAATTATCGTTTCATTCTTGTGTTCCCGCTGATTCTCAAATAAACTCGCCGATTGATAAATCATGTAGTTCCACAGAGTGTGGTTCAATTCCCAGCCTGACTTTTTATATAAAAAATATATAATAAAAACAATATCATATATCTAAATTTAACATGTATTCCATTTTAAAAATCAAATTATTAATTGATACTTAATTTAAAGTAGATTTCATTATAAAATTAAATTAAATTATAAGAATTACACATCGCAAATAGTAAAAAGAGAAAAAAAAAACTAGTCTAATCTTAAAAGGAAATTTGGGTAAAATGACCTCCAAAATCTTAAATTAATGTTTTTTGACCTCCATTCTCATTTTAACTTTTTTTTGACCTTATGATGATGTCATCTTTTTGTGAAAACTCCCATTTACCCTCATCTCCACTCTCCTCTCCCCCATCTTTCTAAAAAGAAGAAGAAATTCATCTCTCTCTCAACTTCTCATCCTTCAACCATTGATTCTTCATCTTCTTCAACTTCAACTTCCATTGATTCTTCATATCTAACAACGAAAAGGTACACAACAATTCAAAATCTCAAAACTCCTTCGAAACCATTGATTCTCATCCAACAATTAGAAATCGAAAGATTTCCGGGAATGGAAATCCTTCGAAATCCATGGAAATCGAAGGAATTCCGGATGTTCCTTCGAAATCCTTCGATTCCAGATCTCCGGAATTCGGAGATCTCCTCTAGATTCCGGAGGAGAGACCTCTGGATCTTCGGAATCCGGAGATCTCCTTCAGATTCCGGAGGAGGTCTGGATCTCCGGATTCCGGAGGAGGCCAATTTTTTTTTTAATGGTGTCTCTGCCCATTTTTCCGGAGGACCGGAATGGAATTTTGGGCAGCAAAGGCCCAATTTTTTATTATTTTTATTTTTTTTATTTATTTAATTTAGATTATATGTGGTTTTATTTTTAATTAGTTAGGTAATTTAGTTTATATGTAGTTTTATTTTAAAATTAGTTATCTAATTTAGTTTAAACGTGGTTTTTTTGTTAATTAGTTATCTAATTTAGTTTATATGTGGTTTTTTTTTAATTAGTTCTTTAATTTGGTTTATATGTGTTTTTTCAGTTCAAAATGTCTATGAGCAACGATGAATTCCACCGATAAATTGGAATCAATTGGTTTAATCAATTCCACCGATGAGCCACTTCTTTTGGAATCAATTAGTTTAATCAATTCCACCGATTTTACTTCATTAAAACAAGCTAACATTAAAGCTTTTAGGTTACAATTGGCGATCGAATTGTAGTGGAACCGTCCTATTTATACATAAGAATTTTGTAAATAAAAATATTTTTTTGTATATTGAAATGTTTTTTTTTTTTTTTCAATTTCCTGCTTTTTTTTTTCAATTAACTATAATAAAAATATTATAGTTATTCGTCAATTAAATCACTCAAACATAAGGGTTTGTTTCATCTCTCTTCCTTATTTCTTTCATTGAGAATTTTCCAGCCCCTCCCATCGCCGTCAGTCATCTCCTAGGTAACTTCTTCTTCTTCTCTGATTTTTTGATTTCTGCTCTCCATCTTCTTGAATTTGTTATTCTCTTTCCCTTTCTCGGTAGCCTAATCGAAAACCCAAATATCTCAGTTATAGCAACAATGGCGGGGGGCAAGATGAGAAAGGAGAAGTCAAAGGCGTCGACAAAAAGTAGTACACCGTATCAAGGAGGAATTTCGTTTCACAAATCTAAGGGTCAACATATCCTCAAAAATCCCATGCTCGTTGATTCTATTATCCAAAAATCTGGAATTAAGAGTACCGATGTAATCCTTGAAATCGGTCCTGGTACTGGTAATCTCACCAAGAAGCTTCTTGAATCTGGTAAAAAGGTTATTGCTGTAGAGATTGATCCTCGTATGGTTCTCGAGTTGCAGAGGCGGTTTCAGGATACTCCTCATTCTAGTCGCTTGGAGGTGAGAAAAAAGTTTTTTTTTTTCTTTTTTTCTTTTTTCTCTGTTGTGGTTTTCATGATGGACATTTTTTGAATTTGTATCTTTCTTTAAGGTTTTGCTTCTCTCTGTTAATTTCTGTTGTTATCTGTTTAAATCAAGCAATTGGGTGTTTTTATATTATGTTTTATCTTTTGATTTGAATTTGATACAGATACAGATGTGAGTGAATATGCTTTTTAAATTTGATTAAGAAGTGAATGTGTTAGAGTCGATTTTTCGAAATCTGCCGCAGATATTGAACGGATCTCTTTAAACTTCATCGTAATTGACTTGTACTTATAATTTGATGCGCACAGGTTATCCAGGGAGATGTACTGAAAACTGAGCTTCCCTATTTTGATATATGTGTGGCAAATATTCCTTATCAAATATCATCTCCTCTTACCTTCAAATTGCTAAATCATCAACCTGCTTTTCGGTGTGCGATCATAATGTTTCAGAGGGAATTTGCAATGAGGCTGGTTGCTCAACCTGGTGACAAACTGTACTGTCGTCTAACTGTAAACACCCAACTTCTAGCTCGAGTATCTCACCTCCTCAAAGTTGGAAAGAACAATTTCCGTCCTCCGCCAAAGGTGGATTCATCTGTAGTTCGTATTGAGCCTAGAAAACCACGTATTGAGGTGAAGCAGAAAGAGTGGGATGGGTTTTTGAGAATTTGCTTCAATCGGAAGAACAAAACTCTCGGTTCGATTTTTAGGCAAAAGAGTGTTATCTCTTTGCTGGAGAAGAATTACAAAACATTGTGTGCACTTAATCTCACTCAGCAAGTTTCTGCAGATAACGACAATGGTAATCTTGATTATTCGAGATTTGTTGATTCAAATGAGGATCAAACCATGGAAGTGGATGATGATGGAGCTGATGATGAGATGGATATGGACAATGGTGATAACGAAGGGGCGGATTCTGAATTTAAGAGGAAGGTATTGACAGTTTTGAAGGAGGGAGATTTTGAAGAAAAGAGATCATCGAAACTCACATTACAGGAGTTCTTATACTTGCTTTCCTTGTTCAACAAAGCTGGCATACATTTCTCCTGATCTGGTTTTTGCCCTTACCCAACTAGAGTTATACCCAATTTTGTTTATCTTTTCCTGCCTTTTCTTTATGACTTGTTACTGAAATGATATTCGTATCTTTTTATTTACTACTGGAAGTTCGTATTATTTTATACTTGTATACTTCTATAGCTTTCTCATTCTTCATCAAGTGCGCGTATGGGATTCATCTTTTGAACCAATACTGGTTATCAACTTGAACATGAGCCGTTTTTCATATTCTGTTTTGTTATGCAAGAAACAAATGACCACTTTCACCCTTATAATTTTGTTAATTGCCATATTTTATCCTTGCAATTTTGGGACTGGATGAGTTGCATTTACTTGGGGTGTTCGCAGATGACTGATTGAAGAGGCACTCAGAAGATTTCAACGGAGGGTGGGCTCTCTGAAATCTCAGTCAAAGCGTTGCTGCTTTGGCAAGTTAGATCCTCATCGAAGTATTCTTGAAGCATCACTGCATTGCGAATAAGGGTCTTAATCCTCCTTTCTTCTAAAACTTCCCTGACAAATTTTAGGAGATTTCTTCTAATTGGAAGTCCCTTCTGGGTTCTTAAGTTTTTCTTGCTCAAACAAGGGAAATGATGGAATTTTGACTTGGGTTTGGTTGGCTATCGCTTATTCTTCTAGATTTTACACAGTTCCTCGCATTCTGCCCTTTCTCCTTCTCCATGTTCAACCTCGCGGATTTTTCTTTATCTTCTTCGTCTTTACAAACTGGACAAGACCCATGATTTCCATGTCATTCTCTATAAATTTTGCATTGTATTTGTGTTTGCATAGAAATTCTTTGGCCACAACAGCTATTTCTTCTCGTTAATTTCTTTTAAACTATCTCAAGGGTGGGTTTGTTGTTTACCAATGGAAATTGATTGGATAAGTGCAGCCCTCAAGTAACGAGTTCACTTACCGCTCTTTGTATTTTGTTTTTTGGTTTTGGTGGGTGTGCTCTTCATTTTTCCTCTTTCCAGATGCATCAGCTTTCAAAGAATGCTTTTCTTTGGCTTCTTAGAATCCATGTCGTTTGTCTCCCTTTCTATGCTCGGATTGGTGGCCGCCTTTTTAGATACGCTGATAATCAAAATGCTCGTCTTCTTCCTTCTCTCTGATGTTGTTGGTGCAATGGTTTTGCATACCAGGAGCTCTTTTTTACTTCAGTAAATGACTTCTAGTGTGGACAAAAACAATGTCTTACATCGAGAGTGGCTGAAGCTTGAAGAAAAATGGTGGATGAAATGGTTAAGATCCGTTAGAAATGGTTTTTGTTGAATTCTCAGGGAAATGAGGAAGGTTTTAGTCTCCTTTGGGTTTGAAACTAATGGGGTTAGGTGAAATCTGTTCCTGCTTAATTATGGGATTATGAAATTTGGCAGTGACAGTTTAAGAACATTTGTACACACTAATGTCAACACGAGCATAGGTCAAGTGGGTAGGCATGTAGGCATTTGCTTGCTTTCCATGAGGTTGAAAGTTCGAGTCTCCCCTCCCCTAATTTGATGTAATATCTCAACAAAAAAAACATTTGTACACACTAAAAATATTAACGGTTTCAAAACTTTGAAATTATTTTGATAGAAGAAAAAAAAAACTGTCTAGAGTTGCTTCAATCTTCATGAATGCATTTTCTACCAACTATTATATTAAAGTTGGATTTAGCTTATAGAGATGCAAGAGCTACGATTTATAGAATAGAAATATGAATCAACAATAATGCAAATCATAATTAAAATATGGTAACGTGAGTATGAAACTTGAGGAACATGAAGTAGAACACTATTTCATTTTAGATTGAACAAGCGTGTTAATATTTTTTATTGATCAAAATTCAAGCTTTGGTTAAGTCTTGTCATTGTTAGCATGGATTTTTCAAGCCTTCAACCCTACTCGAGTGATTGAAAAATCGCAACGGTATAGTTAAGACTTCAAACTCATTCATTGAGTTTAATTTCAATGTATTTGATGGACATTTCTCTATACAACTGATAGACTTTCTGATCAACCATACAAAGGTAGGAAAGGCAAACCAGTTAGAATAAAAGATGGAAGCAGGAAGCACAAACCATACATCATAAGACTTGAGAGTTGTCAAACAACAACAAAATTGTGTCCTACAATAATTTCCAAGACATATTGTCATTTAGAATTTTAAGGATTTGATTCATAAGGAGGAAAAAAACTATGTTAATTTTGTCTTCTTTGACTTCACTTGAGGTTTTTCTGGGATTTCACCATCATCATCATCATCCTCGGAAACTTCTTCGGCTATTTCATCCGGCACATCATTCAGAGCATTGTGTTTGGTTATGTAATCCTTTAAAATCCCCATACTCTCTTCTTTCATAGAAACCAACTGCTCTGAGAGAGTGCCTTTGTTAGGTGTATTGACCGAATATGTCTCTGACCCTAAGCGAAATGACGCTTTAACCCGAGGCCCGTCAGGAATATCATCTTGAGCTTGGGGATCCATTCAAATCTGTAAAGGCACTTATAATATCACACACCTCAAATTTAGATTTAACAAAAAAAAAAAAAAAAAAATTATAGGGTTAGCTGCAATCTTGTCATTTCTATGGAATTCAACAAAAGAAAGAAATTAGCATTGTTCTTTTACAGCTTCTGAAAACACAAACCTAGTAATTCCATTTGTTAACGTACATATTACTGTCAATTAGGGAATGAATTAGGCAATTCTTACCTTATTTATCTTTGTATTATACAGAAAGATACAATTCAGAATTCAAATCACCTCTATTTACAATTTTTTTCCGAAATCACGAACCTGTTTGCGACTCAGATCTCCGACCTTTGAAACCTTCCGAGCTTCCTCTGTTCATCCAAATCACGAACCCGTTCGTGATTCAGATCGTCGCCCGCTCTCAGATCTAGTTTGTTCAGATTCAGATTCAGACTGTTGCTTCCGTCCGTGATTCAGATCGTCGCTCCTGCTCAGATCATCCGCAACAACCTTTCGCCACAGTCAGTCGCCCCTGCTCAGATCTGCCCAAATCCGCTGCCTTCACCGTCGTGCCTCTCCGATCCGATCCGCTCCCTTTTTTTTCCTTGCTATCTACGTTGAAGACAGCAGGGAATGAGATTTCTGTTGAGATCACGTTGCCCGGCCTGCCCCATTCTTTCCCACTGTCCCCTGACGGCGCCCCTGCCCAAGCCTTTAAGACTGCCCAAGCCTGCCCAGATCAACCCCTGCCCGCGTCCCTGCCCTAAACTCTACACGCTGCCCTTCCCTGCCCTTTTGAACCCCCTGCACGAGCTGCTGCCCTGTTGCCCGAACCCCCTTGGAGAGTAATTTGAGTTCATTATAGGGAAAATTAACGTTTACTGTCATCCGCATACTTCCAATGGCTCTTCATTCTGCATGAATTGTAAGAATCCGGGTCACCGGATTGATAATTGTCCTACAATTGAGTGTCGGTACTGTCATAAGCATGGTCACATTTTAGATAATTGCCTCACTCGAACTAAATCTCTTCCCCCTATTCAAGCTGCTGCTGGGAATTGTATGTCTATTTCTCATAGTGGCACTGTTGTCACCTATACCTTGAACCTTCCTAATACTTATTTTGTTCCTAATTTAAATTTCAATTTGGCCTCTGTTGGCCAGTTCTGTGACCTTGGCTTAAATGTTATCTTTTCTCCTCATGGTTGTCAGGTTCAGGTTCCGCAGACGGGACAGACATTTGGTACGGGTCGTAAAGTGGGAAGATTATTTGAGCTCACTTCACTTCAGCTCCTTGTTTTTCCTTCTATCTCTGCTTCTGTCAATGATTCTCCAATATATCAGTGGCATCTTCGTCTTGGTCATGCTTCTTCTGAAAAACTTCGCACTTTGGTTTCTCTTGGAAATTTAGGTAATATTTCAAAATTTGTCTCATTTGATTGCGTAAACTGTAAGCTTGCAAAACAACCGGCTTTGTCTTTCACCACTTCCTCTTCTACCTGTGACACTCCTTTTGGTTTAATTCATTCTTGATATTTGGGGACCTGCTCCTACTTCTACGGTGAATGGTTATCGATAATTGTTTTATTTATTGATGATTATTCTCGTTTCACTTGGATATATTTTCTTAAAAATCGTTCTGCGTTGCCTCAAGTTTATATTGATTTTGCTAATATGATTGAAACTCAGGTTTCTCGTCCCATTAAGATCCTTCGCACAAACAATGCCATGGAATATAAGGACTTTGTTCTTCTCCGATTTCTGAAATAACAAGGAACTCTTGTTCAAAAGTCTTGTCCTCAAACCTCCCAACAAAATGGTCTAGCGGAACGCAAACATCGACACATTTTGGATTCTGTTCGTGCTCATCTTTTCTCTACATTTTGTCCAGAAAAATTTTAGGGTGAGGCCGCTCTGAACTCAGTAGATATCATAAACCATCTTCCGTCTTCTGTCCTTCAAAACATATCTCCTTTTGAAAAACTATATGGCCCTTCTCCTGATTGCTCCAATCTTAAAGTCTTTGGTTGTGCTTGTTTTGTCCTTCTTCACCCTCATGAGCATACAAAACTTGAACCTCGTGCTCGATTATATTGTTTTCTTGGCTATGGCCCCGAGCATAAAGGCTTTCATTGTTGGGATCCAATTTCCAAACGGTTACGCATCTCTCGCCATGTTACCTTTTTGGAGCACACTATGTTCGCCAGTCTCTCCCCCTTTCATACCTCTCTTTCTAGTCCTCAATCTTTCTTTACTGATCCTTCTAGTGATCTATTTCCATCATCCGATCCTTCTGATGCGCTCTTTCCTTCATCTGATCCTTCTCATACCCCTACGCTCGATCAATCTGTTTATGTTACATATCTCCCAGACCCGCCGTCTGTCTCTGCTGTTGAACTAGAACCTGCCGCTCATGTTTGTCGCTCCACTCGGGTATGAGAACCTCCTACTCATCTCCAAAATTATCATTGTTTTTCTACTATTGTCTCTTTAGCTGAGCCTTCTTCCTATCATGAGGCTAGTTCTAACCCTCTCTGGCAGCATGCAATGACTAAGGAACTATAGGATTTAGAAAAGACTCATACTTTGGATTTTATCGATCTTCCTCCTGGAAAATGACCTATTGGCTGTAAGTGGATCTACAAGATAAAAACTCGCCCTGATGGTTCAATTGAACGCTATAAGGCTCGTCTTGTTGCAAAAAGTTATTCTCAGGAGTATGGTATTGATTATGAAGAGATATTTGCTCCGATTGCTCGAATGACTTTTGTTCGTAGTCTTTTAGCTGTCGCAGCTGCAAAACAGTGGCCTCTTCTACAGATGGATGTTAAAAATGCCTTTCTCAATGGTACTTTATCTGAAGAAGTATTTATGAAGCCACCTCCTGGAACTTCTCCTCCACCTCAGAAAGTGTGTCCTCTTCGACGTGCCTTGTATGGTCTCAAACAGGCACCACGAGCCTGGTTTTCCACATTTAGTTCAACCATCACTCAACTTGGCTTTATTTCAAGTCCTAATGATACAACTTTATTTACCCGTCAGACTCCTCATGGTATTGTTCTTCTTCTTCTTTATGTTGATGATATGATTATTACAGGTGATGATCCCCAAGCTATCTCTGATTTACAAACCTATCTTGGGAAACACTTTGAGATGAAAGATTTGGGTCCACTCAGCTACTTTCTAGGCCTACTACTTATTTCAGGCTAAATATGCTTCTGATCTTCTGGCACGTTCTGGTATAACATATTCTGCTACTGCATCCACTCCGTTGGATTCTAGTGTGCGCTTGACTCCTTTTGATGGTACACCTCTGCCAGATCCTACTTTGTATCAACAACTTGTTGGAAGCCTTGTGTATCTGACTATGACTCGCCCTGATATTGCCTACGCAGTTCATATTGTTAGCCAGTTCATGTCTGCCCCTGGGAATATCCATTTCACTGCTGTGCTCCGTATTCTACGCTATGTAAAGGGCACTCTTCTCCACAGACTTCAGTTTTCTTCACAATCCTCTTTGGTTCTTTCTGGATATTCTGATGCCGATTGGGCTGGCGACACCATAGATCCCCGTTCCACCACAGGCTACTGCTTCTACTTGGGTACTTCCCTTATTTCCTGGCGAAGTAAGAAACAGACTGTCACCTCTCGTTCTAGCACTGAGTCTGAATATCGTGCTCTTGCTGATACTACCTCTGAGTTACTATGGCTTTGCTTGTTTGCCTTAAGATATGGGTGTTTCTCAGAAGTCTGCTACTATTCTTTATTGTGACAATCGCAGTGTTATCCAGATTACTTATAACGATGTTTTTCATGAACGGATCAAGCGTATTGAAAATGATGGTCACTTTGTCCGTCAACATCTTCAAGCCAACACTCTTATTTTACATTCTATTTCAACAGCAGATCAGCCAGCCGATATCTTCACTAAAGCTCTCCTTCCTGGTCGCTTCACTCAGTTACTTGACAAACTCAAATTGGTTTCTACACAACCACCTTGAGTTTGAAAAGGGGGGGGGTGTTAACGTACATATTACTGTTAATTAGGGAGTCAATTAGGAGTCAATTAGGAGTCAATTAAGCAATTCTTACCTTATTTATCTTTGTATTCTCTTATAAATTCATGTAAACATATACAGAAATATACAATTCAGAATTCAAATCACCTCTATTTACACCATTCACGAGGACAAATTATAGGATGAGGCCGGATCCAGTGGTTTATGAAGATGAAACTACATTGTTCCAACCTCCTCCAATAATTTCTAGTTCATGAGCCATAATCTTAAAAATTATCATAAAATTTTCAAATTTCCAATGGGAAAGTCAACAGTTAACTATGGTACAAGCACAAGAGTATATGTCATGCCAATTCAAAGTTGGGGAAGGTGATATTTAGTTTTCAATAACACAAAAGATGAAACTATGCCTCTTAAAACTCAAAACTGTCTACACCCAACAATTTCATGGGAAAAATGCAAGATTCAAAAATAAAATGAAAAACGTGTATTTAGATTTATGTTTTTTAAAAATGATACTTGTTCACTAGCATTTTCTTCATTTTACTTCCCGAATTTTCAGAAACTGTTTCTAAATCTTGGCCAAACTTCAAAAATAAAAAACCACGGCTAGGATTTCAAAATACAACAGTGAAAACAGATAACACAACAAATAAATCGTTAATTAAAAAAACCTTAATTTTTAAAATTAGAAAGAAAGAAAAAAACTGAACTTTACAATCATATCTGTTGTGGGGTGAAATTAACACATGGAATTTTACAACTTGACAAGATTTGTCTACGATATGTTGTGGGGTGAAATTTATAACATATGGAATTTTACAACTTGAGAAGATTTGTCTACGCACCCCGTCTGACCGCGGTACTTGGGCACCTGGTCAGACTGCTGTACCAGGACACCTGGTCTGACCACGGTACCTAGGCACCTGGTCTAGGGCAACTGGTCTGACCAAAGTACCAGGACACCTGGTCTGACTACGGTACCTAGGCATAAAGTCCATGCACCTGAAAAAACTTGGCTACGCAGTCTCCAACATAGACTTACATACTTAAGATTGAATACAAGTATCAACTTGAGAAACGACACATGGCATAACCCGCAAGCGACACATAATTGAGAAGTAACACATGGCCCAATCCCGATGTGACACGTGGCATGATGATGTCATCAGCTTATTCTCCTAAAAATAGAAGAAGAAATTCATTCATTAGGTAACTAATTTATACTACTATTCTCTCTGACACACTAGCTATGCTTGCTTTGACTTTAGCATCGGAGGGTGTTAGGCCGGCACCACACTGGTGCTCTTTTCCTTTCCTATGTAGGTGCCTATGTAGCACGCCGTCAAAGCAGCGCACTACGTCCGACTCGTCCCATATATTAAGTTCGTTGTCTACGTGGAAGTTCTCCATTTTTACGCAACAACAATTTTCTCTCCCAAAATGCTTATCCACCTTTAATTTAGGGTTCAAAAGCAAGGGAGGGTTAGATTTTAAAAACCCAACATTTTGGTTGATATTCTTTAGGATTTCATAACGAAACTAAGATCATAATTTAAAAAAAAAAAACTTTAATTTGAGTTGTTCATAGTTAATGGTGAAATGGGCAATTATCAAATTAGAACGTACCTGTAGAGTGCGAATCAACAAAAGTTTTGCTGCTGTATTTGTCTTTCTTCTTCAATCGGATACGAAATCAGAGCCAATAAAAGTAAATGGATAAAGAGGGAATTCAACAGTTTAAAAGCTGTAGATACCGTATTTTGTCCGGCTCAATTTCATTAAGAAATTTGAAGTTCATTTGAAAATAGGTTTAATTTGGAATTGATTTTAAATGATAAATTGAATTTTGATTTTAAAATTTAATTTTTAACTAAACTTTTCATGGTTTTAAAAAAAGAATTTTTCTTATTAAAATTTGGTGGATTTTTAAAGTCATTTGGTATAATTTTAGTTTAAATATTTTTAAAATTTAAATTTGATAAAAGAAGCTAATTTTGGAAAGAATAAATTTTGGTAGTGATTTGTGCTAATTTATGACGAGGTAATTTGATTGATTGATGTAAATTTGGAATGATTTACAAATCAAAATTTTGTTTCCTTATTTACTACATTGAATTACTCCTTAAATAGGTCATTCTTTAGACCTAAAGGGACATCACCACCACTATCGAAAAACCGGGGAACCTACCTCACCTCCTCACCACCCTCACCACCATCTCTTAGCCTCCATAATCTCCTCACCAAGATCTAACCATCACCATCTCACCCTCGCCATCACTACGAGCCAAGAACATCTACACCACCGAATCACCTCCTCACCACCCTCGATCACTAGTGAAAAATCTCTGAAAGTGTGTTGTTCTTCTGCCTCCCTTTCTCATTCATGAATAACATACGTCAAGAAAATACATAAGTCGCAGACGTTGTTTGTTCAAGACTCACGTTGATTTAAGATTCGATTGGTCAATACCCTTCAGCAAGTTCGTTGGTTAATATAATCCAAAACTTCATCCCTCAGTGAGTAGTGTGTCAAAAATCTAAGCAATATACATTTGTTTTCATCTTGATAAAATATACATAAAAAACAGAACAAAAAATGATTTCACATACTGCACTTTAACACCAAGTCTTAATGTTAGATTGTCAAGTTGAACTTGTTTTTGTTTCATATATATTTTTTTTACTGTTATCACATGTCTCTTTTATTTTATCCATGTATATATATATATATATATATATATATATTTTAAAGTTTTGTTTCATAATATTATTATTATTTTTCGTTTGATTAGTATTGTGTTTAATTTATTTATTAATGAATATAAGATTATGTTTGCAAAACTGATTTACACTTCTCATTTGTTAGTTTATACATGAATAATAATTTGCTTCTTATTAAATTTAATTTCGGTCCTATATGGCAAATTTTGTATTATGTTTATTAATTCCGGTTACAAATAAAATTAAATACCTATTTTGTAAACAATTAATTTTAATTTTTTTATTTGTATTATATCATTTATCAAATTTTATTTATAATTATTGAATATTAACGAGGAAAAATGCTATACTTATTGGGATCTCGATAAGTGTGTGAAAATCATCACGTTTGTGAAGGCTGAGTAGTGTGCTTATCGGGGTTCTCATATAAGTCTATAAAAACCCTAAAAATATAGAATATAAAAAACTTTTTTTTTTAAAAAACAATAATATATGTATTATTTAAAAAAAAAATAAAAAGAGGTTATTTTAAATAAGTTTAAATTTTATTTCAAAAAAAATAAAAAATAAAGTATTTTAAAAAAAAAATGTTTTAAAATATAAATACAATTCTTATGATGGATTTTGAGAAGTAAAAACCTCAATTTCTTAAGGTGGAATTTTCCAAATTCCAATATTGTTCAATTAACGATAATAACCCCGGTCATTTTAATCCTTATTGCTTGCTTCATTCTTGAAGTGGAGAAGTGATTAAATGAGACACATTTTTTATAAATTAAAATTAATATTTTTTTAAACTATTTAAATTAAGGACCATCATTTTAAAAAATAAGATAATATAAAGTAAAAATATGGTAACCATTTTAAAATGGGTGTTGTAGGGTGCTAACACCTTCCCTACACACAAATGACTCCCGAACCCAATTTGTTTTTCGTAGACCATTCCTATTTTCAATAAATTTGGTGATCAATCACACCCAATTATGGTTGATGGCGACTTCCACTTTATTTTCATTTAAGAGACCTAATTTTAAGGATGTCGGCCGCTCCGCGTCGCAATCACGTTGTGACAAAAGCGAATGCAGCCCTATTTTAATTTATTTTTTTAAAATTTTAAATAATAGTTTCATTCTCGAAGTGTTGACCCACTTCACATCTTTAATTTTTAGTTGAATTTCTTCAAGGAAAAATAAAATTTTAATTATACTTTCCTTCTCTATCATTTTTTGGTTGGGATATGTACTGATGTAACGTGTTGTGGGTGAACTTATATCGGTACACGTGGAATTTCTCAACTTGTTCAAAGAATGCACAATCAACATGTCTACGTCACGTAGGAGGCTACGTCTACGTCGTCTAAGAAGGTGCATCTACGTAGTCCTGAGAGTCTACATCATCTAATAAGGCTACGTATCTAAAACCAAGAAACTATATTATATTGATATCCAATCAAACGATGACATGTGGCATGACCAACAAGCGACACGTCCTTGGGAAGCAACATTGGTTGTAGTGACAAAGTCGTGGACTTTGTCGGTCCATGTGGAACTAGTTATCATTTTTGTTGCACTCGAGGTAGGGTGATGCTTGCAGTTATATCTGCGTTACGGGCTAGAGTTCTTTTGAGTGTTGGTGCATGGGGTTACTTGGCTAGCGTAGTAGACACTTCGGTTAGTGAGACTACCCTTGCTTCAGTACCCATTGTGAGGGATTTCATTGATGTGTTCCCTGACGAGTTACCTATTTTACCTCCGAAGAGAGTTAGATTTTCAGATAGAGGTGTTACTTGGGACCACTCTATTGTCCAAGGCACCCTATCGCATGGCATCGACTGAGTTGAAAGAGCTTAAGAGTCAGTTACAGGAGCGCTTAGACTTAGGATTTATTCGCCCTAGTGTGTCCCCGTGGGAAGTACCCGTTTTATTTGTGAAAAAGAAAGATGGTTCAATGAGGTTATGAATTGACTATAGGGAATTGAATATGAGACAACGATGATGGTTGAAGTTAGTCAAGGACTATGATTGCAATATTCAGTATCATCCCGGTAAAGCCAATGTAGTGGCGGATGCACTTAGTAGGAAGTCACCACACTTGTCTGCCTTATAGTTGAGATTGAGATGGGATATGAAGCGTACCGAGATAGCTCTCCTTACTGCTGAGGTCACAGTACGGTTGGCTAGTCTGATGGTGGGACCCACTTTGAGATAGAGGATGATTAAGGCACAGAGGAGTGAGGATAATTTACAGGTCGGTTTCTGAGAGGCAGAGTCGAGTACGCCTAGTCATTTCTCTTTGGCTACTGATAGTGCCTTGATGTATCATCGGAGGCTATGTGTACCGTTGGGGTCGACTTTCAGGAAGGAACTGTTGGAGGAGGCTCACAGTTTTATCTTTTCAGTGCATCCAGGTAGTACTAAGATGTATAGGGACATGAGGCAACATTATTGGTGGCCTGATATGAAACTTGAGGTTGCGGAGTTTGTGAGTAGGTGTTTGATTTGTTAGCAAGTCAAGGATTTGATAAAAAGTTCACAGGGGTATCTTAACCCTTTGAGCATATCAGAGTGGAAATGGGAGGAGATTTCCATGGACTTCATATATGGATTGCCTAGGACTTCGAAGGGTTATGATACTATTTAGGTGATTGTATAGATCGTTTGACGAAGTCCGCACACTTTTTACCAGGGAGGATCACTTACCCAGTTGAGACCTGGGCACAGTTGTATCTGAGAAAGATTGTTAGGTTGCATGGTGTGCTAGTGAGGATTGTATCGGATTGGGACACCCGATTTGTTTTGAAGTTTTAGAAGGGTTTGCAATCTGCCTTGGGTACCAGTTTATACTTTAGCACAACTTTTCATCCTAAGAACGATGATCAAGCAGAGAGAGTTAATCAGATACTAGAGGATAAACTGAGAGCTTGTGTTCTAGATTTCGGTGGTAGTTGGGATTCTCATTTATACTTGGTTGAGTTTGCTTATAATAATAGTTTTCAGGCTACCATTGAGATGACACCATTCGAGGCACTTTATGGTAGAAATTTTCGTTCTCCTGCTCGTTGGGATGAGGTTGGAGAGAGGAGACTTTTGGGACCCGAGTTGTTATAGATGACCGGAGAGTCGATCACTTTGATCAGAGAGAGAATGAGGGTTGCCCAAAGTCGACAGAAAAGTTACACCGATAAGCAGCGTAGTCGCTTGAGTTTAATGTGGGAGATCACGTGTTTTTTTGAAAATGGCACCCATAAAAGGGAGTCATGAGGTTTGGAAAGAAGGGCAAGTTGAGCCCTAGGTTTATCGGTTCTTTTGAGATTCTTGATAGAGTTGGGGTAGTGACGTACCGTTTAGCCTTACCACCCTATTTATCGGCAGTTCATAATGTGTTCCATGTATCGATGCTTCAGAAATACATGGCGGATCCTTCCCATGTGATCGATCACGAGCCCGTGGTTCTTGATGCTAATTTGTCTTATGAGGAGACACCGGTTGAGATGTTAGCATTGGAACAAAATGTGTTGAGAAACAAGACTATCGGTTTAGTAAAGATCTTGTGGAGGAATCAAGTTTCGGAAGAGGCTACTTGGGAACGTAAGGATGAAATGAGGGACAAGTATCCTCATTTGTTCGTCTAAAGAGCCTACTTTTCGGGGACGAAAAGCCTTTTTAAGAGGGTTGACTGTAACGCCCCTTTTTTTACGTAGAATTAATTTTATTAATTTAATTTAAGTTAAGTCTAATTCTGATAATTTAGAATTTTAGAAGTTTTAATCTTTATTTGGTAATTTTAGATTTCAAGTAATTGTTTGAACTAGGTGCAATAATTATTATTAATAGGCCAATTAACAATAATTAATTATTTTCTAGTCTAGATTAATTGTGTTGATTAATTTCAAGGGTTAATTTATGTTTTAAGAGCATGGGGTTTATTTTAAAAGTTCAAAAGGAATTTGAGGGCTTTTTAGCAAATAATATGATACTCATCCAATTGGCGTCATCTTCTTCCTTTCATTTGAAATAAAAAAGGAAACACAAACTCTCTCTCTTTTCTCTCCCAAAACCACCACCCATCATACCTCCCCAACGGCCGGAATTTTCTCATTTCTTCTCCGATTCGCTCGTTGTTTGGTGCGTTGGATAGATCGGCCCCGATTTATCTTTTGAAATAACTTTGAAAAGATTCCTCCAACGTCCAAGGGGCCTAAGGGTAAGATTACTCGTTTTTTACTTTGGGTTTTATTTCCTTTTTTAGTAATTTGGTCATACCATTTTCGTCTAAACTCCGTTTTGAACCCGTAAGGTATCAAACTCTTCGTTTTTTCGAGATCTATCTTTTGAATCTAATTTCGTATCCATCTAAGTTATGTGGAAAAAGTTATCATCAAAATACCTCTCGACCTATTGGAGGAAAACCAGGCTTTTTCTTCGTTCATTTCGTTTTACGCGTCGTTTGTTATTTGTTTGGTAATTAATGCAATTAAGATATATTTAATTGTAGATAATTCTTGATTGCTCACTCGATTGCTCGCTCGATTGTTCGCTAAGGGATTTTGATTTCAAGTTATTTGCCAAAAGGTTCCGAGCAACTCTAGGGGTGCTAACTTCATTTAATTGAGGCCGGTTCTTGATTTTTAGCTACTTCCAGCTTCAAAGGTGAGTTTAAGGTGGTGGTGTGTGTTCTATGTATGTTTTACATGACGATTTTTTTTAATTGAGTTTAAGAGGGAATGTGTGAATTGAGATCCTTTGAGGATCTGGTTGTTTAGTTGTTTCTGGAAGTGAGTGTTTGAGTGTTTACTTTGAGGTTAGTTTCGGAGTGTAGATGGATTTCGGTGATTATCTAAGTTCGATTGTGATTTTGGTGTTTATTATAGAGAATTGGAAGTTTCCGGTTTGGTTCTTGGAAGTTAAGGGTCCTAAAGGGAAGATGAGGGAAGTAAGGCATAATTGTGGAAATTGAATTCCGGTTATTGGTGATTTAGGAGTTGGCCTTGTTGTTGGTAGTCAAAGTAATTCCGGCTTATGTGCGTACTTTATGGCTACAAGAAATTTCCCCTATTTAGCGGAATCGTTAATTTAACGATTGGTTATTCTTGTGCGTACTTTACTTTCGAATTGTTTTTTAATGAGAAACTATAAACACGCTCGGATTCATTTTGATGGAGTATGTGTGATATATGAATGAGAATTTACGATATTTACTCGGATTCATTGTGATGAAGTATATTTATCTATTTATGAGAAATTATAAACATGCTCGGATTCATTTTGATGGAGTATGTGTGATATGTGAATGTGGATTTACGATATATACTCGGATTCATTGTGATGAAGTATATGTATCGATTTATGAGAAATTATAAACATGCTTGGATTCATTGTGATGGAGTATGTGTGATATATGAATGTGAAATTTACAATATATACTCGGATTCATTGTGATGGAGTATATGTATCGACTTATGAGAAATTATAAACATACTCGGATTCATTTTGATGGAGTATGTGTGATACGTGAATGTGGATTTACGATATATACTTGGATTCATTGTGATGGAGTATATGTATCGATTTATGAGAAATTATAAACATGCTCGGATTCATTTTGACGGAGTATGTGTGATATGTGAATGAGAATTTACGATATATACTCGGATTCATTGTGATGGAGTATATGTATCAATTTATGAGAAATTATAAACATGCTCGGATTCATTTTGATGGAGTATGTGTGATATGTGAATGTGGATTTACGATATATACTCGGATTCATTATGATGGAGTATATGTATCGATTTATGAGAAATTATAAACATGCTCGGACTCATTTTGATGGAGTATGTGTGATGTGTAAATGTGATATACGTATATATACTCGGACTCATTGTGATAGAGTATATGTATTGACTAATTGAGAAATGTTAAACGTACTCTGATTCTTTAGATTGGGTGCATGAATGGATCATTACCTATGGTATGTTGTTTGGGAGTAAAGAATGGGTAGTAAAGAGCATGCTTAACTTTGGACACAATTTCTGATGTGAAATTCGTCCATAGGATTTCATGTCACCATTTTATTCTCACTAGCATTTTTATGCTAATGTTGCTACAATTTAATCTTTTCAGGTACGCCCCGAGGCCGTGGTAGAGGTGGTGGTGCCGTATGATCGTGGGGTGATGGAAAGGACAAGAATTGGACTTTTGGAGCATTCTTTGAATGCCAAGACTCATTTTACATTTGGACTTATATTTTTGTTTATAATTAGTGCTTGTATTTGAGCTCATGAGAGCATTTATGTCGTATTTTGTCTATTTTGGGACTTGGAACTAAAAAGGGAATGCGCATTCCTTAGATTTTAATGATTTTTCTGCTCGGGACAAATGTACACAGGTTTTGGCTTGACCAAAATACAAATGGCACCATGCCGATTTTTCGAAAATTCTAGACTTCCGCTGTCTTATCTGATTTAAAATACATATAAATTTTCGAGTCTTTATAAGATATGTTAGAAATGGTTTTTGTTGAATTCTCAGGGAAATGAGGAAGGTTTTAGTCTCCCTTGGGTTTGAAACTAATGGGGTTAGGTCAAATCTGTTCCCTCTTAATTATGGGATTATAAAATTTGGCAGTGACAGTTTAAGAACATTAGTACACAATTTAATATTAACGGTTTCTAAACTTTGAAATTATTTTGCTTCAATCTTCATTAATGCATTTTTTACCAACTATTATATTAAAATTGGATTTAGCTAATAGCGATGCAAGAGCTACGATAGAATATAAATATGAATCAACAATAACGCAAATCATAATATTAATATGGTAACGTGAGTATGATCTTGAGGACATGAAGTATAATTTTCCACAATTTGATTTTAGATTGAACAACCATGTTCATATTATTATTGATCAAAATTCAAGCTTTGGTTAAGTATTGTCATTTTGGTAGCATGGGTTTTACAAGCCTTCAACTCTATTTCAAGATCATTAACTACTCGAGTGATTGAAAACTCTGGTGAATTCAAATTTATCAAGTAATTCACACGCAATGGTATAGTAAAAACTTCAAACTCAACTCTATTTCAAGATCGTTTACTACTCGAGTGTGATTGAAAACTGGTGAATTTACCCAGTATTTCACGCGCAACGATATAGTAAAAACTTCAAACTCATCGAGTTAAATTTTAATGTATTTGATGGACATTTCTCTATACAGCTGATAGAGTTTCAGATCAAACCCCTGAATAATTGGTTCTTTAGAATTGTGCTAAATATGTTGTTGCCTTAGCAGTATTCAAAAAAAATCATTCAGAATTTATGATAATTAGAAAAAAGTTTTTTTTCTTCTATGTTTGTACTATGTTTTGGATGAAGCCAATAACCAGATAGTATCTGTAAATTATAATCTCAACGAGTCCTCCATGTATAGTGTAGCAATCCCAAGAAGATGAAAAGAAAGAAACCTGATATATAATTCAAACTCATTACAGCCTCCTCCAGGTTTGGCTAAATCTTCGGATGGGTAAAGTTTTAGATAGAATTTCTTCAACCATACAAAGGTAGGAGAGGCAAACCAGTTAGAATCAAAGATGGAAGCACAAACCATACATCATAAGAGTTTCTAAACAACAACAAAATTGTGTCCTACATTCATTTCCAAGACATGTTGTCATTTAGAATTTTAAGAATTTGATTCACAAGAGGAAAAAACTATGTTAATTTTGTCTTGTTTGACTTCAGTTGAGGCTTTTCTGGAATTTCATCATCATCATCATCATCGTCAGAAACTTCTTCAGCTAGTTCATCCGGCACGTCATTCAGAATATTGTGTTTGGTTATGTAGTTCTTTAAAATTCCCATACTCTATTCTTTCATAGAAACCAACTGATCTGAGCGAGTGCCTTTGTTTGGTGTATTGACTGAATATGTCTCTGTCCCTAAGCGAAATGACGCTTTAACCTGAGACCTTAGAGGAATATCATCTTGAGCTTCAGCATCCATTCAAATCTGTAAAGACACTTATCATATCACACACGGCTAAAATTTAGATTAAAATAAAATAAAATTGAAGCACAACATGACTATGATGGGCTTATAGGGTTAGATGCAATCTTGTCGTTTCTATGGAATTCAACAAAAGAAAGAAATTAACATGGTTCTTTTATAGCTTCTAATTGTCACAACGTAATTGCAACGCGGAGCGCCAACGTCCAATTTATAGGCCTTTTTGTGAAAAGCAAAAATTTGGAGTTGCCACCAACCAAATTCGGGTGTGATTGGTCACCTAAATATTTAAAATTGTCTACGAAAAACCAGATTTGGGTTCGGGAGTCATTTATGCATAGGGAAGGTACTAGCACCCTACGACATCCACTAAAAAATGGTTACCCTAATCTTATCTTATACTATCTAAATTTAAATTATTGGTCCTTAATTTAACTAATTTGTGAAAAGATTGATTTTAATTTATGAAAACAAATGTCTCATTTAAATCTTCTCTTAACATCAAGAATGATGTAAGTTCAAAGATTGATTGAGCAGGGTTATGACCATTAATTGAACAATATCGGAATTGGGAATTCCTCACCTAGAGAAATTGAGAGTCGTTACTTCTCAAAATCCCATCATCGGGCTTGTATTTATATTTTAAAACATTTTAATTATTATTTTTATTCAAAATACTCTTTTTTATAATTTATCGTAATAAATATAATGTTTATTTATTATTTATTAGAACAATTGATAGACACATAATTTAATCTCTAAAAATTAAAATATAAACGTAATGATACCTTATTTAATTATTTCTACAAAACAAATATTTCATTTAAATAAAATTTCAAATAAAGAAAAATAATAATCTTATATTAAATTATACATGTACAGAGAAGAAAACTAACTCATGACATCTATAATATGTATAAAAGACAAAAATATGTGTAAAGAAAGTTAATAATATATAAAACTAAACCTAAAGCAAAGAGAAAGAAAAGTAAATGAAAAGTCTATTTAGAGAAAAAGAAAAACTTATGATTGGCATATTAAAAACATACATGAGAAGTAATAATTTTGTAGGATTCCTTCGAAACACGTACCCGATTAATAAGACAATAGATTTAAACTCCAAAATCTAATTGGTATGATGCAGTGGCGAGGCTAGGAAAAAAAATTAGGGGGGCAAAAACCTTTATGAAAGGGGATGATGTAACATCCGCTTTGATTCGGTCGGTTCTATTATATTTTTAGATTTTAACTTGCATCTAATACAAAATGGCTAATTTTTTGCTAAAATTTATGTTATTTATTAAAGTATATATGCCTTCAAGGAGACAAATTTTTAAATAATTTTTTATTTAATAAAATAATATATATTAATTTGGGTTAATTTCATATAAAACCACATTAAATAGGCAATATAGCATTAATACCAACAATTTTTCTAAAATAGCAAAACTGCCAAAATCACCTCCACGCGCCGTCCAAGGGGATGACGAAAAGACAGAACCTGCCCCTGTCATAAAAAAGGAATGATGAAAATCGTAGTAGATAGCAATTAATGATGAAATAATGTCAGTTAAGATATTGCGTGGGGTATAGCCTTCGAGAATCAAGAATTCAAAATTTCAATATTTGGAATTCAAAAGGAAAAAAGGAGGGGCAGTTTACAGAAAAGGAAAACGGAAAGTGAAAGGCAAGCAAAAAAACCCTAGAAAAGAAAATCGAAAAGGATACGAGAGAATGGCAAGAACGAGAGGCAGCACGAGGACAGAAGGGATTAGTTCTGAAATAAGAGCGGTAAGAAAGTTTGTAAATGATTTATACAAAATGTAAAGTAATTGAAGTGATTAACTTGGAAAGACATGTATGACAGGGAAGGGGTAGAGGAAGCGAACAAGGAACGAAAAGAAATCGAGATCTTCGTGATTTGCAAACGGGGGGGATAGAAGAAGAGGTATAGTTTTTTGCGATTTGAAGTGAGATACTGTGTTTTTAATTTAGAATAAGTACATGTGAAAGTATTTTTCAGACATGCAAACTAAAAAAAGTTACAAATGCAGGAGTTAGTTGAAGGAAACGAAGAAACAAATGTACCCACTGTAAAAAAGAAGCAGAACAGAAGGAATGTAACGATGGAAGAGGTAACTGATGATGAAGAAGATGATTTAGAGAATGAGGTAAGTTTTAGTTAAGAAATCATAAATGTTTAGATAGTATATACTTTTGTTCAATTTTAGGAAGGTAGAAACGGGTACATAAGTAATGTGAATAAACAAATTTTATTGATGCAGGGTGAGACTACATCAATTGGGAGATCAAAACAAAGAGAGGATTTAAAAAAACAGAGAAGGAATGAAAATGAAGAGGAGTATTCAGCTGACGATGGAATAGATGACACAGATGAAAATGAAGATGAACAAGTAAGTTATTGTAAAAGAAAGAACATTGATAATAATAGATTAAGCTATAAAATACTGTTGAATGTGAGTTTAGTATAAATTATTATATTGCAACAGGAAATGACCGAGTGTGGAAACAATAAGAAAAGGAAGAGTAATGTGAAGACGGTGAATAATTCGGGAAAGGTAAAAGTTTAGATTTTTTAAACTGTATAAGTAATATAAACTATTAAGGAATGTAAAAAAATTTCGTGTTTGTAATAATAATATTGCAGAGATTACAAAATAAAACGAAGAGGGGGATTGATGATTACTTTGAGATTACTAATGAGGGTGGTTCAAGACGTGGAAGGGAGGATTGTTATTTGATTAAGTCACCGGATTGGTATAAGAATAAGAAGACAGTGGCTTATGCAAAGTATGACATGATACTGGATGTAATCAAAATGTGCAGGGGGAGATTGCTTGATTTATTGGATGAATGTTGTTTGAAGAATGTTTTAAAAATGTCCGTTAGAAAGTTTCCAACGGTGATTCAACATCTTTTAAGTCGTGCTGTTAAAAATGAAAAACCCGATGAGTTGAGTTTCAAGATAGGCGGTGAAATCCATACATTCACTTTGATGGATTTTTGTTTGATCACGGGACTCAACTGTAATCCGGTTAAAAATGTGGACTGGGATTTATTACCGGAGAGCGAATTGTTGCAAACAATTTTCGCTGAATCGACAAAACTGGATTAGAACGAGCTGGACAGAGGGTTTAGAGGAATGGATTTTTGTGACGAGGAATTGGCTTTGAAGATGGTGAAGTTATATATTTTGGAGTCTCTTGTTATACCAAAGCAAATCGGGACAACAATATCAAATTTGCATTTTCGAATTGTTGAAAATGATGAGGTATTCAATGGGTACTCATGGGGAAGGCTATCTTACAATCTGACTATAGTGAGCATCAAGAAAATTCTAGACAATCTAGAAGAGGGATTCAAAAGACTCACTAGATTTCCACAATCCCTAGTCATTTGGGCTTGTGAGATACTACCTGCATTGTCTGTTAATTCAATATATGCAAAGAGGATTGGAGATGGATATCCGAGAATGCTTAACTGGGATTATCACAAGCAAGGGACTTGGCAATCGTATGAAAAAGATGTGTTCAATGATGTTGTAAGTAAAAGTTTTATATACTATAAACGTTTTATAAATGCATATAGTTTATATAGTATAACTGATTACTGGGATTTGAATAACAGTTAACGGTGAAAGGGATGAAGCCTACTGATGAGGAGTTGGATACCGAGTACATGAAGATTTTCAAGAGAGAATACAAAAACAAAGAAAGAATGGAAAATGAAAAAGGGGAGTCAAACTTTAACTGCGATGGTTGGTTTAATGAAGATGATAATGACGGGAGGAACCAAATGGCGGAAGATATAAAACTGATACTGCATCAAAACTGAACAACGCGTCAAACACTGGTGAAACTAGAGAAAAAAGTGGACGAGCTACATGAATTGGTCAAACAGGGAAGGCAACAAGAACCAAGAGATTACGATGGGCATCAATATGAGGTAGATGAACTATGTTTATGAAAATGTATAGATAACATTACCTAACAATGTATGAAAATTACAGGGATTTGATTATGGTGGTAACGATGAAAACGCGGAACAAATGTTTACTGAAGAAGTAAATGAAGACGTGTTTCGAAATATAAATTTGGAGAACGTTGATGAGGAAATCAGAAATGTAAATGATAACGCTGATTATCAGGTAATCATTACAACCCTATGAAAGAAAGCAATAAAAAACACAAAAAACGTACTTTAGTACAAAAAAATGACTAATTCTACAAATAAATGTAGGAAATAAGAATAGAAGATGAATCAGACATATCTCCTGTGAAGATTTCTTCAGATATTATGGAGTGGTTGAAAAATAAAGAACAATCGATAGTAATATATAGGGTAAACTTTCTTCACATTTTTTTAAGTTATATGAAAACATTTCAAATGCTGTAATATGTAGTTGTATTAATATGGAAAAAAATAGGGGGGCGAACATCTTGATGCAGCACGCGGAGGGAGCGAGTTGAATAAAAAAGTTCATGAGGTAATTACTTATAAAAGTTTATATATATTAGATCTTTAACATAAATAAAGGTTTATATAAAGTAAACATATGAATATTTAAAAACAGGTTGCAGCTTTAGAAACTGCTGGAAGTGTGGAGGTTGCACAGAACGAGCTGAATGCTAATAAAAAAGGGAAAGGAAAAAAAGATGACAATGTTGATGGGGGAAAGAAGGGGAGAAAGCGAATCGAAAGGAAAAATGTGAAGGCGCCTACAAATGTGAGTACACGCCCAAAAAGAACCAGGAAGGATGGAAAGTACACTACTGAGCTATATACCGAAAATTTGGGTTCAATGAAAAAGATATGAAGGGTCCAAGTTTCCATGTACTCACTCCGTCAACTCAAGAAGAATAGATACCGTTCTAAGAGTCAGTGATATTAGAATGGAAGACACTTTTTTGGAATTTTATGTTTAAATACTTATATTTTGAAACTGACATATATTTTTGAATGTCTGGATTATAAAATGTGTTTACATGGTTGGTATAAAAATCTATGTTAATATTTATGCACAAATTATATTGTAATATTGTGCCAACATAATCAAACATGATATGTAGTTGTAAAGTATTAACTGAATAAGTAAGTATGAACAATGTATGCATATATTATAAATGAATCCACTTATTAAAAAAACATCAAATATATTAACACAGTTTCTAATTAATAAATGTTTATTAAAAAAAAAACTTTAACATGAGTGAAACGAAATACACAAACACCAGAAAATAGCACATACATAAAGTTAAGACAAGAAATAACAAAAAGATGATCGGAAGATATATTATATAGTATCTAATCACCGCAGCTAAAAAAACATCAACCCTATGAAAACATTATTGAATAAAAAATAATTCAAAATATCAAAAAGAAAAATGTTATGGTCAAAGCAATTTGTTATGACCAATAGCACAAAGATGCAACGAAAAAAAAAGGAAAAAATAACATAAGTTATTAAAAAATCTAACATCAAATGCTTAAAGATTGAGAAACCCGAATGAAATTAATTGTGTGCAACATAACTAAATGCATTACGGCATGTCTTGCGATTATGACCAGAACCACCACAGCGAGAGCAATTCTGAGAACTTGATCCAGAATTATAAGACTCCAAATGTGATATGTGTCTTTTCATCTTCGGTCTACCTACAGAACGACGAACATCTGGTGGGTGGACAACAACTGTATCAACATCATATGGAATCTTCCATTGTTTTCGAGTACCGATAGGCATTACCATCCCAGAATAAGTTGCTATAAGAGATTCAATAGAATAGTATTTATGCACATATTCGGTAGGTGGAAGGTTACGGGAAATGATAGCGGCACAAGCATGAGCACAATGTATTTTAAGAAGATTCCAACGTCGACATTCGCATTTCTTGTTTTGAATGTTGACACGATACTCCATTTCAAATGTAATAACAACAGAATCAAAATCATTCAAATGACGAACCTGTACATGGAAAATAAAAAAAACAATTAAAAACAAAGGTGTAAAAAAATAAACGGTTTCTAAATTATAACCATTTATAATCTAGAAAACGTACCATCATCCGACGTCCATATTCAATGTTGGTCCCCAATAAACAATCAGCCTAAGTGGTGAGGGTAGAATGAACGTTAGTAGCCAATAAACGCCTTTCATAAAACCATTGCTCCAATTTCAAACGTATCTCTTCTAAAGCACTAATAATGGGTAATTCACGTGCATTCTTCAAAACTGCGTTGTAATTTTCACAAATATTAGTGGTCATAACATTGAAACGAACAACAAGAAAATAAGCACGAGACCACACTGATTTCCGAATATCATTTAGGTATGGTACTATCCTAGGTTCCATCAATTCCAATTGGTGAAAAAGAAATTCGTGTTCATCCTTAGTATAAGCTTCAGCACAACAAATGAAGTGTTCAGCTAGCGATTTTTTGTGGAATCGACTCTTAATATTCTGAGATAAATGATGCATACAAACACCATAATGAACACCGGGCATAACTTTGCAAACTGCTTTGTAAATACTCGGGTGTCTGTCTGAAATGACAGACAGATTCTCTCTACTACCAATAATATTGTTGAGATGAATAAAAAACCATTCCCAGGAACAATCATTCTCTGAATCAACAACAGCAGCGGCAATCGGAAAAACTTGGTTATTACCATCCAAAGCACACGCCGTCAACAAAACTCCAGCAAATTTAGATTTTAAAAAAGTACCATCAACAGACACAATGGGTCTACAATGAGCAAAACCAGAGATAGAAGCTCCCAAACTCATGAAAAGGAATTGAAACCTGTTCTCAGCAGTCAATTGGTATTGGACGTAAGACCCTATAAAAAAAACTATTAATAAAGTATAAACGTATATAAAACAGAAAAGGTTATAAAATATAAACGTTTTGAAAAACATACCAGGGTTATGAGCAATTAACACATAACAAAACTTCGGAACGAGAGCATATGATTCGATTGGACAGCCTCTGATCTCTTTCAAAATTATTTCTCTAGCACGGTAAGCCTTTGAATAACAAATATGAATCCCATGTCTATTTTTCATGAAGTTAACAATCTTATTTGAAGACATAAACTTTCCACTACAACCCTAAAATACTCTCTAATATAATCAGCAATTATAGAGGCGGTGGCTTACGGGTGATCTACTTTTATAATGTCAACGGAACATGAATGTTGTAAACAAATTTTTTTAATAGACCACCAATCGGTACCCTCATAGGGTGACGCCTTAACAAACCAGGAACATTCGAGATCTTTACAGCATGCAAAAAAACGCCCACCATCTGATTTAACAACGCGAATAGGAAACCCTTGTTTCAAAGATTGAACTTGAACAGCTTTTTTCAATACATGCTTGGATGCATAAATTGCGTTGTCGGTATTAAGGAAAAATGATTCACGAGGACATTCAACGTTGACCATAGTAATGAATTGAAAACCAATAGGAACCTCATCAATGTAAAAATCTTCAGGGTTGCTATATATACCTAAATCAAAAACAGGTTGTTGAGGAGCCAAAGGGATTGAAGGTGTAACCACAGGGTCAACGGTTGCAGTTTCTGAAACTATTTTCTTTTTGTCAATAACTAAAGAAACGAACGCAGTGGAACTATCGAACAGAAATGATTCTAAGAATGCAACGTCATTGTCAGTTTTCACGTCCAGATATGCTTTCACTTTGGATAATGTCACAATCTCCATTAAAATACATTGAGTCTTACTGTTAAAACGAACCTTACGTTTGAGTTTGTTCTGCAAATCTTCAAATTTTGTGTTCTGAAAGAACATCATACTCTTCATTTCATATCGTTCATAGTTGTTAGCTTCATCCCACGATCCGCCATATATAATATCAATGGAAGTGGTACGCATTTTGAAAGATTTCGGATAACAGAGAAATGAAGAAAACAAAACGTAAACCCTAAAAACAAGAAACACAAAACATACAGACAAAATTGAAATAGAAACTGTAATAAACAAAAAGGAGAGATAAACGGTGTATTCCACAAATCATGGAGCAAATTAAAAAACATTTAAGGAATATGATACGTATTTAAAACAGCAACGAAAAAAGGAAGTAGAATAAGGGCATTTTGGTAAACATTTAAAACGGAAGATCAAAATTAACCACCAAAAAAGGTGTTTCTTGGGCAAATTTGAAATTAACAAATCTCAGCCGATATTATTGAATAAATGATAATTAATGTGGATATTGTTGCTAATATCTCTATTAATTTTTATATCTTAAATTATTTAGATTAATTTTTCTTTCAAATGGTTTTTATAATCTAATAAAAAGAAGCATTTTCAAATTAACCGTGTTTTATATCATGAAATTATTTAATAAATTTTATGTAATAATTAACAAGTATGAAATAAATTACTTAGAAAAAAAATATCAAATAATAAAATTAAAACAACTATGTAGCAAATTATATAGCTTATTATTAAATTTCATCTAAATATAATATTATAATTTATAATTTAGAAAAAATAAACTAGTTATAAGAAAAATTAGTCTCGCTTCTTATCTAATAAAAATGAATTAAACTTTTTATAGATGTTGAACATAAATTAACTAATAATTACAATATAAAAAAAATGAACCAGAAAAATATTTAATTAATTAAATTTTTCATTAAATTAATATAGTTTACCAATGAATAATGCAATGTATAAATCATAAAATGAATGAAACAAAATTATCAAGAAAATTCAACAGATATCCTATCTACTTTAAAAAAATCTATTTAAAACAATTAAAAACTCAAATAAATTGAATAGAGATTGAAAGAGGATACTGAATAGCCACAAACTCAAATTTGGGGTAATAAATAGTGAAAATTTGTTTTTAAAAGACTAAAATATCCCCAAATACTATATAAATAATGACAAAACATCATTTTTTAAGGGGGCAAAATTAAAAATTGATATAAATAAATACATATAAAATTAAGTTTTTTAAAAATCTTGGGGGGGCAAATCAGTGGCCTCGCCACTGGTATGATGAATTATATGGATGACCCAGCGGCAAGTTCCAGCGAATTCGAAGGGAAAACTTTGGAAGGTTTTGATTTAAGAGTGGAACAATTGATATTTTGTTTCTAAATGAATGAAATATCATTCGATTTTGAAGGGAAATTCTAATGAGCGATGAGGAAAAAATTTGAGATTTCAATCTCCTTTTCTCGTGAGTCTCTTGCGTTTTTTCGTGTTTTCTACTGTCCAATTCTAAGAGTGAGGGGTCCTATTTATAGCCAAAACTAGAAGACATTTAAAATAAATTGAGATAAGCTTATGATAATAACAGATAATACTTAGAGATTAACTCAATCTAAATCAAATAATATCTCTACAAATTTATTTAAATCTAAATCTATTCCAAATCATATTTATCTTTGACCATTTCAAATTAATTTAAAATTAACTACCTTATCTCTACTAAAATTTAAAAAAAAAAAAAAAATTTAAATAACAACTTTTAAAATAAATAAAATCGAAAAATTATTTTATATTTAAAATTAAAAGCCAGTTTTATTTTTGGAATAAAAATTGTCTTTATCATTTAAATTTAAAACAAAATTAAAATCTAATTATTTTTAAAATATAAGGATCAATTTTATTTTTGAGAATAAAATTATCTTTATTTTTAAAACAATTAAATTTTATTTTTTATTTCAATTTTCTTTATTTTAAAAATAAAAAAATTAATAAATTTGGCATGGACAAAATATGGTATCTACACTAATAACACGATCCTAGTAATCCCATTCACGAGGACAAATTAGAGGATGAGACTGAAACAATGAGGCCGGGTCCAGTGGTTTATGAAGATGGAGCCTCATTGTTCCAGCCTCCTCCAATAATTTCTCATTCATGAGCCATAATCTTAACAATTATCACAAAAATTTCAAATTTCCAATGGGAAAGTCAACAATTAATTATGGTACAAGTACAACAGTACTATATGTCATGCCAATTCGAAGTTGGGGAAGGTAATAATTAGTTTTCACAAACAAAAAAGATGAAACTATGCCTCTTAAAACTCAAAACTGTCCACACCCAACAATTTCATGGGAAAGATGCAAGATTTAAAGTGTACTACAAAAATAAATGAAAAACGTGTTTTTAGATTTCTGTTTTTTTTAAATGATACTTGTTCACTAGCACTTTCTTCATCTTACTTCCCGAATTTTCAGAAACTATTTCTGAAAATTCAAAATACATCAGTAAAAGTAGATAACACAACAAAGAAATAGTTAATTAAAAAAAAAACTTAATTTTTAAAATTAGAGAACAGAAAAACAAAAACCATTATCACTATAAAAAAACCTGACCTTTACAATCACTTCCTCTCCCAAAATGCTTTTCCACCTTTAATTTAGGGTTCAAAAGCAAGGGAGGGTTAGATTTTGAAAACCCAACATTTTGGTTGATATTCTTTAGGATTTCATAACGAAACTAAGATCATAATTTAAAAAAAAAACTTTAATTTGAATTGTTCATAGTTAATGGTGAAATGGGCAATATCAAATTAGAACGTACCTGTAGAGTGCAAATCTACAAAAGTTTTGCTGTTGTATTTGTCTTTCTTCTTCAATCTTATGCGAAATCTAAGTCAATGAAAGTAAATAGATAAAAGGGAATTCAACAGTTTAAAAACGAACGCAGCCCTATTTTTAAAGTTTTTTTTTTTAAAATTTATAGTTTCATTCTCGGAGTGTTGACCCATCATATTTTATTTTTAGTTGAATTTCATCAAGGAAAATAATTTTTTTAATTATACTTCTCCTCTCTATCATTTTTCGTTAAGGACATTTACAGAAATAACGTATTTTTAATTATTGAAACGTAATTACATTTTAAAAATAACTCAACTTCTATTTGATAAAATTTTAAAAAAGTTCCAACATTTCACAAATACTACTAATAGTACTTTTTCCTACCTTATTTTCAATAGTAAAAATTTACTTATAAAAAAAAATATTTTTCACTTTAATTAATTAATGAGTCATTTTCATTAATTTTTTTCTCTTGTACTATTGAATGATCTTCTTATGATACTAATGGAGATGTTTTAAATTAAAGTTCAATAATTTTTCAAGTTGTGTTAGTTTTAATGATTTTCATTATATAATGAAAATATTATTTTTTAATTTTTTTACTATTGTCGATGATGGGAAATAAACCACTCACGGGAATCGTATTTGGATCGACGAATCAAACATGACCGATAACGGAAGCAGCTATTCGATCATTCATCGTAGTCTTCCTCAATTTGGATTACAATCTTTGGATGACCAACAAGCCTTCCGGATTATGGCTTAAGTGGTACGGCACATAAGAATCAAAACTTGGAACAAAAAGAACTCATTTTCTTAGCGCTAGGTCGAAAATGAGGAGGGAGGAAGAATTCTCTTAGATTTTTCTAACGTCTTCAGTAAATCAACCTTAATTCTACCCCTTAATCATATAAGGTGATATGCATAATCGTAGAGAATAAATATAAATATTGAAGATTATATCTTAAATAATTATCTAATCACTATCGGAATCATAACCTCCAAGATATAAAAACATGTATTCCATATCTACCAATATCTTAAAAATGAATTTATAATATCTTTTAAAGATATTATTTAGTCATCATGGACTAAAGTCTTGGGCTTGTGGGCCATTGTGCAATGAGTCACACTCCTAAGCCCTTCAAGTTGGGTTGGGGCCATATGTCTGAGCCTCTTATTTTGGGCTTCGACATTTTTCTTTTTATCCCTCTTAATGGATATAATTTATTAAGTGTCAAATATATGCCAATCTATTTAATTAGCCTTTTATTTAATTCAAAAAATTAAAATTAAATTAATTCCAATTAATTTATCTAATTAATTAATATTCCCAATATTATGAGTTAGTTTGAGGACTTAATGGACCTAAAAAACATGAGTTTCAACAATACAAAATTAATAAATTAAAATTCATTTATGTAATTGACTTTCATTCATTAACTCACTATAAATCAAAAGTTGCACTCTCAGCCATGCAAACAATGTTATGTTCAAGGATTTAATCATACATGATTGACATTTCACAATTGGTTCATAAATACAGTCAGGTGATAATACTGATTTCCCCACCCTTATATTAAATCTTGTCTTTGGAGGAAGTACTAATTATGCAGTGGAATATTATTATTGGCTTATTAATTAACAATTAATCAACATGAATCCATTAATATTATGATAAATTATAAATAAGCCTTAGACTTGAAGGTTAAGGTCTTAAGAAAATACCTACATAGATAATAACATGGAGAATCAGTTGATGTTTCTTTAACAAACACCAGATCTTCTATACTATTACCCTATCTTCAATAAAACTCGATTTGTGGGAATAAATCGAAAGAATAAAAGAAAAAATTTATTCTTAACTTGGAACACTATTTAAAAAGTGGGAGAATTTTTTAATAAACATACAATATCAAGCATGGGATATGAGCACTCGAGAATCATATTTATATGCAAATAATAATTAGTATTTTAATCTAATTAGAATACTTAGTTCCTAATTTAAATAAGTAGCCAAACTAATTTATCTTACTTTATTTTTATTTAGGCATGATAATGAAAGTAAATATACCTAGATGTTTTCCTTATTTATCTTTACCTTATTTGATAATTCCATAATTATTTATATATTATTAAATAGAAAAATTAAATAATAATTTTAATGTAATAAATTTGGGTGATAAACAATGTAATAAATAATCATTGAATCTCATCCTATTAATTAATTATTTTACGCTAAAAACAATTAGTTTCATAAAACTAATTGGGTTTAAATCCCTGTATTTATTATTAAATTAAATAAACTACTTATTTGTAACAACCCCAAATTCCCAAAAAAAAACATGGAAATCTCAATAATAACAACGGAAGCTAAAATCAACAAAAAGACTCTTCTCATTTGAAACAAATCTAGAAATGTTTCACATTCGATCGATCTTATTTAAATTCCAAAATCCATAATAAAACAAAACATCAATCTAAATCTCATCCAGTCTCAACATGTTTTAAAACAACAAATAATCAAATGAACTAAGGTCATTTAACCAAAAATATCCCAAATAAATAAAAGAGAAGAAATATCCAATGCCGGCATGTAAATCCTCCCAACCGATCCATCGATCACGAGACATCGTAAGTTGCTAGTTTTCTTCTTCTTTTTACCTGAAATTTTTTTTAGTATAGCATCATGAGGCTACGCCCAATGAGTAGTAATGTTAAAAGATGAGCAAGGCCATAAGAAATTTCCTAAATTCTTTAAGTCCATCGACGGCCTCACAACTTCCGAAACTAATCTCTCAATTCCAAGAGAACAAAGATTTACCCCAATGCCTTAGCTCGTCTTTATTCACAAGCAAAGTGAGCTTCTCACTCAAAAGCATCGAACTCGTGTCTCCACGATCCAACCCCTTGAGTTATTCATCTTATGAGTTTGCAAGTCTCACAAGCAAACCTACATTGTTTATTCTTTTCCATTGATCATATGGAATGAACCTACCCCGCTAAGTATAATTAAGTCGTGCACAACTCTAATTAACCCCTTAACGGTTTATTCTTCATTAAGTATGGCCCTACTTAATGCGAACCTCCAACCACATTATTTAAGGCACCAAAATAATGTGATTTATATAAAAGCATCTCTACCAGAATGCTTGACAAAGTCTAGGTCCAGTTTCTAGCCCAAAAAACCCGTTTCCACCTAAAACTGACCTCAAACAGGCTAATTCTTTAAAGTTTCAAAAACTAGAAATTTACCAAGTTTCAAACATTAATATGGTCTAAAAACACCAATTATTCGATCCACAACTCACGGGAAAGTTCCCCAAACAAAACTCACTCGAATAATCCAAACTAGCCAAACTAGTGTAGTTTTGCTTATTTTTCGGCGCTAGAGATAAGTGGATTTTTATAAAATATTTCCAGCAGAAAAAATGATCTAAAAACAGCCCATAACTCAACCTATTACACTTAGGTATCTTTCAAAAATAATCCACCAATCAAACTCCCTAATAAAGGCTCACGTAGACTAATTTTACTTATTGGGCACTATCAATTCTTTCAAATATTATAAAATTCCAGCAGCTTTTCTAGGCCTTAAAACATTCAAAATAAGGTATGAAAAATCATACGACCATCAAAAAATCAAACAAAAAAATATATATTAGAATTTATAGGTAACAACAAGTCCAAAAGCATGCATGCAAGTCACTTTAACATCAATTTTAAACCCCAATTTCATGTAATAAAGATTCAGCCCAAAACATGTAAAAATCATCCTAACATGTCTCCAAAGACTCACAAATTCAGATTCAAAGAGTTCTTATAAAGAAAAAGAAAATAACACATGATCTCGATCAAAGTTTAACAAAACTACTCACCTTTAGATAAAGAAAAATTAAAAGTTGGCCTTCCTTTCCAAATGTTTCAAGCACCTGAAAAGTTACCTAAAACCAATCCAACCCTTTCTAAAATTTACCTAAACGACAAATGCCAAAACAAACGGGACGGTGAAAAGGCATAAAAATTAGACAAGAGCAGCCCCAAAGGGCTGCCCTCTGTTGCTGCTGCATTTTTATTGCACGACGGCGGTCCTTGGCGGGTTCGGGTCCATTTCTAGATATTTTGAAAATTAGGGTGAATGGGTTTTTCATGAAAGATAAAAAATTTTGGTTTTAGGGTTTGAAGGAAAGTGAAAGGGAGAAGAAGATTGATGATGGAAATAGGGGATTCATTAGGTTATTAATGAAACCTCATAAAAGAAACATCGAAATTTAGAAATTTAAAGAAGAAATCACAATACCTTTGATCCAAACTTTGAAGAGAAGGCTCTTCAATCTCCCACAAATCTTCCTTCAAGAGAAAAATTCCTTCCCACCACACCTAATCCAAACAAGAAGATTCAAGTTTTCAACTTTGAATCAATCCCAAATTGATGGCTATGACAAGGAAAAGGAAGAAGAAGAAGTTTACCTTTTTTTTTTCTTCTTCTCTGTGTTTCACGCCTTAGAGGAGTTTTCACGCTCTGCCTTCTATTTTTTTTTTTTTGAAAAAGCCTTTTCTTTTAAAACCAAAAAAAATTATATTTAAAATAATTAAATTCAAATAAGAATAAGAATTTAATTGATTAAATACTAATTATTTAATTCTCTAAATTAAATATTAAAATAAACCATATTTAATTTAAGAGAACACTTACCAAGAACATGGGTCGTTACGATCCGCCCACCTAAAAAGGCTTTTCGTCCTCGAAAAGTTTATTGCTTAGGAAAGAGATGGGGATAAACCTCACGCATCTCATCCTTTCGCTCCCAAGTAGCCTCCTCATGAGTTTGATTTTTCCACATGACTTTAACCAAGTTAATTGTTTTATTCCTCAAAATCTTCTGCTCTCTAGCCAAGATCTCAACCGGATGTTCTTCAAAGGATAAGTCTTCATTTAACTGAACCGGCTCGTAGTCAATCATATGAGATGGGTCAGCAATGTATTTTTGAAACATAGAAACGTGAAATACATTGTGAACCCCTGATAAGGCTGGTGGCAGAGCCAACCTATAAGCTAAGGTGTCAATCCTCTCCAACACCTCAAACGGTCCAATGAACCTCGGACTCAGTTTACCCTTCTTTCCAAATCTCATAACTCCCTTCATCGGAGCTATCTTGAGAAATACATGATCTCCAATAGA
Source organism: Gynostemma pentaphyllum (assembly GCA_028015215.1). Taxonomy (NCBI): domain Eukaryota; kingdom Viridiplantae; phylum Streptophyta; class Magnoliopsida; order Cucurbitales; family Cucurbitaceae; genus Gynostemma; species Gynostemma pentaphyllum. The sequence continues at coordinate 43,680,953 of CM051354.1, read as the reverse complement.
GAACTCAAGATCTGTCCTCCTCACATCAGCATAACTCTTTTGCCTACTCTGAGTAGTCTTCATTCTTTCTCTAATCAGTTCCAACGATTTATTAGTCATCTGAACTAACTCAGGTCCCAACAACTATCTTTCTCCAACCTCATCCTAGTGAATCGGAGATCTACATTTCCTACCATACAATGTATGGAAAGGTGCCATCTCAATCGTGGCCTGAAAGTTGTTATTATAAGCAAACTCGACCATGTGTAGTTGTTCATCCCAACTACCTCCAAAGTCCATTACACAAGCTCTGAGCATATCTTCTAGAATCTGGTTTACTCTTTCAATCTGTCCATCTGTCTGAGGATGGAAAACAGTACTAAATAGTAATTTGGTACCCATGGCACTGTGCAAACTCTTCCTGAATTTGGACACAAACCTAGTGTCCCGATCTGATACAATCTTTACTGGGACTCCATGAAACTTCACTATTTCCCTCAAATAAATTTTAGCCCAAGTTTCCACTGAATAAGTTTACTTTCCCGGAAAAAAGTGTGTAGATTTAGTCAATCTGTCCACAATAACCCAGATAACATTATAACCCTTCTGTGTCCTCAGCAATCCACAAATGTAATCCATGGCAATTTCTTCCCACTTCCATTCTGGTACATTCAAAGGCTTCAAATGTCCATATGGATTTTTTCTCAATGCTTTCACCTGTTGACACACTAAACACTTACTCACGTGTTCTATTACATCCTTTTTCATTCTAGACCACCAATAATATACTTTGAGGTCATTGTACATTTTAGTGCTCCCAGGATGAATAGAAAACATAGAACTGTGATCTTCTGTCAACACTTCTTTCTTCAAAATCTCGACACTGGGCACACACAAACGATCCTTGTAAACTAAGGCACCGTCAGTGGTGTAGGCAAAATATTCAGGCAAACCTGTTTCTACATCACGTATATAACCTCTGAGACCCTCATCAGTTTTCTGTGCCTCAATAATCCTCTACCTCAACAAAGGTGTTACATTCAAACTGGCCATCCTGAAAGTCATCTCAGAAGTAAGTATTTCAACCTCGACCCTATCCATTTCCCACTGAAGTCTAGGATGCCTAGTAAGCAATGCTGGACTATGAGCTGATTTTCTACTAAGGGCATCTGCTACCACATTAGCTTTTCCAGGATGATACTAGATGTCACAATCATAATCCTTGACCAGTTCTAACCATCTATGTTGTCTCGTGTTTAACTCCTTCTGAGTGAAGAAATATTTTAAGCTTTTGTGATCAATGAAGATAAGGATCTTTTCTCCGTAGAGATAATGTCTCCATATCTTCAAAGCATGAATCACAGCAGCTAAATTATAATCATGGGTGGGATAATTCTTCTCATGATCCTTAAGCTGTCTAGAAGCATAGGCTACAACCTTGCCATGTTGCATCAACACACATCCCAACCCTTTCTTCAAGGCGTCACTATAAATAGTCAAACCACCCGAATCATCTGGAGTTATCAAAACTGGGGCTGAAACTAGTCTCTTCTTGAGTTCTTCAAAACTCTTTTCGCAATCATCATCCCAGACATAAATCACACCCTTCCTGGTTAGCTTAGTCATAGGTGAGGCAATTCTTGCAAAGTCTTGCACAAACCTTCTTTAATAACCAGCTAAACCTAGGAAACTACGGATTTCAATCACATTAGTAGGTCGAGGCCAACTACTAACTGCTTCAATTTTAGATGGATCTATTGATATTCCCTTATTTGACACCACATGTCCCAAAAATGAAACTTTATCTAGCCAAAACTCACATTTGCTAAACTTGGCATACAACTTCTCATTTCTCAAAGTGGTCAGTACCATTCTCAAATGCTCCGCATGTAACTCTCTAGTTTTGGAATATACTAAGATATCATCTATGAATACTATCACAAATGTATCCAAGTATTTCTGAAAGACAGTATGCATTAAGTTCATAAAAGCAGCTGGAGCATTGGTCAAACCAAAAGACATCACTATGAACTCAAAATGACCATATCTAGTCCTGAATGATGTCTTTGGTATATCCTCATTCCTGATCCTCAATTAATGATAACCTGATCGGAGATCAATCTTTGAGAATACCATCACTCCCTTCAGTTGGTCAAACAAATCCTCGATTCGGGGTAAAGGATATTTATTTTTGATAGTTACCTTATTCAACTCTCGGTAATCTATACAAAGTCTCATCGATCCATCCTTTTTCTTAACAAAAAGAACTGGTGCTCCCCAGGGTGACACATTGGGTCGTATAAATCCCAAATCTAACAGCTCTTGCAACTGGGCTTTCAATTCTTTCAACTCAGGTGGGGCCATTTTGTAGGGTGCTTTTGACAAAGGAGCTGTCCCAGGAATGACATCTATCTAAAAATCTAGCTGTCTAACTGGAGGCAACCCAGACAACTCATCGGGAAAAACATCAACAAACTCTCTCACTATAGGCATTGACTCAACACTGACCTCTTTAGCAGTGATATCTACCACATTGGCCAAATATGCCCAAGCCCCATCATCAACTAGTTTCTTAGCTTGTAGCACAGACATGACTACAGGTGCTAATTTCCTATTGGATCCCCTAAATCTGAACTCAGTTCCATCTGGACCCTTAAATTTGACTTCCCTCCTATGACAGTCTATTACAGCATAGTTGGCTTTTAACCAATCCATTCCCAAAATCAAGTCAAAGTCATATTGGGGTTTCTACCCTAAATCTTATGTAATCCAGTAAACTATAAATAAATAAAGGAATTATTAATTAGTAATATTTACATTGTCATTTATTATTTAATTAATAAATGTAATCCATCATAAGATCTAGAGCTACTTATGATAACTTAGAGTGAGCAGGTGATACGGGAAGATTCACTCAAGTAGTAACTCAAAAAGTCTGTGGTACATGAATAAAGGTTGGGTGCCTTATTTCTGGTAACACCACTAACACAGCCCACTTGTGAATTGGCACAAGTGATCTCATCTGGATCACTCATGTAGAGACATGTGAGTGGGGATGTTGCTGCAATACAGATTGTAGTAGACTGGACTAAGATAAACTTACTGTCTTCTGGTAAAGCCGTTACAGAAAGACACTTCGTTTATCAATCTGTTGATCATGTACAATTGATCTTAATCCTGAGTGGATTACGAACTCCTGTTCGCAAGAGATAAGCCTTTGATTTGCATAGGTGAGAGTGACTTGATATAGTTCACTCAATATGCCTCCCACTTTGGGGATTGCATCCTGCTTATAGCTGGGAACGTAATTACACAAGATAGGAATTCACTCTTTTCCTTATATGGAAAATAAATAAGTAGTTCCTTTATGGGCTGATTCAGGGTACTCTAACAGCAGGGCCCCATGTTCCTTTGATCAAGGAAAAGGTTAAAGACGCATAATGGAGATTATGTAAGATTGTTCATTAGAGAATCAGTTGGGCTTAAGGAACAAGATGTATCATGGAGGTTAATACGGTAAATTACCTAGCCATGTATACGAACTACTTGTGAAGGATCAAAGTGTAGTTAATGATTATAGCCAATGGACATAACTATGTCTATAATACTAAGAGTGCAACTCAAGATATTTAGTGGAGTTATCTAGGAGTTAATGAATGAGAATTAATTGATTAAAAGGAGTTTTAATCAAAGGTAATTCTGGATCATTGGAGCTTAGTCCTATAGGTCCATTAAGTCCTCCGAGCTAACGCATATAATCGAGAACATAAATTAATACGATTAATTTCTCTTTGGAAAATTGGAAATGAATAGAGGAGTCTATTCAATTAATTAAAGGAAATTAAATATAGGGGTCTATTTAATTATTTAATTAATGGTGGAATTAAATAGAGGAGTCTATTTAATTATTAAGTAGAATAGTCTATTCAATTATAAGAGATTAAATAGAGGAGTCTATTTAATTAAATTAATTTTGTGTTGTCCAAAATTAATGGGGATTTAAAATAGAAGAGTCTATTTAAATATTTAATTTGAAATTATCAAATTAAATGAGGAAATAAATAAAAGGAGTTTTATTTATTGGAATAGATAAAAGGAGTTTTATTTATTGGAATAAATAAAATGAATTTTATTTATTTAATTATTTAAAGGAATTGTTCCATTAAATAAAAGGAAAAATAAAATGCCCAATAATGTCATTGGTGGATGAAATGGGCGTGTGACCCATGGTGGGGTCACACGCCACTTTGGTCAAATGTTGACTAAGGGTTTTGCATTTTATTTTATTTAAAATATATGAATATCTTATTTTAAATTAATATGATTAATTTAAATGAAAGATATGAAATAATATATTTAAATTAATATTGATTAATTTAAATAAAAGATATGAGATATTTTATTATGGAATAAAATATAATATCTTTATTATTCAAATATATTTTAGAATATCTTATTTAATTATTTATTAATTAAAAGATATTCAAAAGATTTTCTGAGGCCTTTGTTTTCCTATAAATAGGAACCTTGGAGCGACCACAAAACACACAACTAAGAGAGCAAAAGAAAAGGCTCAGGAAATTCCTCTCCTCCCTCTCTCTTAGCCGTCGCCCATAGGGTATTGGGAAGAAAATTTCTTCTTCCCAATTTTCCTTTTTCCAAAGGAGATAGTGCCCACGCACCGATTCTCTTTTGTGCTTAGTGAGGAAGTACTTTTTGGTGGTCCCAAGATCGTAACCAGCCAAGATGGAGGAAGAGTCAGACACTTCTCTACAAGGGTTAGTATTCTGTTTATGCATTTACATTTTGAATTTATTATGCTGTAAGGAAAGATCAGTTGGGAATTCCATTTGAGAACTCTTTTAGAGGCCTCAATCCCAACAAGTCATCCATAGGCAAAACTGTAAAAGTGGCAGGCACACACTTCCCTAAATGCAAAGTTCAACAGTTTCTAACTTTCTATCTACATTCACAGTCAATCCTACTTGAGTAGATACAGATAAAACATACTCTAATGGAAAAGTGTCTAAACCAGCATGCTCAACAAATGCAGCAGATATGAACGAATGGCTCGCTCCAGAATCAAATAAAGCAAAGACACTATGGCCAAAAAGAGATAAGGTACCTGTCACCACATTCCCTGCCGCCTCAGCCTCTTCCTTGTTTGTAGCAAAGAGTTTACCCTGCTGTACATATGAAACACCTGCGAGGCAAAGTACAGTTTCCCCATTGTCGCTGTCTGCAGTTCTTACATTCCGGTTTCTGTCTTTGCTGATTTCCCCCCTAAAACTATCGGTTTTGCTGTAACTGATTAGACTGTCTGTTCTGTTGAAACTGATTCTTACTAGTACCTTGGTTTCCCTGTTTCTGACTCGGTTCGGCTTCAACTTTCCTTTTCTGCCCCACAGCCGGTTCCACAGTCTCCTTCACAACTGCTTTACCCCTACTTTTTGGATAAAGGGAAATGGCCTTCTTCAAGGCTGCAGCATAGTTAACTGGCTCAAAAGGCTCAAGCTTTCCTCTCAGATTGTCATCTAACGTCATCATAAACCTCTGCATCCTCAATGAGCAATGCCATAAGAAATTTCCTAAATTCTTTAAGTCCATCAACGGGCCTCACAACTTCCGAAACTAATCTCTAAATTCCAAGAGAACAAAGATTTACCCTAATACCTTAGCTCATCTTTATTCACAAGCAAAGTGAGATTTTCACTCAAAAGCATCGAACTCGTGTCTCCACGATCCAACCCCTTGAGTTATTCATCTTATGAGTTTGCAAGTCTCACAAGCGAACCTACATTGTTTATTCTTTTCCATTGACCATATGGAATGAACCTACCCCGCTAAGTGTAATTAAGTCGTGCACAACTCTAATTAACCCCTTATCGGTTTATTCTTCATTAAGTATGGACCTACTTAATGTGAACCTCCAACCACATTATTTAAGGCACCAAAATAATGTGATTTATATAAAAAAAATCTCTACCAGAATGCTTGACAAAGTCTAGGTCCAGTTTCTAGTCTAGAAAACTTGTTTCCACCTAAAACTGACCTCAAACAGGCTAATTCTTTAAAGTTTCAAAAACTGAAAATTTACCAAGTTTCCAACGTTAATATGGTCTTAAAACACCAATTATTAGATCCATAACTCACGGGAAAGTTCCCCAAAGAAAACCCACTCGAATAAGCCAAACTAGCCTAACTAGTGTAGTTTTTCTTATTTTTCGGCGCTAGAGATAAGTGGATTTTTTAAAAATATTTCCAGCAGAAAAAATTATCTAAGAACAGCCCATAACTCAACCTATTACACTTAGGTATCTTCCAAAAATAATCCACCAATCAAACTCCCAAATAAAGGCTCACTTAGACTAATTTTACTTATTGGGCACTATTGATTCTTTCGAATATTATAAAATTCCAGCAGCTTTTCCAGGCCTTAAAACATCCAAAATAAGGTATGAAACATCATACGACCATCAAACAATCCAAAAAAATATATATTAGAATTTATAGGTAACAACAATCCAAAAGTATGCATGCAAGTCACTTTAGCATCCTTTTTAAACCCCAATTTCATGTAATAAAGATTCAGCCCAAAACATGTAAAAATCATCCGAACATGTCTCCAAAGTCTCACAAATTCAGATTCAAAGAGTTCTTATAAAGAAAAAGAAAATAACACATGATCTCGATCAAAGTTTAACAAAACTACTTACCTTTAGATAAAGAAAAATTAAAAGTTGGCCTTCCTTTCCCAATGTTTCAAGCACCTGAAAAGTTACCTAAAACCAATCAAAACTCTTTCTAAAATTTACCTAAACGACAAATACCAAAAAGGGGTCAAATGGGACGGTGAAACGGCACAAAAATTAGACAAGAGCAGCCCTAAAGGGCTACCCTTGCCGTCGGCCAGCAGCAGCCCTGCTGCTACATTTTTATGGTGTGGCGGCGATGGTCCTTGGTGGGTTCGGGTCCGTTTCTAGATATTTTGAAAATTAGGGTGAATGGGTTTTTCATGAAAGATAAAAAATTTGGGTTTTAGGGTTTGAAGGAAAGTGAAAGGGAGAAGAAGATTGACGATGGAAAGAGGGGATTCATTAGGTTATTAATGAAACCTCATAAAAGAAACATCGAAATTCGAAAATTTAAAGAAGAAATCACAATACCTTTGATCCAAACTTTGAAGAGAAGGCTCTTCAATCTCCCACAAATCTTCCTTCAAGAGAAAAAATTCCTTCCCACCACACCTAATCCAAACAAGAAGATTCAAGTTTTCAACCTTTAATCAATCCCAAATTGATGGCTAAGACAAGGAAAAGGAAGAAGAAGAAGTTTACCTTTTTTTCTTCTTCTTCTCTGTGTTTCACGCCCTAGAGGAGTTTTCACGCTCTGCCTTCTATTTTTTTTTTTTTTTGAAAAAGCCTTTTCCTTTAAGACCAAAAAAAATTATATTTAAAATAATTAAATTCAAATAAGAATAAGAATTTAATTGATTAAATACTAATTCTTTAGTTCTGTAAATTAAATATTAAAATAAACCATATTTAATTTAAGAGAACACTTACCAAGAAAATGGGTCGTTACATTATTTAATCAATAATAATAATTATTAATTTTCCATTTAAATAATTAATAATATAAAATTAATTTCCATTTAAATAAACTCTTTATTTAAACAATGAATATCACCTTAATTTAAGTAAATCAATTATCTAAATATATTTATTCTTTCTAGTTAAATAAATAACTTGGTGAGTTACAACAATATTCGGGTTAGTATAGGGACCCGAAGGACCTATAGATCATGGGCTTCAATAAATGTCAATTAATTCATTAAACTCATTAATTAATTAATCACAATTATTAACTAAAGATTTTTCCACTAATCACTATAGATAAGTTATGATTATTTGCTATCAAGTCATTTTGTGATATATCCTTTGGTAATCTCATAATTACAGTTGGGTGAAAATTATCATTTACCATGTAATTATCTCTTTATCCTTGTGTACCCGATGATTCTCTTTAATGAAGAATTTTCATGGTCTAACTATGAAATAAGTTCTTCTTGGGCCAGTGAGAAGGTGGGCCCTTATTGTTCAAGTCTCGAATCATTACATCAAGAGAGTTACCTAAAGTTACTAAAATGGTTAAGTATTGCACTAACATTTTCATTTTTAAGAAAGTCATGAATTCCAACCCGTGTAGAAACTTTCCTAGCTATTTGGTTTGTCATATCCCTAAAACAACAGTGATATTGAGCATATCAACAGATTACTCTCAAATATGTGGAATCAAAAGATACAATTCTACAAACATAAGTTCATAAAACACTCAACATTAAGATTAATCACATTTGATAATCAAGTTGATGTTTTCTTCCTTTCATATTAAGATTTTAATTAGGAATTGATAAAACATTGTGGTCTAGTCTTGTACAATCATTATTGTACAAGATACCTTTACTAGCATGTCTTACAAATGAATTATCCGAATCAGATCATTTGTACTAGTAGAAAGTAGACTGTATCAACAGTGTTCTTCAGGAATAGGGTTTCCCATCCATATCTGTTTACCATGGACTATTTGAGTTGCCATTTTGCACTCGATCTTCTTATATCATATATTTAGTCAAGATTTCATTTTAAGTAATTCAGGAGCTTTTCAGAAATTTGAATGTAATATATATTAAACATATAAAATAAATTCACAAATTGACTCAAAAGAATGTAATGGCCCGTTTTCACATAAGTTTTATTTAGTGACGGATCCAGGATTAAAGGTCAGGAGGGGGCACACACTAGTACATATATAATTATAATTATAATCATTAAAGCAAAAATTAAAATTTACAATTAAATTTTATTAAAAAATAAATTAAGTAAATATAAATTTTAATCTATTTATTTTTTTTATATTAAAAATAATTTTGATTCATATTAATAATATACTTTTCCTGGAAAAGATTAGTTTCAATTAAATAATTATATATGATAAATTAAAAGATAAACATGGATTAGATTCTTATACATATAAATCTAGGGGTATTTTTAAAGTTGATATTTTTTTAATTTAAATATTTAAAATGGAACTTTCATTATTTAATAAATATATCAAAATCATAAAAACTTGAAGAAAAAAATGAATTATAATTTAAAACATTTAAATTAAAAACATAAAAAAAACAATAATAATATTGATCATTTAAAAATACAAGAAAAAATTAATGCAAAAAAAAAATTGCTATGACCACTTTTTTCGCTAGGAGTCAAAACACGTTAAGTCATGTCAAATATCATTAATAGATAGGATAATGCTACCCCTTATATAAATTATCAAAACTTGAGAGGGGGCGACCTGTCATTGGGTCGGGCCCTGGTTTTATTTGAATAAATATTATTTCATTTTATTGGAGAAAAGGAAAGAAATTGATAATTTATTATTATTTCTTATTTTTTAGGAATAAATTTAATTAATATATCAATAGGTGAATTCTGAAAAAAATAAATGAAACAAAATAAAGGGACTTGGACGTGGGAAGCTTCATTAGAAGGTGGACTTGGAAAGCTACAGAGAAAAAGTGGGGCACTTTTCTTTTGTTTTCTTCCTCTTGCCGCCAATCCCTAGACTTTATTGGGCTAAATTTTGATCGAATTCTTCTCCCTTCGTTGTAGGTGCTCCGTGTTGGGATTGATTTTGTTAAGGTTTGGAAGAAGAAGAGGAGTCATTCTTCAAGATCAAGAAAGCATAATCTTGGTTTCTCTTCTCAAATTTCAGATTTGTATCTATTCTTTTTTTTTAAAAACAAAGATCTTGCAAGAATTGAAGAAAAATTCTTCCATGAAAGCCTTTTACCTTCCAAATTCTTCAAACCCTAGAATCAAAACCCTAGCTATTTTTCTTAAAAACCTAAATACCAATTATATATTTATTCAAACGGGACAACGAAAACCACCCTGGGACCGCCTCTGCCACTGTCATATTAGTAGCAGCAATGGCAACACTTAAGGTTGCTACTCTCGATGTTGCAATAGTCCCAGTCAGGATTGTTGATCCCTTTTTTCGCCGTGTGCCATTTGATTCTGTTTAATTTATGTTTAACATGTAATTTTAGGTTAATTAGTTCTTGATTGTTTTTAGGTCATTATTTCTGGTTGCAGGAATTCTTGGAAAGAAGACTTTTAATTCTTTAATTCAATAATTGAAAGGTGAGTAGAAATTGTTAAAGGTTAAGTAGTTTTGTGATTGGTGTTCTTTTTCATTAAAAAGTATATTATAACTGATTTTTGGCCTTAAGAAGACATTTTAAGCATGTTAATGAATGTTTAGGGTATGTTCTTAAAGTCCAGGAATCTATATGCTAAATTGGCGTAAAGTTCGATTTAAAGCATACTTGTAGGATAATTTGTTTCCCCTCTTAATGCAAATAATTTGTGGATGTTCATGGACTCTTATTTGGTGTTTAAAACATGTTTTTGGTGATTTTAAGAAAAGCTGCTGGTTTTATGAACAAAGTTGCATGTTTAGTGCCTAATAGGAAGGAAGACTAGTCTAGGCAAATTCTTTTGCTTTGTAAAAATAGAATTGTGAGTTGTTTTAGATTGTTTCTGAATGTTGTAGAATGATTATGAAAGTGATAAAATAGACGTTATGCTGCTGGTTTTTATTTGGAAAAGATATAAGCATTTAGTACCGACAAAGTGAGCAAAACTACACTAATTTAGACTAGTTTTGGCTCCCATAGTAGGTACTTTGTTGGGTGATCGTTTTGATTGATAAAAAAGTGTTCTTGGGTGATTTTAGGCTATTTTAAGGTTGAGAAAGTGATGTTTTTCCATAAATTTGAATTTTCAAGTTTAAACCTCTTAAAGGTTGGTTTTGGGTGGAAATGGTGTTTGTAGGCTAAAAACCGAACTTAGGCTTGTCAAGCATTCTGATAGTGATGCTTTTAGTTTAATCATATTGTTTTGGTGCCTTGAACAATATGGTTGGAGGTTCGCATTAAGTAGGCCATACTTAATGAAGAGTATTTCGTTAAGGGGATGATTATAGTTGTGCATGGCATAATATCACTAGCGGAACAGATTCATTCCATGTCACTACAAGAAAACTGCGAATTAGCAACAGAAACAAGGTCGATTTTGTCGTTAGGCACCCCTTAACGAAGAAATTAGCGACGAAACGTACTAACGTTGATTTTGTCATCGTTGCTCTATATTAATGACGCATTGTGTCGTGAAGCAGCGAGGGAAAACTACTCCATCGCTGGAGAATGTTGACCAGAATAAGGATGTCAGAATGCGTCGCTAGATAAGTAAAAGTTGTACTTTTACTATAACGATGCAATGTGTTGCTATATAAGTCAAAGTTTACTTTAACAATAACGATGAATTGCGTCGTCTATGAGCCAAATAATAGTTTTGACATTAATGTTGGAATGCGTCGCTAAGTATTAAAAAAAACATATTTTGGTATGAACGACGTATTCCGTCGCTCTTATTTTATTTATTTTTTAAAATTATATTATTAATTAATTAGAATTGAAAAATAAAATAAAATAAATTATGCAATAATAAATAATAAAATATTATATAAATAATAAAAATATCCACAAAAATGCAAAAAAAATTTGGAACTCCTCGTGCCTAAAAAAACTACTCAGCCGGAGGATCAGGCGCAGTCGGAGGAATACTGGACATCGAAGAACCCTCGCCTCGCATATGCGCCAGAAGACTATCCATCGTAGCCTTCATGGATCTCTCGAACTCGAGGCGAGCCCGCTTGAACTCATCGAGATGAGCAATAACCCCGCCAGCTCTATCTTGAGGAACTCGTTGCTCTCCTGAAGCTGTGCAGTCTCATCCCTAAGAGACTGGTTAATCTCGGGAAGCTCTGTAGTCTCTATAGTCGAACGAGTTGCCCTTGACTGACGAGGCTGTCAGCATAAATGATGGGCACGAGGTTGCCAAGTCAAGGAACAGTGTCGTCTGGACGTCGACCTCTAGCTGCCTCGAGATATGTCGAATCGATATCATCTTGAGTCGGTAGAGTGTCGTAACTCGGTAACAGCTCAACGAGGATGTCATTGTAACGAGCCTGAAGAAAAAGAATAAAGAGTTTTGTTAGTTAAAATATATAGATAAATAAATTTAAAATTGTAAGAAATACCAATTAAACACTTACAGCTCTCTCTTTTACCTTATCATCTATAAATCTCGGGAGCATGAACTAGACGACCAAGTTTTTGTTCCTGCGAAACTTAATAATTAGTAAATCATGAAACTTAAATAAAATCAATTAAGTTGGATAAGAGAAAAGAACTTACAAGTCTTTTCTGGTGCTCGTAGGCCGAGAGCGGCCCTCTAGTGTGTTTTGATGGGTTTGAGATCCGGTTGGCATTGTTGACCGCAGAAATACATTGTGCCTCTGTAGTCAGAGGACGACCCAAAATTTCCGCCAAGTCCTCTGCAGAAATATACGCCGGCCTTTTATCGGCAGGGGCATAGCAAATATTTGAGCCAGTGTCCCTGTACCAAACGGTGACCAGTCGATTCCAGGGAGCGTATATGACCTCATCATCATCTCAGCTGGAATATAAAAATATTACTGAAAAATAATTACGTTAATTTTATAAATATTTTAAATAAATGAATGAATAACAAATAAAAAATTATTAAATTATTTACATTCCAAGCTTCGAACATGCGCATAAAAAACGCCCTGCCAGCAAGGGTGTCTCAGTACTTGAAGCTTCTTCAGCACCTCTGTAAACTTTCTGAGATGCTCCGTGATGGTTGTAACCTATTTAAATGAATGAAAAAAATTAAGAAAAAGTTAAATTTTGTAATGATAACTAATGAATGAAAATAAACAATTAAAAAAAACTTACTTTCCGGCCTCCAACGTCAGGCGAATCTTCCCAGTGATTGAAAGCTCCTCGGGTTCAATCACCTGATCAAGGTCATTCTCCTGCTCAACGGGCGGGTCTAGGTTATCCATGAGGCGGACATCCTAAAGAGGGGGCTGACTCCCAGAGCTACTAGCCCCAGCGTATCAGATGGTACTGGAGGACGTCTACGAGGAGGCATGACCTAAAATATAACAAATGTTATTTACTAATTAATTAAATGTAGTAATTAACTTGCTAATTTAATTGAAATTTAACTAATTACATAATAATTAGCTAATTACATACTAATTACATAATTTAATTTAAATTAACTAATTACTAATTAGTATGTAATTAACATACTAATTACTTAATGTAATTGAAATTAACTAATTACTAATTAACTAATTTAATACTAATTACATAATTTAATTGAAATTAACTAATTACTAATTGCATATTAATTAACTAATTAAATACTAATTACATAATTTAATTGAAATTAACTAATTACTAATTACATACTAATTAACATGTCAAATTACATAAGATTTAGAAAAAACATGAAAATTTGAATTCAACAGAACTTACTCGGAATCGTTCCAACGATGGAAGGATTGAGAGAGGGGAAGGAATTTAGAGGAATTGAGTGAGGGAATGTAAATGAGAGAATATGGAGTTGAGAGACAAAGAAGAAAAAGTTAGAAAGAAATGGAGAAAATGGCAGCCGCGACGCTTTTTTATACGTGGTTTAGTGACGGTTTGCATCATTAATAGCTTAAATTTCCGTCGTGCGTGCTTTTGTAACGACGAAAGGCGTCATTCATGCTATGAAAAACGTCATCCGTATTTTTATGGAGATGATCAAGGCGACACAAAGGATCGCTGATCTTATGCAGACGACGGATTGCGTCATATCTTCGCACCACAATTTTTGTGAAATTTTTTAGCTTCTCGCCTTATTAATTATACTTAGCGATGATCTTCGTCATCCAAGAAGATGAAGAGTCGCCAAAATTCTATCCGTTAAATAATTCTTAGCGACGAAGTGCATCGTTAGTCTCAGTGCAACACTTAGAAAAATTTTCAAGCGCCCTTTGTTTAATGAGGTTAACAACATCATTCGTCGTTAATCTCACTGCAATACTTACAAAAATTTTCAAGTCAGTGAGTTTAACGACCCAGTGCGTCGTTAATATCACTTGAACACTTAGAGAAATTTCCACCCACCTTGTGTACTGTGAGGTTAACGACGCACAGAGTCGTTAACCTTATTATATTAAGACATCCTCCGTCGTTAATATAAGTTTTTTTTTCTTTTGTTTCCATTCAATTATTTCCCATTACAAATAAATACTTCAATCATCGTCATCAGAATAATTAGTTTTCCTTGAGTCAATACTGTCTTCTTCAGTTTCTTCTTCGTTTGTTTCATCTGGAGAAGATTTTTTGTCATTTTCAAGTGGAACATACACATTCGTGTCATCAAAAAGTGTCTCTGTTGTAACATTCAACGGACGAGTCGTGTCATAATTAATACCTTCTTCGATTTAATAATGTTGCACTTCATCCTCCTGGAGCACAACGTAATTCTCACTATCTTTATCAGGAAGGCTGTCATCTATTATTATTGGTCTTACTTTACTGACAACTAACCAATAAGATAAATCTCTACGATGAACGAGATAATTTAAATACTAAACCCGAATTGCTTGTTGTGCAAAAACAAAACGATCTTGGGTGTGCATGTGTTTTGTCCGGTTTACCTCAACAATTTTAAAATTGGTATGATTGCGAATCTCACGATGTCGCATTGTTTCAAACCATGTGCAGTTAAAAACGATTGTACGTGTAAGACTCGAGCCTGTAAATTGAAGCTCAATAATCTCATCAATGATCCCATAGAAATCTTCTGCATTGTTCCCAAACACTTGACCCTTTATGCATACGCCATTGTTGTTTGTTGCTCGGTTCATTGCATGCGCTTTGGTTTGAAATCTGTAACCTTGAACGAGATAACAGGTGTAAGATCTTGCGATTCTTGATAAACCTTTTGCGATCCATATTCTGCGTGGATCAGAGATCAGTAGTGTGGGGGGAATCAACGTAATTATAAAACCAAGAACGAAAATCTTTATCGATGATGTTCCCTTCTTCTGATTCAGTAATACCGGGGTGCGATGGTCTTACAAATAAATTCACAAATAATCTATAGAAAAAGCAGGAATGAATGAAGTTATAAAACAAAATTCAATTTTTACATAAAACAAAACTTCATAAATTAGAAAAATTTACTCAATATTCGGCTATACTTCTTCACAATTGCATAATAAATAAGTCTGGACGACATAGTACTCCTCATCACTTAAGGGTCTCCTCATAGATTTTCCTAATTCTTTGCTTGGTATGGTAACATATCCAGGTCGTTCAAGTCTACACCTTCTGGAGGATTGTCAACAATGTTATGGTTCACTGGACGAAACTGGTCGGCGATATGTTGATCGAAGTAATTCAAGGGAGTGATATACTAAATTAGCGAAATTTAATTTAGTAATCTAATTAAAGATTAATTAAGGATCTATTAATATCATGCAATTTATGATAAAAACATGTAGATTCATACTTTAAATTTCAAAAATTAAAACTCTTAACTTACATTGAGTAATTAATGGAGAATCGGTTGGAGGTTTCTTTACAGCATCAATCCTCAGCAACACCGGATCTTCTACGCTATATCCCGATCAATCAAACGTAATCCAATTGTGGAATCGAACTTTAGAAGAAATTAGGAAGAAGAAAAAATATTTTTTTTCCCCAATTTTTTGATGAAAATCGGCAAAGGCAAAGAGAAGGAGAGGAAGAGAGAATTTCAATTTCTACGAATTGAGTTGTTTGATTTATGAATGACCCAAGCCTCCTATTTATAGGCTAATGGAAAATCTAATCACATTAAGATATTCCATAGAGATAAATACAAAAAGAAAAAGGTTTTCTATTTTCATTATCTTGGTATTTTCGAAAATACCATAGATAAATAAGTGGATATTTTCTTTTCTTTTATTTGATTTATCTTGGGTAAATAAATCTATATACTTATTTAGGATATAATTAAAATAATTATTTTCCTACAAATTATATTTCATGGCCGAATTTACATATAAAATAAATAATTAATAAATCAAATTTATTTAATTAATTATTTTGGGACAATTTCAATTGGGTTCATTAATCCAATTTGGCTAGAAACTCTCTCTTAAATTAATAAGTCCAACTTAATTAATTAATATGTTAATTACCATTTAAATAAAATACTTTATTTAAACAATTAATAATATTAATATTTTCTCCCGACTAAATATTATCAAATGATATTTAATTATTAATTTCCATTTCAATAATTTTCATTATTTAAACAATTAATAATAAATAATTTTATTATTAATTTCCATTAAATAAACTCATTATTTAATTAATTAATAATTCTAATTTACAATATTTTATAATTAATTAATTCATTTCAATTATTAATTTTCGTTCAAATAAAATTAATTATTTAAACAATTAATAATTATCAATTAATTTCAAATTATTAATTACCATTTAAATATACTCAATATTTAAATAATTAATAATGTATAATTAATAATATTTCATTATTAGTTTCATGTTTAAATAAACTCATTATTTATTCAAATAATAATTTTTATATTAATTACCATTTAAATATAATCAATATTTAAACAATTAATATTGCCTATTTAAGTAATTCACTTTACTTAAAGTTTTCATTTCTTCTACTTGATTTCGAGACTACGATATTTGGGCTAGCATAGGGACTCAATGGTCCTATAGATCATGAGCTTAGTAATTAGTTAATTAAGTGATTAACTCATAATCAATTAATTACTTATTATCTAACTATGAATAATTCCACTATAGATTCATAGCTGAACTCTCTTCACTATAAATGAGTTATGTCCATTTAGTTTATCTTTTATTTATATCTGTGATATATCCTTCACGTGAAACCCTCATAATTACAAGTGGATTAAATTTACCGTTTTGCCCTTATAATTATCACTTTATCCTTGTGTTCCCACTGATTCTCCAATGAACATTATCTTTAGTCGAACTAGAGATAATATACTTCTGTGATCAGTAAAAGTAGTGGCGCCACTTGTTCATGTTTCGAATCAATACATCAAAGGAGTTTTCTAAAGTTCCTAAAATGTTTAGGTATCGCACTGATACCGTTAATTTATGGGAAAATTATGAATTTCATCTCGTGTAAATATGTTCCCAGCTACTTATGTAGTTATGTTCCCAAAACAGGAGTGTATTGAGTGTTCATATCAAATCGCTCTCAACTAAGTGAATCAAAGAACATAACTCCACATATAGTAGTCCACATTTAATTCAGGATTGAGATTTATCACGATTGATAAACTTAGTTTGATATTCGATCATTTCTCGTAAACGGTACTAATGAGAAATTTGATAAAACATCGTGGTCCTGTGTTATACAATCAACATTATATATGATACTTCCATTTCATGTCACCCATATGAATGATCAAGATTAGATCATTTGTTTATAAACAAAATGCAAAGCTATCAACAGTATTACCAGGATAAGGTTCCCAAACGTTATCCATTTACTGTAGACACTTTTAAGTTACTCGTCTCGACTTTAATCATCTCGTATGACTCACATACTTAGTCGTGATTTCATAAGAGCAAATTAGGGTTTTACTATTTGAATTTTTGATATTAATATATTTCTAATATCATTCATTGAATCAATCTAGATAATATAATTAACTTATGTTTATTTATTTAATTTATTCGAAATAAATTATCATTATTAAATAATTAAAAGTTCTAGGACAACATTCCTAACAGTAATATGAACAGAACGTAGTTGTTTCATGTACCAGGATTGTATTACAAATCGATCCTTCCACTCTTTTTTTATTTCCAATAGTTTTCTTCAATCTATGCAAATATCTGAGAATCGTGCAGATTAAATAAATATATGCATCACATTATATATTAAATATAATAAAAGGTAATAATATATTATATTTTACCTTTCAAACGGATACATCCATCTTTATTGAACATACAGCCTAGTAGTGTCTCATATGGTAGATGAATAGAAAGATGCTCCATCGAATAAAAAAACCAGGTGGAAAAGATTCACTTCAGTTTGCATATTATAATTGGAATTCTGGTTTAATGATTTGATTGTCTCTCGTGTAAAATCTGCGCATGTCAAATCTCGAAAGAACACACTTAACTGCTCCAACGGTTCCCAATATTTTTGTTCAAGGAACGGTCTGAATGCAACAAGCATCAATCATTGCATAAAAACGTGACAATAGTGACTTTTCATTCCTAACACAGTATGACTCTGCACGTCAATGCAACTAGAGAGATTAGAAATGTAACCATCAGGGAACTTAATCGATCACATCCAATCAAACAATAATTTTTTCTCTTCTATATTTAAGATGTATTTGCCCTTGACGTAGTGTCCACTTTCATCTGACTCTAACTCAAGGCGACGACATATTTCTTGGATTTCATACCGTGCCTTCAGGTTATCTTTCATCTTATTTGGCACATTTAAAACTGTATTGAAGACATTGTTGAACACGTTCTTTTTTATATGCATGACATCCAAATTGTGCCTGGTCAGTAAATCTCCCCAATACGGTAAATCCCAAAAAATACTTCGTTTATTTCAACCATTGTTTTTACCAGCTACTTTGTTTGCAACCTCAGCCCAATCTCAAAATAAATTTCATGCCAATAGAATCCAACCCGTGCAATATTTAGATTCCGCTGAAAACTCGAGGAGGGTCTTGGTTGCGTGTATTTCGACCCTTATACCAATCTGTCCTGTTTGATCGAAATGAATGGTCGTTGGGTAAAAATCTTCTATGACAATCGAACCAACAAGTTTTCCGTCTATGTTTTAATGAGAAAGCTCTAGTGCCAATCATGCAATGAGGACAAGCAAACTTTCTGAATGTGCTCCAACCCTCCCAGTAAGTTTAAATTAATTATATATATTATTATATGCAATGACCTAAAAATGAAAATAATTTATGATAAGCTACCATTCTTACCAGATAACACTGAATATGTCGGAAAGTCACTAATCGTCCAAATTACTGCAGCTCTCATATATAAATTTTGTTTTCTCGATACATCATAAGTCAATGCTCCATTATTCCACAAATTAATCAACTCAGCAATAAGAGGTTCAAGGTAGACATCTAACCTTTGTTTCGGACTCTTTGGACCCGGTATGATAACCGTTAAGAATATAATAGGATCTTTCATATATATCGATGGAGGCAAATTATACGGTGTCAACATAACAGGCCACAAAGAGTATTGTGCACCAGAAATGCCAAACAGGTTAAAACCGTCAGTACATAACCCCAATCTCACATTTCTAATCTCCCTTGCAAATCCTGGATGACAACGATCCAAATGCTTCCACACATCAGCATCAGATGGATGTTTCATATGACCATCATCTTGGGAATGCTCGTAATGCCATCTCATGTGAGAGCTGTGACTTCTGATGCATATAACTGTTGAAGACGAGGAGTGATCGGTAAATAAAACATACGAGTATGTGGAATGAGAGTGTGCTTGCCTTTTTTATATCTCGGATAGAAACAGAATTTATAATTATGAAAACTCGAATCTCCATCCCTTAGAATATCATGAATCCGTTCGAACACCAATCAATCTTCTCAACAGGCAACCCGAGACTCTACACTAATTTTTTCGTGTCATATAAACTTTCTGGCAACATGTTGTTCATAGGGGCGCAACGATGAAACCATTGTGCAATCAAATTAAAACCTCTATCTGGGATATGATATGACGCTTTTATATTAAGAAGCTTTCTGGTACATTCGAATAGTATGACTATCGTCTTCAGTATGATTAAGCGTACCTTCAAATATTATATTTTGCATTTGTCCGTACTCTTGTTGTCTGTCATCACGACATTCTTCCACAATCGGTACTGCATTCGAGCTGCTACCTTGGTAGAACACAGCTCGCTCCAACGCCGCATTATATTGATCGTCAGATTCCTTTTGATAAACCCACTTGTAATAATTCTCCACAAACCCACGACTATACAGGTATTTATTTACATCAAATGAAGAAAATAACTTCTTATTTTTACACTTTTTGCACGGACATCGTATCATTTTTCTATTACGATCAAAATCATTAGTAGTTTCACAAAACTCCATAAATTCTTTAACCCCTGTTACGAACTGATCATTCAAATAGCCTTCTAAGAGACGAACATATATCCATTCACGCGTTTTTTTAGACAATAGAACAAACAAAATCGCAAAAAGAAGTAACAAAGTTTTTTTGATGATGAATATATGTGATCGCTCAACACATCTATTTATAAACTGTAAATGTAGCGACGAAATGCGTCGTTAGTCAATACGGGGATGACGGATTCCGTCATCCCATTTCACGGGAAGTTTTGCGCCATATTAAATGTCACATTACATCATTCATATTTTGCGCAGGAACTTTTGGCACCAATTATAGCGACGGAATACATCGCTGAAAGTCAACTCTTACTTGGGCGATGCATTGCTTCGTTACCTAGGGATGCATTACTTTCCGACACTATCGTTCTGTCGCTATTCCGATTGTTTTTTGCAGTGTGTACAATTGAAAAGAATATACTAGTAGGTTCTCTTGTGTGCTTTGCAAACACATAAGAAGAATAATCCTTAAGTTTAAAATCTTGAAACATGTGTTTAATCATTTTCGAGTGTGAAGTATCTCCTTTTTTTTGAATAAAGAGAAGAGTTAAGGCATTGAGGTTAAGTTGGAATGCTACAGTTGAGCGTAATTGTTTGGAAGTTGGTGAGGTCATTTATTGACTTAATGGATTTAGACACTTCTCGTGACATTATTAATTTTTTTAATATTTTCTACTCATTGGGCGTAGCCTCATGATGCTACATTTATTTTTTTCAGATAAAAAGAAAAAGAAAACTGAGAACTGACGATGTTCGTGATCAGTTGGACAGTTGGTGTGGATTTACATGCCGGCAATGCTATTTTCTTTCCTAGTATATTTATATTGGGTTGAACCTTGTGAAATTGGTTTTGAGTAGTTATGTTTTGACTCATTGATGAGTTAAATATTTCTTTTATTTTATCGAGATTGTTGAGAATTACTGAATGTTGTTTAAATGACTTTGTGTTTAAAATACGTTCGATCGAACAGAAAACTGAGTTTTTGAGTTGAATTTGAAATGAGAATAATATTATTTATTTTATATTACCTTTCATTGTCAAATTATCTATTTTTCATGTTTTGGGAATTTGGGGTTGCTACAAAGAATGAAATTTATTCATAACATTTATTGTTTACAAACAATTATAAGTGCAAAGGCATCAATACTAACGACAGTCCTTAAGTACCACTAATTCTCTATTGAACAACATTTTATAATCTAATCATGAGCTGACTAGTTCCTTGATAAGGGAAATATAAGGCCTCATTGTTCAATTTAAGGAAAACACTGAATTACATATTATGGTATTATGTTCTTTGCTAGATCTAATCCCCAAAGAGGGGGCATATTGAGCGAATTATATCCAAGTAACTATCACCCAAGCAAATCAAATGACTATATCCTACAAACAGTTCATAACACACAAAGGACTTAGGTCAACTGTATAAGACCAACTTATCGATATATGAAGTATCTCTTTGAGTGGTCTTAATAGAAGACAATAAATACATCATTTTCCAATCTCATACAATCTATATTTCATGCATCGCCCCCCACTCATATATTTCTACTTGAGTGATTATGATAAGATCACTTGTACATTTTACAACTGAGCTGTGTTGGAAGACACCCAACCATTATCTATATACTGTTAAAATATTTAATTATTTAATATGGGTAACATATTTTATTTATGTAATTATATTAACATGCTATTTAATTGGGTCATTAAGTGATCATTTAAATTAAAGTCCATGAACTGTCCAATTGGTGTGGCCCGTAGAGTAGAAACCAGTCTGTTAATTCTAGGGGATAATGGGAACCCTAGATTAACATAATATAAATATAGGGTTATGGTCCCCAATATGTTAATCATCTCTACAGTCTCTTGTTCCCCATCAAGCAGAGAGAATTACCCATCAAAGGTTTGTGGTGATTAACTGAGGAAGACCGATCCCACCGTTTTGATTTCAGGTTAAGGATAAACAACAATTATTCGATGGATCCAGGTAATTCTATTCTTATAATTGATTTAGGGTTTCTTATTATGTATAGATCTTGGTGATATTAAAACAAACAAGTGGTATCAGAGCCTATATACATGATAGAAACTCAAATTGGTAATGATAAATTTATTAATTTATGAATAATTACGTAATTTTCCCTACGACATTATTTTATGCAAGCAGTTTGATTTTTGGTTACGTAATTTGATTATATTTTTGGCCAATTTTTGGGTATCTGCTTGCTTTCAATTTTGTGAAACATAATTTCAATTTTGGTGTTCAGATCCATTTGTCCCTTATCTCCTTCTTTGTCTTTTAGCATTGAAAATTCATGCCTTATTAAAATTCTATGGATTTGTGCCTGCTGTCATAAATCGCTCATTTTTTTTGTTTTTTGATTCATCATCACTCCGCTGCAATTTAAAAAAAAAAAAAAATTAACCCATTCATGTTTTCGGGTTTACAGCATTGTAAATTTTTTTTATGCCTATTTCAGTTTAAGTTGAGGCTTTTCAGTTTATTATTAGGCTCAATTTGGGGTTTGAGCTTTGTAAATTTTGATAATTTTAGAGGACTATTTCTCATGTAAAATTGTGTATTGTGTTTTATTATCATTAAAATTAAATTATTTTGTAAGGTTGATAATAAATATAGTATGACATTGTGCATGATTTGTCTAATTTTATTGAATACTTTTAATAAACAAAATATGTTGCCAAAGTAGCCTCTGTTTTGAGAGTTAAAAAGCATTCAAATTATTAGATGTTAGTGTGGTTATTATTTATGTAAACTGAAATCGGCCCAAAGGAAGATTCAATTTGACCAAATAATAAGTACACATGATAAATATGGATAACATAAGGTTGTGCCATGTGAATGGTAGTCGGCCCAAAGGAAGGCTTTCATTTTTCTGGATAAGTTATTATATTTGATTATTGCATTGAGAGTATCACTTACAAATTAATATCTTTGTCCAAAGACTAGGTATTAATGTTGTGTTCGATATCTTGTTGTCCTCATTAAGTTTATAGTGTCATGTTTTATATTGTATATATGACATTGTATAATACTTTGAGTTTGTGTTTTTTTTTGGTACAGTTTCTATTGTTACTGCCAATAATTTTTCTTCACACCTTAATCAAATTCCAATGTTGAATGGTGCAAACTTTAAGGACTGGAAGGAGAATATTATGATTGTTCTCGATTGCATGGATCTTGACCTTGCTCTCAGGACAAATTGTCCCTCTCCCGCTGAGGATAATTCAAATGAAGCAAAAATTGAAAAATGGGGCCGATCTAACTGTACGTGTTTAATGATCATAAAACGCACAATTCCAGAAGCTTTTCGAGGTTCTATTGTTGAAGGTAAAGATGTCAAATTGTTCATGAAGGAAATTGATCAATACTTTGCCAAGAATGAGAAATAGGAAGCAAATGGCCTTTTGGCTAAACTTGTTTCCATGAGGTATAATGGAAAAGGGAACATCAGGGAGTATATCATGCAGATGTCCTATATCACTGCTAAACTTAAGGGGTTTAAGTTGGACCTCTCTGAGGACTTATTTGTACATTTGGTTCTAATCTCTCTTCCAGCACAATTCAGTCAATTTAAAGTGAGTTATAACACTCAGAAGGATAAATGGTCTCTTAATGAGCTCATTTATCATTGTGTGCAAGAGGAAGAGAGATTGCAGAGGGATAAAACTGAGTGTGCTCACTTGACATCTACTGCTAAACCTAACAAGAGAAAATGGAATAAAGATACTGCGGAATCTTCTCAGCAGAAGAAAGTTAAGAAACGGGATCAAGTTTTCACCTGTTATTTCTGCAAGAAGACGGGACACATGAAGAAAGAGTGCCTTAAGTATGCCACCTGGTGTTTAAAGAAGGGTAAGTTTTTCTCTTTTGTTTGTTCTGAAGTTAATTTGGCTTGTGTACCTATGCATACTTGGTGGGTAGATTCTGGTGCTACTACTCACAAAAGTACCTCTATGCAGGGTTGCATTTGGAGCCGGTCCCCAACTGATGCTGAGGAATTCATCTATATGGCTGACGGTAAGAGGGTTAAAGTAGTGGCTATAGGAACTTTTAGATTATTATTAAAGACTGGTTGTTATTTAGATTTGATTGAAACTTTTGTGGTACCGTCATTTAGATGAAATTTAGTTTCTGCTTCTAGTTTGTACAAAATTGGTTATTTTTGTTCTTTTGGAGATTCTAAATTTAGTCTTTATAAAGATTCAAATTTGATTGGTACTGGTTCTTTAATTGATAAACTTTACATGCTTCATAATGTCGCCTCTTATAATGAAACCTTGAATGTAAGTTCAATTGGTACAAAGTGAAAATTGAAAGAGGATTCATACCCATTATGGCACAAGCGCTTAGGTCATATCTCTAAACAGAGAATAGAGAGGCTTGTGTCAGATGGAATCCTTGATTCCCTTGATTTTATAGATAACGTGGTATGTGTAGGTTTTATCAAAGGGAAGGAAACAAACAAAAGAAAAAAAGGTGCCTTAAGGACTAAAGAAGTCTTAGAGTTGATACATACTAATATATGTGGTCCATTCCCTAAAGCTTCTTGGAATGGACAACATTATTTTATCACATTTGTAGATGACTTCTCTAGATATGGCTACCTATTTTTAATTCATGAAAAATCTCAAGCATTGGACATATTCAAGTCTTTCAAACCTGAGGTTGAACTTCAACTTGGAAATAAAATAAAGGCTGTCAGATCTGATCGTGGTGGTGAATACTACGGCAGGTATGATGGATCAGGTGAACAACGTCTAGGACCCTTTGCGCTTTTCCTTAAAGAGTGTGGGATAGTTCCTCAATACACCATGCCTGGAACACCCAGTATGAATGGTGTTGCAGAAAGACGAAATAGGACACTTAAGGATATGATAAGAAGTATGGTTAGCCACTCTTCTCTACCAGAATCTCTTTGGGGAGAAGCATTAAAAACCGCAGTATATATACTGAATAGAGTACCCAACAAAACTATTAGTAAAACTCCATATGAGTTGTGGACAGGAGAGAAACCCATACTAAAGCATTTACACATATGGGGTTGTCCAGCAGAAGCAAGGCCTTATAGGCCAAATGAAAGGAAGTTAGACTCAAGGACTATCAGTTGCTACTTTGTTGGGTATTTTGAATACTCTTGAGGCTTTAAGTTTTACAATCCTACTTCAAGATCCTTTTTTGAAACGGGAAATGCCAGATTTCTTGAGGATGTTGAGTTTGAAAGGGGAGATAAGGGAAGGAATGTTGCTTTTGAAGAAGAAATAACTACTTCTGATGATAGTATGGTTTCCATACCAACTATCATTGAAAAAGAAACTACGAAAAATAATGTTCAGGATCAAGTTTCAATACCTGACATTACTCTTCTTCAAGACAATAATGAAGACATTCCCGTCATTCCCATAGAGCAAACTGAACAAACTCAAGAAGTGCCATTAAGAAGATCCACTAGAGAAAGAAGAAATGCAATTTCAAATGACTACATTGTATTTCTTCAAGAACATGAAGATAGTATATGTCTTATGGAGGATGATCCTATCAACTTCCAACAAGCTATGCAAAGTTCTAAGGCTGATAAGTGGATTGAGGCTATGCAAGATGAGATGAAGTCAATGAATGATAATGACGTATGGGATCTTGTTGAATTGCCATCAGAAAAGAAACCCATTGGTTGTAAATGGATATTAAAAACCAAAAGGGATTCAAAAGGCAATATTGAAAGATATAAAGCACATCTAGTTGCTAAAGGTTTTACTCAAAAGGAAGGCATAGACTATAAAGAGACTTTCTCTCCAGTTTCTTCGAAAGACTCTTTTAGAATTATTATGGCACTAGTGGCACATTTTGATCTTGAGTTACATCAGATGGATGTAAAGACAACGTTTCTCAATGGTGACATTGATGAAAACATTTATATGGTGCAACCTGAAAACTTTGTATCAGGAAACTCAAACACTATGGTTTGCAAACTGAAGAAATCCATCTATGGACTCAAACAGGCTTCCTGTCAATGGTACCACAAATTTCATAAAGTAATTACCTCTTCTGGTTTTGAGGCAAATGTAGTTGATGATTGTGTGTATCGCAAGAATAGTGGGAGTAAGTACATCTTTCTGGTATTGTTGTTGATGATATTCTACTTGCAAGTAGCGATATAAACTTGTTGCATGAGACTAAAAACTTTCTATCAAGACACTTTGAAATGAAAGATCTTGGCAATGCTTCTTTTGTGTTGGGTATTCAAATACTATGAGATCGATCTCAAGGTATTCTAGGGCTGACACAAAAGGGATATATCGATAAAGTATTAAGTAGATATGGCATGAAAGAATGTCTACCAGGAGATACACCAATAGCCAAGGGAGACAATTTCAGTTTAAGTCAGTGCCCTAAAAGTGACCTTGAAAGAAAAGAAATGTAGAAGATTCCTTATGCTTCAGCTGTTGGGAGTCTAATGTATGCTCAAGTTTGCACTCGCCCAGACATTGTGTTTGTAGTGGGAGTATTGGGCAGATATTTGAGTGATCCTGGCATGCAGCATTGGAAAGCAGCCAAAAGGGTCATGAGATACATACAGAAAACAAAGAATCACATGCTCACTTATCGGAGATCAGAAAATTTAGAGATCATTGGGTAATCTTATTCCGATTTTGCTGGGTGCCAAGACAGTAAGCGTTCCATGTCAGGATTCATTTTTATGATGGCTGGGGGAGCTATTTCATGGAGAAGTGCTAAACAAACACTTATAGCTTCTTCTACTATGGCAGCAGAATTTGTGGCATGCTATGAGGCTTCTTATCATGGAATATGGCTAAGAATTTTGTCACAAGTCTAAAGATAATTAACAGTATTGAAAGACCTTTAAAGATTTATTGTGACAACAATTCAGCAGTTCTTTATTCCAATCATAATAGGAGCTCAACCAAGTCGAAGCACATTGACATCAAGTTTTTTGTCATTAAAGAAAGAGTTCATAATGGTTTCATAGCTATAGAACACATAGGGACTACATATATGCTAGCAGATCCACTTACCAAGGGTCTAGTACCTAAGGTCTTTCATGAGCATGTTTGTAAAGACCAGACTTTTCAGAGTAATAAATAACACATTTTTAAGCAGCAGAAGACTCAATAAATATCATTTATTGAAAAACACAAATCAACCAAATCAAATACCCATTTATTAAAATAATAACTCCGAAGTTAAAAATCCTTAAAACAAATATCAATGAACTAAGGCATAGTTCTTAAACCATTCAAAACAAATAAAAGTAAGAATTCTTAAAAACAAATAATCCAACTAAAAACCAATAAAATCCAATACTTTATTCATTAACAAAATGAATAACGAATAAGCAATAGGTGGCCACCATGACATGAACCCTCATCTCTTCCACTTCATCAACCGCCACCTCTCGGTCCATTGTTACCTGAAAAGAAACCACAGATAGCACTGTGAGGCTAAAGCCAGTGAGAAAACAAACTAAGTAACTGGTAAGATTTTAAATAGTCTCTAAACAAACCAAACCGAGTCCCAACACTCAACACTCTCCAAAATCTCTTACGCTCAAGCGTCACTTAAAACTCAATCTCAATGTTTTACATGAATAGGCAATTAATCCAAAATTCCATATTCAAGGCCTCATCACAAATACGCTTAATCTCAACCCGACATCAAAACATTCTAATCCATCGATTAACATAAAGCTTATAGTAAACTACACTAGCATGCATCACTAAGAAGGCGGTCCCTCGGGACTACTAACACTTCCTAGTACCCGGTTATAGAAACATCTATAACTATATCCTCTAATAAATCATTCTTACGAGCAATGATTATTAGCACTTGGTTATGAATCTTTTTCATAACTGAA
This sequence comes from Gynostemma pentaphyllum, assembly GCA_028015215.1. NCBI lineage: Eukaryota > Viridiplantae > Streptophyta > Magnoliopsida > Cucurbitales > Cucurbitaceae > Gynostemma > Gynostemma pentaphyllum. The sequence continues at coordinate 43,652,867 of CM051354.1, read as the reverse complement.
ATAATATAGTATTAAGCTCGTAGCCTTAATACTAGTAAGCCCAATCTGCAGACATTCAATTATCCAACACCCTCAACAACAAACATACATGTCATGCTCTTTATAAACATTATAAAATTCATAATTATGAATCAAAACGCAGCAGCCCAATCAGAATTACAAGCAAAACACAAAAACTGCCGAAAATGGGTAAAAACTGCTGAAAAGCTAAAATTCACTAAAAATACTTTCTAATCGATTCTCTTGACCATAAACAACCTTAAACTCCAAAATAATCCTGGAATACAAAAGAACATCCATCAGAATCGATTTAAACAAAGAACCATACAATTTCTGCCAAAAAGGCCTAAACTAGTCTTAACCGAAAAATTGGTTTTCTTAATTTATTTCTCATACTTCCAATGATCTAATTCAATCCAAAACTTCCAGAATATTGATAATAAATATAAGAAAACATTTCACTACGGTTTGGGCTTTAGATTTCTCCAAAACCTTAACCGTTAATGTAACGTCCCGTTACTTTTTGAGGTAAATTTTTTTTTTTATTTAATTAAAGTTTTTAAGATTAGTTTAAATTCAGAAATTTCGATTTTAGTAGCTATTTTCGTCCGAAGTTCATTTAAATCGTTTTAATACTTTAAATTCGTTTCGGTGACATTAATAATTATTAATAGGCCAATTAATAATTATTAATCACCTTTAGATTTATTTACGAGCTTCGGGTTTCGTTTTTAAAGCAAAAGTAAAAGAGGGACGTAGGCGTCATTTCCCAAATTCTTAAATATCTAAAAATCACTATTCACCTTCTCTTTAAAAGTCAAAACTTAGACAAAAATTAGAAATTCTTCATCCTTTTCTCCCCTTGTTGCCGTGAGCATCAAAAACCCCAACCCCAATTTTCAGTTTTTCTTTATTTCTCGGTAGATCGTCTCGATTCTACTACCATCGGAAAGCCCTTGGACCGTAGATCATTTCCAACCTACCGAACGTAATTTTCGCTCGTTTTCTCGAGGCTTAAAGGTATGTTAAAGTTTCTAAATTTTGATGTGAATAGTGTTTTAATGGAGGTTTTGAGTTGTAATCTTCAAATTCGTTCACCGAAGCTTGAATGTTTCATTCGGGGAAGTCTTTATGGTCAATTTTAGAAACTTTCCCTAAACCCTAAAACCGAGTTTGAGCCGGAAACCCGTCCCTTGTGATTTTCCCTCTTTGGGCTATGTTTAGGATGTTTGGTTCTTTGTTTTTTGCTTTTTAGTTAATTTTTTGAAAATTGATTAATATGCAAAACCCTAATTTTCGGTTACCCATTGATTTTGCAAGCCTCCAAAGTATCCGAAACCAACCCAAAACACCTCTAAAATGCATAAAAGCCGGAAAACCAAACCCGAACCCCTTTTTCCCTAGCTTGGCCGAGAGCACCATAAGGGTAGAATCAGGGATTTTCGTGGTTTTATGTGTTTAGATGTTGTTTGATTGTTTTCCGGTTAATTAATGTTCTTTAGGAATAATTCGTTTGTAGGATTGTGAATTGTTCGTGAATTTACAACCTCGGATTATTCGGAGCTTGTCTTCAAGCTAAGGTGAGTTTAATGTGAAAGTTAGTGGTTTTATGAATTTAGTTTCGTTATGTAATTGTTTATCAATGTAAAGAGGGAGATAACTTCTTAGGATTAAGTTTTGGTTAGAGTCTTTAATTCGGAAGTGTGTGTGGAGAAAGTTTGGAAGTTACTTTGATGGATTTGGAACTTAAAGTAATTAGAAGATGCACTTGAGTGATAACTCGTGTAATCTAGTTAGTTAGTTTTCTAATTAACTTAGTAGAATTCTTTGGAGTTTAGCTAACTTTTGGAGACCTAGGGCACATTGATTCACACATGGTAGTATGTTGATTTTGATCCATATGTAACCATGGTGTGATGATTTGTGGGAACTTTGAGCACATTGATTCAGCACGTGATAGTATGTGATTTTGATCCATATGTAATCATGGTGAGATGATTTGTAAAATAGTACATGGTAGTATGTGATTTTGATCCATATGTAACCATGGTACTGTGGTTTGTGATACGGCACATGGTAGTATGTTGATTTTGATCCATATGTAATCATGGTGCGATGATGGTAATATGGTACGATCGTATGTGGTATGTTGATTCGGATCCATACAATAGCACGTTACGATGATGGCACTACGGCATATGATAGTATGTTGATTTTGATCCATATGTAATCATGGTGCGAGGGTTTGTGAAATAGTACATGGTAGTATGTGATTTTGATCCATATGTAACCATAGTACTATGGTTTGTGATACGGCTCATGGTAGTATGTTGATTTTGATCCATATGTAATCATGGTGCGATGATGATAATATGGTACGACCGTACGTGGTATGTAGATTTTGATCCATACAATAGCACGTTACGATGAAACTTGATTGGTAATAAGGATAGATAATGATACATTTACATTTTCCTTAGAATTGTGTAGTAAGACTTAGTAGTGATTGTACTTTACTTTAAGCCTTTGTTTCTATCTCATGGTTTTGATTGATGAATACGGGTAATATATGACTATCGAAAGATTATATGGAAATTGGAAGTGTGGATGTGGGTAGTATTGAGCATTTTAGGCCTTTGGACACGATTTCGGTTATGAGATTTTGTTCATAGGATTACTTGCTTTCATTTTACTCTCAGTAGCATTGTTTGCTAATGGTGCTACACCACAATATTTTCAGGTAAACCCCATGCCAAGAAGCGTGGTAGAGGAGGTGGAGCCGCGTGACTTGACGAGATGATGCAAGGACAATGTTAAAACTCTTTTGGTTAAGCATTCGTAAAAATGCTTGTAAATCATATACTTTTTACATACTTGTGTCTTTTTGAGCCCGCGAAGGGTGTTTGTATAAAGTATTTCGATGTTTTATGATTAAACTCTCTTTTGGAATGCGCATTCCCGATTTATAGCTTTCTCTGGAAATTTGGGTTGTAAACAGGTTTTGGTTATTCGATTTTTAAACGAACCCATGCCGTTTTTCTTTAAAAATTGAGTCTTCCGCTGTGCATTTGAATTTAAAGAATTTAACGGAAAGCGGGTCTTTACAGTTAATTAATCCGTTAACTCACCTCGAAATCGCTCAAGTCCAAAATCAATGCTACTTCCCTTGACGAATCAGACCTGAAACGAAGGTCCTAAAATACTTAAAATACAAATTGAAATATACTAAATTTATACAAAAGGTTTGGGATTTGATGGATCAAAAAACGGAAAACAAACGACGAAGGGAATTGGCAAAAATTTGGGGGCGTGGGTGGTGTGTGGGTCGCGGCTGGCCATGGCCTTCGGGTCGTGGTCCGGTCGTGGTTTCATGACTATGGTGATCGATCTTGATGGTTCTAGTTATCGATAATCAAAATCGATTGGGTGTTTGGCCATGATTTGGAAAATTGACAATTATGGAGGTTGGATCAAGGGTTAGGCTTCTTGGTGTTCATAAGAAAAATAAATAATTAAATTCCAGAATTTGAATGATTGATAAATCAATCATGAATGCTTACCCGTTACTTGAATTTCAAGAAAAGGGCTTCCGATTTTCCCTCTTCGATTCCGTGTGATTCCAACGATCTCCTAATTAACAAATTGACGAAAACTCATCAATCTCTACCCTAGGCTTCACAGCAACAAGAAGAAAAAGAGAATCTCTACCTTAGGCTTCACAACAACAAGAAGGAAAAGAGAAGGAGAGTTTTCGTTGCATACATGTCCAAAATCGATTCCCAAAATGCTTGAATTCAAAACCCGATTCACGATCAAACGAAGAACGAGACGAAAAGACGGATCCTTCTTCTCTTTCTCTAACGAGGCGACGGCAAGGGGTGTGGGAAGGAGGAGGAAATTCTCTTCTTCTTTTCCTTAGTTAAAAATTAAGTTTTGGGGCTAACTTGCCACATCATCAACTATCTTCTATTCCAAGACACTTCACTATTTACAAATGTGACACTTATCATAAAGTGTCACCCAAAAGCCTAAATAAATAGAAACAGATTATTTATCAATAATTCCAAACCCGTTAATTAAATTAAAGAAAATTTTAATTTAATTAAAAATTAATCTTACCTTGTAACGGGGTGTTACAATGTTGCTCATATGGGTGTCACTTGTTTTGACAATACCTTGGTTAAGTGGGAGTAATTTTAAGTTCACCTATGTTGTTCAATAGATTTCTTGTTTTGAGTTTTCTGCAGAATTAAGATGATGGTTTATTTATTTGAACTCATTTATATATATTGTGTGTTTATAATATATATGGATCTCTATAAAGATTAAGTTGGACCAGTTGAAAATAGATATGTTTGGATCACATTTGCATATAATTTTCATGCTACTCTTCCACATCGATCTATGTCATTGAGTATATTTTGTGTGGTGACTTTAGAAGGCTGAGTTACGATTGTACATGTGACAAAAGCCGCTTTGGTTCCATATTGGTATATGAAATGGACCAGAATGAATTTTAAAGGGAAAATCCAAAGTGAAATAGCATTCAAGTGTACAATTAAGAATAAGGTTAATACAATTACCTCAGGATTCATATGTTACCCAAGTGAAAGATTGTTAAAATATTTAATTATTTAATATGGGTAACATATTTTATTTATGTAATTATATTAACATGCTATTTAATTGGGTCATTAAGTGATCATTTAAATTAAAGTCCATGGACTTTCCAATTGGTGCGGCCCGTAGAGTAGAAACCAGTCTGTTAATTCTAGGGGATAATGGGAACCCTAGATTAACATAATATAAATATAGGGTTATGGTCCCCAATATGTTAATCATCTCTACAGTCTCTTGTTCCCCATCAAGCAGAGAGAATTACCCATCAAAGGTTTGTGGTGATTAACTGAGGAAGACCAATCCCACCGTTTTGATATCAGGTTAAGGATAAACAACAATTATTCGATGGATCCAGGTAATTCTATTCTTATAATTGATTTAGGATTTTTTATTATGTATAGATCTTGGTGATATTAAAACCAACATATACTACAATTGTTCGAGCGTTTTCCTTTCTCCTATTATTAGAGTGGGGTGGTTGGTTCCGATTCGACAAGGGTAGAATACCTGGTCGAAGGTCCAATACAGTAGGTAACTCTTCGAGTTATAACCATTAATAATGGATATAGACATTACTAATAATTGTGAAAATAATTTACTTTATTGATAGATTATCCCCTCGTAACCGTTTTATGTTGGGAAAAAAATTAGTGAAAAATTCCCTAAAACACAGAATTCATTTCTTATCTTATCATTGTTCCAATTTCCAAACATAGAATTCAATTGAAAAACAATCTGCCTTAATTAAAAGAGGTCGTATTTTCCGACCAAAATGTTTAAAGCAACAGTTTCCTATTCTAGTTTTCAAAGTCTTATTCATTTTTCTCATCAGCACAGTTTGCCCATTTATAGTTCTTCATGTCATTCCATAGTAAAAGAGAAAGGCCTTTTCCAAATAATGGTTAAGATGTCAATTTTCTTGTTTGTTGTTTCATCCAACAAAGTAAAAAGGCAGTTTTTTTGTTTGGTCATTTCCCCTTTGCTTGATTTCAAAGTTTTAATCTCTTTCTAAATTTCTCCCTAATCAACTTTGTCTGTAAATAGAGGCAAATCTAAGAAGGGTTAGGGGCAATTGGGACCCCGTTATTTTTGAAAAATGAACATTTTGTAGTAAAATTTGATTTTTTTTAATCTATTTACTTTAATTTTTACTATTTTACCCCTTGATCTTTACTTATTAAATATGGTTCAATACGATTTTTACCCCGTTGAAAAATTTCTGACTCCACCCATGAAACGACTTCATTTTATATATTTATTTGATTTTCTCCACTCAATTACCTTAGTAGAAAAACATATTTTGCAAGTATATTCAAACTAATCTTGTCATCATGAAAGAAGATCATTAGATAGGAATTAGGATTACACTTTTTTTTTTTCAATTATTGAGATAAAATTACACTAGATTATAAAACAAAACAAAAAATCATGTATATTTAACAAAATGAACAATGATGTGGTTATTCAAAAAAAAAATTTAAAAAAAGTAAGAAATAATGAGTGTGTGAAAAAGTCTAAACAGCATGATGCTGCCTTCCATCATCATCATCTTTCAAAGCTGGAAATCTCATCATCAGAATCCTATTTCAGACATAGTACAAAAAGACTCAGTCAGCCATGGAGGAAGGACATCATTTTCTAGTAAAGCCAAGTTAAAAACAGAAACAAAACTCACCCGATACCGATGTCGACGGATGCTATTCTGAATAGCGGTGATCGTTCGAATCAATATGTACATAGGAAAAATAATCCCACTGGCTCTTAGAATAAGTACCTGAAAATCCAAAAACACACAAGAATTGAGTACCTAACATCAAAATTGATTTAAGTTAAATTTAGTAAACAAAGAAAAACAACTTACAGTAGCAAGTGTGAAGGGGTAATCTGCAGTTCCAAAAGCAAGCAGATCATAGAAATGTCTCACAAGCAACACTAAAGTAAACTGCATTATAAAAAAAAAATGTGAACTATTTTAAATTTCCAAAAATGGGAATCTTAGGATCAAAGGGAAAAATTGTTTTTAGAATTTCAATAAGTAGTTATGGAAAGTGATGGCAAACTGTTATTTGTTGGGTGGGTAAGCTACATTCTGCAGTTTTCTTATTGTTATTTTTTTTAATTGGTTGATGAAGGATTGAAATTTAATAATAACCACCCCACTAACAATTACCATTTTTTTCCAAGAAATATCAATGGGTAAGAAGTGGGGATACTTTTATAAAAATTATTTAAATACCAGAATTATAGTTCAATTATTTATTAAACTAAAAAAATAAAAACCAATAAATTCATTCAAACAATAATGAAAAATAATCAAGTAGTTTAATAAATTATTGAACTTAAACTTAAAAAAGTAAAAAACAAATAATATTATTGAGAATACCCATGAAAATTGACAAAGTATAGTTCAATAACTAAAATCCTGCTATTTGAGTAATTTTTAAAAAGTTCTGACATTTTAATAATTAGTATGCAGATTTATGTTATTTGAGATAAATTCTATAAAAAATATCTGCAAATATAGCCGATGTTTTTCCTAATGAACAGTGATATCACACCGAAAAAAATTACTATATATGGAATACTTTATAAACAATACAATACTTGTAACACCTTCTAATAATAGCCAGCCCACTAACAATTTACCTACCTTTATTTTTTATTCCCTTTTTACGATATGTTAGTGGGTCAAATTAGAAAATAGCCATAAGTTAGTGTTAGCCATAATTACTCCCAATTATCTAAGTGCTAACTAAGAACAACCCACTTAATTTCTTATCATAATGTTGTAATCAGGCTGGGTTCATTTTAATGGGCTTTGCAGTAATTTCATGGTGGGAAAAAAAACTTCCTTTATGGACTGTGTTCAAGTTGAAAATTGCACAAATAACTCGTAAATCATAACAACATATATTATTATACCTTTGAATTTTAATTTGAGTCAACTACAGCTTTTAATTTAACTAAATTATGAAATTAAATCCTTTTTCAATAGAAATATCAGAGATTTAAGGCATTTTTACAATATGTAATGAATTTTAACCTACATTCATTTAACGAATATCAGACACGTGTTTATTCTACGTCTGTCACGTGTTTATTTTAAGTGACAGATGCAGAGTTGTGATCTGTTAAAATTAAACGTCAGAGGATGTGATTTATAATTTTACTATCTATAACGATGATTTAAAATCATTTTTAAACCACAAAGACGGTGATTGTATTTAAATAAAAGAGGAACTTACAGTAAGAGCAAGTGATCTACACCAGCAGGAGGTGGTTCGAGCAGTGGTGGTGGTGCAGGCGGTGTAATGTGTGGAAACCGAGACGCCGCCATCTGTGGCCGGTGATGTCGGGCTTGCTGGCTCCACTTCATTTCTTGGGATTTCCAAACTCTCTCTGTCAAAAGAATTTTCCCAATAAACCAAATTGTTAATTATTTATTTATTTATTTATTTTAATTTCTGAAGTATGGGAAAAAGCAAAGGTCAGCTAATTTGAAATATATGAATAATAATTGGTTGTAAAGCATATGTTTTGGCTCTTGTTTTAATAATTCCCCACTATTCAACCTCTCCCCCCCCCCCCCCCCCCCCCAACAAATTAAAAATCGACTTTTAAACATATAACCATTTTTTAAAAACATATTTAACAGCATTTTTATTTTATCTTAATTTTGAAAAGGGGCATTTGCAAATCTAGTAATTTTCTTAGTAATATTTGTAAAATTATCGGCTCTAAAAAATATTAATAATGTGAATCAGTGATAAACATTTGAATTATATATTTTACACTAAGTTTATCATTGATACATATATTTTTTTATTATTAATTACTGATTAACATAATAAAAATTACTATATTTACAAATACTTTTTAAAGTTTGATATTTTTATAAATATTATATCAAAATCTGCTATCAATAAAAATTTTCTTATACATTCATAATTAGAGTATAGAGTGGAATATTATTAATAGAGTCATATTAATTAAATGTTAGCAACTCTAAAAGTTTTCTAAAAGAAATTGTCTTTGTGATTAAATTTGCTTCATATTTAGATTTTTTGAATTCATCTCTCTCTTTCTAAAGGACAAAAGAGATGTTTGAATATATGTATAAAATATTAGGAAGTAAATGTGAGAGTAAAGGAAGAAATACCTAATGGTGACACGTGGATCAGCTTTCTCAGGTTTCTTTGAAGGTGCAATATAACCAGGTTCATAATTCTGTTAAAAAAATTAACATATTATTTTTCAAATTTCTTTATTAAAAAAATAAATAATAATATATTGATGACAACAATAAATTCAAAAACCACACGGAGAATTTTGGGAAATGAAAATGGAAAAGAGAGAGAGAGAGAGAGAGAGAGAGAGAGAGAACGACTTGAAGACAAAGAAAAGTTAAAATTAAATTAAAAAATAAAAAAGATTAATTTGAATCCAAAACCAAAATGTATTGCCCAGAAAAAGTAATAGCTTTATAGCCCAGGAACCGAAAAGAAATTGACATTCTCTTCTATCCGATTCAAATTCATCCAAAAACAGAAAACAAGCTCTGGTTTTTTAAAAACAAAAACCAATATTTAACAAAACCCAGAAACCATTTCTGTTTTCCAACCTTAAAAAAAACAAAAAACAAAAAACAATTTTTTCTGTTAATAATTATTGAAAAATAGAACTAACCTGGAGACAGATTTCACAAATTGTGCTTCCTTTTTCACTGCACCATCTTTGAATACAATCCCTATGAGCAAACTGAAAACAAAACAATACAAATAAAAACTTTGTTTTTTTTTTATCTTCCAAATTTGAGAAATTGAACCTCGTATTAGAGCAGGAGGTTCTGTGTTCGAACCGGTGATGTTATTTTATTCTAATTTATTAATATTTCACGTGATTAAGTGTCGTGTAAATAAATGAATTTTACCTTGATTGTTCCAGAACAAGAACAAGGAGCTTCAAGAGGCAGAGAGCTTTCGAATTCTTGTTCATGGCAAATCCTACAACGCAAAACTTCATAACCCGTTTCAAATTCATCATCAATATTTAAAATCACTTCTCCCATCTTCTCTCTCTCTTTCTTACTCTGTTTTTATCCCAAATGAAAACGAAAGAAAGAAAGAAAGAAAAAATCTCTGTTTTTATTCAAAAACTCTGTCTATTTCTCCCTCTTTTCTGGATTCGCAACTTTAAATAAAAGAAACTGGATGTGAATTTCCAATACTACCCTCGCGTCGTTTTTTCTTAATGAAATTAATTACATTTTGGTTAAAATACATTTTTGTCCCTCGTTTTCAATTTATGTCTACTTCATCCCGAGTTTTGAGAAATAAGTTTATTTAGTCTCTGAGTTTTCAATTTATGTCTATTTCATCTCGAGATTTTGAGAAATAATGTCTATTTAGACTAATTTCTTTACACTAAAGAATGAAAAAATTAACAGTAAGGACCAAATTGATATATTTCCTAAAACTCGGGATGAAATAAAAACAAATTGAAAACTCAATGACTAAATAACCATAAACTTTAAAACGTAGGGACCAAAAAATATTTTATACCTATATTTTTTTGTTATCATTTTGTTTAAAAATAATTAATTATTATTTGGGACCGACGTGGACTTGAAGATAGACGAGACGCGTAATGAGTCTTTAGCAATTGGCAATTAATACCAAGTTTGAACATATGAGGAAAGTAGAAGAAGTCAATGAAGTTTGGAAGTTTCAATTTGTTCTTTCATATTATGCAACTAATTAATAGAATCGAAAAGATGGTTTCAATTAGATTTAGATAATTTTTGGTGAAACTACTTAACCATAAAATAAAATCTATGTCCATGATTACTAATTAATGATCTTCAATTTTAGTTAGAGAGAGAGAGAGAGGAAATGGGATTGACGTAGAGTTTAGATTTTACCTTTTTCTCTTATTTTTATATAAATTTTAATTTTTAGTTGCAGCTATTTATGGTTGGAGATTGATTTTGTCTTCATTGTGATATACATATTTGGTCTTATCGGTTCCTTAATATTGGTATTTAACTTGGAATAAACGTTTATATTTAGTTCTAGTTTACTAAATTAAAAATTATTTTAAATAATATATTTCTATATACTAATTATCCAAATGTCAAAAATTTTCAAAATTTACCCAAATACTTTAATAAATTGTTGAACTATTCTTTTTTTTTTTTTTAATTTACAATGTTATTTTTAAGGGTAAACTACCATTTTGGTCCCTGGGTTTTGGAGGTCGTGTTTATTTGCCGTGTTTTCAATTTATGTCTAAGTGGTCCTTATGTTTTGGATATTGTGTCTATTTGATCAATGAGTTTTCAATTTGTGTCTAAATGGTCTCTGGATTATTAGAAATAACTTTTAATTAGTCCTTAATTTGTTAACTTCTTAACATAATATTGACTTAACGTTGACATAAAATGTTTAATTGGCCAAAATAATGACATGAGAATTCCAAATCGTACACCCGGATTGATGAAATATTTGAAATAATATTTAATCCAGGGACTATTTTAGACATGTTATGTCATTGTTAAGTCAATATTCTGTTAAAGAGTTAACAGATTTATTTAATTAATGATCAATTAAATTTATTTCTATAAATTATTGCCAGGGGCCAAATAGACACTATGTTTAAAACTCATGAATCAAATAGACATAATGTCTAAAACTCAGGGACCACTTAGACAGAACTTGAAAACGCATGGACCAAATAGACACGATATCCAAAACTGATGGACCACTAAGACACAAATTGAAAACGCGGAACCAAATAGACACGACCTCCAAAACTCAGGGACCAAAAGGGTAGTTAACCCTAATTTTAATGAATTTTTTATTTTTAACATTTTTCATTACAATAAATTATTGAAATTGAAATATTTTACTATTTTTTATTATTATTTTCAATGAATTTATTTGTTATTTGTGTTTTCTAGTTCAATAAATTATTACTACTGTTTGGATAATTTTTAAATTTATTTTGACAATTCAGTAATTAATAAGCAAAGATATGTTATTTTTGCTGTAAGGGAATTAAGTTATAAGAAGATCCTCTTCATGACAAAAATATTAGGGACCCTACGCATCCATGACTTCTTCTAACACTCATCAGTAAGTTAATATTTTAACTTGGTTTTTTTTTAGTAGAATTTTAACTTGAGTTGTACATTGCACTCTAACCCCCCATGTAACACATGTAGATTTATTTATTTATTTAATCTATTTAATTTAAAGAATTTAATTATTTTAATATAGTTAAGTTAGATTTTTTAGATGTTAGTCTTTTACTTGGCAATTTATTATTTTAAAAGTGTTAATTAGAAAATAAGTGTGTTAAATATTATTAATAGGTCAATTAATTATAATTAATCACCATCTAGCATAGTCGAAGTTTGGTTGTTTAATTTTATGAGTAAGTTTATGATTTGAGATGCAAGGGCCTCATTTTAAAATTAAAAAGGAAAGTTAGGGGCCTATTTGCAAGATTTTTTTTCCAATCATCAAATTGTTAGGATTTCTTCCCATCTTCTTCATTTAAAACAAAAGAAAACAAACACCAAACTCTTCTCCCTCCATTACACCGCCAGCCTCATAGACCACCAAGGAGTGGGTTTTTGTCAAACCTTCTTCGTTTTACTTGAATTTTGATGTGTTGGAACGCTCTTGCAACGGGGTTTCTATACATCTAACTCTTGAAACTTTTCCCCAACTTCAAGAAACCTTCAAGGGTGAGTTTCTTATTAATCTTTTATGGGTTTCTCTTTAAATATCCTTAGAATGTAGATTTGATATGTAATTCAAGTCCCATCTCTTGGAACTTAGAAATTACAAATTAAAGTGCATTCAAAGCTTGTTCTATGCTATTCTCTTGACCTTGGGATTAAAAATTTCAAACAACAAATCCCCATTATCATCCCCAAAACCGTGGCCCTAATGTGGTTTCCCCCTTGTTATTTTGTGTTTTTCGTTGAATTTGGGTGGAAGAATCTTGTTCAAATGCCCTAAATTGGGTTACCCATTGATAAATTGTAACGACCCATCTTTCTCGGTAAGTTTTCTCTTTAAATTAAATATTTTTTATTTTAATATTTAATTTAGAGGATTAAAGAAATTGTATTTAATAATTAAATTCTTAAATATTTGGGAATTTAATTATTTTATATATTCTTTTGGTTTTTAAGGGAAAAGAGAAAAGATAAGGCTTTATTTATCAAAAAAAAAAAAAACCCTCCCCAGTAGCGTGAAAGACAGAGAAGAAGAAAAAAAAAGGTAAACTTTTTCATCCTCCTCTTCCTTGTTTTAGCCATCAAATTATGGGTGATTCAAGTTTTAAGACTTGAATCTTTTTGCTTGGATTAGGTGTGGTGGGAAGGATTTTTGCTTTTGGAAGAAGATTTGTGGAAGATTGAAGAACTCCCTCTTCAAATTTTGGATCAAGGTAATGTGAATTCCTCTTGCAATTTCTAAATTTTTTGATGTTCCTTTTATGAGATTTCATTAAAAACCTAATGAATTCATATCTCCATCATCAATCTTCTTATCCTTTCAACTTTCCCTCAAACCCTAAAAACCCTAATTTTTACCCATCAAGAAGAACCTTGTTGTTGATCAAAGACCTAGCCAAACGAACCTGAGAAAAAGCCGTAGAGGAGCCGCCGTGCCGCTTCAAAGAAGAAGCAGCAGCAGCCTGGGCTGCTGCTGCCGTGGGCAAGGCAGCCCCAATAGGGGGCTGCTTTGTGCCGTGTTGCGCGCGGTGGTTTGTCCGTTGGTAGTAGTTCCTTTTTTATATATTAGGTTAGTATTTTTAGTAGGTTTTAAGAGGCATTTATGATGTATCAGGTGGTGAACGTTCTTGGAAATAAAAGAGCAAAACCTTGATATTTTCATTGATTAAAGGTGAGTAGATGTGTTTAAGGTTAATTACATTTCATGTTTTGCTTTCCTTTTCTTTTATAAGATTTATTACTATAAGTTTTGGGTGTAAAGATGATGTTCTAAGCATATTTAAAGAGGTTTTGGGCTGTTTTAAAAGTTGCAGGAATTTTTGTATAAAAGTGTTGAAACTTGGAATTAAGACATAATTGATAGATGTTTTGCCTCTTTGTATGTTACAACTATTTTTGGGAGTAAATATGGACTATTATAAGAAGTTTAAGGTCATTATATGTGGGTTTTAAAGCCCCTAAAGCTTGCTGTTTTTATGAGAAAAAGTGTCATGTTTAGTGCCAACTTGGAAAATTTTAGCCTAGGATCTTTTCTAGAAATGTAGAATTGTTTCTGGCTGAGTTGTGAATCATTTGCAGGTATTGTTAATTATTTTTGGGAGTGATAAAATAGGCGTTATGCAGCCAAATTTTATCTAGAATAATTAGACCACCCTAGTGTTCGAAATTAGAGCTAAACCACACTAGTTTAGGTTAGTTTAGCTCTTTTTAGTGGAATTTCTTTGGGTGATCGATTTATGAAATAAACTTAAGATTTTGGGTGATTTTAGATCATCTTAAGGTTAGGAAAGAGCCTAATTTCCAGAAATTAAAATTTCCAGCCTCATAAAAAGTCAGTTTTGGGTAGAAACGATAATTCTAATCTAGAAACATGACTTAGGCTTTTCAAGCATTCTGGTAGTGATGCTTGTAGTTAAATCATATTGTTTTGGTGCCTTAAACAATATGGTTGGAGGTTCGCACTAAGTAGGGCCATACTTAGTGAAGAATATGCCATTAAGTGGATAGTTATAATTGTGTATAACATAATATCACTTAGTGGGGCAGGTTCATTCCATTTGATCAATGGAAAAGAATATACAATGTAGGTTCGCTTATGTGTTTGAGGATACATAAGAAGAATACCTCAAAGGATTGAATTGTAGAAATACGAATTCAATGCTTTTGGGGAGGAAACTCACTTTCGTTCACGAACATTAGTTGAGTCAAGGCATTGAGTAAAAAGTAATAATTTTTAAGTTGAGAGAACATGTTGGGTGATGTGAGATCGATATGGACTTAAAGAATTTAGAAAAGCATCTCAATAGCATTACTTTTCTTTAAATATTTCTACTCATTGGGCGTAGCCTCATGATGCTACACTGTTTTTTTTTTCAGGTAATAAAAAGAAGAAAGTTGGCAACTGACGATGTCTCGTGATCGGTGGATCGGTTGGGAGGATTTACATGCCGGCAATTGAATATTTCTTCTCTTTCATTTATTTGGAATAAATTTGGTTAAATGCCTTTTGGTTCATTTTGATTTTTGTTGTCTTTAAAACATGTTGATACTGGATGAGATTTTAGATTGGTGTTTTGCTTTTGTTATGGATTTTAGTATTTAAAATAAGATCGATCGAATGTGAAAAGTTTCTAAATTGTTTTAAATGAGAAGAGTTTTTGTTTGAATTTTAGCTTCCGCTGTTTATTATAGCAATTTCCATGTTTTGGGAATTTGGGGTTGTTACATAAATTCATCCTAAAAACTACTTAAAACGAACCCGGATCGTCCTAAAATCCCCCAAAAGCCGGAAAATACCTAAGACCACCCTATTCAGCCGAGAGCTACATTTGGGGATAGTTGGGCTATTTTTCATCTTTTGTTTGCTTACCCATCGTTTATCATTTGTTTGGTTAAATAAATATTTTTTTTATATAATTAATTGTAGGTGGTGTTTGATTGTTCGCTTGACGCTCAATTTGACACGTTGTTTGTTTACTTTGCAAAAGGTGAGGATAAATAGAATTTGCGGTAAATTTAGGAATCAAATACATGAATAATTTGAATGATTCGAAAAACGAGTTTAACTTTGGAATTAAGAGATAATGAGCATGCTTAGTATTAAGGAATTGGCCTTGAGAGTATAGAATGATTCATGCCTCATGTGAACTTTAGACTTGGAGTTGGTTATGCTTAGCTTGTGTTAGAATCCATACTTTTAATCTTCTAATGGGATTTTCTGAGTTTTTACACCATATTATTGATGTTAAGGATGTTTGAACTTGATACTTTGAGAGGTATCAAGGATTTGCATGTTTATGGAATATATGGAATTATAAGCTAATTGTACTTTGGGACTCTATTTTATTTCTCGCAATTGGGAATTTGTTTAAGTTATTCGTACTTTGGGACTCTTTTTATGATTACTGGAATCTTGGGAATTCTATTTTTTGCTAGTTAAGAGTAACTAAGATTATAAGGGTTGTAGGTGTCTTATAATCTTAGAGTGCATATTAATTGTTAAGATTATGAGAAAAACATATTTGATAATGCATAGATTATGTGTGCTTGCATTATTGATTTGTCCTTGTGTTATTATATATGTATCACGAGGAATGCTAAAGACCACGTGTACTTTGCATGAATGGGAGAATGAATAATGAGATAATGTTTAAACTGCGAGTACTTACATTATTTGGTATTATTCATGAATATTGTGATACATATTGTAGAGGTAAAATTCACTATGGACCAGGCTCAATATCAAAAGCTCAAATCTTCATGGGCCCAGTTCAAAGAGAAGGAAATGCTTGAAAGCTACCACAACAAGCCCAGTCGTACCTCAACATCCGGAATGTTATGAGCTAAGACCAAGAGTGATGTCTGGAACGTCTCCAATTAGCTCGGACCATCATAGGCTGAACGTTTGGTCGAGGAGCACGACACAAGTTACCTTATCTGATCATATGAAAATATTTTCTCCTAAGATTATGGGATAGCGATCTTATTCTTAAAAGATATTATCCTCCTAGTATCAAAGAAGCCTACCAAATTGGATCCATGATATCCTCTAGATAAAACACTTTACAAACCCTAAAACGGTAACACATTCATTATTTTGTTCTACAATACTGGAATTATTTGCTTCCAAATCACTGACTTGATCGTCGGAGATGGTTTGGCGAGCACCACACCGGTGTTTTATTGTTCTTATTTATCAGGCATCCGAGATCAAGGAGACACGACGCACATAATTCACATGTGATAGACCGTAGTGGAAATCATCCTCTACAGTTTGGCGCCCACCGTGTGGCTATGAGAAAAACATTCACGTAAGTTTCACCAAAGACAGCAGTCAGAGACTGCCCTCATAGAAAATTCCCTCCCAAGTGATGTAGATAACCTAGAGAACGGAGGGAAAGAACGTAGGACTGAGCCACTCCTAGAACTTCCTGCAATATTAGAAACTCAGAAGATGCTCATCCGAGCGATGTATGAGAAGCAAGACCTGTTCATGAAAACCATGCAGGCGAAGTTTGAAGAAGTCATGAACATGCCAGGCTCGGTGAATCTGCCACCCCTTGTTCGAAGGGACAAAGAGGCTCGTAAGCCACATCCAGCTCATAGATCAATGAGGCCCAGAAGACACAAATCGAAGGATGGAAAAACTCCCGAAACGTCCAAAGTTAGCCAGTCGGAAACCGTCAGTATCGATCGCGAAGAAATCTACTCATCAAGACGAGTGCAAGTCAAACTGAGACTCGAACTTGAAAGGGCAAAATATGTCAAATATGCCAAGCAGGACGAACAGAGAAAAAAGAGACGGCATCAGAGAGGCTCGAATAGTCGATCGAGTCATGGATCGTCCGAGCAATCTAGTCCTCAGAGACAACACAAGCAGCAAAAGGATTACCATTATTCCAACTTGGAATCTGATGATTACAAAAAAACTCAAGGAGAATATCCTCAAAAGGATGGGGTCCAAAACCAAAATATCTATTCTAAACTCGCGCAATCCAGGAGAATCACCACTTGACTCCCACGTCCTTGTAGTCGAGTTACCAAGGAAATTCTGGATACCAACCTTCAAATTCTATGATGGAACGAGTGACCCAACCGAACATATAGATCACTTCATCAACTAAAAGAATCGAATTGCATTCCTTTAGATGACTTAGAATGAGTAACCTGCAAACTCTTCCCTTAAGCCTAAAGGGATCAGCCTTTAAATGGTTCAACAGTCTAAAAAAGAGATCAATCCACAACTTTCAGCAGCTCTCATCAGCCTTTTAGGGAGAATATAGTGTGAGTAAAAACTACGCAAAGACGAACCAGGACCTCTACAATGTCCTAATGATGAAAGACGAGACGCTGCGAGATTTTATCTGCAGGTTTAGAAAGGTAAAACTAGAAATTCTGAACTATTGGGACGAGGACGCAGCATCAGCCTTCACAAGGGCGATACATTCGGATCATCAGCTCTGGATATTTTTCAACAAATCCTCACCATGGACTATAATGGATGCTGGAATGAGCGTCAAATAGATCTCAATAGAAGAATCGGCGAGGATGGCACATAAACTCCGTATCAGCAATAAAGACCGACATACCTCCAATGAAAAAAGGTACGAGTCAAAGAACGAAAAATATGAAAAGCCTTGGAAAGGTGGAAAAGACAGATTCGACAGAAGGGATCGACCAAAGAAAGAAGAGGACAATGTTCTCATCCATATACATCAGGCTGAGACGAAAGGGAAAAATGAGGACACGTGAAGTCGTTCTACGAGAAACAACACCAAAAAATACTGCAAATTGCACTGCAATAGTTCTTATTTGACCAACGAATGTCGGACGCTGAGCAAGGAGGAAATGAGAATCTGCAATGAAAAAGCAGCAGGAAGGGAAAAATGGGAAAAGGCAAAGTGGGGGAAACCAGCAAGATCAAAAGGCGGAAAGGAAGTCCATGACTCCGAAAGAAACATTCCTAGAAGACCTAGATGGAAAGGAAGATATGGTGCACCTGATTATGATCCACTACAAAGGACTAGAGATCATCGAAGTTATGTCAGAACTCATCCTTCATCATCAGCAGCACGGACAAGACCAACCAATATGGACAAAATTATGAAAAATCTGGAAAGACATAAAGAATGTAAACGTAGCGAATCCCAAAGCGATTTGACCATCTGAGAAGAAAAATAAACTTAGGAAGAATAAACCCCACCATTACTGATAAATACGTCACTATCAGGAAATTCTCAAAGATTTGCATTTAATCCCTGACTGAAAGCAACTGAAACAGGAATCACATTTAATGATTACCTCGTCCGAATAAACCCGATTACAGAGATCTGAAAAGGCACTGACTAGGAATTCGGTTAAAGGATCCAAAATAAAGGGAATACTAAATGCGTCCTCGTTCTAATAAACCAAACCGGGCAAAAGAATTAAATTTGAGAAAATGTCAGCAAGACGCACTCGTTAGAAATCAAATCGGCACATCATTTCCAAGGAACTCCAGATGACGTTTCCTCCATTAAGGCGCGTTGGAGAACGTAAGAACCCTATCATGACCTTGGAAAACCAAACGCCCAAGCAAACCAAACATTTCTAAGCTCCAAAGGAAACAAAGTCCTGACCAATAAATAGGATCAAAATACATCAAGGAAAGAAAAAGGCTTCATAACTCCTCTTTAAGAATTCTAAACGAACCATTCTAAGAGTAACCGAACCCTCTTCTCTTCAAACCCAAACTCCAACCTCGTAAAAATGGCATCCTCAGATTCTGGCCATAGCATCGGAAATAACTACGCTTCTTACACCGGGTGGATGGTAAGGAGGGAAAAGTAAAAACGAAGGATACTGATGACAATGGTGAGAAGAAAGGATCAAGAACTCCAACAGGAAAGGGAGACCGAATGACGACAGTGCCAACTTAATAGGAACTTGACCAAAAGGTTCGAAGAAACAAGAGAAAGGTTGGAGAGGGCCATTCTGAGTGCCACACATATCTTCCAAGGAACAAGGAGATTGGGAGACGTAATCGCCTTCGAATCTGAAGAAGCCAAACAATCCCCACACCGCATGGATGATTTCCTAGAAGAGCTTTGAGAACGGGTCTCCAAGATAAATGCAGAGATCGATTATCTCACTGGTGTTTTGGAGCCCTCAAAAGACGATAATGAGGACGAGGATGATGAAGATGACCAAGACGGTGGGAGCGATGGAGGCGACGATAACGGCCAAAATCGCACCATGATGTAAACGATCAACCCGTCCATTGGTGGAATACTGAACCCTCTAAAGCTCTCATTTGCATCTGGGGAAGGGC
This sequence comes from Gynostemma pentaphyllum, assembly GCA_028015215.1. NCBI lineage: Eukaryota > Viridiplantae > Streptophyta > Magnoliopsida > Cucurbitales > Cucurbitaceae > Gynostemma > Gynostemma pentaphyllum. Next base: position 43,633,191 of record CM051354.1, on the reverse strand, counting down.
CAAAATCTGGGATACCTCCTCCATCGTTTTTTCTTCTTGTTATCCTTTTGATTTAGAAAACCCAATGTAACCCAACTTGAACTATTAATAGACACACTTTTTTTCAAATCTTGATCAAAAAATACTCTAACGGAAAGTTAGAAGGGCAAACCCTTTCAATGCAAAGGAAGAAAGAACTAGCTCAGACTAGACAGAATCTTTGAAGAGTAACTTAGCCCATATAAATAAAGAGGAAGAAAGACCTAGCTCCGACTAGGCATAATCTTCGAAGAGTAACTTAACCCTTATAAAAATAAGAAAGAAAGACCTATCTCAGACTAGGTAAAATCTTCGAAGATAAATTTAACCCTTATAAATGATAAGGAAGCAAGACCTAGCTCAGACTAGGCAGGATCTTCAAAGAGTAACTTAACCCTTATAAAAATAAGGAAGAAAGACTTAGCTTAGATTAGGAAAAATCATCAAAGATAAATTTAACGCTTATAAACAATAAGAAAGAAAGACCTATCTCAGACTAGGCAAAATCTTCGATGAACAACTAACCCTTATAAAATAAAGAAGAAAGACCTAGCTCAGACAAGCAAAATTTTAGGAGAGTAACTTAACCATTATAAAAATAAGTAAGAAAGACCTAGCTCAAACTAGTCAAAATCTTCAAAGATAAATTTAACCCTTATAAATAATAAGGAAGAAAGACCTAGCTTAGAATAGCCAAAATCTTTCGATGAACAACTAACCCTTATAAAATAAGAAAGAAAGACCTAGCTCAAACTAGACAAATTTTCGAAGATAAATTTAACCCTTATAAACAATAAGGAAGAAAGACCAAGCTTAAACTAGGAAGAATCTTCGGTTAACAACTAACCCCTATGAAATAAGGAAGAAAGACCTAGCTCAGATAGAAAAATCTTCGAAACGTAACTTAACCCTTATAAAAATAAGGAAGAAAGACCTAGTTCAGACTAGGCAGAATCTTCGAAAATAAATTTCCCTTATAAACAATAAAGAAGAAAGTCCTAGCTCAGACTAGGCAAAATCTTCGAAGAATAACTAACCCTTCTAAAATAAGGAAGAAAGACCTAGCTCAGACTAGGCAAAATCTTTGAAGATAAATTTAACTCTTATAAACAATAAGGAAGAAAGACATAGCTCAGACTAGGCAAAATCTTTGAAGAGTAACTTAACCCTTATAATAAAAAGGAAGAAAGTCCTAGCTCAGACTAGGAAAAATCTTCGAATATAAATTTAACCCTTATAAAAAATAAGGAAGAAAGACTTAGCTGAGACTAGGTAAAATCTTCGATGAAATACTAACCTTTATAAAATATGAAAGAAAGACCTAGCTCAAACTAGGAAAAATTTTCGAAGAGTAACATAACCCTTATAAAAATAAGTAAGAAAGACTTAGCTCAGACTAGGCAAAATCTTCGAAGTTAAATTTAACCCTTATAAACAATAAGGAAGAAAGACCTAGCTCAGAATAGGAAAAATCTTCGATAAACAACTAACCCTTATAAAATTAGGAAGAAAGACCTAGCTTAGACTAGGCAAAATCTTCGAAGATAAATTTAACCCTTATAAACAATAACGAAGAAAGACCTAGCTTAGACTAGGCAGAATCTTCAATTAACAACTAATCCTTATAAAATAAGGAAAAAAGACCTAGCTCAGACTAGGTAAAATCTTCGAATAGTAACTTAACCCTTATAAAAATAAGGAAGAAAGACCTAGCTTAGACTAGGCAGAATCTTCGAAGATAAATTTAACCCTTATAAACAATAAGGAAGAAAGACCTAGCTCAGACTAAGCAGAATCTTCGAAGAATAACTAATCCTTCTAAAATAAGGAAGAAAGACCTAGCTCAGACTAAGCAAAATCTTAAAAGAGAAACTTAACATTTATAAAAATAAGGAAGAAAGACCTATCTCAGACTAGCCAAAATCTTCGATGATAAATTTAACTCTTATAAACAATATGGAAGAAAGACTTAGCTCAGACTAGGCAAAATCTTTGAAGAGTAACTTAACCCTTATAATAAAAAGGAAGAAAGACCTAGCTCGGACTAGGCAAAATCTTTGAATATAAATCTAACCCTTATAAACAATTAGGAAGAAAGACCTAGCTTTGACTAGGCAAAATCTTCGATGTAGAACTAGCCCTTATAAAACAAGGAAGAAAGACCTAGCTCAGACTAGGCAAAATCTTCTATGAATAACTAACCCTTATAAAATAAGGAAGAAAGACCTAGCTCAGACTAGGCAACTCCGAAGATATATTTAACCCTTATAAACAATAAGGAAGAAAGACCTAACTCAGAATAGGCAAAATCTTCGATAAACAACTAACCCTTATAAAATAACGAAGAAAGACCTAGCTTAGACTAGGTAAAATCTTCGAAGATAAATTTAACCCTTATAAACAATAACGAAGAAAGACCTTGCTCAGACTAGGCAGAATCTTCGATTAACAACTAACCCTTATAAAATAAGGAAGAAAGACCTAGCTCAAACTAGGTAAAATCTTCGAATAGTAACTTAACCCTTATAAAAATAAGGAAGAAAGACCTTGCTTAGACTAGGAAGAATCTTCGAAGATAAATTTAGCCCTTATAAACAATAAGGAAGAAAGACCTTGCTTAGACTAGGAAGAATCTTCGAAGATAAATTTAGCCCTTATAAACAATAAGGAAGAAAGACCTAGCTTAGACTAGGTAGAATCTTCGAAGAATAACTAATCCTTCTAAAATAAGGAAGAAAGACCTAGCTCAGACTAAGCAAAATCTTAAAAGAGAAACTTAACCCTTATAAAAATAAGGAAGAAAGACCTAGCTCAGATTAGCCAAAATCTTCTATGATTAATTTAACTCTTATAAACAATATGGAAGAAAGACCTAGCTCAGACTAGGCAAAATCTTTTAAGAGTAACTTAACCCTTATAATAAAAAGGAAGAAAGACCTAGCTCGGACTAGACAAAATCTTCAAATATAAATTTAACCCTTATAAACAATTAGGAAGAAAGACCTAGCTCAGACTAGGAAAAATCTTCGATGTACAACTAACCCTTATAAAATAAGGAAGAAAGACCTAGCTCAAACTAGGCAAAATCTTCGAAGATAAATTTAACCCCTATAAATAATAAGGAAGAAAGACCTAGCTAAGAGTAGGCAAAATCTTCTATGAACAACTAACCCTTATAAAATAAGGAAGAAAAACCTAGCTCAGGCTAGGAAAAATCTTCGAAGATAAATTTAACCCTTATAAACAATAAGGAACAAAAACCTAGCCCAGACTAAGCAGAATCTTCGATTAACAACTAACCCTTATAAAATAAGGAAGAAAGACCTAGCTCAGACTGGGAAAAATCTTCGAATAGTAACTTAAACCTTATAAAAATAAGGAAGAAAGACCTAGCTCAGACTAGGCAGAATCTTCAAATATAAATTTAACCCTTATAAACAATAAGGAAGAAAGACCTAGCTCTGACTAGGCAGAATCTTTGAAGAATAACTAATCCTTCTAAAATAAGGAAGAAAGACCTAGCTCATCTTCAATGAGAAACTTAACCCTTATAAAAATAAGAAAGAAAGACCTAGCTTAGACTAGGTAAAATCTTCGAAGATAAATTTAACTCTTATAAACAATAAGGAAGAAAAACCTAGCTCAGGCCAAATCTTCAAAGAGTAACTTATCCCTTATAATAATAATAAAAAAAAGAACTAGCTCGGACTAGGCAAAATCTTCAAATATAAATTTAACCTTTATAAACAATAAGGAAGAAAGACCTAGCTCAGACTAGGCAAAATCTTCGATGTACAACTAACCTTTATAAAATAAGGAAGAAAGACCTAGCTCGGGCTAGGAAAAATCTTCGAAGATAAATTTAACCCTAATAAATAATAAGGAAGAAAGACCTAGCTCGGATTAGGCGAAACCTTACAAAAGAAACTTAACCCTTATGAGAATAAGGAAGAAAGGCCTAGCTCAGACTAGGCGAAATCTTCGATCAATAAATTTACCCTTGTAAAAATAACGAGGTAAGGCCTAGCTCAGATTAAGCAAAATCTGTGGAATTAAAGCAATCACCCAGAAGGCCCAGCACAGATCGATCTAACATCATCATAAAAGAAAACGAGTTTCATTAATTAAGGGTCTTACTATCAACGTTGTTCGTGCAAGCGCAATTCATAAAGTATTCAGAAGTAAATTGAGTATTCCAAAATAATAAGAAATGATTTGAAAGTCAATTTGAGTAACCCATGACTCAAGAGCCCACCATCGAACCTAGATGAGATCTACCACCTCCCTGGCGTCCTTCGTCGAATTAGAAGTAACCCTCATATCACCATATTTCTCGTACAAAGAGCCATAAATGGTTTCATCGTTCTCGATGGCCTGATCTTCCTCATCATGAAGCAGACGAAGAGATTCAAATTCTTCTGCAGCGTTCTCCACCCTAACAGGACTAAATCAGGACCTCTCTTCTTCAGTGAATCTTAGCTTCAGCTCATCACGGATAACCTCCGCAGCGTAAAGACTAAGACACTCCGCCGTACGAGTAAGCTTCCCATTGACATCAGCGAGAGATTTCTGAAAGCATTCTAGCTCAACACGAATCCCCTTATTTGATTCCTCCTTATGGGTTAACTCATCCCTTAGCTTCTTCAGCTCAACTTTGAGTTCCTCACTCTTACCCTCGACGGCTTTCAATTTCTTAGTTGCTTCTGCAGCAGTAGCCTCTGCCACGGTCAACTTCTCAGATGAAACGATGGACGACTGTTTAGCCCTCTCGCCATCGCGCAAAGCCAATTTCATCAGATGAATCATTTGAGCCTGCGCCTGGAATCCCTGAAATGGCCAACAAAAAAATCAACTGAGGATAGGTCAATTTGAAAAATAAGACTAAACTATGCACATTACTAAAATAGTCTGCGCAGCCATGCAGTCCACTAATTCTTCTGGATAAGGCCGACTGAACATGGGAAGAAGAGATATAGGTCTGAAGTCCTACTTAAAACCCACTGAGGCCAGATATGTCTGTATAAAACTCTCGCTCAGAGCAGTCCCCGAACTATTTGAAGTAGGAAATACTGGATCCACCCTCATCAGCTTCATCTCAGGCTGAGGATAATGAGAAAAGGAGAGAAAAACCTTATGAGAAAAAGGATCATGTGCAGAAAGATCCTGCAAAGACGTAGCAGGACGAGGAGAATCGGTACCAAACGTAGGAGATGGTGCGAAAGACACGAACCCATGACTTTTCACTTTGCAAGTTCGCCTCTTCTTCCTAATAGGGGTTTGTGTTTCATCAACAGTGGCTTTCATCTCCAAACGCAATGAAGAACAGACATCAAGCTACTTACTGACAGCTAAGGCAAATCCTGCCAGCTTTGAAGTCTCAGACATACTTGGTCGTGGAAAATTCAACTTTAAGCTTCCTCACCTCTTTCTAACTATATAAGTGAAGATAACTGAGGAAATAGAAGAACCACTGTTGGAGGAGAACAAAATTCTAAGTACCTTTAACTCTATAGAATGGGTTTGAGCCAAAAGAAGCCCAAAGTTCAGTCAAGATGAGCTCTTCTTCGCAGACAAAAGCTTCTCAGAAAAACTACTTGATCCTCTCTAACTCTTCGCAAGTGTTAATATCTGAAGCCCTAATGCCAAATTTTCTTAAGGTACAAATTGCGAAAGAAAGAGAAAAGGGATGAGAACAATTATTTAAGATGGATAAAAACAAGGTAGAACATAACCGTTCTCACCTGACACTTTCCAAACCAAGGGAATAGGGACCCCATCAAAGGTCAACTTTCCCCTAATAAAAAAAACCACCTATTCTTCCACCTTTTGTCACTAGAGGGGAAACCAATGACAATCTTCCTCCCAATGGAACCATGAAAATCGAACCAGAGGTATTTTATTGGTTAGATTTGAAGACCAAAAGTATGAAAGCATCCTTAAGGTTAAATCCATGTTCATCCTAGCAGTGACGCCTAACAGGATAACCAAATCCCTCCAAGTGTTCGGCATAACATGTCCGAGGGTAACATCCAAATCCCTCAGAAGTGAGGCCATCCTTGTTCTAATGGGGAACCTCACTCCACAATTAAAGAAGATCTCGTAGAAAGAGGTCCAACTGTCTCCAATATCATGATGAACACTTTCTTCAGGACTCAGAATCCTCATTTAAACGTCCGGGGGAATGCAATACGACAAGCGATAAAGATCCAAATCAGATTTTATTAACACAAACGCCTTTAAAGAAGGATGATCAACCGTTCTCGGCCTACCAGAAGAAGATGTTATAACATCATCGCTCAGATTACCAGGGAAATTGCAAATTCCGGCTTCATCGCTGAGAGTCTCCTCGGAATCATCGTCAGATTCCCCAAATCCACTCACAGAAGATGAACGACTAGGATGGGAACTGTTCAAGTTTTCTTTTGACGATTCAAGAAAAGGAACTATCAGATCATCTTCTTGCATCGCTTCAGCAATGAAGGAATTTTTGGCAGCAATCTCTGCATCAAATTCATCAGCATTTGTAGCAATCCCACTAATATAAATGTACAACTCTTATACTATTTCTCCTTTCTTCGACTATCTCCATAGAAGAAGGCTTCATGGAAAAAATAAATTCCTAGCTCTAAGTCAATGACTCTAAAATTAGGGGGAATCTTCTGATGCATGTTAAAAAATTTAAGGCAAGAGCCAACCTGAGATGGCGATGTTAGGAATGGTGTCCTAGAACTTGTAATTATTTAATAATAATAATTTATTAAGAATAAATTAAATAAATAAACATAAGTTCTTTATATTATCTAGATTGATTCAATTAATGATATTAGGAATATATGGAAATATATAAATATCAAACATTCAAATAGTAAAACCCTAAGTCACTCTTATGAAATCACGACTTAGTATGTGAGTCATACGAGAGGATTAAAGTCGAGATGAGTAACTTAAACGTGTCTACAGTAAACGGATAACGTTTGGGAACCTTATCATGGTAACACTGTTGATAGCTTCGCATTTTGTTTATAGACAAATGATCGAATCCTGATCATTCATGTGGGAGACATGAAATGGAAGTATCATATGCAATGTTGATTGTATAAGACAGAACCACGATGTTCGATCAAATTTCTCATTAGTACCGTTTATGAGAAATAATCGAATATCAAACTAAGTTTATCAACCATGATAGATCTCAATCCTGAGTGAAATGCGGACTCCTATTTGTAGAGTTATGTTCTTTGATTCACATAGTTGAGAGCGATCTGTAAGAACGCTCAATACACTCCTGTTTTGGGAACATGACTAGATAAGTAGCTGGGAACTCATTTTCACGAGATGGAATTCATAACTTTCCTATAAATTAACGGTATCAGTGCGATACCTAAACATTTTAGGAACTTTAGGAAACTCCCTTGATGTACTGATTCGAGACATGAACAAGTGACGTCACGACTTCTATTGATCATAGAAGTATCTTATCTCTAGTTCGACTAAAGATAAAGTTCATTGGAGAATCAGCGGGAACACAAGGATAAAGCGGTAATTACAGGGGCAAAACGGTAAATTTATCCGCCTGTAATTATGAGGGTTCCATGTGAAGGATAATATCACAGATATAAATAAAAGATAAACTAAATGGACAATAACTCATCTATAGTGAGGGGAGTTCAGCTATGAATCTATAGTGGAATCATTCATAGTTAGATAATAAGTAATTAACTGATTATGTGTTAATCACTTAATTGATTAATTATTAAGCCCATGATCTATAGGTCCATCGGGTCCTTATGCTAGCCCAAATATCGTAGTCGCGAAATGAAGTAGAAGAAATGGAAATTTTAAGTAAAGTGAATTACTTAAACTAGGCAATATTAATTGTTTAAATATTGAGTATATTTAAACGATAATTGATATAAACATTATTAATTGTTTAAATAATGAGTTTATTTAAACAGGAAATTAATAATGAAATATTATTAATTAGATATTATTAATTATTTAAATATTGAGTATATTTAAATGGTAATTAATAATTTAAAATTAATTAAAAATTATTAATTGTTTAAATAATAAATTTTATTTGAACGGAATTAATAATTAAAAATTAATTAATTAATAATAAAATTTTATCAATAAAATTATTAATTAAATAATGAATTTATTAAATGGAAATTAATAATTAAAATATTTATTATTAATTATTTAAATAATGAAAATTATTTAAATGGAAATTAATTTGATAATATTTAGTCGGGAGAAAATATTAATATTATTAATTGTTTAAATGGTAATTAATAAATAAATTAATTAAGTTGGACTTATTAATTTAAGAGAGAATTTCAAGCCCAATTGGATTAATGAACCCAATTGAAATTGGCCCAAAATAATTAATTAAATAAATTAGAATTATTTATTAATTATTAAGCCAATTTTCGGCCATGACATGTATTTTAGGAAGAGATAATTGTTTGAATTATATCCTAAAATAATTACATAGATTTATTTACCCAAGATAAATAAAAATAAATAAAATAAAATAATCTTCTATTTATCTATGGCATTTTCGAAATTGCAAGATAAAGGAAAGAGATAATCTTTTTTCTTTTTGTATTTATCTCTATAGATTAATCCTAATGGGATTAGGATTCCTATTTTCCTATAAATAGGAGGGTTGGGTCATTCATAAATCACACAATTCAATTCCTTAGAAATTCGAAATTCTCTCTTCCTCCTCTCCTCCCCTATTGCCGATTTTCATAGGCCATTGGGAAGAAAAATATTTTTTTCTTCTTCCCAATTTCTTCTTAAGTTCGATACCACAATCGGATTTCGTTTGATCGATCGGGATATAGCGTAGAAGATCTGGTGTTGCTGAGGATTTGATGCTGTAAAAAAACCTCCAACCGATTCTCCATTAATCAGTCAATGTAAGTTCCGGTTTTAATTTTCGAAAATAAAGCATGAATCTACATGTTCTTTGTGTTTTTATCACAAATTGCATGATATTAATAGATCCTAAATTAAGTGTTAATTTGTGTTACTAAATAAATTCCGCTAATTTAGTAAATCATCCCTTCAGGCGAGCAGTTGACAAAATCCCTTTTCTTCGAGCAAGGCCTCTTAAATCTTCGAGCAGAAATGATAAAAACGAAATGCGAGAAAGCGTAGAAGAAAGGGAATCTTTTTCCTCTTTTCGAATTTAAAACGTTCAGTTTGAAATGATTTACGCGTGTAAACAATTTGTGATTTATGGTCGCCTCAAATCGTTTAGTCCTCTACTTGTTTTCACGTCCAAGTATCTTGGACATAAAAACAGGGGAAAACTGTAGAGGTAAAATTCACCATGGACCAGACTCAATATCAAAAGCCCAAATCTTGATGAGCCTTGTCCAAACAAAAAGGAAACGCTTGAAAGCTACCACAACAAGCCCAACCGTACCTCAACATCTGGAATGTTATGAGCTCAGACCAAGAGTGATGTCCGGAACGACTCCAATTAGCTCAGACCATCATAGGCAGAACGTTTGGTCGAGGAGCACGACACAAGTGACCTTATCTGATCATATGAATATATTTTATCCTAAGATCATAGGATAAAGATATTATTCTTAAAATATATTATCCTCCTAGTATCAAGGAAGCCTACCAAATTGGATCCATGATATCCTCTATATAAAGCACTCTGCAAAACCTAAAACAGTAACACGTTCATTATTCTATTCTACAATACTGGAATTATTTGATTCTAAATCACTAACTTGATCATCAGAGACGGTTTGGCGAGTACCACACCGGTGTTTTTTTGTTCTTATTTCTCAGGCATTCGAGATCAAGGAGACGCGACGTAGTTTGTATGTGATTGACCGTAGCGGAAGTCATCATTTATACATTTATAAAAGAAATGTAAAGACTGCATGTACTTTGCATGTTTTAGGCGAGTTAATGAGATAATTCTGAGATTGTGTGTACTTACATTATTTGTCATTATTCACATGATTGACTGTAAATAAAGAGTGTGTGTACTTTGCATGTGTTAGGCTAGTTAATTTGATAATGTTGAGATTGTGTGTACTTACATTCTTTGTCATTATTCACATGTAGATTTGTATTGAGTAATGACTGAGACTTTGTGTACTTAGCATGTACTTGTGAGGTCGTGAATATAAAATTGATATGATTTCGTTTGTGGCATAAGATCATGAGTTGAATGAAACTCAACTACTTAAAGTTTGAATGTCTATACCTTATTGGGAGACGTATGAGAAATTGATTGTTTTGGATAATCAAAAGTTAATAGGGCCTTTGGCTCAGGATTCGGATTTGGGATCTAAAGTTACTTTATTTTTCGTTTATCCTCATTGGGTGTTTTCTCTCATGATACTACTTTTTTTTGTGCAAAACGTGGCTGCGGTCGAGGTTGTGTAGCTGGTGCAGATTGATCACGAAATGATGATGATGAGATGAACTAGAGTTTTTTTAAGTCTATGGACTGGTTACGTTTTTTTGTTTTGTTTTTAAAGACTTGGTCTGTTGAGCTCATGAGAGCGTTTGTTGATTTTGAACTACTTTACATTTTGGACTTATGGATTCGTTATCTGATGTATATTTTGAAACTTCTTTATGATGAAAAGGGATGCGCATCCTACTTTGCAAGGGTTATGGGTTTATCCCACTTATTTAACAGGTGTTTGTTGTTTTAAAAATCTTTTGCTTACGTTTATTATGTTTTATTTCGAAAATAAAGAGTCAGGCCTCTTACATGCACTCTATAAACTTATTTAACAGGTGTTTGTTGTTTTAAAAATCTTATGCTTGTGTTTATTATGTTTTATTTCAAAAATAAAGAGTCAGGCCTTTTACATGCACCCTATAAATTGAAGGAGTATTAAATGCTATCAAACTTTTTTAATAGTAAATTTTAAATATAGTATCTTTCTTTTCCTTAGGTCTTCCTCTTAGTCACACTCACACTATGATTTTTGTTGAACAAAAAAACTTAAATATGTTAAGATGGCTCTAGGTAAGTGGAGTTGAGAGGTAGATATCGTACATGTAAAGTTATTTTAGTAATTTTGACTTAAATCTGAAATTAATTAATTTTCACATTTAAATAAGAGGGTAAAGTGAACATTTTTCTTAAATCATAGAATTTCTGGTTTACTAGGTAGTAGATTTTAATGCAATATTTATAAGTATATAATTGCTTAAAACTATTTGTAAATATAACAATATTTTACTATGTTAATAAGTTATTAGCAATGATTATTAATGTGTGAATAAGTGATTCACTTATTGTAAAAATATGTAATTTAATACTGATTATTGATTGACCTTCTTAAAATTTACTATATTTATAAATACTTTCAAACCATGAATATTTTATAAATTTTACAAAATATTTGCTAGATTTGCAATCATCCTTTAATTATATCTTACCACTAAATGTGTGGACATTTTTAAGAATTCTTTGAAATTATAGTTGCTTTATGTAGGAGTGGTTAATATATTTTAATTCTAAATGATCAAATCCATTCTTCTTGGTCCTTTCTTTTTGTTCCCAAAAGCTTCTTATGCAATATTAGGCTTGAAATAATAGTGGTTTGTTATTTATTTATAGAATCATATTTCCTTTAATAGGTTGATTTTGTCATGGAGATATACTTTACAAACTTGTAAACAAACCGGTATGTATGACAAACTAAAGGATCTTTTATGGTATAAGTTTTAATATGAAATTTAAAATTTTAACAAACTCATCATTGAAATGAATTCTATATTTGTTAAGAGAAATGGTTGGGCTGAATGGTTAAAACGTCAAGCCTAGCTATTTCTCCTAAAATTAACTATTTAACCACATAGAAGGGAGAAAATTGTAAAACAAAAAACAAAAACTCTTCCATCACATCATGCAAATTAAATCAAGTCAGTATTTTAAAAAAATCCTCTCTCATTTCCCTTCTCTCTTTCTACATGTAAACCCTTTCCATCTCCCTTTTTTTTGTTCCCTCTCACTCTCTCCCTCATTTTATTTAATTTTCTTTCCATCATTTCCACCATTTTTATCTCTTTCTCTCCCCCATCATTTCTTTTTCTCTTTTCAAAACCCACCATTTTAATCTCACACAAGTTCTCTCTCACCATTTTTTTTCCAGATTTTATGAGCCCACTCCCTCTCTTACTCTTCATCTATTTTCTTTCTCCATATTTCATATAAAACCATTTTCATTTTTTTTTTCTTTCCATTTTTCAGTTATATATCTAAAGAAGATCGAACTAATTTTTTTTTCGTTTTTCCCCATTTTGTCTTCATATATCTCAGATCTATGTTTTTTTGCTGATCAATACATTTCTTGAAGATATAAAATAAGAAAAGCATATATCTTGAAGAAAAAAAATTGATTTTTTTTCCTCCATTTTTTTCTTCATAAAACCTTAGATTCGACAATAATCTTGAAGATTTAAGGCCTAAAAAGCATGGATCTAACAAAAAGTTTGTTGTTTTTTTTTTTCTTGTTAAATTATTTTCCTCCATTTTCTCGAGTTTTCTAAATTTTTTTTCTTCATATTCTCATAATTTTCTAGATTTTTTTGTTCTTTGATGTGTTATGTAATATACATAATTTTGTTGAAAGTCTATTATGTAACATACGTAATGCATGTCTGCAATATATGTAATGTACATAATGTCTGTTTTTGTACATTTTGTTACTTTTTTTGTATATTGTGTAAAATTCATAATATATAAAATATTCTATTTCAGTTTCACTATTAATTGATAAATGTATATTCTGTATATTATGTATATGCGGTCTAATTATCTTGTCTATTGTTACAGTATTGTTACGTGTCCATATCAAGTATATTTTGTACTGTACTGCGATGTGTCTATATTAAGTATTGTGTAAATTATATATTGATTTTAAAGTTTGTAACACCTTTTTTTTCTGCTGCAAATTAAATGACAAATATATTATGCATATCTTCTTTTTCTCTCAAACGTCATTGCAAAGTGGAGGACGATGTATCAAATGTACAAAACGTTACCTAGAAAAATGAAGAGAATGTACAAAATTGAATTAAAATCAAAACATAAAAATAACAAAAAATATACGGAATATACAAAAAAAATGAAAATATTATATTAAAATACAGTAATAAAATAAAGAGAGATAAATGAAAATGGAGGAGAGAGAAAATGAATATTGGAAAGAAAAAAGAAAGATAAATGAAAAAGAGATAATAAATTGAGAGGGAAAATGAATTTCAAAATTTATAAAGAAAAAGAAAAAATGAAATAATAAAAGAGGGTAAAATTGGAATGAACAATGAAAAGTGGTTGTTTTAGTTACTTTTTGCGAACATGATCATCTACTAAAAAAACCACCCGAAGTAGCTATTATAATTTTCACCCATTCCGAATAGCGTATTTTTATATTAACTACATTTGTAAAGCTTTTTTTTTTCTTTTTTAAGAATTGTAAAGGTGGGTTATGCACATCATAAATGATATTTTAAAAATTGATATTTTCAAAAATAATAAAAGTTTCGAAAATTTTCAAGAATGACATTTCTCTGACTGAGATCCACCAATCCCAGACCGAGATTAGTCAACCTATTTTTATAAATAGTAAAATTGAAGTGTATTTATATAGGGGTAGTTACAAATATAAAATGACTTAATATAACGTATTTTTCAATTTGATGATATTAATACTTTGGAGTTAAAATTAACGTAATTTAGCTAAGTATAGAACGATTTTCCAATATATATTTATATATTATCAATGTTTTAATATAAATAATTTAAACTAATTGCTAAGGTTCGTGGGAATAAGTAAGAATTTGAAAAGAAAAAAAAATGAACTCCCATGCGAAGATTCAAAAGCTTTTCACTTATGCATAAAATAGAAAGGGCATTTCTAACCACATTCACAAAGATGCTTTAACTCATAATTGGAGAAGAATGTTTGAGAGAAAGCATCCTTACTATTCTATTTCAAATCCTTTATTAGTTGCTTTTGCCCATTTCCACGTTTCATTCGGATTCCTCTCTTGGTGAGTTGGAATATTTTGAGTATATAACTCTACATATAATATATACAATACACAATTTTTTAATTGAGTTAATTTATAATATATAATTACCGATCAGAATATGATTTAATTGATTAGATATCTATTCGGTTTTTCATATGGTTATATGTTCGAGCCTCTGTCCTCTCAATATTGCCTACTTTTTTTTATTTAACTTTTTGAACATCATATCACCTATATCATTTGTCATTCTAAAATCTTCTACAAATCATAAATATCTTGCCTACTTCTATAAGATATTATCTCTAATCACGAGGTTAATAATGTCAAAGGTACTCTTATCAACGAAGAATTCCTACGTTAAAGAAGGATCATACCTTTTTTATGAGTTTTTAATTTAACGTGGGTTTTCTATTTATTGAATATCTCTTCATCTTAAAAATAAAAATATACTTTCAAATATTATCCTTGAAATTATTCGGTTTATTTTATTATCAACTAATGAAATAAACTATCTGTTCATTTCATCATTTTTTATTAGAGTACCCTTGAAGAGAGGTAAGAAAAGCTGACTATTTTACCCTTTAATTATGATAATAACAATAAATATTGAAATGTATAGGTATTAATAATATGAATAATGTATTAATATTATTTATCTAATAATTGTTACTCTAGTTAAATAAACTAGTATTTTTATCGTTGTACTAAACGCATTAATATTTAGGAAAATTGCAAACCTCCGCTTAACCACAGATATTGTAACACTTGCACCCTTAAATTTTTAATTTGAGCATTGACTCCTTAAACTTTGTAAAGTGTTAAATTTGACCCATAAAATTTTAATTTATACCCTTAAATTGTTAGTTTTAACAATCAAAAATCACCTTAGAGATGAGTAATACATTCCTAATATAATTGTGGTGAGGAGGGATGAGATCAGAGATGAAGTTCTTGTCTTCACCACCACAAGAATTTTGAGATCAAGAAGGAGGGGTGGGCATGAGATAGGGACCCTCTGTGACCCGCTCCCATAAAGATTTCATAAAAATAAGAGTAAAATACCATTTTGGTCCCTAAACTTTCACTCTGATTTCATTTTCGTCCCTAAACTTTCAAAAGTTACATTTTTCGTCCTTGAAGTTTACGATTCGTTCCGTTTTAGTCCTTTCGTCTATGTTTTTCCTACAGGACACTAGCGGAGAGAGCTTATGTGGCATATAATTGATGATATGACATTATATAAATATACAATGAGGTTAAATGACGAGGAAAAACGAATATACATTGAGGTTTAACATTGAAATTAAGAAGAAGAAAAATGAGATAAATCTTATTTTATATTCTCTTTTCCATGGTATTTAACCTCACAATATATTTTTATAATGTCACGTCATCAATTACATGGCCACATAAACCCTCTATTAGTATCATAAATGAAAAAACAAAGACGGAAGGACTAAAACGGAATTATTAATAATGTGGTCATTCATCTCAAAACCAATTGGTAATAAGAGGAGTGGCCTTTAGACTTTATAAATATTGTTAGGTCCCTTCATCTTTCCGATGTGGGATCCTTAACATGTCCCCTCAAGATGGGGCCTCTTTTGGGCTCACCATACTTGGGTCGGATCCCATTTTTGGGCCGAATTGCCCGTTTGGCCTTGTTGGGCTCTGATACCATATTAATAATGTGGGCATCCATCTCAAAACCAATTGGCAATTAGATGAGTGACCCTTAGAGTTTATAAATGTTGTTAGGTCCCTTCATCTTTCTGATGTGGGATCCTTAACAGGAATGAATCGTAAAGTACAGGAACGAAAAATATAACTTTTGAAAGTTTAGGGACGAAAATGAAACTGGAGTGAAAGTTCAGAGACCAAAATGATATTTTACCCTAAATATAATTAGTAAAAAATTAATAATTTTGAGAGGGTAAAATTTTAAAGTAATTTTTTTTTCTAATTTCAATTTTAATACTTTGCTGAGGGCAATTACTCAAATTAAAATTTATAAAAAAGTTATTTAAATTAAAATTTTAAGGGTGTAAGTATTACAACCCTTATAATTCAAGAGTGGTTTATACAATTTTCCTCATATTTAATATAAACTGGTAAGTATCGTTTTACTTAATATGACTATTATTATTTCTTAATCAAAACAATTTTCTTAAAACTAAAGGTTTAACACTATAGTGAATTGTTTGGTTAAAATTCTATTTAGTCCCCAATATTAATCTCTATTTTATTTTGATCCTTAATTTTAATAAATTTTATTTTAGTCCTTCAAGATTTAATAAATTCTAAATAGATCATTCACGTTAAATATGAATTAATATTTGACGAAAAAATAACATGATCTGTTGAATATTAAATAAGTTAAATCACAACTATACTAAAAAAAAAACTTAAACTAATGCGTACAAACAAATTTAATCATATATCTCAATACTCCCCCTCACATCTGGACTTGGATATTTACACAAGTCTCAAACATGTGAAATTTTTAATAAATGAGAAGGAAATGTCATCACAAGAGTTCGAACTTACGATCTTCTACTCTGATATACCATATTAAAGAAGTTTGAAGGGACCTAACATTATTTAGGGTGTGTTTGAGAATGCTTTTGGCCAAGGCAAAAGTGCTTTTAAATTATCAAAAATACTTCCTAAATACAATATTTATGTTTTTGTAAGCACTTTTTGTAAAAGTTAAAAGCACTTCAAAGTGCTTTTTGAAAAAGTAAGTATTTGGTGTTTTTTGAAGCGCTTTTGATTTTTTAAACTCTCTCTCCACAAACTTTCTCTCTCTAACCTCTCTAGACACACTTTTTCTCTCTCTAAGTTCTTTTTCCACACTCTCTAACTTCTCCTCATACACTTTCTCTCTTTATATTATTTCTACATAATTTCTTTCTATACACTTTTTTTTTTCTAAAAATAATTATATAAGATTAAAAGCACGTCTTAAATGTTAGAACCAAACAATAAAATGCTATAACACTAAGCACTTTTTATCATAGTGCTTGTAATAAAAGTACTTTAACTAAAAACATTTATTTCACAAACACTCCCAGACACACCCTTAAAAGGTCTAAAATCACACCTCTACTGATTGGTTTTGAGATGGAGGGTCATGATTATTAAGATGGTATCAGAGCCCAACAAACTCAAATATGCATCTGGTCCCAAAAAATAGGATTCAACTTAAAATTGGTGAGCCCAAAAGAGATACTATGTTGAGGGGTATTAAGGAACTCACATAAAAAAGAAGAAGAGATTTAACATTTTTTATAAAGTTTAAAGGTCACTCCTCTCATTACCAATTGATTTTGAAATGAAAGTCCATGATTATTAAGATTTAATTATCGATAAGTATCAACGAAATATATAATCTATATATTTGTAATAAAATGAGTAATTTCATTAAATTTAACATATGTTTTCTAATTAAAATTTAAGGGATTACAATAAAAATATTTAAAAATTAAAAGACTAGATTAGAAATATCCATAGACCAAAAGTATATTTTAATCTAATTTTTTCTGATCATTGTTCTTATTATTCTATTCCAAGTCTAGAAATTTCATTTTGATTGGTATTCCACTCCTACATTTTTTTAATAGTTTTTAACGTCATAGCAAATAACCCATTTGGCAAAACTATGTAGTGATTAAAGAATAAAAATGCGTTTTTTTATTAAGATCACGCGGGGATTGAATTGTATTAAAAATATGAACCAAAATCTAATCAAGGATTGAATTTGAAAAAAAAAATAGAAAAAGAAAAAAGGAGCTTCGTTGAAGAAAGTAATGAAGAACATGGGCAGATGTAATGTAGAAATTTTTGTAAGAAACAACTAGGACACAGCTTTCTCACAAAAAAAAAAAAAAAAAAAGATAAAATAATAATAAATAAAATATTGGTCATGAAAAAGATATGAGCTGTCAAATTAATTAGTTGACTTGTTTAGTAAAACATTATATATACGTCTCTTTTCTGATGATAGAGGAAATTTTTCTCCCCATTTTTTCTACAATTGGAGTTTATCCTAAAATATTGGAAGAATTTATGTTAAGCAACATGATGAAATGTCGATCAAACATCATATATTAATGTTTCTGATAAGGTAAAACTTTCCTTCGCTTATTATGTTGTTGGCGATATTTATAAAATATTGATATTATTGACATGTCACTTAGGGGCAAGGTAAAAAAAAAATTAGGGGTAAAAATTTAATAGACCTAATTTAAAAAATAAAAGGAGATAAATAGATATATTATACTGAAATTTTAATTTTGCACCTAAATATACCTCCTCAAGATGATGTCTCTTTTGAGCTCACTAATCTTAGACCGAATCCCACTTTTATACCAGATGCTCGTTTGAGTTAGTTGGGTTTCTATATTATCTTAATAATCATGAAAACCAATTGATAATAAGGGGAGTGATTTTTAGATTTTATAAATAATGTTAGGTCCGTTTATCTTTTCAATATGAGATCCTTAACCATTATAATTTTATTAATATACACCAATTTTCTAACACAGTGAATCCACGGTATTTATATTTTAATTGTAATGTTTATTGCATTAGTGAAATCCTTTTAGTGTAATGCAAATATTTTGGGGAATATTTATGTTTTTATATATGTAATTTCAAATTAAACTATTGATGAAATTGTTACATTTGGTTCATTTCAATATGTTTAATATAATTTTAAAGTCTTTAGCTCACTTATATAGTTTAGTCATAACTTATTTGAGCATCTATAAAAATTTGTTGATTGATTTGAAGAACTCACTTAAATGTCAATATATCCATAACTCTGAACCTTGACGTTTATTCAATATTGATATTTTTAAAATTATTTATATTATAGATTTAATATTTAAATATATTTAACAGTTATGTTCCATATTTTCATCGAAAAATATTTGTTTCAATAAAGGCCTTGTAGAAATTTATTAACAAGGTAGCATATTTGCTAATATAGAGTGATAAAATGATACCATAAAAGTGAATATTAAGAGAGAGAAGATTATACATATAACTTGATATTGATTTGATGTTTCAAAATTTAATTTGATTGTCAAATAAGCGATGAATGAATTATTATTATTATTATTATTATTTTGGGTAATATACAAATAAGACTTCAGTGGTTTTGTCAAATGCATAAACATCGTTTGTAGTTTGAAAATGACAAATCATACCCTTGTAGTTTCAAATTATTCCAATGAGACCCCTCCCTTTCAATGTCATTAATTTTCTTTTAGTCATAACTTCTTTGTTTGAACTCTGATTTGGATGAATCAAGATGTTTTGGAATCCTCATTTCGAGCTCTACGTTATGCTCAGTTCACAATTTCTAAATCATCAGTAACCAAAAGCGTTAATGGTGTAAATCATACATATTATTTTGATGATAATAAACTCTTTTATTTATTAACAATTTTGAAGTTTTTAAGTAGTCATGACGTAGAGCTTGAAACGAGGATTCCAACACATTTTTAATTATCCAAATCGGAGTTCAAACGAAGAAGTTATGGCTAAAAGAAAATTCGTGGTGTTGAAAGGGAGGGGTCTCATTGGAGTAATTTGGAATTACAGTGGTATGAATGTGTCATTTTCAAATCAAGAGGGTGTTCATACATTTGACAAAAACCACATAGTCTTATTTCCATTTTACCCTAAAATTTTCAAATTTGAGGAAAAAAATTAAAAAAGTTAAAGATATAATTTTGGACAATAAACTCTTAATTTCATAAAAATAAATATCTTTATTTATTGAAAAGGTGCATCTAAGTTGGGAAACCGAAAAACATGTTGAATATTGTTGGACTAGATGTTGATATGAGTTTGATCTCCACCTAAAGATAAGAAGGTAGTATGGATGTAAAATTTAGTTGAACTATATATATCTCACTCATAATTATGAAACTTTATGATATAGTGAGAGAATTTTGATTATAAGACAATTTTGTTTCCTGCTATTTAGTATCGGATCCGAACAAATATCACACAAGTTAAATTAAGAAAATCGTAAATTTATAAGAAGATGACAATATATCGATTATTATATGACACTATATGTGAAATTAAATTAGATTTAGACTCAAAATGAATAATATCATATCATTGTGAAAATTGTGGAGACTTGTTGTCCTAGTATTTAATGATAGGGTAAAATGCAAATAACACCATGTGGTTTCGGTCAAATTCATGAATAGCGTCTGTAGTTTAAAAATGACAAAGCACACCCTTGTAGTTCCAAATTATGTTAATAAGACCATCCCCTCCATCGTTGCAAACTTTCTTTTAGCCATAACATCTTCATTTCAACTTCAATTTGGATGATTCAAGATATTTTAGAATCCTCATTTCGAGCTTTACGTTATGGTCACTTCAAAACTTCAAAATCATCAGCAAACAGAGGGGTTAATGGCTTCAATCCTACCTAATATTTTGATAATAATAAACTCTTTTATTTATTGATGATTTTGATGTTTTGAAGTTACCTTTAGGTAGAGCTCGAAATGAAGATTCCAAAACATCTTGAATAATTCAAATCGAAGTTCGAACGAAGAAGTTATGGCAAAAAAAAGTTTACAATGTTTGAGGGGAAGAGTCTTATTGGCATAATTTGGAACTACAAGAGTGTGTGTAAAGATCCGACTTTTCAGAGTTTAATTTCAAATACAATAAATGCAGCGGAAGACTCAATAATAATCTTTATTGAAATATGAAAGTCACATTGTCTCAAATAATCATTTCAAATAAAAATAGAAACTCTGAAGTTGTAAAAGTTTGAATAAAAGATATGTGAAAACAAATAACATCGACTCAAATATTAAATTGAAAACAATAAAGAATATCAATTCTCAAGTTTAAATAACCCGATCTATAAATCCGATAAAACTTGACACGTTAGTCATAAATAGATATGAATGACAAGGATGACCATCAGTCAACATGAACCCCTCATCTTCGCCACTTCATCAATCACCATCTTTCGGTCCATTATTACCTGAGAAAAAAAATAGCACTGTGAGGCTAAAACCAGTGAGAAAACAGTGTAATTAACAGTAAAATTTTAAATAATCTCTAAATGAATCATACCGAGTCCTAAGCACTCAAACACTCTCCAATAAGTTCTAGGCACGAAAACATTTAAACTTCAAGTCTCACTCGCTTAGATGAATAGGCAATTCACACTAATTCCATATTCAAAATCTTTACATAATAATTCCATACATGAATGGGCAACACTACCAGGTTCCATATTCAAGACATAACTCATTATATTAACTTTAACTCAATCTCATGAGCTCAATTGATCCAACACATAATACCCACAACTTCTCATGATCTCACTCTCATGCATAAATCCAGTCCAGATTGCACAATTAACATTATATAACTTTAAACACAATAAGCATGCAACACTAGAAATGCGGTCCCTCGGGACTAGTAACACTTTCTAGTACCTGGTTATAGACGCATCTATAACTGAACCTCTAATAAGATATTATTACGAGCAATGTTCATTAGCACCTGTTAAGGACTCATCCATAACTGAATATATAACTACTGTTAAGCTCGTAGCCTCAACACTAATTTAATTGAACCTCTAATGATACATTCTTACGAGCAATATTCATTAGCACCTGGTTATAGACTCTTCCATAAATGAAATATAATTAGTGTTAAGCTCGTAGCCTTAAAACTAATTCTCATAAATCAACGGGTCTCAAACCATAACCTCCCCTTCATAAAAAAACACATAACGAATACATTATAATATCAATTATAAGTCAGAAACACAGCAGCTCAAGTTTCACACAAATCAGATCACTAAAAACTGTCTTTCTGAGTAATCGAGCAAAAACTGTCGAAAACTACCGAAAATCCAAAAATTCACTTTTACGCTTTCTAAAAAAATTCTCTTAATAAAGGATCATATTAAACTCCTAAAAGAAGAGGCTTAGAAGAAGAGAACAGAGCTTTTGTTAAAGAAGGGATGTATGGTGACTAGTTTCGTGCCCATTATCATAAACCTGGATTTACTTATTCAAAGAATTTCTAGAAGTCTGGGAAGGAGGGTTTCACCGGGAATAGCTCCGGCTACAAGAAGAGAAAGAAAAGGGAAGAAACGAAAATTCCGGATTGTGCAAATCTGAATATGGAATTAGAGTTATTATCGGATCAATCGTAGGATAATTTACCGGGTAATACAAATCTGAATATGGCATTAGAGGTTTTGATGGATCAAGATCAGCAAAAAATTCTGGAATTGTAGGATTTGATTGATAATCAAGTTTTGGAGAAGGCGGGAGTTCAGATGTCTTTTGTGATGGCAATTTCTAGTAATTTGATTGATATCCTCGTGGAATATAATCTGAAGTCCTCAGGACAGTTGGCAACAAATGGGCAGGAGGTTTTGGGCCCTGTAAAAAATAATTTGGCTAAAAAAAAGGGAAACTTCCAAAGCCCATTTCTCTTGGGCTCAGGAAATCTGGAAAGTGATCATCTTTAATGATTTAGGAAGGGGTCCATTCAGTTTCTGAGAAAAGCTTGGGAAAACGAAAGCTCCTTACCGATGGTGAAGTTTCTTTTCCATGGGAGGAGGATATTCAATCGAAGAAAATGGTGAGAGGTTTTAGCAAAGATGATGATCACTTATCCATTACATCTATGGAGACCAGTAGAGCTGGTTCTCTATCAACTCAATGATCATTCTAAGCTGGAATTACCAAAGCATAAGAAGTTCCTTGGCAATTCATAGTTTGAAGGAGCAAAATCGGCTCCACTCCCTGGATATGGTGTTCTTGTCTGAAACGAAGAATAAATGTATGGTTTTACAAAGAATTAAACGTTCGTTGAATCTTAATTCCTGTTATGTAGTTAATCTGATTGCGATTAAAGGAGGCTTATGCCTTTTGTGGAAGAGTAGTGTGAATGTTACCATTATCAAGCATGTGTCCTTTTTTATTGAGGTCGAAGTGTGCGATAATATTTCTGATGTTACTTGACTGTTTATGGGTATTTATACGACACCATTCTAAGCTGGAATTGCCAAAGCATAAGAAGTTCCTTGGCAATTCATAGTTTGAAGGAACAAAATCGGCTCCACTCCTTGGATATGGTGTTCTTGTCTAAAACGAAGAATAAATGTATGGTTTTACAAAGAATTAAACGTTCGTTGAATCTTAATTCCTGTTATGTAGTTAATCTGATTGGGATTAAAGGAGGCTTATGCCTTTTGTGGAAGAGTAGTGTGAATGTTACCAATATCAAGCATGTGTCCTTTTTTATTGAGGTCAAAGTGTGCGATAATATTTCTGATGTTACTTGGCTGTTTATGGGTATTTATACGAGCACAAAGGAAAGGGTTAGAGAGAAGTAATTTGCAGAGATTTGGAAAAGAATCTGGATGGGAAGGAAAGAAGTGCTTTTTGTGGGTGATTTTAATGATCTTCTTCTTGCTGATGAGAAGATGGGGGGTATCCCTCGCACGATTCAGAGTCTGAGGATGTTCCGGATTTTTGTGTTTGATAATAATCTCATTGATTTAGGTTACTTAGGTTACCTTTTCACGTGGTTTAATAAGCGGAAAGGGAAAGCTCTCATTCAGAAGCGAATTGACAGGAGTTTGGTGTCTGATTCCTGGCTCTTGGCCTTTTCCAAGGGCTCAGTTACACATATGAATTCACAAGGGTCGGATCATCGTATGATCCTTGTTAATTCTGAAGGAAAAGTGGATAAAAAGCATTCGTACTTTAAGTATGACCAGCGCTGGGGTCGGGATGATAATTGTAAGGAGGTTATCAAAGTTGCATGGAAATTTAATTGTGTGGGGAGAAAAATGTTTCAGTTTGTTGAGCATATCAAGAAACAAGAAAGGGCATTTTGAAATGGAAGAAGGAAAATAAATGGGCTAATAATGGGAGTATTAAGTAGATTAAACGGGATTTGATTGCTGCTCATCCAAATGTGGCTATTATTCTGGGGCTGGAGAATAAACTTCGTGATGGTGTCAATTCAGAGGAGCATTTTTGGAGGCTTAAATCCAGAGCTCTTTGGTTTAAAAAAGAGGATAAGAATACTAAGTTCTTTCATTCTAAGGTGAAGCTGTGTAGAAGATATAATGCAATCAAAGGGCTGGATGATGCTCATGGGGTGTGGAGACAAGGTGATGATCAGGTTGCTAATATTGAGATAAACTACTTTGAACAACTTTTCAAGTCTTCTCCTCCAGTGAATATTGATGCTAGTTTGGAGGGTCTTAGTTCAAATGTGAATCATAGGGATAATGAGCTTCTTATCCAGGTAGTTTCTAACGAATAAATTAAAATGGTTCTATTTCATATGCATCCTGATAAAGCCTCGGGCCCTGATGGTATGACAACAAGTTTCTTTCAAGACCACTAGGAGGTTGTTTGGGATGATATTTTTATGGTGGTGAAAGATTTCTTTAGTACTGGAAGGATGTTAAAGAAGCTAAATCATACTTATATTACTCTTATACCAAAAGTTAAATGTCTGACAAGTATGACTCAATTACGTCTAATTTCTCTTTGCAATGTGGCGTTGATCATCTTAAAAATTCTAAGTAATCGGCTAAAACGTTTTCTTCTTAAGATAATTAGTGAATGTCAAATGGCTTTTATGGGAAGAAGGTTTATAACGGATAATATTATGAT
The DNA here is from genome assembly GCA_028015215.1 of Gynostemma pentaphyllum. Classification (NCBI taxonomy): domain Eukaryota; kingdom Viridiplantae; phylum Streptophyta; class Magnoliopsida; order Cucurbitales; family Cucurbitaceae; genus Gynostemma; species Gynostemma pentaphyllum. The sequence goes on along the minus strand of CM051354.1, from coordinate 43,608,433 downwards.
TGCTCATGAGGTTATGCACTCGATGAAAAATAAACATTGTGGGAATGTGTATGATTTGAGTTTGAAGCTGGATATGGCTAAAGCGTACGATCGTCTTGAATAGCACTTCGTGTAGGCAGTGTTGAAGAAGTTGGCTTTTTGTGATTTATGGACTAGCTGGATCATGGAATGTATTTCCACTACCTCCTTTAGTCTAAATGTCAATGGTTGTCCATATGGGTATTTTAAGCCGAGTAGAGGTCTGAGGCAGGGAGATCCGTTGTCCCCTTATTTGTTTGTTTTGTGCTGTGAGGGTTTAACCAGTTTACTTGATAAGGCTAACAGTGAAGGGATTCTCCTTGGATTTAATGTTTCAAACTCTGGCCCTTGTGTTCATAATCTGTTATTTGCGGATGATTCGCTGTTGTTTTGTAAAGCCCAGATTGAAGAAGTGAAGGAATTGTGTAGAATTTTATTGTTATATAGTGAGAACTTCGGACAGGAGGTTAATGTAACCAGAAGTTGTCTTATCTTTAGCAGGAATACTCCGATGGATAGAAGGAAGGTGGTGTCTGAAGCTTTGGGTATTAAATCTGGTCCTTCGTTAGGTAGATATCTTGGCCTTGAGATTGATTTTGGTACTTCTAAAAAGCTGGTGTTCTAAGGTATCCGGGATAGAGTCGAGAGTAGGGCTCAAGGGTGGGCAGAGCAATTCCTTTCTCCTGCCGGTAAGGAAGTTCTTTTAAAATCAGTAGCTTTAGCTATACCGATGTATGTGATGAATTGTTTCAAGCTTCCTGTTGGTCTCTGTAAAGAAATGAACACTATTATGGCTAGATTTTGGTGGCAGTCTCAGAAAAAAAAAGAGGGGTATGCACTGGGGAACTTGGTCTAAGCTTACAAAGCTGAATAATTGAGGCGGTCTTAATTTGAAGGATCTCCAAAGTTTCAATCTTGCTTTGCTTCTAAAACAAGGATGGAATATTCTAACTAAGCCTGACTCTCTCCGGGCTTGGGTTCTCAAAGCCAAATATTTCAAAAATGTTGATTTCCTTGAAGAAATTTATGGAGGCAATGTTTCGTTAAGATGGCGTAGCATCTTAGAAGGTCGGAAAGTATTGGTGGAAGGTCTTAGATGGCGTGTTGGGAATGGTAATTCCATTCGAGTTTAGGATGATTATTGGCTCCCTCGTTCGTCTACTTTTAAGCCCACCTCTTGGCGGAATAAAAATATTTATTGGGTTGCTGATCTTTTGTCTTCTGATGGCAGGGGTTGGGATGAAAACTTGCTTCGTGCTTCATTTAATGTTGCTGATAGTAAGCTTATTGGTGCTGTTCTGGTGAGTGTTTGTAACTCAAATGACAAACTGATTTGGCATTTTTCTGCCTCTGGGACTTATAATGTGAAGTCTGGTTATCGTACAACCTTGGAAGTAGTTAGGAGAAAGCGTGGTATTGATGTGGGAGAAAATAGTAGTGTGGATATGTGTAAGTCTGATTGGCAGGCAGTTTGGAGTGTAGGCATCCCTCCTCATCTCAAGCTATTTTTATGGCATGCGTGCAATGGCTTTCTAGCTACGAAAGCTAATTTGATGGGAAGGGGTTTGAATGTTGCTTCGGATTGTGATTTTTGCGAAGGTAAAGCGGAAACTATTAATCATCTTTGGTTGACGTGTGAAGTGGCTAAGCGGTTTTGGTTTGGAACTCCCTTACAATTAGATACAGGGCAGTTTGAAGGTGGTAACTTCTGGGAAAGTTGGCTTGTATGTCGTCGACGCTTGCTTGTGACTGATAAATTGTCATTGTTTGGGTTTGGGGTTTGGCGGCTCTGGAAAATTCATAATTCTTGTTTATTTTCTAATGATAATTGGGAGTTGGATAGAAATATTATAAAATTATTGGAGGATTATGAGGAGTTCACTGTTTATTCTAAAAAGTCTATTCTTAGATCTTTCCCTCCTTCTATTATTTATGTGGTTCCGTGTGATTGTTTTTCTCTGTTTTGTGATGCGGCTTTGTTGAAGGATTCAGGAAAGTCTAGGATTAGTTGGCTAATTAAAAATCCTGGTGAGTCCATTCTCAAAGAGTTTTTCGGTAGAGGCAGCATTTCCCTTTACTCGCTTCAAGCCGAGGGACGTAGCGTCATTCATAGGCTCGATGGTGTGTTGGATCTGAAACTATCGAAGCTAGTGGCGTTGTCCTCCTGATTTTTTTTGTCTTATGGAAGCCATTGCAGAGGCTCCCATTTTTTAAGTTTGTTAGTTTTTGTTTTATTTTGAGAGATTCTAATATTGTTGCCCACTCTTTAGCTAAAATAGGCCTGGATTTATGTTGGTTGTTTTGATTTTGTTTAAAAAGCTTATTGGTTGACAAAAAAAAAAAAAAAACTCCCAAAAATTCCAAAATTAACATTTATATCAATCAGGAACAAACCGATATAAAGAAATTCACTTTTTACCGAACATTGTCTATTTTGGCTCTAATCGAAAATCCAATTTCTCCCAAATTAAAATCGATTTCTCCTAAAGTCTAAATTCAACCAAACGTTCCAGAATTATGTTAAATAATATATTGAATCGAAATAGCTACGATTTGAGCTTTATATTTCTCCAAAACCCCACCGTTAATTAAACCGTTAACTCACCTCAAATATGTGATTTTCCAAAGTACTTTCAACCACAGATCATACCTGAAACGACGATCTAAATTAATTAAAAAATATACTAAAACAGTACCTAACGATACCACAAAGATTGGGGTTCAACGGCTCAACGAACGGGACAACCAAATGACGAAAACGATTCGCTATTTGAAGAGGATAGCAACCATGGCTGTTGCCCTTGCCGCGACTGAACCGGGGCCTTCGAGTCTCGGTTTGGTTATGGGTCAAAGTTTGGGGAAATCAGTTTTGATGGGTTTTAAAATTGGTGTAAGATGGATCAAAATCGATTAGAGATTTAGGCTTTGGGTTAGAGTTTGGGATTAAATAAATTGATTTCACCAATGGGTTCTTGAAAATCAAGAACTCATGAATTCAAATAAATTCCAGAATTTAATTGATATCAAAATCAATTCGAATCTTACCCAAAACGATAGAAAAAGTAAAGCAATGGCTTGCGGTCTTCACCTAGTCTCAACTACACTACATTCTGATCACCTATCAATCAAGATTGATAAAAAACACATCAATTCAAACCCTAGGGGACGAAAAGTCTTTTAAGGAGGATAGTCTGTAACAACCCCTTACCGATCCAACCGACACAATACCTCAAACGGTCTATAAAGCTAGGGATCAACTTGCCCTTCTTTTCCGGTCTCATAGCATCCTTTATGGATGCCTTTCTCAAGAGCATGTGGTTTCCCACTGCAAACTATAGCGTACTATGCCACTCATCTCAAGCATATCTCTCTATATGCATTTGTCATAACTTTTAAACACAAACGGTCAGACCTTGCCAGTATATCCTCCCACTACAGAAGTCGTCACTCACAACATAATTACCCAAGTAAGGTTCCAATCACGAAAATACGTCTACCTCAAGATTATCCATTCAAGGCTTACTAAAACCACATCAATGTCTAACAATAAAAAGAGAAATAAAACGATTCTCACCAAGAATCTTAAGTCACACATTGTTGACGAATATTAGTATCGTAATTCCCAAATAAAGTATTCTCGTAAAATCATCTGAAACTTTCAGCCTCACAACTAGTCATTCAGACAAATAGAAATCAGAGTTTCGTTATCACATAAACAAATCACTCTACAACCATCACAAAAATACCGTATCACATAAACAAATCACTCTACAACCATCACAAAAATACCGTCTTATACTCATACATGAGCTCACATCTATCGTCAAAGACCTAAAGTAACACGCGTGAAAAATAAATAAAAACTCGGGGACTATTCTCAAAACGCATCCCGTAACATCAAGTACTCTGACAATACAAACGACAGAGCCAATCAATAAACAATCGATTCATCTCCATCCAAAATTCTCAAAAGGTAAATTGATCAAACAATAAGCTTGCCCTTTTATCCATACCTAATAAATCATTATGTGAACCATTTACAAGAGTTCATAGCCTTGCTAGCACAACCCAACTTTAAATATCAAGTCTCCACAGCCCTTCTCCGCTCACTCTAAGCAGTTTCCATCCCCCATGGGATTAAGTGTTTAATCCAAGTGCCCCATCACTAGAGTACCAGCTCAAGCGTAAACTTAAATTTAATTAATCCATCTTAATCGAGAATCTGATAACCACATTGAGGTCTTAGCTCAAGGCATAACATGAATCTTGTGATCATCTCAAAACGGCTCAAACGCTCTAGTACGACTATAAAGTAGCAGTTATCTCATTCATCTATCAAGGTTTCCTCCATTACATCTGAACTTTTGTTCCCACTCAAAAGTCCACTATTTCACTCATCTGATAAAAAGTAAATCAACTTGGTAGATCCATCGACCACTATCTCAAACTCAACAATAACCTCTACCATCCTCGGTTAACCACTAACAATATTCATCGGTTCTCTTAACCTTTTCGGAATAATAAGTAAAATACGTGAAAACATTATATCCTTTTCAACCTCTCTCACAAATCCTGAAGATCCTCATTCTAATAATTAATCGTCTAGTGTGTTTCGATAAGTTTCTAATTACAAGATAGGTTCCTCTTCCCTCAAACTGATTGTAATGTCACCTTAAGAATTCTAGTCCCATTCTAAATCTTCCTATAACTTATACCAAGTATTGACCAAATCTGAAGGGTGAAATGACTTTCTGCTAAAACATTGTCCTCCTTTAAATCGTTTACTACTAAAGAGCACACGATTACACTTCTCTCGCCGCACTCTATACGACTGCGATTCTATCATGATGTTTCACTTTACACCACCCGACCTTCCAATCCACATTACAAAAAGAGACAAATTGGGTATCCAACCCTTCCTCAAAATCCGAAGGATTCACACAAAGTGTTATAAACACATCCTAGAAGTTTCCCTCTGAATATTCTCCTTCAAACACTTGGTTGATCCAAGTGTTAGGAATGGTGTCCTAGAACTTGTAATTATTTAATATAGATAATTTATTTCGAATAAATTAAATAAATAAACATAAGTTTTTTATATTATCTAGATTGATTCAATGAATGATATAAGAAATATATAGAAATATATTAATATCAAACATTCAAATAGTAAAACCCTAAGTTGTTCTTATGAAATCATGACTAAGTATGTGAGTCATACGAGAGGATTAAAGTCGAGATGAGTAACTTAAAAGTGTCTACGGTAAATGGATAACGTTTGGGAATCTTATTCTTGTAACACTGTTGATAACTTCGTATTTTGTTTTTAGACAAATGATCTAATCATGATCATTCATGTGGGTGACATGAAATGTAAGTATCATATGCAATGTTGATTGTATAAGACAGGACCACGATGTTTGACCAAATTTCTCATTAGTACAGTTTACAAGAAATGATCGAATATCAAATTAAGTTTATCAACCATGATAAATCTCAATCCTGAGTGAAATGTGGACTCCTATTTATGGAGTTATGTTCTTTGATTCACATGGTTGAGAGCGATCTGATATGAACGCTCAATACACTCCTATTTTGGGAGCATAACTACATAAGTAGTTGAGAACATATTTACACGAGATGGAATTCATAACTTTCCTATAAATTAACGGTATTAGTGCAATACCTAAACATTTTAGGAATTTTAGGAAACTCCCTTGATGTACTGATTCGAGACATAAATAAGTGGCGCCATGACTTCTACTGATCACAGAAGTATATTATCTATAGTTCTACTAAAGATAATGTTCATTGGAGAATCAGCGGGAATACAACAATAAAACGGTAATTACAGGGGCAAAATGATAAATTTAATCCACCTGTAATTATGAGGGTTCTACATGAAGGATATATCACATATATAAATAAAGAAAAACTAAATGGACATATCTCATCTATAGTGAGAGGAGTTCAGCTATGAATCTATAGTGGAATTATTCATAGTTAGATAATAAGTAATTAATTGATTATGAGTTAATTACTTAATTGTCTAATTATTAAACCCATGATCTATAGGTCCATCAGGTCTATATGCTAGCCCAAATATCGTAGTCGCGAAATCAAGTTGAAGAAATAAAAATTTTAAGTGAGTTGAATTACTTAAATGGGCAATATTAATTGTTTAAATATTGGGTATATTTAAACGGTAATTAATATAAACATTATTAATTGTTTAAATAATGAGTGTATTTAAACAAGAAATTAATAATGAAATATTATTAATTAGACATTATTAATTATTTAAATATTGAGTATATTTAAATGGTAATTAATAATTGGAAATTAATAATTAAATATCATTTGATAATATTTAGTCGGGAGAAAATATTAATATTATTAATTATTTAAATAAAATATTTTATTTAAATGGTAATTAATAAATAAATTAATTAAGTTGAACTTATTAATTTAAGAGAGAGTTTCTAGCCCAATTGGATTAATGAACCCAATTGAAATTGGCCCAAAATAATTAATTAAATAAATTGTATTTATTAATTATTTTTCATGATAAATTCGGCCATGCATAGTATTTTAGGAAAATATTTATTTGAATTATTTACTAAAATAATTATATAGATTTATTTACCCAAGATAAACAAATAAAAGAAAATAAAATATCCTCTTATTTATCTATGATATTTTCGAAATACCAAGATAATGGAAAGAGAAAATCTTTTTTCTTTTTGTATTTATCTCTATGGAATATCTTAATGTGATTAGATTTTCCATTTGTCTATAAATAGGAGGCTTGGGTTTTTCATAAATCACACATTTCAATTCCCTAGAAATTGAAAGTTCTCTCTTCTCCTCTCACTAAGCCTTTGCCGATTTTCCTAGTATATTGGGAAGAAAAATATTTTTTTTCTTCCCAATTTCTTCTAAAGTTCGATCCCATAATCAGGTTTTGTTGGATCGATCGGGATATAGCGTAGAAGATCTGGTGTTGCTGAGGATTGATGCTGTAAAGAAACCTCCAATGATATTCTCCATTTATTACTCAATGTAAGTAAAAGGGTTTTAATTTTTGAAAATTAAGCATAAATCTACATGTCTTTTATCATAAATTGCATGACATTAATAGATCGTTAATTAGTTTACTAAATGATTTTCCGCTAATTTAGTAAAGCACTCCCTTCACCAAGGACCAAGTTCTATTATATCATGGAGCCTTAAATTGACCAAACATTAGCCCAGCTGAAAGATATGTACTCTTCTTCATAGGTCACTTCCTCCAACTCGTGAGTCAATCGTAACTCCATAAATCCTTTATTTCCTAGCAAAGCATGACAAATGTCTCCCAAGCATCTTATTCCCTTAACGTTTTTGTCCTTCCAACAGTGGATTCACCTCAAGGGTCTATCCCAATGAATCATTAGGTCCAAGTCCAAGCCATGACTTTTGGGTTTTTTGAAACTCATAATCCCAATTCGATGGTCAAACACCATATATTTTACAATTTACCAAACTATAGCATCATCTCATAAAAGCCATCAATACCACGATCCGACAACATTCCCTTCACTCCTTGAGTAGAAACAGACACTCAACACTAGTGTTCAGTTAACCCATATATTTTTCAAGTGGGGATTTTTGATAACTTGATCTAAAATATTCCAACTCACATCAGTACACTCATTGTGTAATAGCTACAAGATTAAACCGATGATCGATAATACAGTCATTCGTTATCCTCATTGAGACCCTTCATGAAAAGTTCTAACTTTCTCTCTTGAGTGGCCACACTCTTTCAATTTAACACCACACTAACACATAACGTTAGTCACGTATTCCACTAACGCAACTACTTAAGCAACCACGCAACAATCAAACTTTCATCACAAATTCATGATCAAAAGATCAATCTCTTAAAGTATCTTCACTCCCTCATATTCTACTAGTATCATATCATCCTGTCTCAAAGTTTAGAGCTCATTCTCCAGCTTGCAATAAGATTCTATGCAATAATAATTTTCAAAGAACTTCACCTTTAACCTTTTTCATCTCAATGAAACAAAAGAATCCAAAGATCTCTAATAATAAATTTCAATCATTAAATGACGTAGTCAATTATTTAGTAGATCTCTCATTAGACTTTCATTCTATCTAGACAATGGATCCCATGTTCTTGCTCAACTTGAGTCACCCGATTCCTTCTACCACAAGATTGGTAGAGTTACCATTAATATCTCTAGGAGTAAGTTTATTTCACTCCTTCAATTTTATTTCCTTCTTTAGCTTACTCATAAGTTTATGGCTACTTGCCAACTTGCTATATAACGAAGTTCCTAATACTCTGCTCGTGTCAATAAAACTAGTGATACAACCACCGAAACAAACAACTACTCCATAATTCGCTTTAAAAAAATATTGGGTCTACTTCAGCATTCTTATATTTAAACTCTGCACGATTTCTTGATTCATAAGAATCGTTGGCTCATACTCACTTGAAGGTCAAATTTCAATTCATCCTACACCACTATAATGTAACATCACAAAGAAAACGGTTCCACATTTAACCTTTAATATAATTGGGAAATTTATAAATTCGTGAGCTCTCTTGACTCGGGTAAAACATCTATCAACCTTCTCGGACTCACTAAAACTCCCATTAAACTCACACAAAGCGTATACTTTATACGCTTTCAACATTCTAGTCTCCTTAGTCACTCCCCCAGCTCTAACTAATGATCTACATATCTCATCTAACTTAGCCTAAGACATAAACTCACCCTGAAGAGCTGGTGGTGCCTGGGGGCTAATGGAACGTTTTCCTGTTCCTCTAATCCAGTTGGATCCACATATCCATCATCATTCTCCACAACAGAAGTAGCATACGAATAAACTTGATTCGATGACTTGGCGTCACTCTGGTACTCGAGGTTGATGCCAAGGCCTCGGTCGCGCCTTCTTCCCCTACCTCCGCCTCCACTCATAACTTACTCTATAGAACTCAGAACGACGAGCTATCAGTTGCGTTGAAAACATTGTAACGAGACGATCAACATCAGATGAAAATATTAAGTAAAACTACAGACTCTGTCATGAATTTGACCAAAATCACATGGTTGTTATTTGCAATTTAACCTTAAGGATAATACTTGCCTCCAATTTCCATTAGTCTATTTCAATTTAATATTAGCACATTAATAAGTATGTGGATTCTGTTAACTTTTATAAACAACTAGAAATAAAACAAATATGAAAGTATAAAAGAGTTCCTTCAAACTAGTTTGGAGGCAAGTATTTTTTAGTATTTAATTAATATCAATACGATTGAAGTAAATTTTGATGTCATATTTTTAAAGTAGATTTGTAATTTATCTAAAGTTTAATAATATATAAAAGAAAACGAAATAAATAATCTATTTTGGAAAATAATAATAATTAGGTGGAACTAGGTTTTATTTTAATGTAATATTCTTTTTTTCGTTATCTTTAAAAAAAAAAGGTCTTCTAAAAATATGTCAAGAGGAACAAAAGGGAAACTAGAAGAATGCAAAATATAGAATAATATAATTATAATCTTAAAGTTGTCATAAAGATAAACCATTCAAATTGGTATATGATGTGGCATAATTATTACAATAAAGCCATGTGCTAATGCAATGCGTCATACTTGTCAATATAATCTTGAATGGATAAGGTCTATTTGAACTTAGAATGTCCCTCTCAATTCTACTTTTTATTTATTTATTTTTCAATGGAAAATATTTCAGTTTAACTATCATAGTACAATATTATTTTTTACAAAACTTTTAGTTTGATCACCAAGATATTTTTTCTGTATATGTTTATTAACCAATATTCTATTTTCAAATTGTTTTATAAGCAAATGCGCCCCTAACATCTTTAATAATTTTCAATGAAATATTTGTTTTCCTTCTCTCTCACTAGTTAAGTCATCAAAATATATATATATATATATATATATATATATATATATATATATATATAGTAAACTTAATTTTAGGAGACACTATTACCAACATTCAAATTTTTTTTATGCCTGGTTTTTATCAAATATATGAATAACTCTTATAATTTAAAAAATGATAAATCATTATATAGTTTTAGATTATGCTAATGAGACAATTTCTTCACTAATAGTTAAATATTTTAATATTTGGGCCTAATTTTTTTATTATCCTTCTCTCTTCCTTTTTTTTTCCCTTCTAATCCGAAAATTATTTTTAGGGGCCGGTGAAATTATATAAAGTCATTTTTTATTTTAACATTTTCAGTATTTAAAAAAAAAAAAGAGCTCAATTAAAAAAACAAATTATTATCCATCATCCTAAAAAGTGCATTCTTCTCTTAAGAAGAGAACAAATCAATAAAAAAAGATTAATACGCACTACAAGAAACTGCCGTAATAGCGACGAACCGATAGCGACGAAAAGTAAATACGTCCCAATGTAACGACGGAATTCATCGCCCAAGGGAAAAGTTTGACTTTAGCGATCCATTCCGTCGCCTCATTAATCAAATATATTTAATGGAAGAAATAATTTGGTATTAACGATGATTAGCGTCGGTAATAATGGCGCCAAAATTTACCGCGTTAAAAAACAACGATGCAGTGCGTCGTATACTATGGCGCGAAACATTCGCGCTAATGGACGACCGATTGCGTCGCCCAACGTTGTGGAGGGAATGTTTCCCGCCATATTAACGACGGAATCGATCGTTATTTAGATATTAGCGACGGATTGCGTCGGTATATCACAGTATATATATGTGCATCAGGAATGGAAAGAACTCATCATCAGAAACATTTTTTTCTTTTCTGTCTTTTTTTTTTCTTACCGCAAAAAATATGCGTGAATGGATGTATTTTCGTCTCTTAGAAGGCTATTTGAACGATGAGTTCGTAGCAGGGGTAGAAGAATTCGTTGAGTTTTGTGAAAGTACAGAGGACTTTGATCGTAATGGAAAAATGATACGATGTCCTGGTGCGAAAATGTAAAAATAAGAAGTTATATTCTTCATTTGATGTGAAGAAACACCTGTATAGTCGTGGGTTTGTGGAGAATTATTTCAAGTGGGTTTATCAAGGGGAATCTGACGATCAATATAATGCGGCGTTGGAGCGAGCCGTGTTGTACCAAGGAAGCAGCTCAAATGCTATACCGAATTTGGAAGAAGATCGTGATGAAAGACAACAAGAGTATGGACAAATGCAGCATATGATATACGAAGGTACGTTTAATCATACTCAAGACGATAATCAAACTATTCTAGAGGAGGAGGAGGAGGAAATGAATCCGGAAGCACAACGAATGTACCATATGCTCGAATCAGCAAGTATGCCGTTATACCCGGGTTGTGATGTCAGTCAACTGGCTGCAGCGACGGAGCTTTTAAATATAAAATCGGCATATCATATTCCAGAGAGGTTTTAATTCGATTGCACAATGGTTTCATCGTTGCGCTCCTGCGAACAACACGCTGCCAGAAAGTTTATACGACACGAAAAAATTAGTGGAGGGTCTCGGGTTGCCTGTTGAGAAGATTGATTGTTGCCCGAACGGATGCATGATATTCTGGGGTGATGGAGATTCGAGTCTCCATAATTGTAAATTCTGTTTCCATCCGAGATATAAACAAGGTAACACACTCTCATTCCACATACTCGTATGTTTTATTTACCGATCACTCCTCGACTTCAACGACTGTATGCATCGGAAGTCACGGCATCTCATATGAGATGGCATTACGAGCATTCGCAAGAGGATGGTCATATGAAACATCCATCCGATCTTGTGACGCGTGGAAGCATTTGGATCGTTGTCATCCAGAATTTGCAAGTGAGATTAGAAATGTGAGATTGGGGTTATGTACTGACGGTTTTAACCCGTACGGCGCTTCTGGTGCACAATACTTTGTATGGCCTGTTATGTTGACACCTTATAATCTCCCTCCATCGATGTGTATGAAAGATCCTGTGATATTCTTAACGGTTATCGTACCGGGTCCAAAGAGTCCAAAACAAAGGTTAGATATCTACCTCCAACCTCTTATTGTTGAGCTGGCTAATTTGTGGAATAATGGAGCGTTGACTTACGATGTATCGAGAAAACAAAATTTCTGTATGAAAGCCGCAGTAATTTGGACGATAAGTGACTTCCCGGCATATTCAATGTTATCTGGTAAGCACGATAGCTTATTAATTATAAATTATTTTCATTGCATAATACTATGTATAATTAATTTAAACTTATCGTAGGTTGGAGCACATCCAGGAAAGTTTGCTTGTCCTCATTGCATGATTGACCTGGAGCTTTCTCTTTGAAACATGGACGGGAAAACGTGTTGGTTTGATTGTCATAGAAGATTTTTACCGAGCGACCATTTGTTTCGATCAAACAAGACAGATTGGTATAAGGGTCGTAATGCACGCAACCAAGGGCCGCCCCGAGTTTATAGCGGAATCGAAATATTACACGGGTTAGATTCTATTGGCATGAAAAAATTCTGAAATAGGTGTTGAGGTTGCAAACAAGGCCACTGGTAAGAACAGTGGATGGAAGAAACGAAGTATATTTTGGGATTTACCGTATTGGGGAGATTTACTAATCAGGCACAACTTGGACGTAATGCACATCGAAAAGAACGTGTTCGACAATGTCTTCAATACAGTTTTAAATGTGCCAAATAAGACGAAAGACAACCTGAAGGCACCGGTATGACATCCAAGAAATATGTCGTCGCCCTGGAGTTAGAGCAGGATGAAGATGGGCACTACGCCAAGGCCAAATACATGTTAAGTACAGAAGAGAAGAAATTATTGTTTGAATGGATGCGATCGATTAAGTTCCCCGATGGTTATGTTTCTAATCTCTCGAGATGCATTGACGTGCAGAGTCATACTGTTTTCGGAATGAAAAGTCACGATTGTCACGTTTTTATGCAACGATTGATGCCTGTTGCTTTCAGACCGTTCCTCGAACAGAAACATTGGGAACCGTTGGCGCAGTTAAGTGTGTTCTTCAGAGATTTGACATGCGCAGATTTAACAAGAGAGACAATCGAATCATTAAACCGAGAGATTCCAGTTATAATATGCAAACTGGAGCGAATGTTTCCACCCGGATTTTTCGATTCTATGGAGCATCTTCTGATTCATCTACCGTATGAGGCACTACTTGGGGGCCCTGTTCAATACAGATGGATGTACCCATTTGAAAGGTAAAATATTATTATGTTAATTGCCTTTTTTAGTATATTTAAATACACATGATGCTAAATTTTAGATTTATTTTACTGCACGAATTCTAGATATTTGCATAGATTGAAGAAAACTGTTGGAAATAAAGCACGAGTGGAAGGATCGATTTGTAATGCGTACCTGGTACACGAGACAACTACGTTCTGTTCGTATTATGCCGACCAAGATATCTCCGACCACTTTCGTCCAGTGAACCGTAACGTGGTTGACACTATTCCAGAAGGTGTAGACTTGAACGACTTGGATATGTTTATCGTACCAGGAAAAGGTTTAGGCAAATCTATGCGGAGAAACTTAAGTGATGAGGAGTACCATGTCGTCCAGACTTACTTATTATGCAACTGTGCGGAAGTAGAGCCATATATTGAGTAAGTTTTTATAATTCATGGAGTTTTGTTTTATTTAACATGAATAATTTTGTTTAAATTGTCATTAATTAATAAATTTTATGTAGATTATTTGTGAATTCACGTGTACGACCATCGCATCCCGTGACATCAATCGGAAGAAGGGAACATCATCGATAAACATTTTCGTTCCTGGTTTTACAATTACGTTGACAATCCCACAATTCCGATCGCTGATCAACGTATAATATGGATCGCAAAAGGTCCATCCAGAATTGCAAGAGCTTACACGGTTATCTGGTGCAAGGTTACAGATTTCAAACAAAAGCTCATTCAGTAGGCCGGGCAACAAACAACAGTGGCGTATGTATAAAGGGTCAAGTGTTCGGGAACAATGCAGAAGATTTCTATGGTATCATTGATGAGATTATTGAGCTTCAATTTGCAGGTCCGAGTCTTAAACGTACAATCGTTTTTTAAGCGCACATGGTTTGAAAACATACGAACGAGGTGGAGTTCGCAATAATATCAATCTTAAAATTGTTGAGGTGAACCAGGAGAAAACACATGCACACCCAAGATCGTTTTGTTTTGGCACAACAAGCAATTCAGGTTTACTACTTAAACTATCCATTTCTCGTCGAGATTTATCTCGATTGGTTAATTGTCCGTAAAGTAAGACAGATGATAATAGATGACGACCCTCCCTGATAAAAATAGTGAGAACTATGTTGCATTCCAGGAGGATGAAGTGCAAAATCGTGAAATCGATGAAGGTATTAATTCGGACACTGCGGCGTCCGGTTGAATGACGCATCGGAGACACTTTTTGATGAAGGGAATGTCTATGTTCCACCTGAAAATGACAAAGATTCTTCTCCAGGATGAAACAAACGAAGAAGACATCAAGAAGACAAACATTGATTCAAAAAACATGAATGATTCGATTACGATGATTGAAGTATTTATGTGTAACAGGGGAAATAATTCAAAAAAAAAAAAAAAACATGCTACTAACGACGAAAGGCATCGTTATATATAGATATACATTGAATATAACGATGCCATGGGTCGTTAATCTTCCATGAGAACACAATGGTGGGATGTTTTTTTCTAAGTGTGGGGATGCTACTAACGATGAAAGGCATCGTTATATATAGATATACATTGAATATAACGATGCCATGTGTCGTTAATCTTCCTGGAACACAATGGTGGGATGTTTTTTTTCTAAGTGTGGGGATGCTACTAACGATGAAAGGCATCGTTATATATAGATATACATTGAATATAACGATGCCATGTGTCGTTATATTAAGATATACATTGAATATAACGACGGAAGGCATCGGTAAAAACTCAAACGGATAGTTTTTTTGGGAAACTGTTCAAATTCCACGCCGACCGAATGCGTCGTTAAATGTAATAAATACGGCGCGAAG
Organism: Gynostemma pentaphyllum; assembly: GCA_028015215.1. Lineage (NCBI taxonomy): Eukaryota > Viridiplantae > Streptophyta > Magnoliopsida > Cucurbitales > Cucurbitaceae > Gynostemma > Gynostemma pentaphyllum. The sequence continues at coordinate 43,593,338 of CM051354.1, read as the reverse complement.
ATCAAAAATTTCACGAAAATTGTGGCGCGAATGGGCGATGCATTTCGTCGCCCATGAATACGAAAAGTCACATTGACTTTGTTTGAAAATTTGATTCAACGACGTAGTGCGTCGTGTACTATAACGTAGACGACGAACTGCATAGCTATCAGCGATGCATTTCGTCGTGTTGTTCATCGTCATAGAACATAGACGACGAACTGCATAGCTAGAACGAGGTATTCCGTCGTTATGAAAACACGCACGACGAGTTTTTAAGTGATTAACGACGGAAGACGTCGTTAATTCCTTTATAAAAAAGAACCGTTTCTTCCATTTTCACCATCTTCCTCTCGTTTTTCTTCTTTTCCTCTCAACCAAATTTCTTCCTCCTTCGATTCCCTCGACCAATTGCTTCCCATTTCTCTAAAAATCCTTTCCCTTTCTTAAAAACCTCAATCCTTGGAACGAATCCGAGTAAGTTTCTTCAACTTTAATATTTGTTTTCATATAATTAGTTTAAATTTGTAATTAGCATGTTATTTGTTAATTTAGTTTAAAATTAGTTAACTTTAATTTAATTTTGTGTAATTTAGATAATGTCTATAATATGTATTTAGTTTTCCCTAATTAATTTTTGTTTTAATTAATTATATGTTAATTAGTTACTTTAGTTTGAAATAAGTATGTATGTTTTCATTTAATTATATGTTAATTAGTTATTTTAGTTTGAAATTAGTATGTTTCCTTTTAATTATATGTTAAATTAGTTAATTTAGTTTGAAATTATTATGTACGTTTTCATTTAATTATATGTATTTAGTTATTTTTACTTAAGTATATGTGTTAATTAGTTAATTTAGTTTGAAATTCGTATGTATGTTTCCATTTAATTATATGTTAATTTGGTTTTGAAATTAATATATTTTATAGGTTAGAATTTTAATTACTTCATTATTGTATTGTAGGTCATGCCTTCCCGTAGACGCCTCCAAGACCTTCCTGGCACACCTGGTGCCAGGTAGTTCAGTCGAGCCCCGGTGAGGAGGATGATGTCCGTCTTGGGGATACCCCGACACGATCGTTCATGACGAGACTATCGACCCGACGCGAGCCCGCCCAGATGTCTATTTTGGGAGGGTTACCTTGTCGTTGGAGGGCGGCGATAAGTTTTGTTTAGTTTATTGTATTCTTATTTCATTTATTGTTTACAAATTCTAACTTTTCAATGTTTCTTTTTCATTTCAATAGGTTACATCCATCCCGTGAGGTTTCGAGGAGATTTACGGAGGTATTGAAGATGCTTCTGTGCACGGGGACACCCTCGTTGGCGGGCGTCTCTGCTGCGCACAAGGTGCGGATGTTTGAGGCATGGAAGGTAAACACATATTCAAAATATTATATTTAAATATATATATATATATATATATATATATATATATATATATATATATATATATATATATACATATATATAATATTTCAAAACCCACGCTTAATTTTTTTCAAAGAATATTTTGATATTCCAGAGAGGAGCCAGACGAGGTCATATACGCTCCCCTGGCATCATCGGCGGCATTCGATACAGGGACACCTGGCTACAATATTCGCCGCGCCCTGCCGATAAACGGCCGGCCCACATTCTGCGGAGGACTTGGCGGATATCTTGGCCCGTACTCGACGCCGGATGCCCAGCGCATTTCGGCGATCAATAGCGCCAACCGTAATGCCAACCCGTCGAAGCACACCTGGAGGGTCACGCTCCACATACGAGCACAAGAAACAACTCGTAAGTTATTTTCTCGTATTAATTAACTTTTACTTTATTTTCGTAAGTTATTCATTATTCGTTAAATATTTTTAACATTCACAGGAGCAAAAATTGGGTCGTCCGGTTCATCGGCGTCGAAGTCGTTTGTCCTGTCTCCACACCAAAGGTGGAGATACACTGACTTTTGTAGACGATAGGGCAGAGAGAAAGCGGTAAGTGTTAATTATTGTTTATTCTTTTTTAAATTTATTCATTATTAGTATATTAGTTAATGAAATGATTTGTTTTTTTTCAGGCTCGTTCTTAAGCGATTCTCTCGATCGCGCATCGAGCTCCGACACCCTACCAAGCACAGGAGGATATCGAGTCGGCTTTTCTCGGGCGGCAAAGGAGGGAGACGTCCAGGACAGTGCATCGTTCCTGGACTCGATAACCTCTGCCCTGTCATTTACGCCGATCGGCCTCGGTCTTCCCAGGCACTCGTTCGACCAAGGCTGCGAGCCGCGCGAGTAACACTACTTTTTGGGCGAGACTACGGAGCTTCGAGAGAGCAACGAACGGCTCCAGGAGGAGGTGGCAGGGATTACGGCTCGTCTCGATGAGTCCGAGCGGTCCAGGCTAGAGTTCGAGAGGTCGATGAAGGCAACGATGGACATCTTCATGGCGCAGATGCGCGGCGAGGGTTCTTCGACTTCCGGTTTTGGTTTCCCTCCTCCCGATCCTCCATCTGATCCTCGTGTCGATTAGGGATTAGGCTTTAGGAAAAAAACATTATTTTGTATTATTTTGGGATTTTTAATATTATTTATCTAATATTATTTTTTCTTAAATTTACTTTCATTTCTTTTTTGTAATTGAATTTAATTTTCAAATCACAATAATTTGTAATTAAAACCCTAAACCTAAACCCTAATTAAATTTTAAAAAAATAAAAATAAACATAACGACGTGTTCCGTCGTTAATAGTCAAAGACACCTGTTGACTATTAACGACGTGTTCTATCGTTATAGTGAAACATGACTTTGATTCCAGAACGACTAAATGAGTCGTTATAGTCAAACAAGACTTTGCCCTAGCCAACGACATAGTTCGTCGTTATTGTCAACAATCTAGTCAACGAACTATAACGACGGAAACCATCGCTCTATTCTAGTCAACGAATCACAACGATGGAATACTTTTGCCTCGTTATATAACGAGGAAGTTCGTCGTTAGTTTTGTCTAACGATGACAAAAATAACGTCAAGCCATTCCGTCGTTAATTACGTCGTTAATTCCTTATAACGACGAACTACTGCCTCACTTCGTCGCTAATATTCCGTCGCTAATACGGATTTTTCTTGTAGTGACGTTAGATATTAAACAATGCTATTGGGGAAAATGTCTCGTTAACATAGTATTTTAAAACTACATGAATGTTATTTATCATTTTTAAACCTTAAACCCTAAACCATAAACTTTGAAAAATATAAGATATAAATAAATAAATTGAATAATTTAGAAATCAAATTCGTCAAGTCGTCGAACATGACAAAAGAAAAAAATAATAATGATTGTGCAAATCAATCAAATTGAAAATGACTAATTATATGAAACCATATTTTTCTGAAGCTAATTTAACCAAGCTAATAAAACAAACAAACAAAAAAATTATTAAAAAAAAAAAAGATAAGATAGGAAAAGAGATAATATATACTTCTAGTGGCGGCCGGAAAATAATATCTAATTACAAGAAGTTAAACAAAAAGAATGGAAGGGCAATATTGTATTTTCAAGTGAAAATGTTGTAGAAATCGACATAAAAAAAATATCACCTTTATTAAGGTTTTGAATTAGGAGGCTCTAATTTAAAAATCAACGGTCACTAAGAAATGGGCCTGAAAGATGGGGCCCATTATATTAGGCCTCTTTCAAAGGATTGGCGGACGGTGGCCAAGTTTAGTGATTCTGTGGGGCCGGCATTAACTAATTTCTCGTATTTTTTTATTAAAAAATATATATTTAATAATGATTTGGCTTTTTAGATGTTGACATCTGTACTTATCCTCTCTTTGTTCTTATCGACTTCATTGTGGTTTTCAATTTCGACTCTCACTCTCTCATGACAAATTTTCGTGTTATGTTCTCCATTTAACATATGGATGCTAATGGAAATTATATTACTTTTAAGTTATAAATTACGGTTAATTGAGCAAAGAGCCACTTATTTGCTTGTGGTATTAAAAGATGACCACTTTCTTTAATATTTCAAGAAATAATCATTATTTACTTTATTCCTATATTTCATTCCTAATTTACCCCTTAAGTTAATGAATATTCCAATTCTTTTTCTCTCTCTTCCATACACTGCACCTCTCTCTCTCTTCAGCCTCAATCATCTCCAACTCATCAAATCTCACCTAATATTACTGTGTTCAAATTTTAGACATTTCAAGTTCCCTCCTTTTTTGTTATTTTGTATTAATTTATCACATCTGTATCTTTCAACGTCTTGGACGTCTTCGCTTTTGGTATTTTTGTATGAATTTATCATTGTGTCCAGCATGTCTTCGCGTCATCGCATGTATCGCCTTTTGGTATTTTTATATGAATTTATCATTGTGTCATTGTACTCAGCGTACTACACGTACTGTCATTTTGGTTTTTGTATGAATTTATCTTTGTGTCACTGTACTCAGCGTACTACACGTACTGTCATTTTGGTTTTTGTATGAATTTATCTTTGTGTCACTGTACTCAGCGTACTACACGTACTGTCATTTTGGTTTTTGTATGAATTTATCTTTGTGTCACTGTACTCAGCGTACTACACGTACTGTCATTTTGGTTTTTGTATGAATTTATCTTTGTGTCACTGTACTCAACGTACTACACGTACTCCCTTTTGGCTATAACAGCTACTTTTCAGTTTCCAATTTAATTGATGTGACATCTATGACGTCGTTTCGCTTCCCCACGTTGTCAATGAAGGTACATGTTAGCTCAGTTTTCATCAAGGGCAAAATTGTAACTTTTTTCCTCAATTTAGGAGCTGACACATTTTTTATGGCTATGAGCTCTTATTTTTCCAAGCATGGCCATGGGCTCTTATTCTCACATTAAATAGGCTAGTTGGTGTGTTAACCCTATAAATTAATCAAAACATTGGAAAAATTTAAGACAAATAAAAAAATTCAAATTTAATAAAAAAAAAATATGTCGAGTAATTAGGATAAAAATTTGATTTTTTCAGGTTTATTTTATAAATTCTACTAATATGTTATTCTTTTTGTTATTTTTAACAAATATGGATAGAATATTTATGTCTCAATTATGTAAAAATTAACTGATAGAAGGGTTGATTTATAATTTTATAAAAGTGTAGTGGTACTTGAATTATTTTTAAAATATAAAAGTATGATTTAACAATAATCTAAATTGTATGGGTGTATTTTACATTGAACTTTTCGTTTAATTTCACACTTAATTCCTACCACAAAAGTATTATATTCAAGTTATTTTTTGTTATGTAACATTATTTACCGTGCCAATGCATTTTAGTTCTTTTTTTATGAGGTCGAATACTTGAGTCTCTCACCTCAATTTGATGTAATATATTAAAAATAAAAGATAAACCTAATTTATTGTTTAATATGTCACATGCAAATTGTCATCTTTACTATAGGGAAGAAATGTGTGTAACTGTAAATTTGAGCTTAAGACTAGGATTTTAAAAGTTAAAAAGACCAAAGTAAATATATGAAAATTAAATGATCAAAATCGAACATTTAAAAATTTAGGACAATTTTTGTTTTTGATAAAATTTCAAGGAGTAGAACCATATTTAAACCAATATGTCAATATAAATTGTTAAATTTGTTTTTTAAATTAAAATAAATAAGAATTTAAAACACAATAGTAACAATTCTATTTTAAAAGTAAAATACAAAAAATGTAAGGTTTTGAGCTTTGTGTTGTTTGGTAAATAATTTTTAGCGTAAATTATAAGATTTTTCTTGCACAAATATGGTAATATATATGTAAACAGAGATCTCATAATTCCAGATCAAGACACCAAGATAACATTTAATAGTTTATAAAAGGGTTGACAAAGAACAACCAAAACAAGGTATAAAGCCACAAACATACACAATTAAGGGTCTGTTTGGTACAACTTCCCCCTAAAAATGTTTTGAGTTGACCATTTTAAAAGAAATATTAATTAAGTGTTTCATTTAAAAATACTTGAATGAAATATTTTAAATGAAATAGTTATTTATAAACATTTTCAGAAGAATCACAAATCAAGTATTTTGTCCATAAACACCTTTTAGTATACTCAATAGATAAAACACTTAATTAATATTTATTTTAAAAAGTGTCATAAAAAACACTTTTAGAGAAAGTTATATCAAACGGACCCTAAGTAAAAAGCAAAAGCAGAAGCCAAGTAAAAATCTCCCAAACACAACGGTCCATGGGATTCAAAATCCCTATGGTTACTACCCCGCAAGGACACAACTCTAAGCAAGATATCATGCTTGATGAATTGTGAGCTATTTGTATGATATGTAATATGATTATTACCTGTATGTTCACAATTGTATTCACAATTATATCGTGGTTAAATCTTATCAATAGTTCATGTTATTAGTGAATAATTCTAATTTTGAAAAAAAAAAAATCAAGTCAGTAAGAAGTGAATGAGTCTATATAATTTATATCAATGATAAAACTACGAAAATAAATTTTTGAGTTTAGATCCATTTATCAGTCAACGTAAAACGATTCATCAATATGATGGATTATAAGCAAGGCCAAGATTTATCTGAAAATAGTACCAAGTAAATGAAGCTTTTGAATATACACAAGTAAAATTAACAAAAATATATAGATGCTAAACAAATGATTTAACCAAAACTTTAGAGCTTTTTTTCTTTTTTACAAGTTTTGTACAAAATTTTGAGGAATTGAATGGAATGAATTAAAACAGGAATAGGATAGTCCCAGCGGATCGCCCAATTAGGTTTGTTTGGTGGACCGAACTCTCCTATCCAAGCATCTTGTGGCCTACTGGTTTAGCTTTCTCTCTTAACCAATCACCTGCCTAATATTAATTAAGGCATAATTAATACTTAATCAGCCAAATAACTTGTTATTTTATTGTAATGCACTAAAACAATAGAATTTATCTCAAATAGTATAAATTTACATACTAATTACTAAAATATAAGAACTTTTTAAAAATTAATCAAATAGCATAATTATAGTTCAATAAATAATTGAATTATACTTTATTATTTTTCAAGACTATTTTCAATAAATTTGTTTGGTTTTTCTTTTTTTAGTTCAAGTTTAATAATTTATCGAACTATTTGATTATTTTTCATTTTATTTTCAATGAATTTGATGATTTCTTTTTCGTTTTTTTTTTGTTCAATAGATTATTAAACCATAGTTCACTAAATAATTGAATTACAATTATGTTATTGGAGTAATTTTTAAAAAGTTATGATATTTCATTAATTAATATGTATAAATATGTTCTTTTAGTAATTGTCCCAAAAAAAAAAGTACACTGTAAAATTTGGAAAGAAATGTTAATATAGATATATAGAAATTAATGTATTTCTAGATTTATTTGATCATTTTATTAATTATTTTAAGATCAAAATAATCTTTTAAATAATTTTTGAGATTGAAATAAATAACAAATTGATCTCCTTGAATCTCCAATTTGAGTTAAAATTAATAAATAATATTTAATCAAAGTGAAGCCTTAGACACTTATTTCTCTTGCCTACAGTTGGAGAACTAGGTTCTTTTTTTTCTTTTTCTTTTTGTTTTTTCTTTTTTGCGACTAGCTAGTCAAATATTTTTAATAAGATATAAATTTGACATAGAATTGGACATTCAAGTTAAATTGAACTCTTTGTCAACATTTTCATTACAGCATTTAATTGCCGACTCATATAAATGATATAAGGGGAAGGAAGATTTAGACTCAATACCTAAAGTTTGAAAAGTTCAACATTAAATTAAATGAGAAGTAGTTTATGAGTAAATACTGTTTGATTTATTTGAGATTTTTTTCAGAGGTAATCAAGAGTTGGGAAATTCGTATTTGTGTTATTGATTCTTAGTTTGTTCTTTCATTTGTTGTATTCGTAATGCGTTAGGTTTGCTATGTTTTGATTGATTTTTCCTTTTTTTGGTGCAATTTATATAGTTGGATGATGTTTAAATTTGGATTATAATCGGTTCACTTCATTCATATATTTTGACTTTATATAAAAAAAACTTCCCTTATAATTTATATGTTATATCTCCATTAAATTTTCATCTCAAACATCGTTATTGAAGTCATTTAGTATGTGTTCTTTAAATGTGACGTTCTTCAAATTTTTAGAGCAAAATATGGTGGCCTTAGGTGATTTTCTCAAATTTCAAAATAAAAGTCCATGCAGCTCATCCATAAAATTTGAAGGAAAAAAAAAATTCAAAGCACACATATTTTACTCTAAGATATGAAGAATCATACTTAAAGAAACATGTACGTGTGAAATAGCTCCATTAATAAGGTTTTATGTCGAACATTGCATTAATTGAAGAAGTTTAAAATTTAATTTGACATAATTAAAAAAATTAAAGGTTTAAATTGATACAATCCTTAATTTGAAGTTTTTCTCCAAAATCTTGTATACTTTTTTTTTATTTTTGTAGAACAAATTCACATGCTTTAGGTGAGGTTGCTTACGAGTCAAGACTCGTTTGGAATGTTTTTGCCCTTTTGGGTTATTGGAAAGCCCAACCCATTCATAAAGCCCATATAGACGCTGGAATTGGGTATGTGATCCGATTTGAAATGAATATATCTAGAGAGAAATTTAAAAACCAAGGGCAAAGATAGCTCATTTTAATTTTTTTTTTAAAAAAACAAATGTATACCCTTGAACTAAATATATGAATTTAAACTAAACTTTTAACTTCAAATTCTCACAAGTAGTTCTATCTTGCCTTTGCTAAATAACATTATAAAATTATTTTAAAATCAAACCCTAAAACACCAAAAGGTCAAGGTAAATAAAACATCTACAACAAAATTATAATAATATTTATTCTCAATCACAAAAAGATTCAATCTCAATCTCAATCAAAATTCAATACATAATAGCACAATCTAACTATAAAAAACAGACAACACAAGCATAAAATTAATCAACTTTCTATACAGATTATTTTAACGGACCACAAAATGTATATATCTAAACCCCCGTTTGGTTAGCTCTAGTATAAAGATTCCCTTATGTGGGGCATCTAACTCCATTGTATGTTTGAAGGTTGCTTAAAAATATCTCAGTAATTTGAAATTCTTGAAATCTATATTACCCCAGATATGAGGGTATTTGATTACCTTCGAATTCAAGTACTTTCTATGGTTCTTATGGGAAGGTAATCATACTTTTTACAATTTTAACCCTATTTAATTAAGAAAAGTTGCCAAAAATTAAAAATTAGGAAAAGAATCTATACTCATGTTTCCCCAACTCTGCCTTCTCCAATAATCATCGTTTGTTTTTTCTTTCCTTCATCTTTTTTATGTTGGTTTCCCAATTCTCAATGCCTTTTTTAGGAATTTAATATGAATATATTTAAATTATTTTGTTAAATTAAGGGTAAAATACAAATGAGACCCCTGTGGTTTTTTTCAAATGCATGAACACCCCCTGTGGTTTGAAAATATCAAATCACACCCCTGTGATTCCAATTTTTTTAATTAGACCTCTCCCCTTCAATGTTAATAATTTTCTTTTAGCCATAACTTCTTCGTTTGAACTCTGATTTAGATGTTTTGGATTCTTCATTTCGGTCTCTACGCTATGGTCACTTCAAAACTTCTAAATCATCAATAATCAAAAGAGTTAACAGTATCAATCATATCTAGTATTTTGATGTTAATAAACTCTTTTATTTATTAATCATTTAAAATTTTTGAAATGACTATTACGTAGAGCCTGGAATGAGAATTCCAAAACATCTTGAATCATCCAAATCGGAGTTCAAACAAAAAAGTTATGGCTAAAAGAAAATTATTGACATTGAAGGAAAGAGGTCTAATTGAAAATATTGGAACCACAAGGGTGTGATTTGCCATTTTCAAACCACAGGGGGTGTTCATGCATTTCAAAAAAACCACAGGGGTCTCATTTGCATTTTACCCTTAAATTAATGTATAAATTGTAAGTAAGGGTATTTTAGAGAAAAAACATAAAAATATCATATTTCCCTAAACAATTCCCATCAAACAAACACAGAATCTACAAATTTTCATGCATTCTCATATTATTATTAAGTTAATCAAACACAGTAATCTAAGATTCCCAAACATCCAATTCTTAGGTATTAAATTACTAGAGGTATCTTAGATTACAACGAACCAAACGGGGGATATGAGTTAATTAAAAAGATGACCACATTTGACATCATTATTTCAAAATGTAATCACCTCAATTTTTTAACGGTTTTTAGCCATGGGCCGATTCTTCAAAGCCTTTTATTCCTATTTTACATTTTTTGCAATAATTACATGAGTTGTCACTTTTAATCCAACTAAGGCTCACTGGAAAGCAGTCAAAAGAATTCTCAGATATATAAAAGGTACCTTGCATCATGAAGTCCATCTATCAAAGCCATCAGATTTGAATATCCATGCTTTTGCGTATGCAGATTGGGTATCTGATCCAGATGACAGATGATCTACATTAGGGTTTTGCATATTTTTTTTTGGTGGAAACATCATCTCATAGAGCTTCAAGAACTAAAAATTTCTTCTACATAATATCAAATCTTATGGTGTAACATCCCGTTATTTCTTTTTGAGGTAATTTTTTTTAATTAAAGTATTTAATTAATTTTAGAGTTAGTAAAAATTAGATTTTAGTAGTTATATTCATTTTATTTACTATTTATTTCTTTAGAAGTTTAAATTAGAACTAGGTGCATTAATAATTATTAATGGGCCAATTAATAATCATTAATCACTTTTTAGCTAGATTATTTGGTTATAGTCAATCTTAAAGGTAGTGGGTGATTAAAAATGCATGGGTTTATTTCAAAAGATAGAGGTAACTCTAAGGGCCTTTTTGCAAAGAAGTTTCTAATCTAAAAATCAATTAAGATTCTTCCCCATCTCCCTCATTTGAAACAAAACACCAAAAGGCTCTCCAAAGACCTTCTATGGTCGTTGCCCCTTGGTGGTGATTCTAACTTCTGGGTTTTTTCTGAAATCTTTTTCGTTTCACTTGATTTTTAGTTGATTGGATAGATCGGGCTTCGAGCTTTCTTTTCATCATACTCTTGAAGCATACCCTTCAACTTCAAGATGCTTCAAGGTAAGATATTCCTTCTTTTCTTTATGGGTTATGTGTTTCTTTTGAACTTAAATGAAGTTCTTAAATGGAGTCTTCAATTTCTTCTCTTGGAACTTGGAGATTTTGATTTTGGAAAATCATTTAAGAAGTTTCTTGATATCCTTCAAGCCCTAGACTCAAAAATACCACGAACTGTTCATCGAGTTATTGTTCATCCAAAATCACTATTCACCTAAAAGTCTTTTTCTTTTCTCATTGTAGTTATGGGTCATAAAATGTTTTCTATTGGTGTTATTGAAGGGACTACTTTACTAAATTAGCGGAATTATTTAGTAAACAAATTAACAATTAGTTTAAGATCTATTAATCATCATGCAATTGTGATAAAAACATATAAATTCATGCTAGTTTTTCGAAAATTAAAGTCATTTACTTACATTGAGTAATTAATGGAGAATCGGTTGGAGGTTTCTTTACAACATCAATCCTCAGCAACACCAGATCTTCTACGCTATATTCCAATCCAGAGCAAAATCGACTTATGGGAATCGATCCGAAAGAACAAAAGAAGAAAAAATTTCTTCTAAATTTTTCTCTAAGGAAAATCGACAATTGGGTAAAAATTGAAGAGAGAATTTTCACTTTTCTAATTAAAGTTAGAAGTGTACAAAATATGCATCCCAGTGGTCATATTTATAGGAATATATGATGTCTAATCTAATTCGAATTCATTATCTCCTAATAATTAAATAAAAAAGATAAATAAGTAAATTAAATAAAAAAAAGAAAAGGAAAATCTTATCACGCACGAACAATGAAGTGGGCTAAAGCGAATTCCTTTTGCTTTTCCCTTTTTTTTAAATTTATTATTTATATTTACTTTTCTTTATAATATACTTACATATTTAATATTAGAAAAATTCAAGTAATGATCTCTAATTTAAATACATTTAGCCAAAAATTAATATATTAATTACCATTGAATCTTATTCAATTAATTAATTATTTTAGGTCAAAACCAATTTGTTTCTTAAACCAATTGTATTTAATTCTCTTTAATATTTATTATAAAATTAAATAAACTCATTATTTAATTAATAATACTAATTATTAATTTCCATTTAAAGAAACTCGTTATTTAAATAATTAATAATATTAACATTAATTCCCGTTTAAATAAGCTATTTATTTAAACAATTAATTTTGCCTTAAAATATTATATTAATTTCCATTTAAATAAACTCTTTATTTTAACAATTAATATTATCATAATATTAATATTTATTTTTATTTAAATAATCTCATTATTCAAATAATTAATATTGCCTACTTTTAAGTAAATTCAATTACTTAAATTCTTTGTTCTTCCTAAGTTAAATTAATAACTTAGTTTTGCTACAACGATATTTGGGCTAGCATAGATCATGGGCTACAACGATATTTAATTCTACAACGATAGTTAATCACTTAGTTTTGCTACAACGATATTTAATTCTCTCTAGATCATGGGCTTAATAATTAGTCAATTAAGTGATTAACTCATAATCAGTTAATTACTTATTATTTAACTATAAATAGTTCCACTATAGATTCATAGCTGAACTCCCCACACTATAGATGAGTTATGTTCATTTAGTTTATCTTTTATATATATCTGTGATATATCCTTCACGTGGAATACTCATAATTACAGATGGATTAAATTTACCGTTTTACCCCTATAATTACCGTTTTATTCTTGTGTTCCCTCTGATTCTCCAATGAACATTATTTGTAGTCAAACTACAAATACTAACTTTTGTGATCAATAGAAGTCACAACGCCACTTGTTCATGTCTCGAATCAGTACATCAAGAGAGTTTCATAAAGTTCCTAAAATATTTAGGTATCATACTGATACCGTTAATTTAGAGGAAAGATATGAATTTCATCTCGTATGAATGTGTTCTCAGCTACTATCTCGTTATGTTCCCAAAATAGGAGTGTATTGAGCGTTCATATCAGATCGCTTTCAACCATGTGAATCAAAGAACATAAATCCATGAATAGGAGTCCACATTTCACTTAGGATTGAGATTTATCACGGTTGATAAACTTAGATTGATATTTGATCATTTCTCGTAAACGGTACTAATGAGAAATTTGATCAAACATCGTGGTCCTGTCTTATACAATCAACATTGCATATGATACTTTCATTTCATGTCACTCACATGAATGATCAGGATTAGATTATTTGTCTATAAACAAAATGGCAAGCTATCAACATTGTTACCAGGATAAGGTTCCCAAACGTTATCCATATACTGTAGACACTTTTAAGTTACTCATCTCGACTTTAATCCTCGTGTATGACTCACATATTTAGTCATGATTTCATAAGAGCAACTTAGGGTTTTACTATTTGAATGTTTGATATTAATATATTGGGTAAAATACCATTTTGGTCCCTGAACTTTTCACTCGTGTTTCGTTTTCATCCCTGAACTTTCAAAAATGACGCTTTTCGTCCTTGAACTTTCCAATTCTTTTCGTTTTCGTCCTTCCGTTAAATTTTCTATTAGTTGACCGTCAGTGTTTGATGACATGGTAATTTTAATGACGTGGGTTGCTGACGTGGCTTCTTTTCATATTATTTTAATATATCATCAATTTAATAATTTTTTAATCTCTTTCGTCTCCCTATTTTTCTCTCCCCTCCATTAATTCCCCCTCTTTCTCTATCTCTTCATTTCTCTCTCTTCCCCTCTAACTTCTCAATTTGAAGCCTTTTTCATTCATACCCATCTCTTTCATTTCTTTTCCGTTTTCCATTCATACCCATTTCTTGTTCTTCTTCTTCCGCCGCCATGCCTGGTTTAGTCTCCATCAAAACCCCACAAAGTATAATACACCGCTAATACATAGAATCCAAAATTCACTAATACTACTTTTCTACTCTCTCTCTCTCTCATTCATTGTACGAACAAATAACAAAATCCATTAAATCTCCAAATCAGAACTTAACTCACTACAAAAAAAAGTCAATGTGCGACCAGCAATTTGCGACCAAACGGTCGTTTTTATTGTATAATGCGACCAAAAAAGCGACCAACATGGTGGTGGCAAAAAAGCTGGTCGTTCCAGCATTCTGTGCGACTGTATATTCACAAAAATACGACCAAGCATGTTTGGTCGTAAAAAAGTCAACATTTTGCAAAAACGACCAGATAGTCGCTTAAAAAAGTGACCATCTGGTCGTAATTTAAGTTGAAGATAAGTGACCAGTTGGTCACATGAAACAGTGACCACGTGGTCGTTTTTATAAGTGACTAAATGGTCACTTTTGGACTCAGACAAAATGTGACCAGATGGTTGTTTGTTTATGGATAAAATACGACCATCTTGTCGTTTATCTTTTAGGGTAAATGCGACCATCTGGTCGTATTTAATAAATTTTTATTTATTTATTTAATTAATATTAAAATTATTATTTATTTATTTATTTAATATTAAAATTAGTATTTATTTATTTAATTAATATTAATTAATTATTATTTATTTATTTAATTAATATTAAAATTTAATAATAAAAAATTGGAATTAAAATAAAATATATATAAATAAAATATTCAAAAAATGTTCTATACAAAAGAAATCATCCTAGAACTATTACAGAGGGGCGTGGGGTGGCGGAGGCGGCGTCGATGATGAATGGCGGAATGGCGGCCGTCTAGGGATCTGAAGTACGCGACCAAAGATGCTGCGACCTGGGCCTCGACCCATGCCTGCATGTCCGCCTCAATCGCAGCGACTCGAGAAATGAAGTCGTTGCGCATAGCGTCCATGTCAGTATGAAGCTGCTGAACCTCCTCGCGCAGTTGCTGCTCAACCGGAGCTAGTGCTCGCTCCGCTCCGCTGAGGCCGAGGCACATCCGCGTAAAGGCGTCGCCCGTACGAGCCGATCCCAGGAACTGATCCATCAGGTCGAACCCCTCCAGCAGCTTCCAAGAACGCCTCTCTACGATCTTCCTAAGTCGGTTGCAAGTCTGGTGTAGGAAACCGCTGACTCAACGACTCCTTGAAACGTTCCTACATATTTAAAATTCAGAAAATAAAATAGTTAATATATAAGTTAGAAAAAATTGTAAAAAAAAAATAATAATTGAAAAAATTATTAAATACCTGAACTTCTTTCGCCTTCCCGTCAACGATCGTCCCGTCCTTCTTCGTGTGAAGAACAAGGTGCAGCTCATCGGGTGGGACAGGGCGACCGTGCGTCGCTTCCTAAAAATATTAGAGATTGAAGAAGAAAAAAATAATAAATTAATAACTAATTGAAAAAAGAAAACAAGAAAAAAGTACGTAAAAAGAAAAAAAAAACTTACCAATCAACAATGGTGGTCGTCGTGGGTTCGGGCCCCGCCTGTGTGTTTAGTGGGATTTTTTTCGCGGTTGGCCTTATTCCTCCTTGACACTTCCTTGCCCTCGGGAGTGTTCAAGCTCGCGATAAGCCGCGCGTGGTCCTCTTCGCTCATCCGCACGGGGCGGTTTGCTACTTGCTTTCTGCGCGTCCGGTAAATGAGGTCCTTGAATCGATCTTTGACGTGATTGTCCCATAGGGGGAACAATCTACCGTCCGTGATATCGGGATCAATAAAAGGAAACTTGCCGTGAAGTGGAGGGTCCCGCTGGATCAGTCTGTGATGCAGACCCTGATGCTCCCGCGGAAGTCGTGGCCTTGGAGTCCTGCACCAAGCGTGGTGTCGCAGACTGGGTCTCAGGGACTGCATCATCGAGAGCGCCAGTAACTCCCAGCTCGTAACCGAAGAGGAGGTTGTCCAACTACTCTGTAGTCAGGTCCGCATTAGGGGCAGCGGCAGTAGGCGGCTGCGGAGTCACCTCATCAATCGCGTCGTCAGGCTCGTCTGACTGGGGAGGACGTCGTCTGCCCGTCATAATCCTACAACTAAACTACACTAATTTAATACTAAGTAATTAAAATAATGAAATAAATTAAATTAATTAATTAATGAAATAATCTGAATTAAATTAATTAATGAAATAATCTAAATTAAATTGATTAAATCATGTAAATTAATCTAATATAAATTAATTAACTAATTTAAACTAAACTAATTAATTAATTTGAATTAAAGTAAATTAAAATTAGATTAATTGAACTAAAATGAAGTAATTAAAGTAAACTAAGTACTGAAGAATTAAACTAAAATTAATTAAATTAAAGTAAATTAAGTAATGAAGAATTAAACTAAATTAGATTAATTGAACTAAAATTAATTAAATTAAACTAACATTAATTAATTAAAACTAAAATAAACTAAACTAATTAATTAAAGTAAAGTAAACTAAAATTAGCTTAAGTGAACTAAGTAATTAATTAAAGTAAACTAAGTAATGAAGATTTCAACTATTAGATTAAATTAAACTAAAATTAATTAAATTTAACTAACATTAATTAATAAAAACTAAACTAAACTAAACTAATTAATTAAATTAAACTAAACTAAACTAAACTAATTAATCAAATTAAACTAAATTAAAATTAGATTAATTGAACTAAAATTTATTAATTAATTAAAGTAAACGAAATTAGATTAATTAACCTTAAGTAAACTAAGTACTTAATTAAACTAAATTACATTAATTAAACTAAAATTAATTAAATTTAACTACATTAAACTAAACTAATTAATTAATTAAAGTAAACTAAAATTAGATGAATTAAACTAAAGTAAACTAAGTAATTAATTACACTAAATTAGATTCATTAAACTAAAATTAATTAAATTAACAAAATTCAACTAAACTAATTAATTAAAACTAAGTAAACTAAATTTAAACTTAAACTAAAACTAAAACTAACTAAAAACTAAAAACTAAAAACTAAAACTAACTTAAAACTTAAAATCTATACGAAAACTAACCTCGTAAGAGAAACCGGGATTGGAGGTTTAGGGTTTTAGGTTTAGAGTAGGAACGGGGAAAAAATAACGGGGAACAGAACGGGGGAAAGGGAGAAAAGAAAGAAAAGAGAGAAAGAAAAAAAGAAAGAAAAAAGGGAAACGGGGGAAAGGAAAACTGTGCTGGTTTTAAATCAAAATTTGCGACCAACTGGTCGCAAATATGTAATCATGCCTAGAAACGAAAGGTCGCGCATGCTGGGGAAATTACGACCACCTGTTTGCAATTTTACACATATTTGCGACCACCTGGTAGCATTTATTAAAAAAGTTACCAAATGGTCGCAAAATTGTGATTATCTACAACAGCTGTCATATCACGCGTCCCATCAAGAATTGCGACCAGTTATTCACCGCCCAGGATTGCGACCAGATGGTCGTAATATTTAAATTCTCCGCCATAAATTTCATGAAAATTTAAATTTACCGCTCATATTTGCGACCAGATGGTCGTACTTATGAAATTAACCGCCAAAAATTTCATGAACATTTAATAATACCCTTTGAGTTTTGCGACCAACTGATCGTAATTTAACTTGTATTTTTTGAAAAACATAATTCTACTTTTCCATAAATGCGACCAACTGGTCGCCCTTCCCTTCTAAATTACTACCATGTGGTCATCTTTTGAGTTAAATTGCGACCATATAATCGCAAATATTAATATATATATATATATATATATATATATTTTATCATTAATTAAAGAAATAGTTTTAATAAACACATACACAGTGAATCATAAAGTTACAAAATGTCTCATTCATCATCTTCAGTTTCTTCGGTCGTCGCTTCTTCTTCTTCTTCTTCTTCTTCTTCTATTTCTTCGTCGGATTCATCGTCTCAAAGAAGTCCCTCACATAAAGTCTTCTTCTTCTTCGAATTCATCATTTCGAATAAACTCAGCATTAATGTCACGTGCGTGAGAAGTGGAAGCATTTGTATCATCATCATGCAATGTTATCGTTCCATCGTTCAAAGGATGATCAGTACTTGCATTCTGACCATCGTCGATTGCACGACATCTTATCTCATCTTCTTGAAAAGCAGCAACTTCCTCTGCATGGTCGTTTTTCTCGAACAAGTTTTCTTCTACCTGTCGTGGTTTAACTTTACAAACAACTAACCAATCTGTTAGATCTCGTCTATTAATCGAATAGTTCAGGTAATAAACTAGAATAGCATGTGAAGCCAGGACAAACCTATCAGCAGTGCGCATATGCTTAGACTTGTTTACCTCAACGATTTGTAAATGATCAATCTTATGGACTCCGCCTCGTCTGGTTGTCTCGAACCAAGTGCAGTTGAACAGAACAATGAGATTTTACGTCGGACTTGCGTATTGAATCTCAAGAATCTCATCGATTACTCCGAAGTAATCGTCTTCGTTTGTGCCGCACATGACCTTTTATGCAAACACCACTGTTGTTTGTTGTCCTGTTAACTGAATGCGCCTTCGTTTGAAATCTGTAACTGTTACCGACGTATCCAGTATACGACCTTGCAATCCGTTCAGGTCCCTTTGCCAAAGAAATAATGCGAGGATCATCTACCGATAATGTAGGGGAGTCAACCTGTCATTGTTCACATACAGTAATGTTAGGAAGATAGTAATTTTTTCAACAAATTGCCACAGTTTTTTTGATAATTTAAAATAACTCACGTATGCACTGAATCAAGAAAGAAACTCTTTGTCGATTATTGACCCCTCCTCAATCGCTGTAAGACCAACCCGTGTCATTCGAACGTATAAGTTTAGAAATAATCTGTATGTTACAAAAATAGTAATAGCAAATAGTTTGTAATTGTTTATGCGATGAAATAATGTTAAGTTACGAACTCGTTTTATGTAAGGCTCGATCTCTGCGCAGTTGCATAACATGTATGTCTGCATTACGTGATACTCAGAATCGGTCAATGGCCTATGCACTGATCTTCCAACTGTTATGCCAGGTTCCGTAAAAATCGGCAAGTCGTTTGTGTCAACACCTTCAAGTAAATTTTCGACAATGTTTCGTTTCGCTGGTCGAAACTGCTCTGCAATGTGTTGGTCAAAGTAGTATGAACAAAATGTGGTAGTCTTTTGTGTCAGGTACGCACTACAGATAGATCCTTCTACTCTTACTTTATTTCCGACCATCTTTTTCAATCGACGTAAGTACCTGTGTGTATAATGTAGAAAACATTACATTCGATCACTGTACTTTATACGTGTACATTACAAATTAACTGTGCTTACCTTTCAAATGGGTACATCCAGCGGTAATATACCGGACCCTTTAAGAATGCTTCGTATGGAAGATGCTTCATTGGTCAAAAAAGCCAGGTGGGAACATTCGCTCCAACTTACAGATAATAACAGCGATCTCTGAACTCATTGAAGCGACAGTAGCTTCAGTCAGCTCTGTACATGTCAAGTCCCTGAAAAAAACACTCAACTGTGCAAGCGGCTCCCAATGTCTATTCTCTTGGAACGGTCTGAACGTGACAGGCATCAATCGTTGCATGAATACATGACAGTCATGGCTTTTCATCCCGAACATGATATGTTTTTTACTGTCTGTACATCGACTCAAATTCGAAACGTATCCGTCCGGGAATTTGATGGATTTGATCCACTCAAATAATGTTTTCTTTTCATCCGTCGTCAACATGTACTTTGCTTTTGCGTAATTATCATTGTCGTCAGGATCCAACTCAGGACGGTGACATATCTCCCGTATATCATAACGTGCCTTCAGATTGTCCTTCGTTTTTCTCGGAACGTTCAAAATCGTATTAAAAATGTGGTCGAAGAAATTCTTCTCGATATGCATTACATCCAGATTGTGTCTAATCAGTAGATCTTCCCAATATGGTAGATCCCAAAAAATACTCCGTTTCTTCCAACCCGTGTTTTTCCCAGCCGCATTGTTTGCACTCTCTGCACCGTCCACTGTAATCTTCTGCATCCCTATAGCATCTATACCGTGAAGAATCTGCCTTCCACTATACATTGTCGGGGGGGTTTCTTTTCTTACTCTTCGACCCTTCTTCCAGTCACTGACGTTTGAAAAGAAAGTATGATTCAACGGTAAAAATCGACGGTGACAATCAAACCAACAAGTTTTCCGACCGTTTCTGAGATAAAATGCATCTGTGTCTAGCATGCAATGTGGACATGCGTATTTTCCCGTCGTACTCCATCCTCTAAGAGGAGGAGATTGAGGTTCACACAATTAACTACACTAACTAAGGAAAGCAATAACAAAAGCTAAACACATACTCACAAATGTATATGAAAGCAATTAAAGATCAACATACCTGACAACATTGAATACGCAGAGAAGTCACTGATCGTCCAGATTAACGCTGCGCGCATCAAGAAATTTTGTTTCTTCGAAATGTCGTACGTCATAACACCGTCAGTCCACAACCTTTTCAACTCTGCAATAAGTGGTTACAAATACACATCCAATTTCTGTTTTGAACTTTTCGGCCCAGGTATGATCACTGTTAGAAAAATCATCGGGTCTCGCATGCACATCGAGGGAGGCAAGTTATACGGGGTTACCATGACTGGCCAAACTGAATATTGTGCCCCGGATGCCCCGAACGGGTTAAAGCCATCTATGCATAAGCCCAATCTGACGTTCCTCGGATCTTGTGCAAAATCCGGATGACAATTATTTAAATGCTTTCATGTCGTAGCATCTGAGGGATGTCTTATAACACCTTCATCCTGTGAATGCTCGTGATGTCATCTCATGTGCGAGGCTGTCACATCTGATGCATACAACCGTTGTAGACGTGAGGTCAACGGTAAATAGAACATGCGGGCGTACGGAATGAGGTTGCGTTTCCCTTGTTTATATCTTGGAAGAAAACAGAATTTGCAGTGATGCAGGTCCTCATCCACATCCCAGTAAAGCATGCATCCGTTCCAACACGAATCTATTTTCTCCACGGGTAATACAAGTCCCTCCACTAGCTTTTTCGTGTCGTACAAACTATTGGGCATAATATTTTCTTCTGGAGCGCATCGACAAAATCACGATGCAATCGAATCAAATCATCTAGCAGGTATGTTGTACTGCGCCTTAATATTTAAAAGTTTTGTAGCAACAACAAGTTGACTTACCTGACACCCATCGTACAATGGTCAGTTGGCTGCCTTTAGCATCTCGTGCATCTTACATGCTTCCGGATTCATTTCCTCTCCAACAACTCGTTTATCTTCATCTACGTTTAAACTTTCACGGAAATTTTCATTGCCCCCATACCCTGCACCATCAAGTATCATTTGCTGCATCTGACTATACTGTGGTTCATCATTCCGTTCTTCGGCAACAACCTCTACATTCGAGCTGCTACCTTCGTATCGTCTCGATTCATGTAATGTGTCGAACATTTCCTTTGTTTCCCCCTGAAACACCCAGTGGTAATAATTCTGCACAAATCCCCGACTATAAAGATGAACCTTCAAATCTGTAACCGGTATGATTCTCCTATTGTCGCATGTCCTGCACGGGCAACGTAGCTTTTCACCATACTTTTCATAATAGACAGTTGTCATGCAAAACTCAACAAGTTGTTCAACCCCAGCCACGAACTCATCGTTCAAATACCCGTCTATCAAACGAACATACATCCACTCTCTCATTTTCTTTTTCTTAATGCTAACAAACAATGAGATGAGGGGATTTTATAATGGACTCCTCTGCTCATTTGCGACCAGATGGTAGTATTTTTGCTACCAACTGGTCGCATTTTCCCGCCAAAATTTCCAGCCATTTTTCTCACTGCCCCGAGTCACATCAAGTCACAAAATTTACGACCACGTGGTCACTTATTTTGGTGACCACTTGGTAGCTTTTCTCCCACCAAATTGTTTATCTACCACTAGTCACTTAAAATCACAACATTTGCGACCATCTGATCACTTAACAATGTGACCACCTGGTAGCTTATTTCCCGCCAAATTTCTAAGCTACCACTGGTCACTAAAGGTCACCAAAATTGCGGCCATATGGTCACTTTTAATTGTGACCACTTGGTAGCCTTGCTCCCGCCAAATTTACGCGCCTTTTTTTGCTACTAAATGATACCTCGTGTCACAAAATTGCGACCATATGGTCGTAATTTTGTAGTGACCATATGGCCACTTTCTTCCCGCAAAAAATTCGCGCCATTTTTTATGACTAATTCTTTATTTGGTCGCAATAAAGTGATCATATGGTCGTTTTAAGTCAAACTTCATATTTACTACCAGAGTGGTCACCAAAAAAACTACCCAAGACTGGTCGTAAATTTCTGGTCGCAATTTAACAGTTTTTTTGTAGTGACTTTCGTATTAAAAAAAACCAATCAAATCTCCATATCCCCAATCCCCAATACCCCTTCAGATCCACCATGAACGACGGCGCCCGCGAAACCCATCATCACGATCACACAGCAACGCCGCCACTTTCATCAGGAACAACAATCCACCACATGATGATGCATATGTCTTTTTTATGGGGGAAAAATGCTGAAATTCTTATAATTGGCCAAGTAATCGTTCAAGCATGTACGTTTTGGCTTTGATATTTTTTTCTTCCTCGCTTTCGCCGTCGAGTTTCTTTCACATTCTCAATTCATTAAGGAAGATTCAAACAACGCAGCCTGTTTGATTCAGACATTGCTTCATACGATAAAGATGGTAATGAGTTATTTGGTGATGCTGGTAGTGATGTGATGTCGTTTAACAGTTGAGTATTTTTGGCAGCTGTCGGAGGACATTGTTTTGGATTTTTCTTGTTTGGGTGTAGATTTTTCAAGAAATTTAATCCTTCTGGTGAAAATTTTGAAGGACTTCCGACCAACATTGATCTGAAACTGGAGGAGAGTTCACCAAAGAAGAAGGTGGAGGGGAAGAGAGAGAAATGAAGAGGATAGAGAAAGAGAGGGAATTAATGGAGGAGAGAGAAAAATGGGGAGAGGAGAGAGATTAAAATATTTTTAAATTCATATAAATTAAAATAATATTAAAAGAAGCCACGTCAGCAAGCCACGTCATTAAAGTTGCCACATCATCAAACACTGACGATCAACTAATAGAAAAGTTAACGGAAGGATGAAAACGAAACAAATTGGAAAGTCCAGGGACTAAAAACGTCATTTTTGAAAGTTCAGGGACGAAAACGAACCTCAAATTAAAATTCATGGACAAAAATGGTATTTTACCCTAATATATTTCCATATATTCCTAATATCGTCAATTGAATCAATATAGATAATAAAAAGAACTTATGTTTATTTATTTAATTTATTCGAAATAAATTATCTTTATTAAATAATTACAAGCTCTAGGACACCATTCCTAACAGTTATTATAGGTGTATGTTTTGCTCCCACTTGATCAATCTTCGGAAACTTATATTTCGCCTACTTTGCCAAGGTGAGTTTAAAATGTTGGTGTGTGGTTTTATGCTTCAGGTTGCATGACGATCTTGTTGGTCGAGGTTAAGAGACTGTGTTGATAATAAGAAACTTAAAGAATTGGTTGGTGAGTTTGGACCTTGGATGTGAGAGTTGTGTGATTTATTTTTTTTTCGAGTACTTTGGAGTTTAGTTTGGTTTTTGAGTGTTTAGTAAGTTTTAGCGTTTACTTGGAAGTCTTGTAAGGTTGTGTTAAATTTTGGAAAAATCTTAAAAGTGGAAAGTGTTTGAGTAGTTTGATTCAAGGTAACTTAGAGGAATTTCTTGGGAGTTTTTATGTAATTTAAGGTACTCTTTTGCCTTTAAGAATTATCGTAGTGCTTAATCTTGTTACTTTTTCCTACTTGGTTGGTGTGATCTTTGTTGATTTGGTAATGGTAATGAATCGGTATTCGTTTATGTGAACGTGTTACTTATGTACGATTGTGGATTATGGTTGGTAACGGTGATACTTTGGTTATTGGAAAAGTAAGTTGTGACGAATTGTGATACAATCTTGGGATATAATGGATTCATAGATGAAACAGGCTATGCATGTTATTTTATGAGGAGATTGGGATTTATGTGTTGCGATCTTGGGATATAATGGATTCATAGATGAAACAGGTTATCTGTGTTATTAAATGAGGAGATCGAGATTTATGTGATGCGATCTTGGGATATAATGGATTCCTAGATGAAACAGGTTATGGGTGTTATTATATGAGGAGATCGGGATATATGTGATGTGATCTTGGGATATAATGGATTCATAGATGGAATAGGCTATGGGTGTTTTTATATGAGGAGATATGTGGATATTTCGAGTTCTTGATATGAGTAACCAATTTGTTTAATGTTCGTTATAGAAATGGAAAAGTTATACTTATTTCTTATTTTAAGCGTAATGTTGTGAATGTGATACTACTTGTGGTTCCATGTGTATTTGGGGTTTGGCTTATATTTAGTGTTATGCTAAGTTGTATCGGGAGTATAGAATGGATAGTAAAGAGTATGTTGGGCCTTTGGACACAACTCTCGATATGGAATTTGATCCATAGGACTACTTGCCTTCATTTTATTCTCACTAACATTTTTATGTTAATGTTGCTACACTTACACTTTTCAGGTACTCTACGTGGTAGATGACGTGGTAGTGGAGGTGGTGTCGCTTGACTGACGAGCGATGGATTATGGACTTGGTTTTAGTTTTAGTTTTTTTTGGGTATTCTAGGAATGCATGGAATTAAACATTTCACTTTTACTTCACTTTAGTTCTTTTGTTTGAGATGTTGTAGTTTGGGCTCTTAAGAGCACTTGAATCTATTTCTTAATGGATTTATGTTTATTTTGGGATTTAATTACAAAAGGAAATGCGCATTTCCATAGTTTTATGTTTTATCTGATGGGAAATATGTAAACATGTTTTGGTATAGTACCAGTTTTAAACGACACCATACCAAATTTTCGTTAAAATTTAGTCTTCCGCTGTGTCTTTTTAATTCAAATGACTTTAAATAGAGTCAGGTCTTTACATATGGTGTGACAACCACAACGATGTTCTTCTAAGCAAAAATCCGATCTTGCATGCACGAACTAAACATGTCGAATTGGACATATACTTTGTACGAGATTTGGTTTAGCAACATAAGTTAGAAATTCGTCATCATGAACAACTAGCTGACAATCTTACCAAACCTCTTTCAGCTTTCATGTTTCAGAAATGGTGTTCCAAGATTCGTGTTCTTACTTTAGCTGAGATCCGTTTGCAGGGGGTGTTAAGGATACTCATTGAAGTGGTAACTATTCAAGCTGAATTGAGAAACAAATTCTCACAACTCTGAACATGCAGAGATAGAGAAGTTAAGAATTGGTTTCAAGAGTTGTTGAGTCGTTATTTCTAAAATTGGTTAAATAAACTAGAGTTCAATTAGAGTTAAGTTAACTCTTCAATACAGTCCTTATAAAAGTTATATCTTGTATCTTGACCACAGTTAACAATTAATGTAAAATACATTATGTGATCATTCTACTCTCTATTGTGTAAGAAAATTAAAACTAAGAAACAAGAGTACATGGCCATGTACTATGTGCTTGCACGAGATTTCTTTGGAAAAGGAAGTGATCAAATTGAAGGGTATAACTAGTATGTAAAATGTGTTAAAATATCTTAGTGGCTATTTTTTGTAATATACGAAGTTGTGGCTATTTTTTGATACATTGGTATAAAATGTGGTCATCTACATCATTTTCTCTAAATTAAAAAAATAAAATAAAATTGAACAAGGTTTAAATTGTAATATATATTTTTTTTATCTAAGAATAAAATTGATCACTAAATATAGGGGTAGCGATGAATTTTATTTTTTTAAAAAAAGGTCCATTAAAAATATGGTAGCTTACGTCATAGATGAAGCAAGTAAAAATTATATTCAAATAATTGAGGGGGGGACAAATTTGATTGAAGAGGCGTGAGAAAGTTCAATTGGATGAGATTATGATTGGGACCCTAGTGTCCCGCAATCGTCGATCGAGTTGAGAAGATATTTTATCGTAGAGATAAGCTCAAAACAATCATTAGGTTTCTTTCTTTTCTTTATAATATATATACCATAAAAATTGTATTATTTATGTATAATTTTTATAGGAAATTTTTATTCGAAAAAAATAATTGCAATGTGTTTAAGATTTTATCAGCCCATGTAGAAAAATTGCTCATTGATTTCAATTCTATCGGCATAGAAGAAAAATCAAATTCAATTACAACACTATTTACATAATTTCTTATATTGTCCTTTTTATTATTATTTGTGTTCGGAAAAGCTAAAGGAAAAAAAAAACATAACAAATAAAAATAATATCTAGAATAAATGGTAGAACACTTACTAATAAACAAATTTGAAAAATATCAATACCTCTATTCTATTAGCTTTAAGAAAGATATAAATATCTCTTACTTTGAAACTGTTTTTAAAAATAACTCTAATTTATTTTTAAAGAGGATTTTGAGAGATTATATATATATATATTTTTAATTAGAGTTAATATACTGATCCATGGTTTCAAAATGAAAAATAACTTTAGGTCTTTAAAAAAAAAAGGTTATTTATGATAATATATATATATTTTTTTAAATCACAATATATTTCATTTATTTTTCCTAACTAAAAAAAAGTAGAAAATGATTTGAAAACAAGTTTTTAAATCACATAAATTATCGATTTTAGATATATATTTTTATTTATGTTATTATTTTCACTTTTGTACTTAAGTAACATTTTTTTTAATGATCTATTGAAATTAAACAGTCAATTATTAAATGTAGAATTAGACTATTAATATAAAATTAAACAGTCAATCTTGAGATATAATGGATTCATAGATGAAACAGGCTATGCGTGTTATTTTATGAGGAGATCGGGATTTATGTGATGCAATCTTGGGATATAATGGATTCATAGATGAAACAGGTTATCCGTGTTATTATATGAGGAGAGCGGGATTTATGTGATGCGATCTTGGGATATAATGGATTCAATGATTAAACAGGTTATGGGTGTTATTTTATGAGGAGATCGGGATATATGTGATGTGATATTGAGATATAATGGATTCATAGATAAAATAGGCTATGGGTGTTTTTATAGGAGGAGATTTGTGGATATTTCGAGTTCTTGATATGAGTAACCCTTTTGTTTAATGTTCGTTATAGAAATGGAAAAGTTATACTTATTTCTTATTTATGTATAATTTTTATTCGAAAAAATAATTGCAATGTGTTTAAGATTTCAGCAGCCCATGTAGAAAAATTGCTCATTGATTTCAATTCCATCGGCATATAAGAAAAATCAAATTCAATTTCGACACTATTTACATAATATCTTATCTTGTCCTTAATATTATTATTTGTGTTCGGAAAAGCTAGAGGAAAAAAAATCATAACATATAAAAATAATATCTAGAATAAATGGTAGAACACTCGCTAATAGAGAAATTCGAAAAATATCAATACCTCTATTCTATTAGCTTTAAGAAAGATATAAATATCTCTTACTTTGAAATTGTTTTTTTAAATTAACTCTATTTTATTTTTAAAGAGGATTTTGAGAGAGATTATATATATTTTTTTAAATTAGAGTTAATATACTGATCCATGGTTTCAAAAAATAACTTTAGGTCTTTAAAAAAAATAGATTATTTCTGATAATACATATATATTTTTTAAATCACAACATATTTCATTCATTCATTCTTCCTATCTAAAAAAAAAGTAGAAAATTATTTGAAAACAAATTTTTAAATCACATAAATTATCGATTTTAGGAATATATATTTTTTATGTTATTATTTTCAATTTTGTACTTAAGTAACATTTTTTTAATGATTTATTGAAATTAAAACAGTCAATTATTAAAGGTAGAATTAGATTATTAATATAAAATTAACAATTAACTTGTAGTTAAATGAAGTTTTAATTCCTATATAGAGAATTTTGACACCTCTATCTTATTTTTTTAAAAAAATATTTTTATATAGAACTAAAATAAAAGTTTTAAGGTCCTATTATTATTTACATGTCCATCAATCAATCATAATCCATCTCTTCAATAAAGTCATAATTCATATATTTAGATATTTCTTCAGTTGTGATATTTTAATTTTAAAAAATCAAGATTTTTTTATTTTGTATTTTTTTTTTAATTTCCAAAATCTGAATCGTCTAGATTCATTTTTTTCTAGATTCATTTTTTAAAGATAGGGTCAGCCAAGTGTCAGCAAAAAAAAAAAAAAAAATATATATATATATATATATATATTCTGCCATTTGATAATTATTTCATTTAAATTTATAATATTTTCAACATATTTTTATTTTTTAAGAAATAGTCACCAAACATTATTATTTTTTTCTTTTGTTAGAAACAATTATCAAACATATTTCTTTTTATTTTTTAAAAAATGGAAATAAGAAACCAGAAGTGGAAATAAAAAATTATCTCAATAATATATATTTTTTAAAACGAATTCCCAAACAAAAACTTAGAAATATCAAACTACTTACATCTCTCTATAAATTGAAAATCCATTTGCCAGTGTAATCCCACATCTTGAGGCAAAGAAATTTGTTGATAAAATCAACACTTACATTAGCAAAAGGAGATAGAATTAGAAACCGATGGACGCTGCTAACTTGAAAGGAAGTGGGCGGAAGATAGTGGTTGCTGTGGACGAGAGCGAGGAGAGCATGCACGCCTTGTCATGGTGTCTCTCCAATCTCACTTCTCCTGACACCACCAATACTCTCATCCTTCTCTACGTTAAGCCGCCGCCCGCCATCTCCATCTCCTCCTTTGATGCGCCCGGTAAAATCCCGATTTTTTACTTATCGAAATCTTCGATAGTTTTTTGGGACAGTTAATGAAATAATATATTTTAGGGTAAAATATAGTTTTAGTCCTTACGATTTGCACTATTCGTGGTTTTAGTCCCTACTCATAGTTTTAATCCCTATGTTTTGAAAACCCATGATTTTGGTCCTTACGTTTTAAAAAACGACACTTTTAGTCATTAATTTAACTTAACTGTTATAATTATTCATGTGTCATTTTTATCTTTCAACTTATTTTCACGTCCTCTCGTAACATTTATAACGATTAAATTAAATAAATGACTAAAAGTGTATTTTTTTTTTAAACATAAGGACTAAATTTGTGGGCTTTTAAAACGTAGGGACTAAAACCACAAAATGTAGGGACCAAATTCGTGGGTTTTCAAAATGTAGGGCTATATTTTACATAATAATTACTGAAATGTCAAAAATTACTCAAAAAATAGTTTAGTAAATTATTAAACTAGAAAAGACAAAACAAAAACTAATAAATTCATTGAAAATAATAAGATATTTCAATAAATTATTGATAATAGTTTTTATTGAAAAAAAGCCAAAAACTAAAAAATTAATAAAAAATAATAATGAAAAGTGATAAAAATTGTTTAATAAATTATCCAAATATTGTTTTTTTTTGGTATCCAGGGTATGTATTTTCCAGCGATGTGATTTCGGCAATGGAAAAGCATAGCAGACAATTGGTTAGTTCAGTGATGAAGAGAGCTGAAGATGTTTATGCCAAATTCAACACTAACGTAAAATCTCAATTAAATCTCTCTTTTTTCCTAATTAATTTTCTGGGAAATTTCATTGGGTAAAAGAATTTTATGTAATATTTATAAATATAACATTTTTAAAAAATATTTGCAAATATGGCAGTTTTGTAAAAACCGTTATTTATGTGAATCAGATAAATTAGTGATAATTTATAAGATAATCAGTGGTAACTATTAAGTAATCAATTATTCATGTACAAAATAACAAGATATCACTAAAATCAGTGATTACTTGTGTGGAAATCAGTGATTACTTATGAGAAAATCACTGATTACTCATGCAAAACTAGTGGCAGTTTTGTAATTTTTTAGATGTGAATTTGAGTTTTTTTTGCTATATTTGCAAATAACTTTTTTTAATGTTATTTTTACAAATATTAGACCTAATTTTGCTATGTTTGCAAGAGTCCCTAATTTTCTAAGCAATCCACTTTCTGTTTTTTTTTTAAAAAAAAGAATTAAAATGTAATTTCTGAAAGGTATATTTTATGGAACATTTGGTGCAGATTAATTTAGAGAGAACAGTGGGAACAGGAGATGCCAAGAATGTGATTTGTAGCGCTGTGGAAAAACTTGGAGCCGATACCTTAGTGATGGGGTGTCATGGTTATGGCTTCTTCAAGAGGTGTCTCTCTCTCTCTCTCTTTAATAGGCTAAATTATATAATATACTCTTAATCCGTGATTTAATTTCGATTTTATTCTAGCCTTTTAAAAGTTACCATTCTATCCGAAAATTCCTTTGGTTGGAAGAATTGCTCTTTCAAAAATATCTTTTTTCAAAGAAATTACCCTTTTGTTTCATAAATATACTTTGAAAAATATTATCTATCTTTTAATTTATGTTAAACTTAACCGTAATTGTATACGGGTGGTGTTTTTTTTAAGTGTTTTCCCCCAATAAAATGTACTATTGAAACAAATTGAAAGATTGGGGTAGAATTGAAACTTATAAAACGTCAAGGGTAAAATTAAAACCAACCCTATAAATTAGGGTATTTTGTATAATTTACCCTGAATTAAAAATATTTATGACTTAATTATGGTATAATTTTATTTTTATTTTATATCAACACTCCAATATATACTAAAATATTATTTAAAGCATGGAAGATTTTTTTACTCATCTTACCTAATTATTAGCTAGTGCTTTTATATTGCGTTTTTAAATTGTTTGTTTTTTTAATATTTATAAAAATAGTAGAATTTTCGGAATTTAATAAGTTGGTTATTTTGAAGCTTAATCAACATAATAAATTATTAAAAGACAATTGTTGGTGTGAACCTATTGGATAATTCAATGGTTAGGCATTAGTGCGCTTCTCTTCTAAGATTAAATGTTCGAGACTCTTTTCCTCCAATCAATTTGTTGTAATATCTAAAAACAAAATGGCAACGGTTAGTGGCAACCATTTCATGGTTAATCAATACGAAAATTATAATTATATGTATTAATAAATTTGATGATAATAAAAATTAATTGATCAATAAGTTATAATAATTATAATTATTTAATGAAAGGTTAATAAATTTGCAGGGCGTTGCTTGGAAGCGTGAGTGATTACTGTGCCAAGTATGCCAAGTGTCCTGTGGTTATTGTGAAGCCTCCCTTGGATTCATGAGAAAAATTAATGTTGATTTATAAGTATATAATATGGCCTTTTTTAATGTTAGATTCAATATCTAATGAAGATATATGATGCATAAAAAAAAAGAAAAAAAGATATGCAATTATTTGAAGCCTTCCATTTGCTTTTATATGCCTCCTTATTAGGAGAGATTATTTGGTCTGTGGGGCAAATGATGCCTATCATCCTATTGCATGACACGTGTAAGCCCATTTGATTAATTCTCACTCCACCAAACCGGTTTCCAACCTTGCCTTTTTTTTCCTTTTTAAATTGTAAATTTGCGTCAAATGCAACAATACGAAAGTTCACGGAACGTTGTTTTTTCAAAGCTGCGTGCAATGCAACTAAATGAAAGAGCAATCAAAATAGCAATTTCAATTGCACATGAGAAAAATCAATTTGCCAACATTGGTTAGACATATATTCCCTTCCATTGAATTCAAAGGTTCGAGTCCCCTTCCCCCACTTTGATGTAATATAAAAAAAATGAGAAAAATCAATTTCATTGTTTAGGTTAGTATTTTTATAAATTGGTAAAGTGGTGGACAATTTTAGTTAACAAAATTGCAATACAAAGTAAAGTTTTAACGTGGTGAGCAATTTCAATTATTAAAATTAATTTCTATTTTTAGTTTTTAATTGAATTTTTCTTTTTCTTTTTCTTTTTAGCTTTAAATTGAACTTTGAAAAAATTAAAATGAAGACAATTGAGATAAGTAACGTCCTGTTTGGTATATGATCCAGATCCAATTTTATGGATCTGAATTCAAGGAATTACATAAATTGAGTTGAGTTGATGTTTGGCTTGTAATTATTTTAAGATGGACTTGGATGCAACTTATTTTTTCAGGCCAAATTTTGGATTCTTCATTTTTACGTTTTCAAAAAATTCAATCCATCTAACCCAAAAGTGACACACAGGATTGGCTTTTAATGAAAAACAATCCCGTTAAAAAAAGTTCAGAAATAACAATACATACGGAACTTCTTCTC
Source organism: Gynostemma pentaphyllum (assembly GCA_028015215.1). Lineage (NCBI taxonomy): Eukaryota > Viridiplantae > Streptophyta > Magnoliopsida > Cucurbitales > Cucurbitaceae > Gynostemma > Gynostemma pentaphyllum. The sequence goes on along the minus strand of CM051354.1, from coordinate 43,561,048 downwards.
CTCCTTCTCCTTCATTTGTATGAACTCCACCACCACTATTGAAATCCTCTCTTCATCGTTGATTATTTGGCCTAAAATGAAGAATCTAAACTTTGGCTTTCATGAAGAAAAGATAAATCAAAGATTTGTCTTTCGCTTTCCCTAGGGCACGGTTGAAATATGAATTCACCTCCTTTGTCTTCTACATTGAATATTGAAAGCATTTCCTAAGTTTGTCTCTTTGTCAAAATCATACGATTCCATGGCTGAATTCTTCAACAGGTCCATCATCTTCTTCTTCAAGCTGACTACGCCTATCATTTTCTTCAAACCGACACATCAATCATTCGGGATGATTTCCTTGGTACGATTGTAAGTCAATCCTTTTTATACTTCAAAAACTTGCACCTTTGTTTGGGTTTATCCGAACGCTGGATAATTGCAACCAACTTATTTTTGTTCTGGTTAAAATTATTATGTTTATGTGAAAGCGCTCTCTCTCTCTCTCTCTCTTCTTTTTTTTTTGTTCTCTCTCTTTGTCAATTTTTTGTTAGGTTTGTGGTAAATTCAAGAACATTTGTATTTGGATTATTATCCATTTTTAATTCTAAAACTAGATTTGGACTTTTTTTTTTGTGTATGTGATTTATTTTGGAGTGGATTTCAATATATTTTGAATATAATCTAAAGGCATATGGTAGCTGAGAATTTGAGTTTCTATTCTTTTCGTTTTTAGTAGAACCATATTCTTAAAGAAAAGGATATTTCAACCGACTTTTTGAAATTAATCATATCAAGGTTGTATCTCTCTTTTCACTGATATTAAATCCTATCTCATACTCTCCTACAATTCTTCTATTTTTCCTTCTATTTTTTGTTTTTCTACTTAGTCTTACTACATGTATATTCATTTTTTAAGGTTCATTTGGCCCTGAAGTTGAAGGTTCATCTTTTGAACAAGGACCAATGAACTACTTAAATGAATTATAATGCCTTCCAATGTGTAATATATTGGATTGTAAATTATTTCTTTCCTTGCAACGAGTTTTATGATGTTCCATTGCAATGTCTTCTCTGTTTTTTAAGCAAAAAGGCATAATGATATTGATGGGGAGGGCTATCTTTAGAAATTTCTACTCCTGCTATGATTAGGATCATTGTTGCTTTTGAACATTCTCTCTCAATAAGTATGTTTTTTATTTTATTAGTTTTGACCATCATCTGCTTTCTTTTCATGGGTTATTGTTGTTTGTTTCATTTGTGTTGAAGGTATAATTTTTATTGTGTTGGAATTACAATTCCAGTATCATTCTCCATTTTGTGTTTATTATTTTACTTGTATGCTGCTTTTTTTTTCTTGTGTTTTATATGGGTTGTTATTCTAGTGTTTCTCCTCTTTAGTTGCAAAATTACTACATTCCATCTATGCATATGGTTTCATAATTGGTTATTTACATGTACTTCTGTCTCCAAAGTCTAGCATATTGAACTACATGTATCTGCTTTTAGTACCATTTTAGTGTAAATGTGTGGTAAAAATCTTTTAAAATAATGGAACATTGGATGCCTTTAAAGCATTATTATATGTTTTAAACTGATTTGAGTACAATATGGTTTTTGTTTCTAAAACTATGAAAACACCCAAAAAAACACAACTTAATTCTTATGTTATAAATCAAATTTTAAAAAACACAGTTATCTTAAGACATGAAGGCATGAAACCTATTTAGAGTGATGTATTTGAGTATTTACATAGCCTAACATAAGAGGCTCTTCTTCTAAACTTCTGATTTCCTTTATAATGAACAAGTATGTGGTTTCAGATTCATGTTTTTTTGTTTGATTTCTGATTGAATTGATGCATAGGATTTGAGGTTTAATATAATTAGATTATTGTAAATATAAGACATGTCAATGATCACTTATGGTGAGCTAAGATCTGAAGTGAAGACTCTTGGAACTCTGTTTGGCCATTTTGATATTGTAATTTCGTATGTAAGTGCAATATTTTTTTTAGTATGATACATTATTTGCTGTGTGTTGTAAAGCAACTATCTTGTTTGCTATTGCAACTCCTGGTATTTTTAGTTTTCTCTTTAAGTTTTAGTTATACTTGTCAGATACCATTTAATTTGAAATTATGTTGATAAAAGGAGAAGCTCAACCATGTTCGAAAGCACTAAAGTTTGGTCATCGAGATTTTTTAACCATTTATGCTCTTCTAGATTGAACTTAGTAATCATAGAGTTCCAAGTTTCCTCAAATTCCTCAATTGAATCTAAAAAAATGCAAGCATTAATTAAAATATCATTTAAATTCTTGATTTGCATACAAATAGAAGAGATGTTGAGCAGCTTTTTTAGAAATATGTCAAGTGTAAAGACGATGTCTTGCAGGACTAAAAGTTTGAGAAATGGCCCTTGACATCGCTTGATCTTGATAAGTAAAAACTATGTTTCGTTGTCGACCTCCCATCGATTCCAAAAATGTCTCAAATAACCAAATGAATGAGGGAATTGTCTCATCTAATAGAAAGGCACGCCCAAAAAGTATATTTTTCCAGTGATGATTGACTCCTACAAATGGAGCACATATCATGTTATATTTTTTTGTGCGATATGTAGTATCAAAAACTACAACATCTCCAAAACTATCATAGTTAAGTCAAGATCTCCCATCTCTCCAAAACATGTTTGTCAATCTATTCTCTTGATCCACTTGAAATGAGTAAAAAAATAATGGATCATCTCTTGCCTATTTCTAAATAGGTTTACCAAGCTTTGAGCATCACATGCCTCAACCAACTGTAATTTTTGCAAATTTAAAAAGCTGTAACAATCTCTTTTGGTAAAACCAACATTCTCCAAACCTCCAGGTTCTTTAGCCAGTCCTCATACCTGCATTGGCCATTGTCTTCATAATACCTTTTTGTGTATTAGTAATTTTTCTACCGGATTGCAAAAAACGCACTTCTTTAGGTTTTGCCAATTCATGATTATGTTCCAAAACAAACTTGATAATTTTTCCATGCCCAGTTTTATCATACATAAATCTAATACTAGCCATACATCCAGTTCTAGTACCCAACCTCTCTATTTCTCTCTCTTTTAATTTGATACTATTCATAGCATAACCTTCGTTAGAGCATGTATAATTGATAATAGTTGGATTTCCAAATTTATCAACCCTCCTTCTCATTTTCCTAAGGCTAAATCCCATCTGAATGGCATATTTGTTCTATAAATCATAACCTTCTTATTTGCTATTGACAACCAATCCAATATATGGCTCGTAATTACAGAAATCTTCTTCTTCCTTAAATTCTAATTCTTGTTGGCTCCCAGTCCTATCACAAATTATAACTAAATGCATAATTACAAAATATAAAAAGGTTTCATTTGATTAAAAAAAAATTACAAAAATACTAACCTGAGGTTAAGAATGAATTCATTTTCCTTTGTATGTAATTTATTCCTTTATGTAGTTGATCTTTGGTTTTTGATATAATCAGTCGTCAAAGTTTTTTATTTGCAAGCTAGAACTTCAATGTGAATCAGGTTTTCAACTCTATTTGCTTCAGATAATATTATCTAAAAAACGGCGTTCCACGAACTTCCGTGTTGTTGCATTTGATGCAAATTAAAAAAAATCTAGGTTGGAAACTGGTTTAGTGGAGTGAGAATTTATCAAATGGGCTTACACGTGTCATGCAAGGGGATAATAGGCATAATGTGCCTGGCAGACCAAATAATCTCTCCATTATTAGGGGTTAAGTACGTAAGAAGCTCATTTTTTTAAAAAAATAAATAAAACTATTTAATCTATATATAAATTTAGGAAGGAAAGAGGCAAGCTAAGAACAAAAAAAAAATTTGAAAATCAAACCTTAAATCAAGGAATCATTCATCACAAAAAATTCATAGGAAAGAAAGAGAGAGAATGAGGATTTAAAAAACATTGAAGCAAATAACCTGGGAATAAAATAATAAGATGAAGAGAAAAAAACAAATAACTATGACACAAATCAAATTTTTTTAATGGATTTGATGGAAAAAAGAGACATCAAAAGAGATGTATAGAAAATGTCTAATGTACAATGTACCAACAAAGATAAAAGTGAAAATTAAAAGAATAATCGTTAAAATGTATTTTACATAAAAACACATTAAGAAAAAATGTACCTACAAAGATAATACAATTTTATATAATATATATGGTATGTTATATAATATATTTAACGTACAATGTGACGACGAGCATGAAATTTTTTAGAAAATAAAACATAGAGATATGAAAAACATACTTTGAAAAAAAAAGTAAATGAGGAGGTACGGTGATGTAAAAATATTTCGAAGAATATACCAACAAAATATAGTATAATTGTTTATACATTATTTATATATATATATATATATATTGAATAAAAGTGACAAATGAAAGAATACTTTATATTATGTACTGTATGTAAAAAAATACTAAGGAAAAATGTACCAATAAAAATAAGACATATAGTGTATATATTATTGACAATATGTATTATATTGTACGTAATATAATATATTTAATATACACTACGGCGACAATCATGAAAAAAATCCATAAAATGAAAGAAAATGGGAAAAAATACACTTTTAATCCCTGAGTTTTCACTTTGCATTCTATTTGGGTCCCAATGTTTTAAAACTCAACAAATAAACGTCTGTGTTTCAGTTAAGCGTTCTATCAAGTCCCTACTGTCAAATTTCAGTTAAATAGTTGACAGAAACCAGATGTGGCATTAAAATATTCATTTTATATTCATAATATTACTTATGTGGCATAATTTAAATGATGTGGAATATTGAATCAATTTTATATTAATTCATTTGCTTATGTGGTATTTTTTTTATTAACTCTCATCCTTTCTTTCTCTCCTCTTTCTGGTTCCCTATGCCTCTGATGTCGCTCATCATCCATTCTAATCTGACTATTCTCTCAGCTCTCAAACATCACACTCTCTTTTCTGTCACTATCTTTCTTCTATTTCTAGATCGAAGTAAAAAAAAAGTGCAACAACCTGAACTTTTTCAGATCAATTTAAGATTTTAAATTAATATAAAATTCTATTGAAAATTTGATTTGAAAAGTTGATTATTATTTAATTATGGTTTTGGAATTCAGAAATATATTTTATTTTAAGGAAAAATGTTGTTTTGATGTATAATTTGAAATTGGGAAAGTTGCTTTGGACTTTTACTAATTTAATTAAATGATGAGTTTGATTTTTAATTGGAGGCTTATTCTTTTGTTTCTTTCTTCATTGGATGAGCCCTTACGCTTTTTTTTTTTTAGAAAAAGAAAAGGTGTTTCTCCAAATCTTTGGAAAAACCCAAAGTTCATTGGGTAATCCTTTATCACAAAAAGAATTGGAAGTATCATCTCCCTCCCTTTTTCCTTGCTCCAGCCGACCATGGGGTTTATTTTTCCTCAAGAAATTTTCATCTCTTTTTCTTCATCCTTTTGACTATTTTCGTTGGGACGTTGGGGTTTTAGTTGGGCAATACTTTTAGCTAGGGTTGGGCTTGATTCGGCTCGGTCCGATTTTTGCCGGAACTGAAATCGAACCGAGGTCTTTGGTTTTACATGAAGTGGAATTGATCGGTTCAATTTTTTTTAAGGAAATGATCGGTTCAATTTTTTTTAAGGAAATGATCGGTTCAATTTTTCGGTTTTCGGTTTTTTCTGTTCGGTTTTCGGTTTGGGCCTAGATTTTGGGCCTTGCATATTTTTTCCAAAAAAACTGTTATTTTGGGCTCATATGCAAAATTAGTAGAAAGAAAGTTTAAAAATCATTTTACATGAGATTTTAAGCCAAAAAAGCCAAATTGGAAATTAGTATTCAGTATTGAAAATGTAAATTAAATTATTCAATCTAAAAAAGAAATATGAATTTGACAATTTCATAAAACCAAATTATTCAGACACTTGCATAAAATCATCTATATGACAAGAGAAAGCGAACGAATGAAATATTTTAATTCAATATCAGTAAAAAATGACTAGAATCATCTCAAAATCACTTCAAATCTTTTTATGAGACAAATATAATATCGAAAGCAAAATACTAGAATATCAGAAAAATGATCCATAGAGAGTATTAAGAATTGATGTAAAAGTATTGTAAATTTTCTTAATCAGAACGTCAATAAGAGGAGAAGTATCAGTCTGTAGCCTTTGTTTTTTTTCTTCGAAATCAAACATGATTTCTATTTTAGGTTGATTTTAAATTTGGGTTTTCCCAAATAGAAATCATATTTGATTTCGAAGAGAGAAAAAAAAAACAGAGGCTATAGAGGAGACGACAACAAACCAACAGAGGCTACAACTTGTTTTTTTTTTCTTTTTTGCTTTGCTTTCACAGATCTAAAAACTTGAAATCAGAGGCTTTTGATTTCGAGTTTATAAGCTATAAATTAAAAAATTAACAAAACAAAACAAACTAAGAACTAAGATAAGAAGAAAGATGTTAAGAGTTTTACTAAGAAAATCTCTAAATAATTGATGAAATTGCAAGAAATAAAGAAGAAAGAATAAAGTTGGTGGAGTGGAGATGGAAGGAAGGGGCGACGTGCGTGAGGAGAGAGCCTGAGAAAGAGAAGAAAGAAAATAGTTGCCCTAATTTAAAAATATCATAATTGAAAAAAAAATATTATTTATATATGTACCTCGGTTCGGTTTATTCGGTTAAACCGAACCACCGAACCGACGAAAACAGAAAATTTTCGGATTTAGTAAACTATGAACCAAAAAGACTGACAAAACCGAACCGAACCAGCCGGTTCGGTTTACCGATGTACCGGTTTTTTTATCATCCCTACTTTTAGCAAAGAAAAATACATTTTCCACCTCTTCTCCAAGCTCATGGCAGACCCATGTGGTGGGAAGGAATTTATTTTGTTTTTCTTCTATTCTGGTCATCCAAGCTCTTTTACCTTGTGTGATTTTATTCGTGGTGTTGGGTTTTCGATTAACAAGCTTCTAGTTGAAGATTGAAGGTAGAAGTTTGGATTTGTTTTCTTTTTCCTTTCAAATTCTTGTTTCTTTTGTTCAATACCCCATCTCCATGGATTGAGAGTAGAATTTAAACTAAGTTTACCAACCCTAAACCTATTTCCTTGACTTGTATAATGATTATTGAATCCAAAAAATAAAGACCAAAAAATGAGCACCTCTCATAAAAAAAATTTCCCAAGGTCGTAGAGCCCCCTTGGTATTCGTGATGTCCAATTCTGCCATGGGTTTTCTTGGGCTTTTCTATTGTGTGTGTACATATATAAATTTGATTTTAATATTATACATATATATTAAAACCATAATATTGGTTTTTGACTCGAATTTGCACTAAACCTCTCTTGTTTATTTTAGCCCGGGACGCTGTTGATTTTGTGTCACATATTTTTGTCAATTGATATGACTTAAATGATTTTTTATGGTACTTTAAATTGACCTTGGGTAGGTAGTATTTGATTCGATAATCCGAGAATTTCACAAAATTGGTAAGGAGAGTTGGAATTGAGAAGGTGAGAAAGGAGTGGTAAATTGAGAGGGTATTTGGGAATTGACCCAAAATTTAATTGGTGAAATGGAATTATGTTTGAATTGAATGTGGTTTGTTAAATTCCATGACTTGATTATGTGAAATTGTAAAGCATATTAATAAAGCCTCATAATGTCATTTTAGTTAGGTTGAGCTTCCAAAGGAATAGCATATCATTCTATTAAATGACATTTAGTTTTTCGAAAATGGGTTGTCGTGTCCTGTGATTACGATTACTTTATTTAGGGTTGCTGTTAGTAAGTATATTAGGATGTTATGATGTATTATATTGTATTATGGTTGTTTATTTGTTGTTATGGATTATGGGTTGTGGAATGTTCGTGAGGATGATATTTTTGAAATGAAAGGATTTTCAATGTGCCATAAGGATTGCGAGACATTATGGTTGAAGGGACTACTTTACTAAATTAGCAGAATTTCTTTAGTAAACAAATTAACAATTAATTTAGGATCTATTAATCATCATGCAATTCTGATAAAAACATGTAAATTCATAAACCTTTTACTTACATTGGGTAAAATATGGAAACTTGGTTAGAGGTTTCTTTACAGCATCAATCCTCAGTAACACCAGATCTTTTACGCTATATCTCGATCGAACAAGCAAAACCCAATTGTGGAATAGAACTTAGGCAGAAGAAAAAGAATTTTCTTCCTAAAAATATACCCTAAAATAGGCAAGGCCTAGGGGAGAAAGGAAGAGAGAATTTCAATTTCTAGGAATTGAGTTGTGTGATATATGAATCACTCAAGCCTCCTATTTATAGGCTTATGGAATATCTAATCAAATTAGGAAAATTCCATGGAGATAAATATAAAAGAAAAAATATTTTCTTTTTCCGTTGTCTTAGTATTTTCGAAAATACTATAGATAAATAGGAGAATATTTTATTTTCTTTTATTTGATTTATCTTGGGTAAATAAATCTATGTAATTATTTTAGGATATAATCAAATAATTATTATCCTATAAATAACATATATGGCCGAATTTATTAATAATAATTAATTAATAAATCTAATTTATTTTATTAATTATTTTAGGCCAATTTCAATTGGGTTCATTAATCCAATTGGGCAAGAAACTCTCTCTTAAATTAATAAGTCCAACTTAATTAATTCATTTATTAATTATCATTTAAATAAAATACTTTATTCAAACAATTAATAATGTTAATATTTTCTCCAAACTAAATATTATCAAATGATATTTAATTATTAATTTCTATTTAAATAATTTGCATTATTTAAACAATTAACAATAAATATTTTAATTATTAATTTCCATTAAATAATTTTATTATTTAATTAATTAATAATTCTAATTGACAATATTTTATTATTAATTAATTAATTTAATTATTAATTTTCATTCAAATAAAATTAATTATTTAAACAATTAATAATTATCAATTAATTTCAAATTATTAATTACCATTTAAATATACTCAATATTTAAACAATTCATAATATTTCATTATTAATTTCTTGTTTTAATAAACTCATTATTTAAACAATTAATAATGTTTATATTAATTATCATTTAAATATACTCAATATTTAAACAATTAATATTGCCTATTTAAGCAATTTATCTTACTTAAATTATATTCATTTCTTCAAGTGATTTCGCGACTACGATATTTGGGCTAGCATAGGGATCTGATGGACCTATAAATCAAGGGCTTAATACTTAGTCAAAACCTAATTAACTAAGCCTAAAAAGATGAACAAAAAAAAGTAAGAAATTGTTATATATGTTCAAAGCTAATAATGAGTTGCTAAAACTACAAGAATACGAACTTACAGTGAACCTTTCACCTTCAAGAATGTAATAGAAAATAAGTTTCCCTAGAGATTTTACCTGTGAGGACAATATGAACCATTTAGAAGTTTCTCTAGAGCAGAACATCATAAATCATATAATACTTCAACACAAATCTTTTACAATAAATCTTGTTGTGAACTACTGCGTACCCTTCCTCTACTTCTACTTCTTCTTCTTTTGCTTTCCTCCACCAGATTTAGCGGGATTGGAAGACGGTGGATGAGCTTTTTCCTTCTTTGGGGCCATGAGATGTGGTTTCTATAGGGTCCAATGATGGGTTCAACTTTTGACTATTCCAATGATATTTATTGGCTATGATATAATCAATTTACAGAGAAGGAGGAGAGGAACCTAGTTTCCATCAAAAGAAGCTCCAATTGAACCAATGTAAAGTTCCAATGCGTCGAAGCCATATGAACTTCGGAACTCGATGATCTCCGGGGAGTGAATTTTGAAAGAATGGCGGACAATGAGCCCTAAGTAGAAATATCGGTGGAGAAGTGGCCGCTTAAAATGGAAAGAACCCTATATTGAAATAGGGCTTCCATTTTGATTTTAGACCGAGTGAGTCTTTGATTTTTAGACAGAGCGAGTCTTTGGTTTCTCTCGATATGCTAATCAAAATTGATACGTGAAGGTAGAGCAAGTCTTTGATCCAATCTCCAAAGACAGAGCATCTCCAATGTGACGGCCCGGATTGTATAAAAATAAATTAGCTTATTTGACTAAATTATTAATATGGGTAAATAGGTTTTGTAATTGATTATTATGTTTAAATTGATAAAATGTATTAATTTGAATAGTTATTAAATGATAAAATGGTTAACTATGGTTGGTTATAAACTAACCATGATTAAAGTGTTTAGTTGAGTTTTGTTAAAACTAACTATGGTTAGTTGAGAAGAGGGGGTTGTTTTGTTATTAAAATAAATGAATGGGTTGAATGCAAAGACATGGGGTTTCTAATATGACAATTAAAGAACCAAGGGACCATTTAGTTAATAGACATCTCTTTTTGAGTAAAACCCCTTCTTTGACTTTGAATGGGTGGAAATAAAAAAAAAAAAAAAAAAAGAAAAATCCTGCACTCTTTCTTCTCTATTCGGCCGAACAGCTCAAAACAAGAAAAGGAGGCTGATTTTTATCTCTTCTCTTTTCTTTTGAGCATGGATTGATGGGAAACTCAAGTTAGTAAATAAATATGAATATTCATTCCACTTTCAACCAAAAATCAGAAAGAAAAACAAAACAAACCATTCCTTTTCTCCTTCTGCTGCTGTCTTCGGCCGAACACCCCATGGTGGTGGGTTTTGAGGATTTTGGTTCCTAAAGCAATTTGGGTTTACATATTTATGCTTAATCTTTTCATTTCATGGGATTTTCGAAATTGGGGACCAAATATAAGATTTCATCTTCTCTCTTCTCCTCCCTGGTGTCGGCAGTAGCAGCCCCATGAGGGAATTCTTTGGGTTTTTCATTTTCTTGCCCAAATTCATTAAAATCAAAACCAAAAGTGTGAGTTTTTATTAGTATAATCTAAATATTGAAGATTTGAAGATTATACAACAAGTTTTCATGATGTAAAGGTAATATTTCTTTCTAGGGTTTTTTCTTAAAATTGGGGGTTTTGTTGAAATTGATGGGTTTAAGCATGTAGTTGAAGAATTCGTTAAAATAGCATGAAAATTCATGTAATTGAAACTTTAGGAAGTTTAATTATGAATATGGTTTTAGTTTTAGTTTTCATTTAGTTGAATTATGATATTAAAACTTATGTTGCCCAAATTCTCATAGCTTCCTAAACTAACATAATATCCATGAATTATTTTCTTGAACTCTTTTACAACTTAAACTTTTTTCCTCTAAAAGAAGCCTAGGGCCCAACTTGTTCACTGTTTTTGTAATTGAATTTTAGGGGCTGCTTTATATGCTCAGGTTATGGGGCTGTTTGGGGTTCCGGATTGATGTATAAATGTTTCTTAAATATTTATAATTGTTGTTAAGAGGTTAATTGCTCTTATGGAGCTGATTTTGGGGAGATGGATTTTATGTCAAGTTAATATTATGTGATACTAAGTTAAACATAATATTATTGTGTTGATGAATTTTGTGTAGGTTGAAGGTTCAAGCAAGTAAGAGTTCTTTTGTTGCCGAGGTGGGAATCTCTAATAACGTAAAGTGTATTTATATTTGATTTTCTTAATATGATTTGTTATGTTGTTGGGTGTTTAAGTTTGAAAACAATGAATTAGATAAGAGGTTGAGTGAAAAGACGTTTAGGAGCTTGTCTTGACCAAGCTAGTTTGGTCACGAACTTGAGATAGGATTTGGATGTTTAGGTTTTGCATTGTTAGAAATAGAAGTTAACCCCTTGGAGGGTGGTGTTTAAAGTTAAAAAAAAAATAGGTGGTAGGTCGCCTTGGTTTATGGAATCGTAAGTTGAAACGAAACCTTATCGGATGGTACGCGTGTAATCCCAGAGAGGGGTAGTAGATCCAAGAGTGACGATTAGACATTGGAACCATCGAATAAATGTAGGAAGCCTCGAATGGAACTAAAATTTTAAAACCTGATTGTTGGCCATTTGAAGATTTCCTGGTTCCTAATCTCGGAATGCCTTTAGACTTCCCTTAGTATTTGTTAATTGTTGTTTAATCGGGTGATTACCTTCATATTTGATGAAAGAAAACAATGCTGGAAAGTCTGACTAATGCGTTACCAAGAACCTTTTAAATTGTCGAAATTGCTGCTTTCTCTTTAGCTAGCCTAGAGTTTTTTCGGAGCGAATTGAGTTATGGAGTTTGGTTCACTATTCTCACTAAAGTGTTTATGATATATAAAGTTTACAATTGAAGATTAAATGCTTTGTTTAATGAAGAACGAAAGCCAAGATCAAGCCTTGTCTTAATTAGAAAAATGAGAATGAGACTTTGATGTAACGGTGTGATGCTCGGTAGTAACGTAGGATTGAATGAAGAGTAATGATGAGGGTTTGAAATGAAAATGTGTGTTGTGAAACCTAGAACCCAATGGGAGTCGGGAGTTTTGTAGAAATGAATTCGTTGTCGTGTGGCCGAGCTTATGTGATAAGATAGTTTTGCTAAAACGTTATTGATTTCTTTTCTTTTCCCCTACATGCGCATAGTCCTTTGTAATGTATTTTGTGGTCATGATTGAGTCATATACTGGATTGGATTTTATGTCTGTTATTTATGTATGTGATTACGAGAAATGCACAATATTGATGTGAAAGGGCTAGAAAAAAGGGTCTTGAAAGTTGTACAAGTGATTATGTGATTTTGAATTAAGGCATATGGTGTTTGGGCTCTGATGTTTAATATTACTGTTAGCAAGCATTTAACTGGCATCTCATTTCATATCATCTCATTCATGCATACCATGCTTTCAGTTTTTGGTCATGGGGTCGTAACCCGTGTAACGGTGTGTGGGTCTTGGACGTTACATGCGGTTACCATGGCAGATATGTGATTAAGCCGTGTAACGGTGTGTGGGTGTTGGACGTTACACGTGGTTACCGTGGCAGAGATGTGATTAACCAGTGTAACGGTGTGTGGGTGTTGGACGTTGCACGTGGTTACTGTGGCGGTGATGTTGTGGAGCTCCAGAGTGCTATGTGATGAATGGCCCCGGTGCTAGTGAGTTTGAAATATTTGAAGTTGTGAAATGAGCTTCGGCTCGGATGATGTAAAATGAGCTGCGGCTCGAGTGAGAAATGTGGTCTTTATACAGAGGCATAGTAAGTTGCGTAACGGTAATTGAAAAATTGTGAAATGAGCTACGGCTCGAGTTAAAATGTGAAATGTGCGTAGTGAGATGCGGGAATTGAGTAATAGGTGCACGTTGTATTAAGATGAGTGATGTTCACCCGACTTGGCTATGGGGTTGAGATGTTCATGTTTTGGAAGACTTACACGTTTTGTACTTCGCCCATTCTATGCATTTCGTTTTAACCATAACACCTACATCCTTGCTTTATGTTATTAGCTCATCGTACAATGGCCTTGAGTTCGGATTTCACTTTGGAAGATGACTTTTAGGATGTGCGTATAAGACACGTGGTAGTGTGAGCCACTTGCAATCGTGCCATTAAGTGTTGTAGATTGTTTGGCCTTAAGATTAAGAAGAGTGAGGTGAAGCGGGTTGAAGAGAAATGAGGGATGAAGAAGTAAGTGGGTAGCCTAGTATCGTTGATGTTCACGGAGTAGTAACGCAAAGTGTAATGGGTTCCGAGATAGGAAGGCACGGAATGGTAATGTGAGAGCGAACGGAGTTAAGCTACTTTAAAGGGGTTTGGTAGTAGAATTATCCGTTTATGGTTAGTCTAAACCAAGAAAGGGAAAGTTTATAGTTAGTGGTCGGGTTTACTATAGGAAGCGAATTCTTTGGAAAAAGAAAAGAAAATGAGGGAAGACCGAGAGACCTGAGTTGTTGGCCTCAATTTATTTTATGAACTTCTATTATAAATTGCTTTATTTTCTTGTTATTCTCATTGAGTGCCATGCTCAAAGGTGCTACATATCACCTTTCAGGTTTTGCCGCGGTCGAGGTCTTGACAAGGAAGATGGTATGCGTTGAAGCTTGGAAGTCGAGCTTGGAAGAGGACTAGTTGACTGCATCTCGAGCTCGAGTCGTGTGGATTGCATAAGAAGTGTCTTATGTAATCATTAGTCTAATGTCGTTGTTTATAGTCCATGTATAAAGTTGTTTTAAGTTGTTACACTTTCGAAATGTTATTTACCGTTTATCTTCTTGGAAAATTGATGTAAACAGGTTTTTGTTTATTCGATTTTTAAATGGACCCACGCAAATTTTCCGTAGAAATTGTTGTTTTCCGTTACGAGACGTTTTAAATGAAATTTAAATTCTTATTTCCCGCACTTCCGCTGAGAGTACTCACGACCAGTCTTTATTAGAGTCGGGTCGTTACATCTAAAGACAAAGCGAGTTTTTGATTTTAAGATAGAGAGATTGGGCGATGAATTGAAGCCTACTTGGTGAGCGATGAATTGAGAGATTGGGCGAAGCGAGATCGAATTGGTCTGATGCGTTTGAAGTTTCTTTACTTTCCTTTTTTTTCCGTTTGGATTTCAATTAGAGCGTCAACGCTTTTTTTTGGGCTTTTGTTAATAACCTATTAATAAATTCGATTATATCCATAATTTGTTGTAGTGATGATTATGTAACAACCCGGTTTTTTACTTAAGGGCATTTTAGCCTTTTCACAAAATTTGATCTAAACAACTTTATTTTTAGTTCTTTTAAACCGTCGTGTCGTTACGAATTCAACGCAACAAACCGTTGTTCCTTCTGAGCTCCGAGTAAAAAGATACAATCTAATTACCGTTTTTACCCTTCTTGTTATTGTTTTCCACTAGGGGCATTCTAGTCTTTATGCAAGTTTCCATGCATGTATAACACGAAACCCTAAACTCCAATATCATTCTCTACGAATTCACGTTTCTCTCCCGTCATAGCCATAAATTAAATCATCGCCAGAAACCATCAACACGTCATTTGTTTTCTTTTAATTTTTTATTTGTTGAAAGAACCTATCACCAAGCTTTGCGAGCCATCAGAAAAATCAAGAGAAACATCGTCCAATCTCTGTCTTTTAGGTAAGCTTTCGTTTGATTCATTTAAGGTTGTTTTAATGTTAATCCTGAGATAATTACAAGCTTAATGAATGAGTTTTTAGTTGCTTATCGTAGGAAAATAGCCTCGCCGGTTTCTGGGCTGTGTGGGCGTCGTTCTTCAAGTTTTTTTATCGAGTTTTAAGTTGGTTTATGTCTGGTTCGTTGTGGTTTATGGATCCCAATCAATTTTGATAAGTTTCTAATTATTTCTCCATCGCACTAGCTCGGAACGTGCCTGGTTTAGTCTCGTCGAAATCTAAGTATACCTTCATCGGATTCCAAGCTTTTCATTAGCTTTCAGTTTGTTTTTGGCCATGCTATTCTTCGCACTTCGACCTCCTTTGATTTCTGATCATTTCTAGTCGTTTTCCTGCCATTGAGAACTGTAGTTTACGCCCGAAGCAGTCATCCTCGTAGCAAGGGTGAGCTACTATTCTTTGTCTTACATTTTCGTGTGTGTTGGGTCTGTTGGGGAAGAAATGGTCCAGTTGGACCGGCTGGGATGGTCCAACTGAACCAGTCAGCTGGTCCAACTGGTTCAGTGGCTATTTAGGCTCAATTTGAGCCGGTTTTCATTCCATTAGCCCGATTCGCAAAATTGACTTTAAATTAATATTATTCCTGGTCTTGGGCATCGTTAGGAGTATTGTGGATTTATTTTGAGGCCGTTTGTGAGCTCGATTTGAAGTTAAGGTAGGTTAAATCCCTACTTAAAGATTTTAATTAGATATTTTGCAAGAATCTTTACATTAAACAAAAGAGAGTTTTTTTCATAAATAATAATAAGCAGCTTACATGGAGAGTTATGACGTCACATGTCGAACCTATCAAACTATCAACATGACATCCTACAAGTTTTAAGTTCTTAATTACAAACATAAGTTCATATAAAACAACTAGACTTAGCCAAAATACTATCATCCCACTTAGTTCGATCCCTAAGCCTAAGTATGCTTTCTTGATATCCGACCTCGAGCTTAGCAACGCATACCAGTTCTTGTCCTGAACATTCATAGGCCAAAACTTGAAAACAAACAAACAACAAAGATCAAGTGAGAAAACATTCAACACGTTATTAATTCCCAATAGTCAACTCTTTAGAACGGTCTTTCCTTTTTCTGCTTTCCTTCACTTTATGCACTTACATACTTAACTCACTTTACACAATTTCATCACTATGACATTTTTGGGATTGAGTCCTCTAAAATACAGTTCTCAAGCGGAATTCTCATGGACCTTTCCTTGCAGTATAATATTAATCAAAAGTAAACGCATAAAAAAAACTAACCCTTGTAGAAAAGTGTCTGACAATTCCTCTTCCTCCTTGGTTACGATCCTGGGACCACCAAAAAATCTTCCTCACTATGCACAACAAAGAAACAGTGCATGGGTAATTTTCCTCCTCAGAAAAAGAGAAGGAAAGAAAAAAAAAACTTTTTTCTTCCCTACACCACTTGGGCGGCAGCGACAAGAGGAGAAAGAGAGAGGAAATTTTTTTTAGCCTTTTCTCATGTCTTAGTTGTGTGTTTTGGGGTTACCCCAAGGTTCTTATTTATAGGAAAAATAAGGCCTCAGAAAATCTTTGAATATATTTTTAATTATCGAATAATTAAATAAAGATATTGAAAATATATTTTGAATAATTACAATATAATATCTTATTCCATAGTAAGATATTTCGTATAACAATTTAAATTAATCTCCATTAATTTAAATAATTATTCTCATATCTAAATATTTAAACTAATTATATTAATTGAAATAAAAGATATCACAAATATATTTTAAATTAAATGCAAAAATAATTGGCAAATTATTTTTCCATTGTGGCGGGTGACCAATCATCAATAACCAAAATAGTTAATGGATTAAATAATATCTAGTATTTTGATGATAATAAACTCTTTTATTTATTAACGATTTTGAATTGACCATAACGTAGAACTCGAAACAAGGATTCCAAAATATCTTGAATCATCCAAATCGAATTTCAAGTGAAGAAGTTATGGTTAAAATAAATTTGTGGCGTTGAAGGGGAGGTCTCTCATTGGAATAAATAGAAATTCCATTACACTGGCATGATTTGTCATTTTCAAACCACAAAGGGTGTTCATACATTTTGCAAAAACATATAGGCTTTATTATTATTTGAGATAATTATATAAATAACACTTTTTTCACCCCATTTTTAACAAATAGCCACATTTTTAAAACTTTCTCTAGATAGCCATCTAAATGAAGAAAAATACATTTTTGCACTTGAGTAAAATCAAATTGATTTTCCCAAAAATTCCTCTCTCCTCTCTCTCCTCTCTCCTCCCTCTTCTCTCTTTTTTATATTTTTTAAAGACAAAAGTTTTTCTCCCATTTACCCCACCCATATCAGATTCCCTTTCCCCCTTTCTCACCCCTCTCATTTTTTCATTTCTCAAATTTGGTCCCCCTCTCCATTTCTCTCTCTCTCTCTTTTTTCTTTAAAAAATCCACCATTTCATCTACTCCCTTCTTTTTCTCCCCCCCCCCCCGGCTCATTTTTTCATCTCTCAAATTTAGTTCTCTCCCCATTTCTTTTTCTTTTTTTTTTCCCCCAAAAATCCACCATTTTCATCTTCTTCAAACTTCCCATCACATTTTTTTTTCCAGATTTTATGAATCTACTCACTTTTTCTTTTCATTTTTTTTTTTCCATTTCTCCTTTTTTATAAACTATGTTCCACATTTTTTGTTCTTTATTTTTATCCATTTGTTCTCTCCATAATCTTAGATGTTGCGGATCTTGAAGATCTTGGCAAAAAGTATAGTTTTTTTTCTTTCTCATTATCTCTTAATTTCACGATTATACATTCCTTGCTATATGCGTTGTAATATTTATAATGTATTATCTGCAATATATGTAATATACGATTGTCTGTTTATCTAAATACATATTCTATAATATACGTAATGTACATAAGTGTCGAAAGGATGAACGAACACCCTCTTTCATCATAGTTTTGTAATATACGTAATATACATAGTGGTCTGTTTTTTTTCAGTCTACTATATTTGTTTACTAAATGTACATTATTTAATGTACACAATATACAAAAATGACGAGTGGTTGATGTACACACACCCCTTTAATTATATTTTTTTTTGTTAGTCGTACATTATGTAATATACGCACTATACGTAATAAACATTTCCTTTTGTCTGTTTGCATATTTAGTATTTTTTTATATTAAGTATTGTGTAATTAACACTCTTTCGTTTTTCATTTTCAGATTAAATGACATGTATATTATGTACATACATTTTCACTTTTTCTCAAATGTACTTACGAAGCAGAGGACGATATACCCGACATACCAGATGTACAAAACATTTTATATGAGAGGGAAAACTATAAATAATATACTAAAATGAATCTACAAAACAAAACATAATAATAATAATAATAATAATAATAATAATAATAAGTACAAAATATACTGAATACACTAAAAAAACTATGAATAATATACTAAATATTATAGTACCTCTAAAAGGGGCTTAAAGGAGAAACTTTTGAATCTCCTTTTTACCCTTATTTACACCTTTTACGTCTTCCATCTTTCCTACTTGGTTCTTACAATGGAATTTATTCTTCTATTAATTTGTATTTGAAATAGGTGGACTTATTATTTTAGGTACTTGTATCATAAATCTAATTTATGGTATTTGAAATGTAAATTTTTTTAATGCATTGAATTTACATGGAACCACTAAAATTTAAAAAGTTTCATTGGTGATTTTTTAATGCATTAAATTTACATGGAGCAACTAAAATTTAAAATTTTGCATTGGAAACTTCTACAAATATGAGAATACTGATGCCTAGATTCGGTATAATTTTTTTTTTCAAATTTCAAATTTAATTAAAATTTAAAGAAAGGAAACTAAAATTGAAGTGACAAAATCGATTAAAAAAAATTGAAATGACAAAAATATATTTAACTACATGTAATTTTTTTAATCTATCTATAACATATGTGGGATGTGAGGAGAAATATTGAGTTTCTAAATTACCCTTTTTTTTAAAAAAAATATCTCATCTAATCGTTTTAAATTTATTAATTTAAATTTAATTATTAGATGTGATTCCATATTAAAATTCTACTTTTATCTTTTCAATTTTGCGTACTCATGAACATGAACAGCCATTTGATGACAATGAGAGACGAAATGATGTTATGGAGAAATGGAAAGTTTTCTTTGATTCGTGAGCCATAGGGATGGCAAAATTACCGACGGGTTAGGGGCCCCGCGGGGCCCCAACCCTATAGGGGCAAGGAATCCCTATTTTATAGGGTTAGGGTGAGAAATTCTCCCCCGATTTGTTATAGGGTAATGGTATGGGAATACATCCCCCGTCCCCGAACCCGAACCCGATTTTTAAAGAATATCTTATTTATTTTGTTTACTTTTATCTTTATTTATTGAAAAATATATGTGAAATATGATTATATTAACTAATACAATATAAAATGGTTAGTATTATGTTTTCTTTTTTACTTAAAAATGTATATTTTAAATCTATATTTCATTTTTATATTTCATTTTTAAATAAGAATTAAAATGTAAAACGGGGAATTTTCCTCGCGGGGAACCCGATCCCCTAATGGGGAATCCCCGAACCCGACCCCGATTTTTTGATTAGGGGATAGGTTAGGGTATGGGGATTAAAAATTCCCGCAGGTTAAGGGATGGGAAGTGCATCCCCGACCCCGCCCCGCCTCGTTGCCATCCCTAGTGAGCCATTAATTTTGGAGTTAATTTGGTTGATCAAAGTTTTCAATACATTTCCATTCATTTGCCTACAAGTTTAAACTATAAATTGATGTCACAAAATTTTGAAACTAACTAAATTTTTTTTCTTTTTCTTTCAAATTTAATTTATTTATTTATTCTGCTTCATTGGTATCTCATCATGTTCTACTTATTATTCAAATATTTCCTCTGTCACTAAGTAACCAATAACATTTTTCAATTCGTTAGAGCACGAGAAGAGTAAAAACAAGGTTGTCACTCACACTAATATTTACCTTTTTCATATCGCCTCTTCACCTTTTATATATTATCCATTGTAGGGATCAACAACACGGAAGACGTTTTTGCAAATTAGCTTTTACAATAAAAGATTCATCTATTTTCTTTCTTATGGTTCCATACATTTACTTACCCTTTTTCTACTCAAAACCCTAGCATTTAGTCTGAAACAAAGTTGTTTTTTGTTTAAATTAACTATCAACATTTTGAAAAGTTAAAGGATTGTCTCTATCTTTTAACGTTATCCATCTCATCTGAAGAAGTCTATACTTTCATAGAGGCCCGCTATCTTAGTTTCAACTATTAGGGAAGAAGATTAAGATTACGTAGTTTCATGTGAGGGGAAGATCACATTTTCCACATGGTCGGTAAATGGATTGATAAATTTGACATTACTTATGATGTGTATCAGCAAAAAGTAAAATGTAACATTTTTTTCTCTCTTTATATCGGTACTAATGATAGAAACAATGAAAAATACAAGAAACCGTGGAATAAGAAGAGATTGATTCGAGAAGGATTAGGAAGAAGAGATTGATTGAATTCTAAGAAGAGAGTCCAACCCCAACTGGATTGTGTATTTGTACAATCTTATATTTCTATATATCGATTTCTTATTTTCTTTCAATTTTGATAAATTGATAGCGATGAATTGAATTTCAGGTTGACAAATTATGGGTGAGTGAGTCATGTTTCTGCATGTTTATTATTATAAATGTTATTTCAAGAGATGACTGAATCATTGAAAATCGGATGATAATATTTATAACGTGTAGGTAATTTTATTATTTATACAACGATAAAATAAAATTACTTTATTGTATAAATTATTACCATAAATATAAGTTATCTTCCATCTGAATATTGAGATTGATTTATACTAAAACATACTCTATATTATATGTTTGTAATTGTTAAAAAAACATTATTTACACGTGCAATGCACATAATATTTAACTAGTATCATAAAATGGGGAGGAAAGAATACATCGGGAAAGAAAAATTATATTGGAAAAAAAAATGTCAGTAGAAGTGTCAGAATGTCAGAGGTGTCAGACTATATCTGACATACGAAAATGATAGATTTGGTATATTACAAAATTTATTAGTAAAAAGTGGCTATCCTCATGAGTTTATAAAATTATGACTATTTAGTTAAATATGACCTCAAAAGTGGCTATTGTGAATTTCCCCCCTATTATTTTGGCTAATTTGATAATTAATTTGAAGGGAAAAAAAAAAACGCATTTGTGAATTGAATTTACCGTGAAACCGACCCATGTGTTTCACACCGAAACGGAACGCAAGCTGCATTTTGATCCTCTCTCTCTCTCTGTTTGAACCTTTGAAAACCTTAATCTCATCTCTCAGATTCCTTTTCAATCTCCGATCCTTCATCATCAAACCCTAGATCTAATCCTATTTTCTTTCTTTACCATGTTTCTCATCGACTGGTTCTATGGCGTCTTAGCCTCCCTTGGTCTCTGGCAGAAAGAAGCTAAGATCTTGTTTCTTGGCCTTGATAATGCTGGAAAAACAACTTTGCTTCATATGTTAAAAGATGAGGTTTTTTTCCTTTTCTTTTTTCCTGTTTCAATTTCAATTTTGGGTTATATCTCTTCAAATTAGTTTATTTTGATTTGTTTGATTGATTGATTTTTGGGGGGTTTTTTTTTAGAGGCTAGTTCAGCATCAGCCTACACAGTATCCGACTTCGGAAGAATTGAGTATTGGAAAAATTAAATTCAAAGCTTTTGATTTGGGAGGACATCAAATTGCTCGTAGAGTTTGGAAGGATTACTATGCTAAGGTAATCTTAGCTTATTGTTTTTCCCATTTTTCATTTATATTCTTTTGCTATGTAATGATTTTGAACTGCTTTTTCGAAGCTCGTTGTTTTTACCAATTCTCATTGGCTTTTAGATTACAATTATGTTCGATTTGAATATATCATTTAATTCTGGAATTATTATCCAACTTCACAATCCGATGTTTTGGTAGGAAATTATTGTGCAATTTTTTTGAATGATTTAGGTTCGCTTTAATTGTAATTAGGTTCACTTATCCGTATTCCGACCTGGGGATCGGGGTTGAGGTCCGTTTGCTCTTCTATTGGTTTAGATATATGAGATGGCCTGGATAAGATGAAAAGAGACTGAATTAGTTCCATTTATAGTGTTTGGTCAGAAATTAGAAGTTTTCCAGAACTGCATGTCAGTCATTTGGTTTTGGTGTTCTTCTATTACATATCTTCCTGTTGTGTGTTATTCAGCCTTTACAAAACACTTGTAACAGTTTCTTGTTTCTTGCCTGTCAAAAAAATACACCTAGCAGTAATTGCAGTGAAGTATTGTTAACAATTGTTTTAGTGTTTGCAAATTGCATTTTTTAGAAATATAATTGGTAGTTTTAATATAATAAAAATTGCCACTCTGTGGCAGCATAGTCACTAGTAAAATACCCATTGATCCTTTTTCTTTCAAAAAAGGGAAAAAAAGTTTTAATAAAATTAAATACAAAATAGAGCACAAATTGAATTTTCCTGCTAAAGGGATTACAACAATGTACAAGGGATACCGCTTGGGAGAAATCTGAAAAAGAAACATTTCAGTCACGGAGAGAATTCAATTAGAACTTAGCAAATGGAGAAATTTTTGCCTATCCAAGGGAGGACACTTTATGTAGCTCTGTGCTTTCTAGTCTCCCGATATATTACTTTTCTTTATTCTCTGTGCTTTCAAGGTTGGCAATGGTAGTAAAAGTTAAAACTAGATTTTGGTTTGGCAATTGGCTGGGGGATCAACCTCTCAATCTGTGATTTCAGTTCAGTCCATTTTTCGGTTTGGTGGCCAATAAAGGACTCTTGTGAGCGATATGAGGAGCAGTGTCAACAAAGATTGGAACATCATTTTGAGGAGAAATTTAACTGATGGTGAGGTGGCTGATCCGGTGGAGTTGCTCAACATGCTGACGGACATTCGTTTAACAGATAGGAAGGATAGTGTATGGTGGAGAGTCGTAGACTCTTTAATTCTGGTCAATTCTACACAAGCTTGCTTTTGAAAGAGTTCTCTTCCTCAAACGGCTCTGTTCAAAGGGATATAAAAAATGCCTTATAGGATAGCAAGGGTGCTAAGAAAGGAAAAGATGGTGTGGACGCTATGGAATGAAAGATTGAATACCAACTTAAAAAAAAAAGGCCAAATCTGTACTCGCAGCCCTGTGTTTGCCCGTTATGCCTCAACAATGAGGAGCATATGGAGCATCTTTTCTTCCATTGCACATTTAGCATGAAGTGTTGGCTCAGGTTCTTGAATTGGTTCAGGTGCACATGTAGCTTTTCCTTTTCTTCCAAGGGAAATGTCCAACAGCTTTTGCGTGGCATCAAGACTAATGCTCAAGCTAGGATTTTATGGGTTAACAGGGTCAAAGCCTTCCTTTGGGGCATTTGGAATGAAAGGAACTGAGGATGTTTTGGACACAGATTTTAGATTTTGATAACTATTGAGGCTCACGTTGGAGCACTTTATATGATAACTTTTGTAATTACCCCACTAGCATCATTAGTTCTAATTGGGGAGCCTTTTTGTAATTCCTGTTGGGTTGGTCTTTTATTTTCCTTGGCCTCTTGTTTTCATTAATCAATGACAAGCTCGTCTCCTCTTAAAACTATGTACAAGGGATGTAGTAGAGCGCCATTGAAGGAAAAGAGCTAAGTTCTTTGATCTATGGTCGGATAGGCAGTTTTGTAGGGTTGATTTTATAGTGCTTGTTTATTCCTGCTGGTGTTTGTCCTGTAATGGATCTATGAATATTGGTCATCTTCATGGTTTCGTTCCAAGTACATAAGAGTTCGAAAGTGCAGTGTTATATGGTGGATGGCTTTGCACATATTATCAGCTTGATGCAATGATAGGCTTCTAACATAAGGCTTTTAATTTCAATGAAAATTTATATCACAGGTAGATGCTGTTGTATACCTGGTTGATGCCTTTGACAAAGAGAGGTTTGCTGAGTCAAAAAAGGAACTTGATGCTCTTCTTTCGGATGAATCGCTTGCTACTGTACCATTCCTCGTGTTGGGCAACAAGATTGACATTCCATTTGCTGCCTCAGAAGATGAATTGCGTTACCACCTTGGTCTGACCAACTTCACCACTGGTAAGGGAAAGGTAAATCTGGCAGATTCCAATGTGCGTCCATTGGAGGTTTTCATGTGCAGTATCGTTCGCAAAATGGGTTATGGCGATGGTTTCAAGTGGATGTCTCAATATATCAAGTAGGTTTCAGCCATATGATTCCGTGAAACTTTGAAATCCCACCGTCTAAAGCCCAGGAGTCTTCAATGTAAAATCGTTGCAGTTTGATTCATCTTCTAAAAAGGCTTTGGATTGGACTTTTTCTGCTTTCGCTTGTGTTGAAGGAGGTATTAATGTCTACCAAGTAAATTTTAGTTTTTACCTTAAATGTTTCTATTGATTTTACATTCTTATCTCTTGATATTATCTAACTCTGCTAGTTAGAATAAGTTTGTTTTTCCAGCTGTTGTTTCATGTTTGATTTAAGGAACATCATCGATATCTGTCTGTGGTAAGTGGACTGTTGAAAAAAAAAAAAAAATTAAAAACTTGAATTTGATAGGTTGGGTTTAATGAAGGCTTTGACTTAATTCAAGTGGTTTAAATTGTAAATTTGTTTTATTCAAATTATATTAGTTCGCTATGGATCCAATCTAATCCAAATTTATGATTATAGAGTTGGGTTATGTGGATTGTTTATTTTAAAAAGTGTGTAAAAACTAATTTTACAAATTTGATGCTTATTGTAGTGTATCTTACTTTTTTTCTGAAAATTAGTTCTTTCAAGTCTTTAATGGTTTTTTTTCCAATGTTTGATGGAGAGCCAAAGAATAATATGAGTGAAATATTCCTAAAAGTGAGAGGGAGAGATGGATAATTTCAAGCTTAGTAAAAAATATATTTTCTTGATTAATAAATTTTGATTGATTTAGTAAAAGTAGTATGATTCCATTGGCCCTTTTGGTTCCAAAGATTTAAACTCAATCCTGCTATTTGGGTCGGGTTGGGTCGGGTCCTAAACTTAGACTTGAGGGGTAATTAAAATTTCTACCATCAATTAGAAAGGGCTGAAGGAGATGTGTACAAAAAAACAGGTTTAAAATCTTTTTTAGTTTTTAAATTCCGGTACCTAAATGTATGTTTTGGGATTTGAATTTCAAGAATTATCTTTTAATTTCTAAATTTTACCAAACACTCTATTTCATTTCTCTTTCGTTATCTCTCTTCAATAGAAAACTCGTATGCCATTATTTTTTATTATATAATATTGAATAGATGAATCAGATTTATATTTAAATTGAAGGAGAAAAGGGCTAAAATGATAAAGATAATTGTTCTTATGGTTGGGGAATTTCTAAAAATTGAAAGTAAGGTGGTAAGGGACTTGTGTTTCTTTCATCAGCTCCCGAGTTAGTGAAAAATAGCACGACGTGATTTTAAAAAATAGACAAGGAATGATGGGAGGATTATATCCGGGAAATCAAATTTCTTCAACATTATCGATATTTTTCTAAATTAGAGGTTCGATTTTTTGAATAAGGTTAAAAAATATATTAGGCATTATAGACATGTTTATTGAAATTACTGCTCAAATATTGTTATCACTCTATCTTCTTTATTCTTTTTTTCCTTTTGTTTTATTATTCTCTATTTAATTTATTATTAACTTTTAGTTTATTCTCTTTTTATTTATTTTTCTAAAATTTATAATTTAGAGAACACTAAAGAGCCACATTTTGATTTCATGAATCTGAAATTAGCCACCTCTCTTATAATTACATTTTTTTAGTCACATTTTGATTTTTTATATCATTTTTACCCTTAAAAGCAAAATGATACAATAACTATAACAGTACATCTGTCACTATAGCTGATTTGACAAAACTGTTTTTTCTTTTTCAATGCAGCAGATTTTTTGGCATTGTTTACTATACATATTGTGCAGATTATACAAATAATGTTTACTATACATTTTTTGTGCACAATTGTTAATGGTATTGTAAAAAATTCTCTCATTTTATCTCCTATTAGATTATGTATATTACTATATATATTGTACAAATAATGTAATTATACAATATTAAAATCATGGAGTGTATGAAATACTATGCATAGTGCACGTATGATATAATTAGTATGTTATACTTTTTTTCACCATAGTTAATTTTGTGTGGTTCACATATAGTATATAGTTGACACTATATAGTACATATGTATATTTTTGTGTTGTATTGCTTTATATTTGTAATTTATGAAAACATGACTTTTTTTTTTCATTTTATATGTTTTTTTATGATTTATGGACCCTTTATTTTAATTTCCATAATTTTCACTTTTAGTAATTTTCAGGTACATTTTTTTTTACATAATGTACATAATATGTCATTTGCTTCAGTGCTAAATAAATAAAACAATGGTATAAGTCTTTTGTACATAGTGTACGTATGTAGTATATCTGCTCTTTTTTTTTTACATAATATACGTAATATATATGTCTTTCGCGTTCCTACTACATTTTAAAAAAAGCTGGGTTAATAAAATTATAAATAAATATATAATTTGTAGTACATATAATACACAATATATGTAGAGCAAAAAATATAGAGAGAGATATGGGAGGAGACTCACGATGGTAAAGGAAAAATGAGAGAGAAATATGGTGTGACGACCCGTCACTTTTAAATAAATTAAAATTTGAAAAACACAGCGGAAGTCTTTTGTTTTAAGAAAAATCGGCGTGGTTATGTTTGAAAATTGGCTAGCCAAAACCTGTTTACATCCTAATTTTCAAATCTAATAAAATCACATGGAACATTAAGTCCCAATCAGGAGTTCAAAGATTTAATATCATAAAACCATAACCATAAGCTCTTATGAGCTAAATACAACATATAAATCCTCAAAGTCTTAAAAATTCACAAAAATAATTACATAAACTTTACAACAAAAGAGTCCATCTTGAGGTCAGCATCCCTCGATCACGCAGCACCACCTCCTCTCCCTCGACCTCTTACAGGGCATTACCTGAAATTTTTGTATTATCATGAGCTAACAACTTAAGCCCAATGAGAATAATAAGCATAAAAAGTAAAAATAGACCTCAAACTCGTATTCCAATTCGTGTCCAATTAATCTGACACAATCACTCCTAAAGTTTTCTAAACTCTAGGTAATTTCGTTTTATACTTTCTAAGGATGATATTACTAATAATCATAGTCAATACTCATCCATCAACATTGTTATGACATAAGTAAGAAAAGTAAATATACTTTGCACATCATACAACTTCTCGATTCTCTCTTTCATCTATCATAAACATGAATGCATGAGAGCATCCCGTAGGACTTCGCAATTGCCCTTTTGTGCGTGAATGAAGGGTAATGAGAACATCCCGTAGGATCCCATTCAGCCTTATGCATGAGGAAGTAATGCGTCAATCCTGCAGGATACCATTCAACTCCCTATGTATGAAGAAGTAATGCATCAATCCCGTAGGATACCATTCACTCATTTTCTTTCACATACTTTCTTTTCTCTGAAGGTGATGTGAACTCCACGTAGGGTTCATCATTCTTCCTTCTTTTCTCTTTCACTTTCTTTTCTTTTTCAATTTCATTTCTTTTTCACTTTCGTTTCTTTTTCACTGAAGGTGATGTGAACTCCACGTAGGGTTCATCATTCTTCCTTCTTTTCTCTTTCATTTTCTTTTCTTTTTCACTTTCATTTCTTTTTCACTTACGTTTCTTTTTCTGAAGGTGATGCGGACACTACCCGTAGGCTCCAACATTATCCCCGTCATTTCTTTCTCACTTTCATTTCTTTATCATGAATGGTGCGAGAATGGTATGATGCAATATGATATGCATATGCTTGCATATCCTTGTAAAAGTAAATAAGTAAAGTGCGGAATTAAAGTAGTCGATACAAGCATAAAGTAAAAGGCATAAAGTAAAGGACATAAAGTAAAAGACATAAAGTAAATAAATAGGAAACTCCGGAAGAACGATACGTAAGTCAAACTCTGCTACAGTAATAAAAGTGAAACCTATCTTAAACAATTAACTTATACCTTCCAGGATTCTAAACTTCCAATATAATCTGAGGTTCTATTAACCGTTCTAAAATACAAGTTTGGATCTTTTAACTTCCAATGATCCAACCTAAGCTTTGAAACGAATCTAACTTACAATCTTCTAAGATTCGATAGTTTCCTCGAGAACTCCTAAGTTCTCACTTAAAGGATTAACTCCTAATCCTAAGGGCACTAACTCACATCCCTCTAATATTAGATTCGGATTCTAGTCTTAGTTTCAAATCTACAAACCATCATACTCATTCGCTTTCTATAATTACTTTAAATCCTAACTATTCTCACCTTAAAGAAAGTTAGCTTCGCTCCCAAGTCCGGAAGAGCGATCAAACAAGCGGTTCGAAAACACCTACAATTGAATTATATCACATAAGCAATAATTTTACCAACTATCGATCAAACAACAACCTAACATACAAAACGACGAAAATCCATCAAACCCCCATAAAGAGGCTCTCGGCCTTCACAAAGAAATTAGGCCTCGGGTTTGGTTTTCCTGCTTTTAGGAAATTTAAAAGTGTTTCGAGTTGGTTTTAAGCAAATTCGATATTCCCGATTTCAATGGGTATCGACAATTAGGGTTTTTGAACATTATGCCCTTTCTCGAAACAAATTTAAATAAACATTATTTCATTAAATTCTAACCCAAAATCAAACCCAAAAGGGTAAATTTCAAACGGAAAGGGTTTCGACTGAAACTCGGTTTTAGGGTTATGGGAAAGTTTCCAAAAACTCTTGAAACTACTCCCGTATTTACAAACACTGAGTTTCACGGCAAGAAATCGAAAGGAAACTCCATTAAAACACTATTTGGAGTTTAGGGTTTCAAGAGAAACTTACCGAGAACTCCTTGGATCTCGAGAGAAACGCACGATGGTTAGGTGGAAAAGGATCCTTGACTCGAGGGCTTTCCGATTTATCCAAGATCGAGTCGATCCGTCGAGAAATGAACGAAAATTGAAAATTTCCTTTTTCTTCTTGGCACCCACGGATTTGGAGGAAGAATGGATGATGTTTTTGGTAAAAAATGAGTCAAAGTGGATTTAAAGAAGATGAAGTGAATAGTGTTTAGATATTTAGGAAATTTGGAAATGACGGTTATGTCCTTTTATGACTTTTGACTTATAAAACGAAACCCGATGATCTTAAACTATCCCAATGGTGATTAATAATTATTAATTGGCCCGTTAATAATTATTAATACCATTAAAACGAAAATAAACTAAAAAGGTAATTAAAAGAACTTAAACCGAAATAAACTACTAAATTCTAATTTACCGATAAATAAATAAACTTTAATTACTTAAATTAAAATAAAATAAATAAAAGTTTTTTTTATCACAAAATAACGGGACGTTACATATGGAGAGAGAAAAATAGTGATGTGATGACATGAGAAAATGTGTATGGTTTTTTAGTATTTTAGTTGCCTCCAAATGGCTATTTAGTCTTCTTTTATGAGAAGTGACTATTAACTCTTATTTCGTGTCCTTTTGTGGCTATATCCATACATAACCCTATAGTTTATTATCTTTCTCTCTCTCTCTCTCTCTCTAATTTATTGTATTTTTTATTTTCTTGATGTTAAATAGTGTATAATTTATTTATAGATATTCAAGTTTCATTGATTAATTTTAGATATTCATTTAAGTTTCCATCATTTCCATTATTTTTACAGCAAATATCCGTCAACATTGATATTTCCATTGACATATCCATAAATTTGAAGTTCGATATTTCTATTGACATCGACTTTTGACACACTGATTATATCATAAAGTTCTTCAATATTTAGAGAATGATAGAAAAAATTTAAAAAAGAAAAAGAAAATGTTTTAAACCAGAGAACTACATCTCTAAGAAATACATGCATTTATGAATGATATTCAGAATTTGAGGAGTTAGTTTCTTCGAACGAGAGAAATATTATAAAATCAAACATTCGAGATTTAGTGATCCTAAGTTATGAGACCTTAATGGAAAGGGGTGTTTAAAATCACTTATTTATTTATAATCTAAATACTCTTTGTTAATTCCATATATGTTAATGACCATAATTAAATTGAGTATCATTTTTCATTAAATAAAGAGCAATATTGAACAATTATTTTTAATTTAATATATAAAAGTAGGCAACTAGATCCTAGGGGGCGTTTGGTTGCCAGGTTTGGGTAGAGTTGAGGGTTAAACAACTCTAACCTGTGTTTGTTTTCCAGTTTTGAAACCCAATATGATGGGTTTGTTAACTCCCCTCTTAACAAACCTATCCATTTTTATAATTTCAACACATTTTACACTTAACAAACTCATTGTTTTATACATACCAAACACAGTGTTAACAAACCCCTGCTTAACAACTCAAACCTGACAACTAAACGACCCTTAAATCACTATTATTCACCTTTTATTTTACAAAATTTTATGATTTGGGTTCAAAAAGTACATCAACCCGAATCAATCCAATCCACAAACACTTTTATTACTCCCACTGGATATGATATTGTGAAAGAAGAGGGGGAAAAATATTATTATTATTATTTTTTAAAACAAATATGAATTTGAATATGTAAATCATTTCTGCTACATATTGTGGGGTACTTCCCAAGATAAGCTAATCACTGCGAACGCTGACTGAGACTGCCCATAACGGAATTTATTATTATTATTATTTAATTATTATATTATTAAGAGAGACCACAAGCGGCTGATACCCTTTTCCAATTTATTGTTGTTCGTCCCACCAACCACTTTCTTACTGTCAAACATAAAATACAAATTATGAAGCTGTACTCATAAATAACGTTACTTTTTCTGTTTATTCTTCTTCTTTTCTATAATCTTTCTGTTTTTGCTTTTTAAATCATGTGCACATAACAAAAAAAAAACTAGAAACTTTATTTAGGGTAAAATACTCATTTGGTATTTGAGTTTTGGAAGCCGTGTCTATTTAATCCCGTATTTTCAATCCATGTTTAAGTGATCCCTGAATTTTTATATTATATCTATTTGGTCCATGCGTTTTCAATATGTATCTAACTATCCTTGAGTTTTAGATATTATATCTATTTGATCCATAGGTTTTTAAGAACTATTAGAAATAAGTTTAATTGGTTCTTAATTTAACATATTCATTAACTTCTTAACAGAACGTTGACTTAACGCTAACATTTCTTAACAAAATGTTGATTTAATGCTGACATAAAATGTCTAATTGGCCAAAATACGGACATATGATTAAATATTATTTCAATTTTTTCATCAATCTAGGCCTAAGATTTGACATAATAATTAATCTCATGTAAGTATCTCGGTCAATTAAAAATTTAAGGACAACCTTGAGTCGATATTAAGTTAATGAGTCAACAAATTAAGGAACAATTAAACTTATTTATAATAATTCATGGATCATTTAGACACAAATTGAAAATTCAGGGACCAAATAGACACAACATCTAAAATTCAGGGACCACTTAGACACAAATTGAAAAAGCGGAACCAAATAGACACGACCTCTAAAAGTCATGGACCAAATAAATACTTTAACCTTCTATTTATATTGAATATAAAACTAGAAGTTACTTGGAATGGTTTTAAAACCCTTTGTTTATTTTTTATATTTGTTTATATCATAACGACATTTGACTAATTTCATGGGATACCGCATAAAATTTGACATCCAGAAACTCATTGGATGATATTTTGGGTTCATAGTTTGAATTTCATAATTAGACCAACTCATGATTGTTTATTTTTATTTTTTATTTTAAAAAAAAACTATATTTAAGTTATTTGTAAAAAATAAATATATTAAGTATTTGAAAATAAATATTCACAACTCAATGACTTTAAATTAAGAACAACTTTACTTCCAAGACTTTAGTCTGAATTCTATAACATATCATATTAACATTTAGAGATAAGGAAAAGGCACGTACAAAATCAATAGGCATTGGGTAAGGTGAAGAGATTCTCATGTCCACTTCCCAAAGGTGTTAGGTTTGTTTCTATTCTTTAACTTTATTTTGTTTATATTGTCTTCGAGTATAAAGTAATGGCTTTTTTTTTTTTTATTACGTCAAATTATGAAGGAAAAACGAATTTATGAAAAGAAAACAGGTAGCTAACTATTGAGCTATGCTCATATTTACAGTGACTCTTTATTTTATTTTTTTAAATCCACATTTATTGATTAGATTATGATGCATTAAAAGTAATTTGCTACTTTTATTTTATTTAATGTTTATTAGAAATACAATCCCATAACCAATTTTATACGAAAAAAATTATATTTAAATAAACAAATATATATATATATATATATATATCCATAGGACTTTATTGATAGATTAATGCAATTTAGATTAAATGATTTTTTAAAAACTTAAATTACTCTAAAGGCGATGTTTGGTATATAAGTATGGGATTTTAATGTGACGACCCAACTCCTTTTTAAATTATTTTAAAATCAAACACAGCGAAAGTCTTTATTTTAAAAAAAAACGGCGTGGTTATGTTTAAAATTTGGCTAGCCAAAAACCTGTTTACATTTTTAATTCTGAAATTTAAAACATAAGGAACTTCAAGTTTCTATTCAGGAGTTCAAAAGGATTTATAATCATAAAAGTAAGACGAGAAGCTCTTAAGAGCTATATACAAATGTACAAATCCAAAAGATACAAATGCACAAACTAAGTCCATGGACTTTATAGACACCTAGTCCATCTCCAGGTCATCATCCATCAATCATGCAGCACCAGCTCCTCTCCCACGACCTCTAGCAAGAGCATTACCTGAAATTGTTTGTAATATCATGAGCTAACAACAAAGCCCAGTGAGAATAAACAGAATAAAAAGTAACAAAAAACCCCTAACTCGCATCCTGATTTGTGTCCAAGTAAACTTACATATTCTTTACTAAAAACTCCCAAAAATCTAGAAGAATGTTTTCATAACCAATACCTCTTTCTGGTTCATCCTTTTATATCTTATGTAATATATAAAAATTACCCTTCTTTTATGTTGAATTAAAATATTAAACACGTTTCAGACTTAACATAACCAACCATCACAATTACGATAATGACGATAATGTTAACATACGAGTCTAAACATTATTCATTATCTCAATAAATATATGAAAGAGGCATACCACCTTTATATCTATATAATCATTACAAGCGAATAATGTTAGGTAATGAAACTCCCGTAGGCTAAGTTCATTCACCTCATTATCTCGCTTTTCAAATTAAATATACAAATTCCTTTCAATATTATCTTTCCATCTCTAGTAAATAATGACAGGTAATGAAGCTCCCGTAGGCTAAGTTCATTCACCTCATTAATCTCACTTTCCATAATAAAATATATAATTTATTTTCAATCATATCTTTCCATCTCTAGTGAATAATGACAGGTAATGAAGCTCCCGTAGGCTAAGTTCATTCACCTCATTAATCTCACTTTCCATAATAATATATATAAATTCTTTTCAATAATATCTTCCCACCCCTAGTGAATAATGACAGGTAATGAAGCTTGAAGGGATGATTTACTAAACTAGCAGAATTTTGTTTAGTAAATTTATTAACATTTAATAATGGATCTATTAACATCATGCAATTTGTGATATAAACATGAAGAACATGTAGATTTTCATGCTTAATTTTCGAAAATTAAAACCGGAACTTACATTGAGTAAAATATGGAGAATTGGTTGGAGGTTTCTTTACAGCATCAAATCCTCAGCAACACCGGATCTTCTATGCTATATCCCGATCGAAAGCAAAACCGACTTGTGGGAATCGAACCGGAAGAACAAAAGAAGAAGAAATTTCTTCTAAATTTTTCCCTAAGGAAAATCGGCAATTGGGCAAAAACTTGAGAGAGAATTTTCACTTTTTCTAATTAAAGTGAGAAGTTTCTAAAATATGAATCTCAATGGTCATATTTATAAGAAAATATGATATCTAATCTATATTAGATATGCTTATCTCCTAATTATTAAATAAATAGAAATTATAAATAATATATATATATATATATATATGTTAATTGGCAAAGCACAGCGCACGTATATACAAAATCAAAGTATAATAAATATATATATATATAAATTGATTTTACCTTCAGTGCACGTCAAAACGGAATCCACCATTACCAAACATATATATTTATATTTAATTAACTTTCTTTATTTAATAATTATATTTTATGTATTTAAATTTAGAAATATTCAAATAATAATTTCTAATATAAACATTTAGCCAAAAATAATATATTAATTACCATTGAATCTTATTCAATTAATTAATTATTTTGGGCCAAAACCAATTTGTTTCTTAAACCAAATATATTTAATTCTCTCTAATATTTATTATTAAATTAAATAAACTCATTATTTAATTAATAATAATAATTATTAATTTCCATTTAAATAAACTCATTATTTAAATAATTAATAATATTAACATTAATTCCCGTTATAATAATTTATTTATTTATTTAAACAATTAATTTTGTCGTAAAATATTATAATTGATATGTTATATTAATTTCCATTTAAATAAACTTTTTATTTAAACAATTAATTTTGTATCAATATTAATAATATTAATATTAATTTTCATTTAAATAATCTCATTATTCAAATAATTAATATTACCTAATTTTAAGTAAAATCAATTACTTAAATTGTTTGTTCTTCCTAAGTTAAATTAATAACTTAGTTTTGCTACAACGATATTTGGGCTAACATAGGGACCCGATGGACCTATAGATCATGGACTTAATAATTAGTCAATTAAGTGATTAACTCATAATCAGTTAATTACTTATTATTTAACTATGAATAATTTCACTATAGATCCATAGCTGAACTCTCCTCACTATAGATGAGTTATGTCCATTTAGTTTATCTTTTATTTATATATGTGATATATCCTTCACATGGAACCCTTATAATTACAGGCGGAGAAATTTACCGTTTTGCCCCTGTAATTACCTCTTTGTCCTTGTGTTCCCGCTGATTCTCCAATGAACTTTATCTTTAATCGAACTAGAGATAATATACTTCTGTGATCAATAGAAGTTGTGGCGCCACTTGTTTATGTCTCGAATCAGTACATCAAGGGAGTTTCCTAAAGTTCCTAAAATGTTTATGTATCGCACTGATACCGTTAATTTATAGGAAAGTTATGAATTCCATCTCGTGAAAATGAGTTCCTAGCTACTTATCTAGCCTTGTTCCCAAAACAGGAGTGTATTGAGCATTCTTACAGATCGCTCTCAACCATGTGAATCAAAGAACATAACTCCATAAATAGGAGTCTGCATTTCACTCAGGATTGAGATCTATCACGGTTGATAAACTTAGTTTGATATTCGATCATTTCTCGTAAACGGTACTAATGAGAAATTTGATCGAACATCGTGGTCCTGTCTTATACAATCAACATTGCATATGATACTTCCATTTCATGTCTCCCACATGAATGATCAGGATTAGATCATTTGTCTATAAACAAAATGCGAAGCTATCAACAGTGTTACCAGGATAAGGTTCCCAAACGTTATCCATTTACTGTAGACACTTTTAAGTTACTCATCTCGACTTTAATCCTCTCGTATGACTCACATACTAAGTCGTGATTTCATAAGAGTAACTTAGGGTTTACTATTTGAATGTTTGATATTAATATATTTCATATCGTCAATTGAATCAATCTAGATAATATAAAGAACTTATGTTTATTTATTTAATTTATTCGAAATAAATTATTATAATTAAATAATTACAAGTTCTAGGACACCATTCCTAACAAAGCTCCTGTAGGATAAGTTCATTCACCTCATTATCTCACCCACCAAATACAGGTAATGAGCTCCCATAGGCTAAGTCATACCCTGTATCTTCGTATATGTATCAAAGTAATTATGGATAATACTAGATAATGTGAACTCGCATAGTTCCATCATTATCCATCTCCTCCGATCATGTAAAGTACTGCAACCTTTAGCATGCCTCATGATACATATACGGAACATAAAACGAATAATACCAAACAATGCAAGCACACTTAGTCTATGCATTGCCTCATTATTCCTCCCAATAAACGATAATGCAATATGATATGATATGATTATGCTTTAAAGTGCAAGTAAATAAATATAAATATTCAAAGTAAATGAAAGAACATAAAGGTAAACGGATCACGTAAAATCTCTTAAACATAAAGTAAGAAAGTAGAAACTTCTGATAAGAAAAACAATAAATAAATCAAGCCAAACGGCCTTTACTTAAACTTGAAATTTCTAACTGAGTCATAAAGTCTCCATAACCAAATTCTTATTCATTCCATTATACTAGAAACCTTTAACTTCCAATAATCATTTTAAGCCTCGGAACTACTCTAATCTTAGATCTTCCAAGAGTTAAACATATCCTTCGAAACACCTAAGAGTTCTCTCATCTTGAAATTTGAACTAACTCCCAATTCTAACAAGTTAACTAACTTCCTTTTATCCTTTTTACTGAAACCTTCAAGCTCAACTTCCAATCCTACAAATCATTCTATTTATTCGGTTTCTAAAGCTACTTTAAATCCTATTTATTCTCACCTTAGCCAAAGTAGATTCGCTCCAAATCTTCGAAAGCACAATCAATCAACGATCCAAAACGCCTACAATTAAAAGTATATCTAACAAACATTAATAAACCAAACATCGGTCAATTAACATCTAAAAGCTCAAAACGACGAACAACCCCAGAAAACCCAAAGGGTACTCTCGGCCCCTTTATAGAAAATGGGTTTCGGGTTCGGTTTTCCTTCTTTTAGGCACTTTAGAGGTGTTTTGAGTTGGTTTCAAGTATTTTCGAAGTTCCCGATTTCAATGGGTATCGATGATTCGGGTTTTGGACAATAATCGGTTTCCCGAATTTAATTACAATAAACAATATATCAATAAAAATAAACCCCAAAACAATCCTCACAATGAAAATTTCAAACGAGAAGGGTTTCAACTGAAACTCGATTTTAGGGTTTAGGGAAAGTTTCCAAAAACACTTAAAACAACTCCCGTAATTAAAAACACCAAGTTCCTCGGCAAGAAATCGAAGAATCAAAAAGAAAACTCCATTAAAACACTATTTGGAGCTTAGGGTTTGAACTTTAACTTACCGAGAAGTCCGTAGAACCTGAGTGGAAGGCACGATTGCTAGGTGGAGAAGAATCCTAGGACCGAAGACTTTCCGATGCAACCAAAATCGAGCCGATCCGTCGAGAAACGAGCGAACCCGAAATTTCTCCCTCCCTTTCCTTGCTGACGGTTTTGAAGAGAAAGATGAAGCAATTTTTGGTCAACTTTTGGTCAATTGATATATTTAAAGAAGAATATGAATAGTGTTTTGGATATTTTTAAGAAATTGGAAATGACGGTTGCGTCCTTTTATGACTTTTGACTTATAAATCGAAACCCGAAGCTCTTAAATTAATCTAAAGGTGATTAATAATTATTAATAGGTAATTGGCCTATTAATAATTATTAATGTCACCGAAATGAATTTAAAGTATTAAAACGATTAAAAAGAATTTTGGACTAAAATAACTACTAAAATCGAAAACACTACTTTTAAATTAACCTTAAATACTTTAATTAAAATAAAAAAAAAATCACTTCAAAATAACGGGACGTTACATTGAATATCGGGGAACTAAAATCTCATACTACTATTTAGATTTCCATCTAAAACCCACCATAAATAAAATACATAAAAGTTATTTATTTAATTTATGAAGTATTTATTTAAATAAAATTTAATTTTACGTAAATAATTGACTTTTAAAAATACAATTAAATTGTAGATAATAAGTAAATAAAAAAAAATCGAAAGTTTCGAGTATCCAAATTTAATATCAGTATACGAAATGTCTCCTAAATATTATAGTTAAAATATTCAATTAATTTTGAATTATTTAAAAAATAAATAAATTTTGTTTGGTTGTTCATAAGTTCATAGCCCATAATTCACCATCATCATCCGACTCCTGGCCTAAAGGCCAACCCAAGCTCGGCTCGGGTTCGGGTTCGGCTCGAGCTCAGCCCGAAAGTCAACATTTGACAGCCCGACTCGTTAAATGTTTGGATTGGATATGGGCCTCCATTTTTTTGAACGCGTTTGAGCCTCCATAGAGCCGATCCGACGAGCCGGCTCGAGCTCGGCCCAAATAAAGCTCGTGATATTTATTTATTATTTAAATTGAATTTTATATTTTACCAAATTAAAGATTAAAGATAAAAAATTATAATATACATCCTTTCTTTTTATATTATATGCCCGAATCACTACAATATAAGTTGAAAAAAATGCATATGATTGACAAATGAGTGGGTGTCAACCTAGTTGGGATGTACTTATATTGTAGTGCTGCACTTTATTCTCAAATATTCATGTATGAAATAATTAATAAAAATATCTAGTTTTTAAAGTCGATACTTTTGTGTAATTACTAAATAGGATAAAATAAAATAGTTAAATTATTTAACGGATAAAATGGAACAATTTTTGCTTTCTTGCCGTTCAAAATAATAAGTTTAATATGTTAATTTTGTTAACTCTTTATTTTTAAAAAAAAGTTATTCGAAAGTTATGCACCATTGGTTTTTGAGATAATGTAATACAAAAATGAACTCATATGATAAACCGAGCCTGAGTCGCTCCAACGAGTCAGGCCCAAACTCGGTTCGATGAGCCTAGCCCATGAGCCGAGCCGGGAGCCTTAAAATTTTAGCTTGGGCCGAGCCGGCTCAGCTCGACCAAAAGTATAAGCTCGTTGGACTCGAGTCCGAGCCGAGGCTGAGCCTTCTAATGTTTGGGCCAAGCCGAGCCGGCTCGGTCCATTGATGATGGTGACCCATAATTTCATGATGGTGAGAAGGGGAGGGGTTGAATATTGATTATTGATAAGCCCGCCCTTGAAAAAGAAGCCACTTGAAGTTAAATAGTATAATTCTCAGTAAGTAGGCAACTTTCAGCTCTAGGATAGTATATGACTCTATTTTTCTTTTCTTTTTATTAGAAAACGCTCAATATATTATTTACTTTCATTATTCCTTTAAGTTAAATTATACAAAATAATATTCATTTCAATTTTTGTAACGTCCCGTTATTTTGTGATAAAAAAACTTTTATTTATTTTATTTTAATTTAAGTAATTAAAGTTTATTTATTTATCGGTAAATTAGAATTTAGTAGTTTATTTCGGTTTAAGTCCTTTTAATTACCTTTTTAGTTTATTTTCGTTTTAATGGTATTAATAATTATTAATGGGCCAATTAATAATTATTAATCACCATTGGGAATGGGATAGTTTAAGATCTTCAGGTTTTGTTTTATAAGTCAAAAGTCATAAAACGACGCAACCGTCATTTCCAAAATTCCTAAATATCTAAACACTATTTGCTTCATCTTCTTTAAAATACCATTGACCAAAATTGACCACAATTTCTTCATCCTTTTCTTCTCAAGGCTGTGGGTCTCAAAGTGGGGGGAGAATTTTTCAGGTTTTCTTGGTTTCTCGACGGATCGGCTCGATCTTGGTTGCATCGGAAAGCCCTCGAGTCTAGGATCATTTTCCACCCAACCATCGTCTGTTTCTCTCGAGATCCAAGGAGTTCTCGGTAAGTTTATCTTGAAACCCTAAGCTCCAAATAGTGTTTTAATGGAGTTTTCTTTGTTTTCTTTCGATTTCTTGCCGTGAAACTCGGTGTTTGTAAATACGGGAGTAGTTTTAAGAGTTTTTGGAAACTTTTCCATAACCCTAAAACCAGGGGTGAACAAATACCCCGACACCCCGTGAACCCGCCCCGCCCAACCCCATTTAACTGTGTAATCGGGGTCGGGGTCGGGGTCGGGGTTGGGGTTGAAAATACCACCCCGTTTAATAAACGGGGCGGGGTCGGGGCAAGGGCCTGGTACCCCGTCGGGGCCTCGACCCCGATTAACATTAATAATTTTTTTAAAACCCCCCCCCCACATACGCATTACATTACACACACCGTCTGGGCCTCTGGCCACTGGCCCACTGCACACTGACACAGTACACACACAGCAGCACATTGACATTATTTAAATTTTTGCTTTGCTTTTTTTTTTTTTTAATTTTCTTTTTCTTTTCTTTTTCTTTTTCTTTTTCTTTTCTTTTCTTTTATTCTTTTCTTTTTCTCTTATCTCAGTCGACACTCACAGTCACACACAGTCCCTCCCTCCTTTGCCTCCCACGATTCTTCTCCCCTGTTTTCAGTTCTCTCGCCCACTACCCTGCAATCACCGCCCCACCCCTTCAATCCCCGACGACTCCCCTCCCATCACCTTCTCTGCCATCGCCGGCCGCCGCCGTCAGTGAGGTTAGGGTTAATTTTTCTTCTTTCTTTTTTAGTCATTTCCTTTTACATTTAGAGTTAGGGTTAATTTTTAAAATTTAAATTATGTTCATATTGATTTTGTATGTTAGGTTGTTGATTTTTCTATTTAAATTTACAGTAGGTTGTTGATTTTGCATTTTAGGGTTAAAGTTTTTTTGTTACTTTTGAAAATAGCAATATTAATTTAAAATTACAGATGAATGGTTTGCTTTGAATTATTCAATTGCATATTATTGTGCTTTTAGTTTTTAATGACTAAATTGTTGTGTGTTTCATTGAATAGGTTTTTTAAATGGGTAGTCATAGTGATGATAAATGGGAACATGATGGAGATTACTTGAGTGATGAGGCCCCCAAATTTGTAGATTCTAAAAATAAAACTGATGCTCAAGTAGAATCTAATGTAGTAGAAATAGAAGTTAAGAGTAAAGGAAGAAAGAGAAGAAGAACTTCTATAGCATGGCACTACTTTGATGATTTGCCTGGGTATAGTGAGGAAGAAGGACGTGCTAAGTGTAGGCATTGTGGGGTTGTATACAAAGTAAATTCAAAATCATGTGGAACTAAATCCATGTTGGATCATCTTCGTAAACAATGCCCTAAGGATCCTCTTGAAGAAATAGCTAAGAAGAAGGGAGAACAATGTCAAACAAAGTTAGTGTTTACTCAAAAGAAAGGGGGTTCAGGAGATGGAGATTCAAATTTGACTTGTGAGACATTTAGTATAGAAAACACAAGGAAGCTCATCGCCGAAATGGTGATCATGGATGAGTTGCCATTTGCTTTTGTGGAGAGAAAGGGTTTTAGGTGGTTAATGAGAGGTACGGTTTGTTTATTTGAATCGAAGTTTATTGTGCCTTCTCGAATGACAGTGTCAAGAGATATTAAGGAGATTTACAAGTCTGAAAAGAAAGCTATGAAAGAAATGTTCAAGAAACAAGGTTTTAGGATGTCCTTAACCACTGACACTTGGACATCGATTCAAAACATGAATTATATGGTTCTCACGGGACATTTCATTGATGATGATTGGAAGCTTCATAAAAGAATCCTCAATTTTCGTAAAATTGAAAGTCATAAAGGGGAAAACATTGGAAAGGATATTGAAAAATGTTTGAAAGAGTGGGGGGTAGAAAAGTTTCTAACTTTGACGATTGATAACGCTTCATCTAATGATACAGCGGTGGCTTATATTGTCAAGCGTTATAAGAACAATCTTGTCTTGAATGGTGAATTTTTGCACGTGAGGTGTTGCGCTCATATCTTGAACTTAATTGTACGAGATGGTTTGAAAGATGCTGAAGATTCGATTTCAAAGATTAGAAATGCAGTTAAATATGTGAGATCATCCCCCGAAAGATTTGCTAGATTCCAAAGTTGTATTGAAGAAAAGAAAATTGAGAGTAAAAATGTAGTGTGCTATGATTTTGGAACAAGATGGAACTCTACATATTTGATGCTCGAAGCAGCTATAAAGTTTGAGAAGGCGTTTAACAGGCTAGAGGATCTTGACCCAACTTATTTGGGTGAGGATAGGCCTAATATTGTTGATTGAGAGATTGATAGGGTTTATGTCAATTTTTTGGCCGTGTTTTTTGGAGTCACAACAAGGATTTCCGGTTCACTTTATGTTACATCAAACCACGTTTATAAGGAGATCAGTCTAGTTCAGAATACCATAAAAAAGTATTCTGGGATTGAATACGGGGAGCACTTTAGGATGATTGCAAGTAGGATGCAAGTGAAGTTTGACAAGTATTGGGGAAATACAGAGAAGACAAACCTCTTGATCTACGTTGCAAGTCTTCTTGACCCACGATACAAAATGAAGATTCTGACATATTGCTTCTAGAGGTTTTTTAAACATGATGTGGCTATGGATCTATGTAAAAAGGTTGAGGGAGTTTTGAGGAATTTTTTTGAAGCATATAATTCTGTTGTTAAGTCGTCTAATACTTCTAGTTCTAAGACAACTTCCTCTTCAAGAAAAAAGTTGGGTGTCGTTGTAGAAGATGACGCGTTTGATTTCTTAGATGGAATGGATGAGGATGAAAATAGTATTATGGAGACAGAGGTGGATATCTATCTTTTGGAAACACGAACAAAGGATGAAGACAAATTTGATATACTTTATTGGTGGAAATGCAATTCAGCTAGATTTCCAGTTCTTAGTAAGGTTGCTAGGGATTTATTATCCATATCAGTTTCTACAGTAGCTTCTGAGTCTGCATTTAGCACCGGTGGGAGGATTATTGATTCATTTCGATCTTCACTAGCTCCAGCTACAGTTGAGGCATTGCTATGTCTTCAAAACTGGTTAGACAGTGACACAGTTGGTATAGATTTAAGACAATACTTGGATGAGATTGTTCAAATTGAAGAAGGTAATTTTTCTTAATTCTATCTTTCTAATAATTTAGGAAGTTCATTAATTTCACTTATTCCTAATCATTTGTTTTTTACTTTGTAGAATTTGCTGCATGTTCGCTTGAAGATGAAGACCTTCTTCCTCAAACTGCAAGTCAATCTACTCAAGGAGTTGGATCCTCTAATACTAATGCACGTTCCAAATCAAAAGGGAAAGACAAGAGTGCTTGAAATTGAATGTTTATGATTTTAATTTAACTTAAAACTTGGTGTTCTTTGTATTTTGTAACTTTGGTTTATGTTTTCTTTTTCTCTAAGATTTTAATTAGATGTTTATTTTATGCTTTTGAATGGATGGATAGATGAATGCATGGATTTGAATTGATGAATGCATTTGATTTTGAATGGATTCGGATTGATGAATGCCTTTGAATTGATGAATGCATTTGATTTTGAATGGATTTGGATTGATGAATGTCTTTGAATGGATTTAGAATGAATGGATTTGGATTTGGATTTGATGAATGAATTAGTGGTGTGGATATTGATATGATTATGAGAATTGCTTAATTAGGTACAAACAAAAGTCTTGGTAAAGTCATTTTTAAAACATAACCATGCAAATTTTTTTAAAAAATCCAACCCTATTTACACCCCATTTATACCCAACCCCATTTACACCCCATTTATACCCCAACCCCAATTAAGAAAAAATCATTTTTACCCCATTTCTATCCACCCCGCCTCGCCCCGACCCCGTCGTGCCCCGCCCCGCCCCGACCTCGACAGTTAAATGGGGCGGGGTCGGGGTGCCATTTTTTGACATAAACGGGGTCGGGGTGTAATCGGGGTATCCCGACCCCGCCCTACCCCGCCCCATGTTCACCCCTACCTAAAACTGAGTTTCAGTCGAAACCCTTTCCGTTTGAAACTTACCTTTTTGGGTTTAATTATGGGTTATAAATTAATGAAATAATGTTTATTGAAATTCGATTCGGGAAAGGGCATAATGTTCAAAAACCCTAATTATTGATACCCATTGAAATCGGGAATATCGAATTTGCTTAAAACCAACTCGAAACACTTTTAAATTGCCTAAAAGCCGGAAGACCAAACCTGAAGCCCATTTTACTTGAGAGGGCCGAGAGCCTCTTTGTGGGGGGTTTGTTGGGTTTTTCGTCGTTTTGTATGTTTAGTTGTTGTTTGATCAATAGTTGGTAATTTATTGATTATGTGATATAATTCAAATTGTAGGTGTTTTCGAATCGTTCGTTTGATCGCTCTCTCGGATTTAAGAGCGAAGTCATCTCTCTTTAAGGTGAGAATAGTTAGGATTTAAAGTAATTATAGAAAGCAAATAAATATGATGGTTTGTAGAATTTGAAACTAAGACTAGAATCCGAATCTAAGATTAGAGGGAAGTGAGTTAGTGCCCTTAGGATTAGGAGTTAATCCTTTAAGTGAGAACTTAGGAGTTCTCAAGGAAAGTATTGAATCTTAGAAGATTCTAAGTTTGATTTGTTTCGAAGCTTAGGT
Organism: Gynostemma pentaphyllum; assembly: GCA_028015215.1. Taxonomy (NCBI): domain Eukaryota; kingdom Viridiplantae; phylum Streptophyta; class Magnoliopsida; order Cucurbitales; family Cucurbitaceae; genus Gynostemma; species Gynostemma pentaphyllum. The sequence continues at coordinate 43,516,431 of CM051354.1, read as the reverse complement.
TGGATCATTGGAAGTTAAAAGATCCAAACTTTTATATAGAACGATTAATAGAACCTCGGATTATGTTGGAAGTTTAGAATCCTTGAAGGTATAGGTTAATCGTTTAAGTTATGTTTTTACTTTTATTATTGGTAGCGGAGTTCGATCGACATATCGTTCGTCTGAGATTCCTTTCTATTTTTACTTTATGTTTTTACTTTATGCCTCTTTAATTTATGTTTGTCTCGGATACTTTAATAATCATACTTTACTTTATTACTTTTACAAGCATATGCATAACATCTTGCACTATTATTTATTGTACCATAACATCTCGTATCATTGAAAGAAAGTGAAAAAGAAAAGAAAGCGAGAAAGAAAAGAAGGGAAGAATTTTGGAGCCTACGGGTAGTGTTCGCATCACCTTCAGAAAAAGAAAAGAAAAGAAAGTAAAACAAGGGAAGAAGACGAATGGTAGCCTACGGGTTGTACGCATTACTTCTTCAGTGAAAGTAAAACTAAGAAAGAAGACGAATGGGTAGCCTACGGGATGTACTCGTTACTTCTTCATGCATAAGGTTGAATGGGAGCCTACGGGATGTCCGCATTACCTTCATTTATGCATAAGGGTATATGCGAACCCTACATTGCATATGATCGATGGAAATAGAAAATCGAGATGTTATATTTTATGCAAAATTATTTACTTTTCTTATTTATGTCGTAACAAGTTAATGGATGAGGATTGACTACGAGTGTTAGTAATATCATCCTTTGGAAAGTTTAGAATGAATTACCTAGAGTTTGGATTTGAAAAGTTTAGAATGAATTACCTAGAGTTTGGAGAACTTTAGGGTGGATTGTGTCAGATTAATTGGACACAAATCGAAATGCGAGTTTGATGTCTACTTTTACTTTTTATTCTTATTATTCTCACTGGGCTTAGTTTGTTAGCTCATGATATTACAAAAATTTCAGGTAATGCCCTGGCTAGAGGCCGTGGAAGGGGAGATGGTGCTGCGTGATCGAGGGATGTTGACCTCGAGATGGACTATGGGTTGTAAAGTCTATGTATTTATTTTTGTGAACTTTAAAAACTTTTGTGATTTTACATTTGTATTTGGCTCATAAGAGCATAATGTCTTTACTTTATGATTATGAGTATTGAACTCCTGAAATGGGACTTGATGTTCCTTATGTTTTAATTAAATTTTGAAATTAGAATGTAAACAGGTTTTGGCTAACCAATTTTCAAACATAACCACGCCAATTTTTCTTAAAATATAAAGACTTCCGCTGTAAATTCTGATTTAAATTATTTAAAAGAGTTGGGTCGTCACAATTTTACCCCTTATTAATGTTTTAAAAATTTAAATAGTACCCTTAATCTTTTAATTTATTTTAAATATATCTTTTATGGGAAAATAACCCTTCAAAAATATCATTTATTCATAAAGTTATCTTTTATTTCAAAAATACTATTTTAAAACACTCTCAATATTTTAATTTCTAATAAATTTAACCGATAAATTGAATACAAAAGGTATTTTTAAACGATAATTTTTTCAATATATATATATTTTTGAAATAAATAAAAAGATTTTGGATATAATTAAAATTTTTAAAATATTAGACACATAATTGAAACAAACTCCAAGATTAAGGATATTTTAAATAATCTAACTTTTTTTTAAATGTCATAATTATCCATTATACTATGACACTTGCCATCATTGATTTCGGACAAATAATCAATTAACTTAGCCAACCCTCACATTATTGCCTATTGTGTCATCCAATTTATCAACTGTCGTCCCCTTAGCAGTCCTTAAAAATGTAATAATAGAAGGGATATTATTATAGATAAAAGGCATTTGGATAGGGGTATTAATTTTCCCCGCGGGGCCGGGGACCCGCCTCGAAAGTGGCGGGGAATCCCTGTTCCCAGCGGGGATGGGGACGGGGACGGGATGAAAAATTCCCCGTTCGAGTTTCGGGGACGAGGAATGCCTTCCCCGTCCCCAACCCCGACCTCGTCCCCATCCCCGACCCCGTTCCCCTATTAAATCCCAGAAAATAATACATATTTATAGATTATTTTAAAATATCTTAATATTTTAAGTCCAATTCTTATTAGTCCAATTATTTTATTACTTTTATCAAGCTCATCTCTCCTATTAGTTTTATCAAGCCCAACCCAATCTCTTTAAATTTAAAAATAAAAACTCCCCGTTGAATTCCTCGTTGAATTCCCCGTTCCCTGCAAAATCCCAGCGGGGAATCCCCGTCCCCGTCCCCGATCTCTTTGAACGGAGAATTTAGCGGGGATGGGGATGGGGACGGGGAATTCATTTCCCGTCCCCACCCCACCCCACCCCGCCCCGCCCCGCCCCGTGAACACTCCTACATTTGGATGCTAATATATATAAATATCATAAGCAATAATATATAAATGCATACTATATAGTTATTTATCATCATGCCTAGATTGTTATATGAGTTCTTTGTAACATGATTCTTTTGAATGGTAAAAATTATTAAATTTACAAGGAGTCATTAGATTAAATAATCAATTATAAAATATATCACTTACTTAAATATTTGAATTTATTTTTTAACATTTCTTAATACACATATACAACCCAACAAATAAAACCGTAGTGTATTTCATTTGAAATATATGATTTTTAATGTGGAAAAGTATTGAAATTTAAATCTATATAGAAAGATCAAAATTTTTACACTATTTTACGTGCTAATCTATTTATGAGACACAATTGATAAAAAAATATATATTTAAATATAAAAAAAAAAATTCAAATAACAATTCATTTAAAAATTTATTTAAATAGCGAATTTTAAATCCAAAAAATTTCGAGACCCAAATTAAAAAACAACGGTCAATTTTAATATTAAATCCCTTAAAATATTAAAATTACTAAATATACCTCTAAAATATATTATTAAAGATAAATTATATATGCTTATTATAGGGATATATACACATAGTTTAATGTATCCAACATATTAACACTAATGAGTATTAAATAAAGTAATGAGATGTCAATCACGATATAATTCATTGGTTAAAACATGTAATTTCACACTCAACAGTGTGGTTCATTTCTCACCCCTAATAATTTGTCAAAAAAAAAAAAAAAAGTAATGAGATTTTTAATAATAATATTTTTTTACTTCTGTCAACCACTTGAATATATTGAAAAGAATCTTCTAAATTTGCCTTTTTCTTTAATCAATTAAAAAACAAAAATGAAAAGCAATTTCTTAATATAAAAAGAAAACAATAGGCATCTCCTATAAAATACACTAAAACACTCTCATTACTAATACCTACACAAAAGCTCTCTTAGTCATACATTTAAGAATGGCTTCCACCACCATTCTTCCTCTCCTCTTCCTCCTGCTCATCACCAGTATCGAAGCCGGTACCCCGTTTGCGTGCGACCCGAAAGACGCGGTGTCGAGCGGGTTACCGTTCTGTCAGAGGACAATGCCTATAAATGAGAGAGTAAATAACCTTATAGGAAGATTGACATTGGAGGAAAAAGTGAAGTTGCTAGTAAGCAATGCTGGAGCTATTCCAAGATTGGGAATTAAAGGGTATCAATGGTGGTCGGAGGCTTTACACGGTGTCTCAAATATCGGTCCAGGTACTAAGTTCGCCGGAGAATTCCCCGGCGCCACCAGTTTTCCTCAAGTCATTACCACCGCCGCTTCTTTCAATGCTTCTTTATGGGAAGCAATTGGAAAGGTTAGGCTTCTTTAATTTTAGTGTTGCAACTACCTCCTAATTCCTGATTTTCTTAGCTGTCATTTCTACTATTTCTCAAGTTGAAAAGAGAGAATTTTTTGGTGGTTAGTAAAATTTGCAATAATATTTACTCATGATGTATATAAAAAGTATTTTTTATCATAATGTTTTAAAAGAAATAAATTAATCTATTTATAAATTTTAAGATTGATTAATACGTTCAATAATTTGTTATATTTATGTTTATTTTTTCTTTTCAAAAAAGATATTTTAAGAATTGATAGTTCAAAAAATAGTAAAAGTTTTAAAATTTTCAAAAATACCACATGAAATTTGTTATGCGTTTTCTATTTCTAAAATTACTCGTAAAGAAAGGGAAATCGGTTGAAATTTCTCTCTTTATAATTATTTATAAATATTATAGAAACAACTTGTTAAAATAAAAAATAAATTTAAAAAATGGTCTCAAATAACATAATTTAGATATGTATTTCTGTGAATATTATTATTTTTAGTTTTTTTTACTTAAATAGATTGAAATCAAAGTAATAAAATATTGAAAATAAAAAATAGACTATCAAAAATCAAATTAACAATTAATAATTAATAATAATATAAGAGTTTTAATTTCTAAAAATGTATTTAGATGACAATTATTCATCCTATAACATAAAGAGAAATAAAAATACTAAAAACTATTTTTTCAATAATTTATAGAAATAATGTATAATTTTTATACTATTTTTATAAAATTATACTATATAAGTAATTACATATTTTATCTATTCTTTTAAAAAGTAAAATTCTTTTTTTTGGCACATGATAAAAAAGTTGTCTTTATTTTGAAGGAAATTTTAGTGGATAACATATTTAAAAACGTTATTTATAAATATAGCAGATTTTTGTATGTGAACAGTGGTTAAAAGTGATCAACGCTAATCACTTGAGATCACAATTAGCGTTGATAATTGTTAATCACTGATTTATATGGAAAAAATTATATTATATTTTATAAATATTTTTGTAAGTATGACATGCGTGTTTTAGCATGAAGGTGAAAAAATTACTAACGTAAGCCGACATGGGCGTAGGTTGTATCGGACGAAGCGAGAGCAATGTATAACGGAGGTGTGGGTGGATTAACATATTGGAGCCCAAATGTGAACATTTTTAGGGACCCAAGGTGGGGCCGTGGACAGGAAACTCCCGGTGAAGACCCATTGTTAGCCGGTATCTATGCTGTCAATTTCGTGAGAGGTTTACAGGGAAATGACGGTAACCGGTTGAAGGTTGCCGCTTGTTGTAAACACTTTACAGCCTATGACCTTGATAATTGGAATGGTGTTGATCGCTTTCACTTTAATGCTCAGGTAACCCCAAAAAAACTAATCAACAACGCTAGTTTTTGTTATATATATATATATATATATTTTAAATGTCTTAATTATTGTCAAATGATTTTTAGAACAAACAATACCATAATTTAGGCCGACCTTAGCATTACTCAATTTTCTCGTTTATTAGATTGAAAGTTCTAGTCTCATCTCTTTTAATATAATATAATATCTATAAAATAACATATTTTGATATTGGAGGGATGATATTCGAACGTTACCTTCTTATTTCAATAAAAAGCTAAAACATAGATAAAACAAAAAATAATACTTTTTTGTGTCTTTTCTTACATCTTTTTGTTTTCAAACTTCATCTTTAGGTAAGCATATTTGACTTTCTATTGATAAGCAACAAAGTATTTTCCATCTACTAATGGGTTCTATTCGGGGAAATTTTAAGTTGCGTTTGGTTCGTTGATTTCAATAAAAACTTGGGGTTACATACACCTAATTAAAGTTTGTCTCTCTATTTTGAAACCTATAATTTTACTCAAAGTCAATTCATTTTAACTATATTAATAGATTTTACACACTCACACTTAACAAACTAAATGTTTTGCACAATCCAATCACAATATTAACAAATTTTTGCTTAATAACCACTTACATGACAACCCATATCTAACAACACTTTGATTAACATAACCCTAACCGATGAACCAAATTCACTTTTAATAATTATTTTAGAATACAAATTTGGGAAGTCATGTTTTGTATAACCTGTATTTATTATATGAATTTATATTAGGTAGAGATTTATGTGCATGATGATACATTGAAAAATTATTTCATTATAACTAATCTATAAAATTAAAAAATAAAAGAAAACAGGGTAGAAATCCATGATACAAACCTCAAATCTAAAAGCTCCTTAAATAAATTTAGAGTTGATTACTTTATTTCATTATTGTTTACATTAAATTAAGAATTTTTTTGGTTTGTGTAATGATTATGATTCTATGGGGCCCACACTGTCTTCTTTTCCTTGCAACTTGCTTAACAACTTGACTTTTATTTAAACTTTAAAATCATTATCTAAAATTATGGGCTCCACGTGCATTGGCACGTGATATGGCTTTTTCCACCAATTATTTTTGTTTTCTTAGGTAAGCAAACAAGACCTTGAAGACACCTTTGATGTGCCCTTCAGAATGTGTGTCAAGGAAGGGAAAGTTTCCAGTGTAATGTGCTCATACAATCAGGTCAACGGTGTGCCTACGTGTGCTGATCCTAACCTTCTATCTAAGACTGTTCGTCGTCAGTGGCATCTTGATGGGTTATAACTCTTTCTGTTTCAGCCGTTCGATTGTTTTAAAAGTGTCTCTCACCGTCTGATCGTTTGATTGCATTGTATGAAACTGTAGGTACATTGTATCTGATTGTGACTCGGTTGGAGTATTCTATAGCAAGCAGCATTACACGTCAACACCGGAAGAAGCCGCTGCCGATGCTATTAAAGCAGGTCGTGAATTGAAAACTATTTTTTTTTATTCAAATTATTATTATTTTTTTGGGTATTTTAAAAAATTATATATTTAAAAAATAGCAAACTATTTTTTAGAATTTTAAAATGTAAACTTTTATTATTTAAAAAATTTATAAAAATTCGTAAAAACTAACAAAAACTTAAAAAGCACTGAATTTTTAATTTAAAACGTCTTAATTAAAAACATTAAATAGAAAAATTATTATTAAATTATTATTCACTATAATTTCTCTTAAATTTGGTTTCATTCTTGCATTGTTTTTTGAAAATTAGTACTTGTACGGGAATATTATAAAAAACTATTTTTATAAAAATTTTAATAAAAATATATTCAAATAGAATTTTAAGAGTTTTTTTTTCTAGTACTATTTTTAGTTTATATTTTTATTGATAATATATATATATATTTTGGTTCAATTTTTAAATTTCGTGTGAATGGTTTGAGTTTTGTTTCAATTTAGTCTCTATGATTTTTTTTTTAATTTAATCTAATAATATATGAAATATGTGTCAATTTAGTTCCCTATTTTTAAAATTTCAATACAGTTTTTATATTATAAAACTATTAAATTGAAACTTTTAAAATTTCGAAGACTAAATTTAAACAGAGTCAAACCGTAATATAGTAATAGATGTGTAATTAAACTTCTTTTTCAAAAAAAATAATCGACTGTCTTTTCTTCCTAAAAGAAAAATTCAATCTTTAGAAGTCTTCAAAAAATTGTTATTTAAAGTGTTTTTTTTTTTTTAAATTTTTTGAAATGGGGCTAATTTTAAAATCAGATTCCAAACAAAACCTCAATTGAGCATTGGCTTCTTCAGGTTTAGATTTGGATTGTGGGCAATTTTTAGAGAAACACACAGAGAACGCAGTGAAAAAAAGATTATTGAGCGAAAAACACATTAATGGTGCATTGACTAACACTCTCACCGTCCAAATGCGTCTTGGAATGTTCGATGGTGACCTATCTACGCAGCCTTATGGCCACTTGGGCCCCAAAGACGTATGCAGCCCCGACCATCAAGACCTCGCCCTTGAGGCTGCTAGACAAGGCATTGTGCTCCTTAAGAACCGCCCTCATTCTCTTCCTCTCTCCCCTCGTCGCCACCGCACCGTTGCCGTTATCGGTCCTAATTCTGACGTCACTCTCACCATGATTGGCAATTATGCTGGTAACTCCTTTTTTCTATGTCATCATGATGACATATGTAAATGACAGACATAATGATAAGATCATGAGTTACGTCTCGTTTCTTAATTAGTTTGGTTTTTACTTTTATGCTTTGCTAGGAGTTGCATGTCGATACATCACTCCTTTGCAAGGAATAGGGAGATATGCAAAGACCATTCACCAAGAGGGTTGTGTTGGTGTTGCTTGTCGTACGGACCAATTATTTAATGGGGCTATTGATGCGGCACGTGAAGCCGATGCGACGGTATTATTCATGGGCCTGGACCAATCAATCGAGGCCGAGTTTAGAGACCGGGCCGGGCTTCTTCTACCGGGACGCCAACAAGAACTTGTAAAGAAGGTTGCTTCAGCTTCTAGAGGCCCAATTATTTTGGTCTTGATGTCTGGTGGGCCTATAGATGTGTCTTTTGCAAAGGATGATCCTAGGATTGCTGCTATCTTGTGGGCTGGTTATCCGGGCCAAGCTGGAGGCCAAGCCATTGCTGATGTTCTGTTTGGGGAAACCAATCCAGGTATGTCATGAGCCCATAGTTGTTTTCAAAACAATTTTGCTTTGTTGTAGACCTGTGAAAAAAAAAAAAAAACTTTTAAAGGGTCATCTGTCTCTTAATTTATTATAAACACATGACTATTTCATCTAAAATTATATTAAATCATACTATGCGTAATCACCTGTTTTAACTATCCACGTAATTATGTTTTAAAAAGTAGTTATATACGTAAATTCCTCTAAATAAAATTACATTTTGATTTGTTAGGTGGAAAGCTACCCATGACATGGTATCCACAAGACTACGTATCGAAATTACCCATGACGACGATGGGTATGCGATCGACCCCAACATATCCAGGAAGAACTTACAGATTTTACAAAGGTCCAGTAGTATACCCATTTGGTCATGGATTAAGTTACACAAGCTTTACACACACCGTCGTCAACTCACCAACCGTCGTGTCGGTCCATGTCAACGGGCACCGAAGAGCTCAAAATGCCACCAGCCTTTCCGGCAAGGCGATAAGAGTTACACATGCTAAATGTGACAGGCTATCGCTTGGGATTGATGTAGAAGTGAAGAATACTGGATCAAGAGAGGGGTCACACACAATGCTAGTGTTTTCAAGCCCACCAACAGGGTATTGGGCTCCTCAGAAACAATTGGTTGCCTTTGAGAAGATCCATGTGGAAGCCCAGGCCCAAAAAAGGGTTCAAATAAATATACATGTTTGCAAATTGATGAGTGTTGTGGATAAGGCTGGAATTAGGAGAATTCCAATGGGGGAACATAATTTTCATATTGGTGATATTAGGCATTCTGTGTCTCTCCAAGCTGCGACGCTAGGAGTCATTAAATCGTAAATTGGAGGAGGGAGGATTCGAACAACTTCGACCCCATAAAAAAATTAGTATTAAAATCTAATCAATTGAGTTATGTTTAAATTAATATTGTGGGACATAAATGTTCCCAGTTATAAATTTGATATTGCGATTGCATCAAGTAGAAATAAATTAGAATATGAACATTTTAAGCAAATATCTCAACAATTGAAAGTGTAAAATTAATGGAAGTGCCCATGCAGTGGAATTTTTTCACTCATATGCTCTTCATTTTAGTCAAATGATTTTGTTATTTAATTATATTTTTTGTATTAACAAAACTATGTTTGTTGTAGAAGAATTATACTCAACATCTTCTCAATTATAAACTCTGTCCTCTATATTACTTTCCATTATAGATAATATTTAAGGATTTACAATAGCAACATTTTTCATAGTAATTTTTCAAATATAGTATAAGTTTTCAAACTTTTTTAATAATGTCATTTTTAACCTTCATTTATTTAGTGAAAGAAAAATATTAAATTAATGAAATTAAAAAAATAGTAAAAAATTAACCAAACTTAAAAAATGTTTGATTTCTAATTCAAAGCATTCCTTATATCCATTGTAAACAAAAAAACGAGTTTCATTATTCTCCAAATAGAAGAGGAAAAAAAAATCAACATAAACAATTTCATCAATTTGTTGAAAGAAAATAAAGCTATTTTAAAAAATAAACCAGACTTTTTCTATAATTAAAATTAAAATAGAAAATAGTGTTTTAAATATTATATTATAAATTGAAATACAATTTAAAACTATTTTAAGAAAAATATTCTTTAAATACTATATTTATAAATTTTCTTCTTCTTCTAAACTTGCAATCACCCTAACATAAATAATTAAGACAAACTAGAATGGTGTCGAGGAAAAGTAAAAATATTTTATAATTATGCTTCAAAACAATTAACATATAAAAAGAAGTAATAATAATTATCCTACATAATAAGCATCTCCAAAATTTAATAGCCAAAGAACTTTGAACTAGATAAATATCTAAGTTTTGGGTGTAGAATACCATGTGAAAAAGACATGACATATTTTTCCAACAAACCCTATTGAAAAACACACATACCATAGCCTTTTGTCAAACATCAATGATGAAGCATCATTAAATCATCATTATTAAAAAAAAAAAAAACTATTAAACATTGGCCTGAAGGCATATTCCCTATTCCTTGTTCCCTTCAGGATTGCCTATAAAATCCATCACTAAGAAGCACGATAATGTGATCAAGAAGGAATGAATGGAAGAGCTACTTCTATTTTCTCTCCACATTTAATTAGGTACCGAGTCAGAAATTTGATTGGAGGGAGACAGAAATCGTATTGAACAATTTTTTATTAAATAAATGGAGGTAAAATAATAAAATTAGAAAATCATATTAAAACTTCATATTTTAAAACAGGGCTATAGAAATCAGATAACACTATGTAGTTTCAAATTATATCAATAAGACCTCTCCCCTTTAACGTTATAAACTTTCTTTTAGCCTCAAACGTTATAAACTTTTTTTAGCCATAAGTTTTTCATTTGAACTCTAATTTGAATAATTCAAAATGTTTTGAAATCCTTATTTATAGCTCTACGTTATGGTCACTTAAAAACATCAAAATCAAATGAAAATTCCAAAACATGTTGAATCATTCAAATCGAAATTCAAACGAAAAAGTTATAACTAAAAGAAAGTTTATAATATTAGAGGGGAAGTGTCTTATTAGTTATTATGATAATTTGAAACTACAAGGGTGTGATTTGTCATTTTAAAAATACAGGAGCTATTCATGATTTTAACAGAAATTATAGTGGTGTTATTTGCAATTTAACCATTAAAATATAAGTGGGTCGATGTTCTCTCCCGTTCTTAGATCCATCCCTAAATATAATTACTTTCAAAACGGTTGAGTCTTTGATGTCGTTTGTCTTGTTCTATAAACCCATCAACAATTTTTTTAAAAGGCAATGAAACCACAGTTTCTTTATAGGTTTTTTTTTTCTTCTTTTCCTTCTATTGCAGTGTTAGCGTTGGGACCAACTGAGTTGGAAAAGGCTTTATCATCTGCATTTCCATTCCAAATCCCAATGGCATTAATTATGGTCTTTATATCTTGCAGGGTTATTGTACAGAAATCACAAAAAAAGATAAAAAAGAGTATATTTAGGTACCTAGTGAGTATAAGTTGTACTCAACGTCGTTTCTATTAAATAAAATATATTAATGATATATGAGTTTTTTTTAATAAATACATGTCTCACACTAATATTTAATTCAATAAGAAAGTGATAACATAAAAACGGTAAGTACAAACTCATACTCACTAGTGAGTACTTAAATATTCTCTAAAAGAAAATTAGTCTTGGGCTAAGATATAAGTACGGTTGAAAACCTACTCTATGGTTCTTCAGTTTTGATTTTCAATTTTGTTTTCAAGACTTTTATTTTTCGTCTTCAAACTTTACCCGACATTATATTTTTAATCACTTCTGTTATCTCTTCGTCTGTTTTTTTTTTTTAAAATAAAATATCAACGTGACACTTTTTTTTTTAAGATATAAAACTAAATAAACGAGTCAAGTGTGTAATTAAGATGACAACATGTGTCTCAGTCTCATATTTTGACAGAAGGAAAAATGATGTGAGAGATAATGGTATCGTTTGATCACAAGGGGAAAGAAGAATGCATAATGTGATATAGCTTCCGAAAGTTGAAGATGAGGGAGGGGTGGAGATATTATAATCTTGTCATTTACTTACAAATAAAAAAATAAAAAATTATAGCATACTAACAAAAAATAGGAGAGATAATGAGATTAAAAATATTTAACTTGAAGGGGTTTTTTCAAAAATGATATTTTAAGAATTGATATTTTAAAACTAGCAAAAGTTTTTAAAATTGGTTTTCTCAAATAGAGATTGGTCTAATCTCATAGTGAGATTCCACATGCCATTTTTGAAACTAGTCTTTTACCACGTGCGCCGAACGTAATATTCTTTCTAATATAGAAATATTTAAAGATTTAACATAATTTGTTTGTTTGATTTTTCTAAGCTTTATAAATCCTTTTTGAAATGATTTTTTTTATTAAATTTTCAATTATTAAATGTATTATTATGTTCTCTTAAGAATTTAAATTATCGTATAGTTTACTAATTCAATGAATTATATGTAGTTGATTTTCTTTTCATTTTTAGATTATTTATTTCTAATTTTAATTAAAATTCAAGAAATTATATTAGTTTTTTTTGTTTGAATTTTAAATTTTAATATATTTCTTATTAAAAAATTTAAAATTTATTTAAATATTATGAAATACTATACCCTTACTAATTCAATAAATTATATTTTGTTGTAGTTGTTTTTTTATATTAACTATTTTTTTAAAAAAAATTTAAGTTTTTTTCAGTTATTTTAAAATTAAATCACCATCACATTTATTAATTATTTTAATATTTGAATACTTAAATATAATTTATTTCCAATAAATAACTGATAAATCTAATTAATGAATAGTTATTCATTTTCAGATGTTGTACTGATTTTTCAACTATTTTGTAATTTGACGTTGTGAAAGCAATAAAAGCCAAGAAATTTATTTTAAAAAAATTGACCATTTCCTTATTCATTGAAGAGAAATATTTTATTAAAAATATAAAGGGTCATCTAATAGAAAATGGAGTATAAATAACAATGACATGTTTAATAATTTGAAGATTTTAAAAGGGTATATATAATAGCATGTTAGCAATTTTAAGATTTTAAAAAGGGAATAGTAATCCAAAAATGTTTCTCAAACATCTCACTCATAAAAAAAAATACCATTCGTTGAAATTTCTATTTTCTTGAAAGCTCATATATTAAAATGGAAAAAAATTATAAAGTTTAGGACCATAAAAGTTCTAAACCTAAAAGTTAGGGTTAAGAATTTAAATATTGTAGTTTTAATAAATATTCAGAAAAATATTGTATCTTTCAAAATATTCTTAAAAATATTGTAAATCGCATACCCAGTATGCGATTTTATAAAAAAAAGTTAAAATCACATACTGGGTATGCAATTTCATAAAAAGTATTAAAATTTTATAAAATCGCATACTAAGTATGCGATTTTAAAACCCGATAACAGATCTGTTATTGCTCCTTTCCCATAATTATTCTCTTTGGGAGATTTTCTCTCTCCAAATCTCCTTGGTCCAAAATTAGTGTAGATCTCTTCTTAACCTCCTCTTCTCTTCTACTGTAATCTTTTCTCGTTTAATTTGTTTGTTCTTTCAGGGAAAAGAAGTTCAATTGTATCCCATTTTCTTGGAAATTTTTTAAAGAACGGTCTTTAATTCCCCCAGGTTTCTTTAATGAATTCTTATTCTTATGAGAATTTCTTTTTGAACCCCACAATTGGATATCAAATTCAAGCATTTGGGTAGCTGAAATTTAATCGAATTAAAACTCGAAATCGATCCCACAAAACTAAGAGATGAAGAAGAAGAAGAATCAGGCAAAGAATCCTTCATATTCGAAGAATTAAACACATCCCTCCCCAAATTAAAAAATTTAGGTTTCCAAACCCATCCCACCGAAATCCCAACCCAGAAACGAGCAATAAATGTAAAAAAAAACTACAAAAGAAATCATAAGCAAAAGAAATTTCAGAAGTCCCCAAAAAATTCGAAACGAAAGCCATATCCCCCACCTTCCCCTCCTTCAAATTTCAAAGAGTTAAAGAAAAATGAAAATATATGAAAAAAACTCACGCTTAAATCAAACACCCAGATAAGAAAAATTTGGGGCATAAATAAAAAAACGAAAAGAACCCAGATAAGAGAAACGACTGAAAGGAAAATCAAAGAAGAAAGAAAAGCGGGATTGAGAAGGGATATTTTAGCAGAGCGAAAGAGAAGGGAAATGGATAAGAATTGAGAGAGATAAAAGCGGTGAGGCAGTGGATCTCAACGTTTTACGGCGTGGGTAACCGTTTCATCTCTGCCTTAAAATCTGCCTTTGTTAGGAATGGTGTCCTAGAACTTGTAGTTATTTAATAATAATAATTTATTAAGAATAAATTAAATAAATAAATATAAGTTCTTTATATTATCTAGATTGATTCAAATAATGATATTAGGAATATATGGAAATATATAAATATCAAACATTCAAATAGTAAAACCCTAAGTCACTCTTATGAAATCACGACTTAGTATGTGAGTCATACGAGAGGATTAAAGTCGAGATGAGTAACTTAAACGTGTCTACAGTAAACGGATAACGTTTGGGAACCTTATCCTGGTAACACTGTTGATAGCTTCGCATTTTGTTTATAGACAAATGATCGAATCCTGATCATTCACGTGGGAGACATGAAATGGAAGTATCATATACAATGTTGATTGTATAAGATAGGACCACGATGTTCGATCAAATTTCTCATTAGTACCGTTTACGAGAAATAATCGAATATCAAACTAAGTTTATCAACCGTGATAGATCTCAATCCTGAGTGAAATGCGGACTCCTATTTGTGGAGTTATGTTCTTTGATTCACATAGTTGAGAGCGATCTGTAAGAACGCTCAATACACTCCTGTTTTGGGAACATGACTAGATAAATAGCTGGGAACTCATTTTCACGAGATGGAATTCATAACTTTCCTATAAATTAACGGTATCAGTGCGATACCTAAATATTTTAGGAACTTTAGCAAACTCCCTTAATGTACTGATTCGAGACATGAACAAGTGACGTCACGACTTCTATTGATCACAAAAGTATCTTATCTCTAGTTCGACTAAAGATAAAGTTCATTGGAGAATCAGCGGGAACACAAGGATAAAGCGGTAATTACAGGGGCAAAACGGTAAATTTATCCGCCTGTAATTATGAGGGTTCCACTTGAAGGATAATATCACAGATATAAATAATGATAAACTAAATGGACAATAACTCATCTATAGTGAGGGGAGTTCAGCTATGAATCTATAGTGGAATTATTCATAGTTAGATAATAAGTAATTAACTGATTATGTGTTAATCACTTAATTGACTAATTATTAAGCCTATGATCTATAGGTCCATCGGGTCCCTATGCTAGCCCAAATATCGTAGTCGCGAAATCAAGTAGAAGAAATGGAAATTTTAAGTAAAGTGAATTACTTTAAATAGGCAATATTAATTGTTTAAATATTGAGTATATTTAAACGGTAATTAATATAAACATTATTAATTGTTTAAATAATGAGTTTATTTAAACATGAAATTAATAATGAAATATTATTAATTATACATTATTAATTATTTAAATATTGAGTATATTTAAATGGTAATTAATAATTTGAAATTAATTAACAATTATTAATTGTTTAAATAATTATATTTAAACGGAAATTAATAATTAAAATTAATTAAATTAATAATAAAATATTGTCAATAAAAGTATTAATTAAATAATGAATTTATGGAAATTAATAATTATAATATTTATTATTAATTATTTAAATAATGAAAATTATTTAAATGGAAATTAATAATTAAATATAAATTGGATAATATTTAGTCGGGAGAAAATATTAATATTATTAATTGTTTAAATAAAATATTTTATTTAAATGGTAATTAATCAATAAATTAATTAAGTTGGACTTATTAATTTAAGAGAGAATTTCAAGCCCAATTGGATTAATGAACCCAATTGGAATTGGCCCAAAATAATTAATTAAATAAATTGTATTTATTTATTATTTTATGATGATAAAATCGGCCATGACATGTATTTTGAGGAGATAATTGTTTGAATTATATCCTAAAATAATTACATAGATTTATTTACCCAAGATAAATAAAAATAAAGAAAATAAAATAATCTCCTATTTATCCATGGCATTTTCGAAATTGCTAGATAAAGGAAAGAGATAATCTTTTTTCTTTTTGTATTTATCTCTATAGATTAATCCTAATGTGATTAGGATTCCTATTTTTCTATAAATATGAGGGTTGGGTTATTCATAAATCACACAATTTAATTCCATAGAAAATTGGAACTCTCTCTTCCCTTCTCTCCCCCCCCTAGCCGAAATTCCCTAGTCATTATTGGGAAGAAAAATATTTTTTTCTTCTTCCCAATTTCTTCTTAAGTTCGATCCCACAATCGGATTTCGTTTGATCGATCGGGATATAGCGTAGAAGATCCGATGTTGCTGAGGATTTGATGCTGTAAAGAAACCTCCAACTGATTCTCCATATTTTACTCAATGTAAGTAAAGGATTTTCATTTTTGAAAAACGAGCATGAATCTACATGTTTTTTTTATCACAAATTGCATGATATTAATAGATCCTAATTAAATTAAGTGCTAATTTGTGTTACTAAATAAATTCCGCTAATTTAGTAAATCATTCCTTCAGCCTTGTGGGAGAAGACGAAGCAATTGGGGGAGCTGCCTTGAAATTGCATACAGAGTATGCGATTTCATTTAAGATCCTAAAATCGCATGCAAATGATACGATTTTGATACAAAATCGTATCCCTTGTATGCGATTTACCATATTTTTCCCAATATTTTTTATTTTACAATATTTTTCTAAATATTATTAAAATATACAATATTAAAAAAAAACTCCCTAAAAGTTACCTATGGTGCTTAGATATATATATAAATAATTTTTTTATTTATCATTTTTACAAATTTTATTTTAATTTTAAGTTTAAAGGTTAATTGGCTTCATCACTCTTATTGTTGCAAAAGGAGTTAGAGATCTGGGGAACATAATAAAAATAATTTTTTTTAATAATTAGGATTTTTTGTGAGAATTGACTTCAAAATAAAAGCATAAAAACAACTTTTTGTTTGTTTTAGTTTTTTTTTTTTAACCTAACTTTGAAAAATAATTTTTTAGTAGCTCGTAGAAGTTAATTATTGTGTGCAAGTGTGTTAGTTGTCATTGAATAATTTCTCCCTAAACAAGTTTTTAGGGTCTATTTACATTAGATTTTTAAAAGATATCTTTTCCGATTATTATTTTTAAAAGTTATTATCTTTTATTATTTTAATGATCTATTATCTAAAAAAACCAACAAATATTTTATCAACAAAAACTAGAACCGAATTTTGTTGTTGTTGTGGTGACAGTTTTCAAAATAATTATTTGAAGGAACTAACAACTTATAAAACTAAAATTAAACACTCAGATCAAAGAAAGGAATAAAGAACACAACCAGATTTATTCTGGTTCCGACATCCAACAACTGGAAGAAACTCTTCGAGATATGCACTAGTTAAACTTGAGAATATTTACAATCAAGGTTACAAAACAGAGAAAGAGGAAGAACAGATATGTAACAGTCTACTTCGACGAAACAACAACACATAAAAAGAAAATAGAAGGGATTTTTCTTCTCTCTCTAGAACAGTCAAGAAGCTCTCCCTTTCTCTTTCTCTACAAACTGAAATATTACAAGACTGAATATCTTTTAGCTCTTTTTATTCATCATCATCATCATCATCAGACACTACAAAAAAAAAGTCAATTTGCGACCAACAGGTCATTTATATTGTAGAATGCGACCAAAAAAGCGACCAACATTGTGGTGGCAAAAAAGCTGGTCGTTCCGGAATTTGTGCGACCGTATAGTCACAAATATAGGACCAAGCATGGTTGGTCGCAAAAAAGTCAACATTTTGAAAAAACGACCAAATGGTCGCTTAAAAAAGTGACAATCTGATCGTAATTTAAGTTGAAGATAAGTGACTAGTTGGTCACATGCAACAGTGACCACGTGGTCTTTTATAAGCGACCAAATGGTCACTTTTGTACTCAGACAAAATGCGACCAGATGGTCATTTGTTTAGGGATAAAATACGACCATCTGGTCATTTATCTTCTAGGGTAAATGCGACCATCTGGTCGTATTTAATAATTTTTATTTATTTATTTGAACTGCAATAATTAGTTAATAATTATTATTTATTTATTTAATTAATATTAAAATTTAATAATAAAAAATTGGAATTAAAATATAATATATAAATCAAATATTCAAAAAATGTTCTATACAAAAGAAATCATTCTAGAACTATTGCGGAGGGGCGGAGGGTGGCGGAGGCGGCGTCGATGATGAATGGCCGCCGTCTAGGGATCTGAAGTACGCGGCCAAAGATGCTGCGACCTGGGCCTCGACCCGTGCCTGCATATCCGCCTCAATCGCAGCGACTCATGAAACGAAGTCGTCGCGCATAGCGTCCATGTTAGTGTGAAGCTGCTGAACCTCCTCGCACAGCTACTGCTCAACCGGAGAAGGGCCGGAGCTAGTGCTCGCTCCTCTCCGCTGAGGCCGGGGCACATCCGCGTAAAGGCGTCACCCGTATGAGCCGAGCCCAGGAACTAATCCATCAGGCCGAACCCCTCCAGCAGCCTCTAAGAACGCCTCTCTACAGTCTTCTTGAGTCGGTTGCGAGTCTGGTGTGGGCAACCGCTGACTCAACAACTCCTTGAAACGTTCCTAAACATTTAAAATTCAGAAAATAAAATAGTTAATATATAAGTTAGAAAAAATTGTAAAGAAAAAATAATAATTGAAAAAATTATTAAATACCTGAACTTCTTTCGCCTTCCCATCGACGATCGTCCCGTCCTTCTTCGTGTGAAGAACGAGGTCCAGCTCATCGAGCGGGACAGGACGACCGTGCTTCGCTTCCTAAAAATATTAGAGATTGAAGAAGAAAAAATAATAAATTAATAACTAATTGAAAAAAGAAAACAAGAAAAAAGTACGTAAAAAACAAAAAAAAAAAACTTACCAATCGACGATGGTGGTCGTCGTGGGTCCGGGCCCTGCCTGTGTGTTTAGGGGGATTCTTTTCGCACTTGGCCTTATTCCTCCTTGACACTTCCTTGCCCTCCCGAGTGATCAAGCTCGCGATAAGCTGTGCGTGGTCCTCCTTGCTCATCCACACGGGGCAGTTTGCTGCTTGTTTTCTGCGCGCTAGGTAAATGAGGTCCTTGAATCGATCTCAGACGTGACTGTCCCATAGGGGGAACAATCTATTATCCGTGATATCGGGATCGATAATAGGAAACTTGCCCTGAAAAAATTGAAATAAAAAATTGTTAAAGTAATAAATTTATTTCTAAAAATTTCAAAATTAATTAATTATAACAATAAATGATGTTTTTACCTTACAATTGTCGTACATCCGACGTTTCTCAGTCGTCGGAATCTTCTGCTAGCAAAGCTCGCTGGGTAGAGGCATGCTCTGGAGGACCTCGCGAAACCGTTTTAAAACGGTTGTATGCGGCTGTACTATGCAAAAACATAAAAATTATTGTGCTATTAAAAACTATTAGTTAAAAAAAAAACACTTTTAAAAATGTTTAAAGATTTTAAAATTAAGTAATTAAAACAATAAACAAAATTACTTACATATTCCCTTCAATCCGAAGGGTAGAGTCTGCGGCCCGAAGAGGCTGCGTGCCTGAAGTGGAGGGTCCCACTGGATCGGGTTGTGATGCATACCCTGATGCTCCCGCAGAAGTCGTGGCCTGGGAGTCCTGCGCCAAGCGTGGTGTCGCAAACTGGGTCTCAGGGACTGCATCATTGAGAGTGCCAGCAACTCCCGGCTCGTAACCAAAGAGGAGGCTGTCCAACTCCTCTGTAGTCAGGTCTGCATCAGGGGCAGCGACAACAGTAGGCGGCTGCGGAGTCGCCTTGTCAATCTCGTTGTCAGGCTCGCCTGACTGGGGAGGACGTCGTTTGCCCGTCATAATCCTACAACTAAACTAAACTAATTTAATACTAAGTAATTAAAATAATAAAATAAAATTAATTAATTAATGAAATAATCTGAATTAAATTAATTAATGACATAATCTAAATTAAATTGATTAAATAATGTAAATTAAACTAACATAAATTAATTAACGAATTTAAACTAAACTAATTAATTAATTTGAATTAAAGTAAATTAAAATTAGATTAATTGAACTAAAATGAAGTAATTAAAGTAAACTAAGTACTGAAGAATTAAACTATTAGATTAATTAAACTAAAATTAATTAAATTAAAGTAAATTAAGTAATGAAGAATTAAACTAAATTAGATTAATTGAACTAAAATTAATTAAATTAAACTAACATTAATAAATTAAAACTAAAATAAACCAAACTAATTAATTAAATTAAAGTAAACTAAAATTAACTTAAGTGAACTAAGTAATTAATTAAAGTAAACTAAGTAATGAAGATTTCAACTATTAGATTAAATTAAACTAAAATTAATTAAATTTAACTAACATTAATTAATAAAAACTAAACTAAACTGATTAATTAAATTAAATTAAACTAAACTAAACTAATTAATTAAATTAAACTAAATTAAAATTAGATTAATTGAACTAAAATTTATTAATTAATTAAAGTAAACGAAAGTAGATTAATTAACCTTAAGTAAACTAAGTACTTAATTAAACTAAATTACATTAATTAAACTAAAATTAATTAAATTAACAACATTAAACTAAAACTAATTAATTAATTAAAGTAAACTAAAATTAGATGAATTAAACTAAAGTAAACTAAGTAATTAATTACACTAAATTAGATTCATTAAACTAAAATTAATTAAATTAACAAAATTAAACTAAACTAATTAATTAAAACTAAGTAAACTAAATTTAAACTTAAACTAAAACTAACTAAAAACTAAAAACTAAAACTAACTTAAAACTTAAAATCTATACGAAAACTAAACTCGTAATAGAAACCGGGATTGGAGGTTTAGGGTTTTTAGGTTTAGAGTAGGAACGGGGAAAAATAAAGGGGAACAGAATGGGGGAAAGAGAGAAAAGAAAGAAAAGAAAGAAAGAAAAAAAGAAGAAGAAGAAACGGGAAAGGAAAACGAATCTGAATTTAAATCAGATTTTGCGACCAACTGGTCGCAAATATGTAATCATGACTAGAAACGAAAGGTTGCGCGTGCTGGGGAAATTACGATCACTTGGTCGCATTTTTACACATTTGCGACCACCTGGTCGCCAATTTACGATTAACAACAGCTGTCATATCACGCGTCCCATGAACAATTGCGACCATCTAGTCGCAATAATGAAATTCACCGCCAAGGATTGCGACCAGAAGGTCGTAATCTTTAAATTCACCACCAAAAATTCCATGAAAATTTAAATTTACCGCTCAGATTTACGACCAGATGGTCGCATTTATGAAATTAACCGCCAAAAATTTCATGAACATTTTAGAATACCATTTGAGTTTTGCGACCAACTGGTCGTAATTTAACTTATATTTTTAAAAAACATAATTCTACTTTTCCACAAATGCGACCAACTGGTCGCATTTCCCTTCTAAATTACTACCATGTGGTTACCTTTTTGTTAAATTGCGACCATATGGTCGCAAATATTAATATATATATATTTTTTTATCATTCATTAAAGAAATAGTTTTAATAAACACATACACAGTGAATCATAAAGTTACAAAATGTCTCATTCATCATCCTCAGTTTCTTCGGTCGTCGCTTCTTCTTCTTCTTCTTCTCTTTCTTCGTCGGATTCATCGTCTTAAAGAAGTCCCTCACATAAAGTCTTCTTCTTTTGTTTCTTCATCGGATTCATCGTCTCGAATAAATTCAGCATCAATGTCACGTGCATGAGAAGTGGAAACATTTGTATCATCATCATGCAATGTTATTGTTCCATTGTTCAAAGGACGAACAGTACTTGCATTCTGACCATCGTCGATTGCACTACATCTTTTCTCATCTTCTTGAAAAGCAATAGCTTCCTCTGCATGGTCGTCTTTCTCAGACAAGTTTTCTTCTACCTGGTGTGGTTTAACTTTACAAACAACTAACCAATCTGTCAGATCTCGTCTATTAATCGGATAGTTCAGGTAATAAACTTGAATCGCCTGTGACGCCAGGACAAACCTATCAGCGGTGTGCATATGCTTAGACTTGTTTACCTCAACGATTTGTAAATGATCAATCTTTTGGTCTTCGCCTCGTCTGGTTGTCTCGAACCAAGTGCAGTTGAACAGAACAATGCGTTTTAATGTCGGACTTGCGTATTGAATCTCAAGAATCTCATCGATTACTCCGAAGTAATCGTCTTCGTTTGTGCCGAACACATGACCTTTTATGCAAACACCACTGTTGTTTATTGCCCTGTTAACTGAATGCGCCTTTGTTTGAAATCTGTAACTGTTACCGACGTATCCAGTATACGACTTTGCAATCCGTCCAGGTCCCTTTGCCAAAGAAATAATGCGAGGATCATCTACCGGTAATGTAGGGGAGTCAATCTGTCATTGTTCACATATAGTAATGTTAGGAAGATAGTAATTTTTTCAACAAATTGCCACGGTTTTTCTGACAATTTAAAATAACTCACGTACGTATGCACTGAACCAAGAACGAAACTCTTTGCCGATTATTGACCCCTCCTCAGCAGCTGTAAGACCAACTCGTGTCATTCGAACGTATAAGTTTAGAAATAATCTGTATGTTACAAAAATAGTTAGGAAATAGTTTTTAATTGTTTATGCGATGAAATAATGTTAAGTTACGAACTCACTCTATGTAAGGCTCGATCTCTGCGCAGTTGCATAACACGTTTGTCTGCATTACATGATACTCATAATCGGTCAACGACCTACGCACTGATCTTCCAACTGTCATGCCAGGTTCCGTAAAAATCGGCAAGTCTTTTATGTCAACACCTTCAAGTAAATTTTCGACAATGTTTCGTTTCGCTGGTCGAAACTGCTCTGCAATGTGTTGGTCAAAGTAGTATGAACAAAATGTGGTAGTCTCCTTCGTCAAGTAAGCACTACAGATAGATCCTTCTACTCTTGCTTTATTTCCGACCGTCTTTTTCAACCGACGTAAGTACCTGTGGGTAGGTAGAATGTGTAGAAAACATTTACATTCGATCACTATACTTTATACGTGTACATTACAAATTAACTGTTCTTACCTTTCAAATGGGTACATCCAGCGGTAATGTACCGGACCCCCTAAGAATGCCTCGTATGGAAGATGCACTGGAAGATGCTCTATTGAGTCAAAAAAGCCAGGTGAGAACATTCGCTCCAACTTACAGATAATAAAAGCGATCTCTGAACTCATTGAAGCGACAGTAGCTTCAGTCAACTCTTTACATGTCAAGTCCCTGAAAAAAAACATTCAACTGTGCATGCGGCTCCCAATGTCTATTCTCTAGGAACGGTCTGAACGCGACAGGCATCAATCATTGCATGAATACATGACAGTCGTGGCTTTTCATCTTGAACATGATATGCTTTTGACTGTCTATACACCGACTCAAATTTGAAACGTATCCGTCCGGGAATTTGATGGATTTGATCCACTCAAATAATGTTTTCTTTTCATCCGTCGTCAACATGTACTTTGCTTTTGCGTAATTATCATTGTCGTCAGGCTCTAACTCAGGACGGCGACATATCTCCCGTATATCATAACGTGCCTTCAAATTGTCCTTCATTTTTCCCGAAACGTTCAACATCGTATTGAAAATGTTGTCGAAGAAATTCTTCTCGATATGTATTACATCCAGATTGTGTCTAATCAGTAGATCTTCCCAATATGGTAGATCCCAAAAAATACTCCGTTTCTTCCAACCCGTGTTTTACCCCAGCCGCATTGTTTGCACTCTCTGCACCGTCCACTGTAATCTTCTGCATCCCTATAGCTTCTCTACTGTGAAGAATCTCCCTTCCACTATACATTGTCGGGGGGGTTTATTTTCTTACTCGTCGACCCTTCTTCCAGTCACTACCGTTTGAATGGAAAGTATGATTCAATGGTAAAAATCGACGGTGACAATCAAACCAACAAGTTTTTCGACCGTTTCTGAGATAAAATGCATCTGTGTCTAGCATGCAATGTGGGCATGCGTATTTCCCCGCTGTACTCCATCCTTTAAAAGGAGGAGATTGAGGTTCACACAATTAACTACACTGACTTAAGGAAAGCAATAACAAAAGCTAAACACATACTCAAAAATGTATATGGAAGCAATTAAAGATCAACATACCTGACAACATTGAATACGCAGGGAAGTCACTGATCGTTCAGATTAACACTGCGCGCATCAAGAAATTTTGTTTCTTCGAAATGTCGTACGTCATAACACCGTTAGTCCACAACCTTTTCAACTCTACAATAAGTGGTTGCAAATACACATCTAGTTTCTGTTTTGGACTTTTCGGCCCAGGTACGATCACAGTTAGAAAAATCACCGGGTCTCGCATGCACATCGAGGGAGGCATGTTATACGAGGTTACCATGACTGGCCAAACTGAATATTATGCCCCGGATGGCCCGAACGTGTTAAAGCCATCCGTGCAAAAGCCCAATCTGACGTTTCTCAGATCTTGTGCAAAATCCGGATGACAATTATTTAAATGTTTCCATGCCGCAGCATCTGAGGGATGTCTCATAACACCTTCATTTTGTGAATGCTCGTGATGCCATCTCATGTGCGAGGCTGTCACATCCGATGCATACAACCGTTGCAGACGTGGGGTCAGCGGTAAATAGAACATGCAGACGTACGGAATGAGGTTGCGTTTCCCTTGTTTATATCTTGGAAAAAAACAGAATTTACAGTGATGCAGGTCCTCATCCACATCCTAGTAAAGCATGCATCCGTTCCGACACGAATCTATTTTCTCCACGGGTAACCAAGTTTCTCCACTACCTTTTCGTGTCGTACAAACTGTTGGGCATGATATTTTCTTCTGGAGCGCATCAACGAAACCACGATGCAATCGAATCAAATCCTCTAGCAGGTATGTTGTACTACGCCTTTATATTTAAAAGTTCTGTAGCAGTAGCAAGTTGACTTACCTGACACCCATCGTACAATGGTCGGCTGGCTGTCTTTAGCATCTCGTGCATCTTACGTGCTTCCGGATTCATTTCCTCTTCAACAACCCGTTCATCTTCGTCTACGTTTAAACTTTCACGGAAATTTTTATTGCCCCCATACCTCGCACCATCAAGTATCATTTGCCGCATCTAACTATACTATTGTTCATCATTCCGTTCTTTGACAACAACCTCTACATTCGAGCTGCTACCTTCGTATCGTCTCGATTCATGTAATGTAGTGTCGAACGTTTCCTTTGTTTCCCCCTGAAACACCCAGTGGTAATAATTCTGCACAAATCCCCGACTATAAAGATGAACCTTCAAATCTGTAACCGGTATGATTCTCCTATTGTCGCATGTCCTGCACGGACAACGTAGCTTTCCACCATACTTTTCATAATAGACAGTTGTCATGCAAAACTCAACAAACTGTTCAACTTCGGCCATGAACTCATCGTTCAAATACCCGTCTATCAAACAAACATACATTTACTCTCTCATTTTCTTTTTTCTTAATGCTAACAAATAATGGGAGGAGGGGGGGTTTATAATGGACTTCTCTGCTCATTTGCGACCATATGGTAGTATTTTTGCTACCAACTGGTCGCATTTTCCTGCCAAAATTTCCCGCCATTTTTCTCACTGCCCCGAGTCACATCAAGTCAAAGCATTTACGTCCACATGATCACTTATTTTGGTGACAACTTGGTAGCTTTTCTCCCACCAAATTGTTTACCTACCACTGGTCACTTAAAATCACAACATTTGCGACCATCTGGTCACTTAACAATGTGACCACCTGGTAGCTTATTTCCAGCCAAATTTCTAAGCTACCAATGGTCACTAAAGGTCACCAAAATTGCGACCATATGGTCACTTTGAAATGTGATCACATGGTAGCCTTTCTCCCGCCAACTTTACGTGACTTTTTTTTGCTACTAAATGATACCTCATGTCACAAAATTGCGACCATATGGTCACTTTCTTCTCGCCAAAAATTCGCGCCATTGTTTATGACTAATTCTTTACTTGGTCGCAATTTGGTCGCAAAAAAGTGACCATATGGTCGTTTTAAGTCAAACTTCATATTTACTACCAGAGTGGTCACCAAAAAAACTACCCAATACTTTGGTCGCAAATTTCTGATCGCAATTTAACAGTTTTTTTTTTTGTAGTGAGAAGATGTCATCTGCCTTTTATCCAGCAAGATGTCAAGATCACACGAAGGAAGCTCCAAAAGATGACAGCTCTAAGTCACGTGGGTATTAACCATTTAATAACAACGTTAGTAACAAAATAAAAACATTGACTAAAGTAGACTTCAACTTAAGAATAAGAAGCTTCATTAATTAAGATTAATCACTTAAGTAAGACTAAACTTGGTTTGATCACATCTCACAAATCTCCACCCTAATTAAAAAAAGTTCAAGCTTCTTAATGCATATCTTATATTGAGAATGTTCATAAGGTTTGTTCAACCTGGATCGAAACAAATCACACCAAGTAAGTTTAGACATTTACTAAAATTAAAGGTTGTGACAGATTTTGTTATAACATCAATAGGGATATCATCAGTATGAATTTTATTACTAATTAAAATCTTATCTTGCTGAATCACATGTCTAATAAAATGATACTTAACCTCAATATGCTTTGTCCTGTCATGAAATATTTGGTTTTTGACAGATGAATAACACTCTGACTATCACAGAAGATTTGAAATTATTCCTGTTGTACCCCAAACTTAGATACCAAGTCCTTTACCCATAAAGATTTTTTTACAACTTCTGTTATAGCCACATATTCAGCCTCAGTGGTTGACAAGGCTACCACTGGTTGTAAAGAGGCTTTCCAGCTTACAGTGTTACCAAACAAAGTGAAAACTATCCTTGTGAGTGATCTTCTTCAGTCAAGGTCTCTTACAAAATCTGAATCACATAAACAAGTTAAATCATTCTCAGATTTTTCACTTTGTTTATACCTCAGTCCATGATTACATGTACCCTTTAGGTATCTAAGGACCCATTTTGTAGCTTCCCAATGAGGTTTGTCATGATTTGCTATGTACTTGATTATTGGACTAGAAGCATAGGATAAATATGGCCTTGAGCAGACCATAACATACATTATACTACCCTACTACATTGACATAAGGAATCCTACTCTTCTTTTGCTCCTCCTCTAAAGAATAATGACTCATTTGCATGGAAAGTTTAAAATGTTGTGCAATGGGAGTGCATACAGCCTTTGATTGATTAATGTTAAACTGGTCAAACATCTTTTGAGTGTACTTGTGCTGAGTTAAGAATAGTGAATTATTCTTTCTATCTCTCTTAATATGTATACCTATGATGATTTGTGCCTTACCAAGATCTTTCATTTCAAATCAAAGAGATTTTCAGGTTATTGATTTCTTTTAATTTAGAATAGGCCACAAGCATATCATCAACATATAACAGGAGATACACTAGACAGTCTTGATCTATCTAGTTAATGTAACACAACTATAATAGCTACTTCTAACAAAATGATTTTTTTAACATGAATTCATCAGATCTCAAATACCATAGTCTAGGAGATTGTTTTATTCCATAGAGAATTTTTTTCAATAAGAAAACTTTGTTTTCACAACCTTTGGCGATTAAACCCTCAGGCTGTGTCATGTATATGGTTTTTACTAACTTTCCATGTAAAAAGGACGTTTTTACATCCAATTGTTCTAATTCCAAGTTAAATTCAGCTACAAAAGAAAGTATAATACTAATTTACATATGTTTGACAAGTGGAGAATAAATCTCATTATAGTTTACCCCTTCCTTTTGAATGAACCCTTTTTCCACTATCCTAGTTTTAAACATTTCCTTTTCAGGTATTTCCTATTTTCTTTTGTAAATCTATTCACAGTCAACAAATTTATGAATATTAGGTTTGTCTACAAGGATCTAGGTTTTATTCTTGGCTAAACTTTCTATTTCATCATACATAGCTTGTTGCCATTTATGTTTAAGGTAAGATACCATTTTGGTTCATGAACTTTCACTCGAGTTTCATTTTCGTTCCTAAACTTTCAAAAGTTATGTTTTTCGTCCCTGAACTTTACGATTCGTTTCGTTTTGGTCCCTCCATCTTTATTTTTTAGTCTAGGACACTAATGGAGGGCTTATGTGGCATGTAATTGATAATGTGACGTTATAGAAATATACCATTAGGTTAAATACCTAGAAAAATGAATATATAGTAAGGTTAATCTCATATTTTTCTCCTTAATTTTAGTCTTAAACCTCACTGTATATTCGTTTTTCCACGTCATTTAACCTCATTGTATATTTATATAATGTCACATCATCAATTACATGCCACATAAGCCATCCGGTAGTGTCCTAAACTAAAAAACACAGATGGAGGGACCAAAACGAAACAAATCGTAAAGTTCAGGGACAAAAAACATAATTTTTGAAAGTTTAGGGACAAAAATGAAACCCGAGTGAAAGTTCAGGGACCAAAATGGTATTTTACACTTATGTTTATTAGGGTCAGTTAAAGCAGGGGTTGATTCACATCATCAAAAGCATAAGAGACATAATCAAAGTTTGCAAACCTGTTAGGTGGTCTTATAACTCTTCTATTTCTATCTTTGGTAAGTTGGTAGAAGATGAGATATTATGGTTCTTGGAGCATCAAGTTAGGTTCTTGATTTTTTCATTTATTTCTTCAACTTCTTTTGCATAAGTAGGTTGGTGATTGATTTCATGCTCCCTTTTGTGTTTCTCCCCCATCTCCACTTGAGTATTTGTCTCTTTTTATGTATCATGCTCACAAGAAGATTTAGTAGGTTACCTAAACATTTCATCTTCTTTGAAGGTGACATCCCTAATTAGTTACTTTGTAATGGCCATTATCCAAAGGCTGCTATAATTTGTATTCCTCGACTCCATTAGGGTAACCAATGGCCATTATCCAAGGGCTACCATAATTTGTGTTCCTTAACTCCATTAGGATAACCAATGAACATGCACTTCGTAGCCCTTGGATCTAATTTTCCTTCTTTAGTATGAGCATAAGCAACACAATCATAAGTTATAAGGTGTTCAAATTAAGGTATCTGACCTGTCCACACTTCCTTGGGGGGGGGGGGTTGAATGCAAGGGCAGTGGAGGGGCACCTATTTATGAACAGACTGCCTTAACAGCTTCTACCCAAAACCTTTTTGGTTGGTTGGAAGTGTTCATGATATATCTAGTTCTCTCAAGGATAGTCCTATTCATTCTTTTAGAAATCCCATTCTGTTGGGTAGTTAACCTAACAGTCTTATATCTAGTAAGTCCCTCTTGCCTACACCAGTGATTGAACTCTTCACTTAAGTACTCTAGACCATTACCAGTCTTAAGGACCTTAAATTTCTTGCTGGTTTGGATTTCTACTATTTTCTTCCATGTTTTTAAAGCATTCAAAGGTATTTGGTTTATTTTTAATGAAGTATACTTTCCTAGAAAAGTCATCAATTATTGTCATGAAATATCTACTATTGCCTAAGGAATTTTTTGAGTAGCTGGTCCCCAAAGATCAGAATGAACATAACTAAGTGTTTTAGTGGTGCAGTGTTGTGATCTAGAAAACTTGGCCCTTTTAGACTTGCCTAATACACAACTCTCACAAAAAGGTAATTTATCTCAATATTAGATTTCTCTATTATCCATTGATTTACTAGTTTCATGATCCATTCTTCACTAACATGCCCTAATCTATTGTCCCATAATTTTGTTTTACTGACACACTATTTTAAGGATGTGGCTACCACACCAGTTTCTGTCTCCCCTTCTAGAACATAGAGACCATTTAACCAAGTTACCTTTCATTAAAACTAGAGTGGCATTAGTTATCTTAATGACTCTATTTTTACCTATATAGGATAGACCCTCTGAGCCTAGGGTTCCTAGAGGTATTGAGTTTCTTTTTAGTCTAGGAACATACCTCACATTTTTAAAGTTTCTCAAGGATCTTAGTTTGGTTATAATTGTGAGTTCTCTTATTCCTTCTACCTTGCAAGGTTGATCATCACCTAGGAGAACATTTCCTCCATCTATTAAGGTCAAGTTGTAGAAGCAATCTTTATTTGGACTCATGTGAAAGGTACCTTATGAATCTAAAATCCACTAATTTTCTTGGTTTGATTAGTGGATACCATTAACACATCTCCAGAGTCATACTTTTCTTCTCCAACAGGAAGGTTTCCACCACTATTCTTTTGATTATTCTCAGTTTGGTTATTATCAGCATACTTCATACCATTATTAGTTATTTTAGGGCAAAACCTCCTAATATGACCTAATTCATTACAATTATAGCATTTAACAGATTTAAATTTTATTTGGATCTTGATCTAGATTTGTTTCTTTCTTTTTTATTTTTATCAACAGATCTACCTCTTACATTTAAGCCGTCCCTTTGATTATTGCTGTTAGTGTTTCTATCTTTTTTAAACTCTAATTCCTAAGATTTTAGTGCAGAAATTTGATTGTTGCTTTGAATTCTCTGTATCCTTTTTATAAGGAAATTTGAAGGATAATAACATGACTCTCAACTCCAATCTTCTATTGATCAATGGATGTCAAGGTTATCGTGATTTCTTAAACTCATCAAGATTATGCTCCAGTGATTTGGAATTCTCCATTCTAAATTGTAACATCCCATGTTTTTTGGTACGTCTTAAATTAAATAAATATTATTCATATTATAATATTTATTGGATTTAAGGTAAATGATGGTAATTGATATTTAAATTTCTTTTATAGGAATTTAATATAATTACTTTCATTAAATGGAGATAAAGGAAAAATGAAATAAAAAAAATAAAAAAAAAAGAAAAGTAAGGAAACGTGAAAAGAAGAGGAAGGGAAAAGAAAGGAGGGTTTCTTCTTATTCACGTGAAAAGTATATAGACTTCAATGTAGGTTTTTTCCCTCCTTTTCCATCTTCTTCTTCTTGCCATCGATCTTTGAGATCCCGGGTTTGATTGTTTCTCGTTTTTCCTTATGTTTAGGCGTATTGTGGTGATTATTGAAGCAGAATTGCGTTCAAAAAATTAGGGCAAAATTTCTTATTCTTCCAAGAAAAGGTGAGATGGATTCTTGTTGAAGATCTATTCCGTTTTGTTTTTAGTTTGCCGATTCTTACTTATTTTAGTGTGAATTAGAGTTCTAGGAACATTAATTCAAAAGCCCCAAATTTTTATTTCTTGATTCCCAATTCTTGAACCCTAATGTTTAATTTTTGTTCTAAGCCAAACTAATCGAAAACCTAATGTAGAATTGATAGATAACGAACGAATCAGAACCCCAAAATTCTTCACCCTTCATAACCGTCCTACGTCTGTCCTACACCTGTAGCCCTCTGTAATAACTATCCTAACTGAAGCCAACCTGTAGCCCTCTGTCATAACTGTCCTAATTGTCCTACCATCGTCCTACCCTGTAATCCTTCCGTCCTACGTTCAGTTTAATGTTTATTTTAGCATAAAGTTAGGTTTAATTTATTTTAGATTGTAACTTATTTTTCAGGTCGTAGTTGTGTTGTGAAAGGAATAAGGAATTTGGAAAAGTTCTTGCTGTGTACAAGGTGAGTAGAAATTTGTTAAGGACTAAATTCTTCCATGCTTGCTTTTCCTTTTTCTTTAATAGAATTAACCTCTGATTTTGAGCATGTTATAGGATGTTTTTATGCATGTTAAAGAGGTTTAGGGGTTGATTATATGATTTAAGAAATTAGGACAAAAGCATGGCGAAAACTTGGAATTAAAAGAATGTGAATTTGACTATCGATATTGATTGGCAGGTTTTTATGGG
This sequence comes from Gynostemma pentaphyllum, assembly GCA_028015215.1. Taxonomy (NCBI): domain Eukaryota; kingdom Viridiplantae; phylum Streptophyta; class Magnoliopsida; order Cucurbitales; family Cucurbitaceae; genus Gynostemma; species Gynostemma pentaphyllum. The sequence continues at coordinate 43,484,487 of CM051354.1, read as the reverse complement.
TAGCATGACTTTGTTTGGAGGTTTAAAAATGTTTTTGGAATGTTTTATGTTGGATAAACCTTGCTGAATAAATTTATCACGGTTGACTGATTATTGCCCTTTAAGTCGATGAATTAAGCCTAGGTGGATAGATATTCGATATTATAATTCTCTGAATCGATTGTGTTTATTTCCAAATGTATAGGGGCTGTTTTGGGAGTCATTTTATAGTCGTTATGCTGCTGGAAATTAGTTAGAAATTTATTAATTTTAGACTATTGGAAAAAGGAGCAAAACTCTACTAGTTTAGGCTAGTTTCGTTTCTAGATTTGACAATCATTGGGAGTTGTTGGAAGTAAACGCAAAATGGTATTATGAGTGATTTTGAGGTATTTTAGAAAGATTTAAAGGTGAACTTTCCAGAAATTAAGTTTAGGAAAGTTCGACCTAAAAATTGAGTTGTTTCGAGAATATTGAGTTTAGACTCAATTTGAGCATCATGGTAGTGATGAGTGAAATCATATTACTTAAATACCTCGAGTAATATGGTAGTATGTTCACTTTAAGCAAAGGCCTTGCTTGAAGAAGAATATTACCGTTAAGGGAGATTATACGGTTGTGCACAACTTTATAGCACTTAACGGGGCAGGTTCATTCCATCCGTACAATGGAAAAGAATATTTCTCGTAAGGATTTAAATTGAGAAAATAGTGTTTAAATTCCTTGTTGAGCGTAGTCTCTCTTTGTTTGCGGGCAAAGAGAAGATTAGAGGTATTAGTGAAAACTTTAAATCTAAAAGTTTTAAATTGAGAAAAGAGTGTTTAAAACTGTTTCGAGTATTTTATCTTGTTAACTTGAGGATTAAGAGATATACTTATGAATTGGAATGATGACCTAGACTCCGAGTATTTTTGGTGTATGTGAACTTTCGGAAGTCAGTGAGGCCGGTTATGGACTTAAAGTCTTTGAAAAATCTCTCATGGCATGATTTTATTTTTTAACATTTTTCTACTCATTGGGCGTAGCCTCATGGTGCTACAACTATTTTTTTTAGGTAAATGAAAGAAGAAGCTCGGTGGCTGGTGTGGTTCGAGGCGGTGATCGGTTGGTACGGATTGGCATTGCCGGCATAATCTTGTTTCTTCATTATTTGTTTTGGGATTTCCATGTTTTGTTTTGTTGAACTAAATAAAGTAGTTCGGTTTTAAATTGAGCATTTCATTTGACAGTGCTTTAAATATTGTTTTGGTTTGTGAGATTGTTTTTTTTATGGTTTTAAATAAAACTGATCGATCAAGAATGTTTTAATGTGTTGTTTAAACTAAGAAAAACTCTGATTTGGTTAATAAATGCTTCCGCTTTTGTTCTTTTACATTTCTATGTATTTGAGAATTTTCGGGCTGTTACATAAATCCAAAGAATTTTTCTTTGAGTAGTATTCTGTTGGTGGGTTGTTTTGTGACAAATATTTCTTCAAGCTTCTTCTAGACCTCATAACCCATATCCTTGGTCATCCACTTGCCTCAAGAAATTATCAGCCAAATAGAGTATGATGATTGAGTAGGTGCTTAATTAAAGCTTTAATCTTTCTAGAGAAGTCATAGTAGTTGGCAGATTCAAAGGATTTCAATGGCTTTATGGAGTTTCTATTGAACTAACAGAGCCTTCACTTTTTCCCCCAAGATCCAAAGTCTCCACTTACATAAAATCCATTCAACTCAAACTTCATTGACATATGAAATTTCTTATTCTCTTTGAGTATTTTCTTGAATTTCATAATTCAATTACCAAGATCTTCATAGATCTACGTCTTCCACGCTCTGATACCATTTTGTGAAGAACTAACAACTTATAAAACTAAAATTAAACACTACACGATTTATCCTGGTTCGGATAAGAAGGATCCTACATCCAGCCACTGAAATTATTCTCCAAGATATGCACTAGTTAAAATTGAGAACGTTTACAATCAAGGTTACAAAACAGAAAAAGAGGAATAATAGATGTGTGACAGTCTACTTCGAAGAAACAACAACACATAAGAAGAAAATAGAAGGTTTTCTTCTTATCCCTCTAGAATAGTCAATAAGCTCTCTCTTTACAAAAACCGAAATATTACAAGAATGAATATCTTTTAGCTCTCTTCATTCATCATTACCATCATCATTAGAAGGAACATCTACCTTTTATCCAGCCAGATGTCAAGATCACACGAAGGAAGCTCCAAATGATGACAAATCAAAGTCACGTGTGTATTAACTACTTAATAACAGTCTTAGTTAACAAAGTAACAACATTGACTAAAGTTGACTTCAGCTTAAGAATAAACATCTTCATTAATTAAGCTTAATCACTTAATTAAGAGTAAACTTGGTTGGATCACATCTCAAAAGATTTATGTTTATTTTCGAAAGTTGTTTTAAAAACTTATTATTGGTAACTCATACCATTTAAAGATGACCTTTTTTTTATGAAATAGAAAATGTTTTGAAATATTTAGAAATGACATTTCTCAAAATTTAGATTTGATATTAAACCTATCTCAGTCGTGGATCTCATTATGAAAAATGCCATTTTTCCAAAATTTTCAAAAACATTGCTATTTTTGAAAAAATTTCAAACAATTTGCTATTTTTGAAAATATGAATTCATAAAATGTCATTTTTTGAAAGACTCACTTAAAGTTATGGGACTTTTGCACCTATAGAAGAATCATGTCTAATAGGTACAAAAATAGCAACCCAATAATTTATTTATAAATGGACAAAACTTATTTACTTCCGATGGAGTAGATAATCCTACATTCACACTCACAAACATTATATTATTAAATTAAAAAGAATTTAAAAAATTAAAAAAAAAAAATTATGAGTGAGAATGTGGCAAAATTAGAACCATAGAATGTAGGGGTGCTTACTCCCTTGGGAGTATGTAAGTTTTTTCCTTTTATAAATATAGCATAAAACCAAAATTCGCGCGTATTACATTACAAAATCGTCACTAGTTTCACGCAAGTAATCATTGATTTACACAAATATAATCACTGATTCAGTACATAGCTAATCACTTATTATACTGATTCACAGTATTAATTGATATTTTCCCGCATGTAATCTCTGATTCCTCTTATAAATTATCACTGATTTCTATCATTCACATGGATGAGGGTTTATAAAAAAGAAACTATATTTATAAATAATTTTTTAAAAATACTGTATTCGTATATATTTTTTTTAAAATTGATATATTAACAAATATTACAAAAATATCTGTTACCTAATAAAATTTTCCTAAAATTATTGGAAATTTGAAATCATTATTTATAAGTTTATAATATTAAGAAAAAGGATCAATCTCAATTATTTTAAAAACAAAAATCGGTGTAAAACGTCTGAAAAAACAATAGACTATATTTTTTTTTTAAAAAAAAACAGTTATCTAACTATATTATTCTCACCTTACTTTTGTTTTTATAAAATATAAAATAGAAAAAGTACTTTACATTGTTGTTTTTTAGTTCCATGCAAATAGAAAAAAAATTGACCAAGTTTGTTAGGTGAAAATTTAAAAAAATATATTATTAAATGGATAATTATTCTCATTTTTTTTTAATTTCAATTAAGGTTTAGTCTAGGGATGGAAATTCGATTGCTTCACTTGTGTGTATTATTCACATCTTTATTAAAAGTATTACACCAATTAGTTAGAATAGGGATAAATGAGCAACCAAATCAACATCCTTTTCCTGAGATAAAATGAAAGATTTTTTTTCCTCATATATGTGATAGCATCGCCCATTTGAAAGATGCTAGTTTGGGTGCTTCTTTGAAAGCAACTAAGTTTCAAATTTTCTCGTATGAAGAAAGAAGGTTTAATCTACAACCACATACCACATAATAAAAAAATATTTATGCTTTATAACTAAAACTATATTTAAATTGACATGCATTAGTATTTTTTATTTTTAAATATTACATCAATTTAGAAGATATAAATTGTTGGGATGCGAACAAAATCCCACATCGGTTAGGGAAGGGGATGATCATGGGAATATAAGGGGAATGACACATCTCCACTGGTATGAAGTCTTTTGGGTGAAACCAAAAGCAAAGCCATGCGGGCCTATGTTAAGTATTTAGAACAAATCAAAGGTTCATGGTCAAATATTTTGTTTTGACTTAATTTTTTGAAAGCCCATCTAATTAGCCCATTAGCCATTTAGCCATTGTTAAGTTTTTTCTTTGGCTTCACGTGAGTTCCAATCACTTGATGGCGGTGGAATTCTTGGCACACAAATATTATATAATATATGTTGCAGCGTGTAGACCTAGTTAAAAAAGAAAAGGAATTGCGTCGTTCCCTTTTTATTTTCTTCGTAAAGCGGCAGTAGGTATTCTTTATGTAAAAATCAAATTGGGTTTATTTGGGTTGTTCATTATTGAGAGAAAATAGAGAGTTCGTGATCGATTGTTAAACTTCTATTATTCGTCTCAATTGTAATCTTCATCTTCATAGTGGAACCTGCAATATTTGCAGAAGACAGGACGTACCAATTGGGAACTTGTATAAATATCTGGTGTTCTGTTATTTCTCTACTTGATTATTTATTCTTGTGTTGCTATTTATCATTCTTAGGATTAGGGAGTTTAGGAATTAACAAACCCTTCAAATTCCCAACAACTGGTATTAGAGCGTTAGGTTTAAGGGACTTGTGGTAGAGATCGATGGATAGCACAAAGGATATTGGGATCGGAAAATTTGATGGTTCATATTTTTCATTCTGGATGATGCAGAGGCTACTTGTTTAGTAGGAAGTTGCATCTGCCATTGGGAGAGAAGCCAGAGGGTATGAACGATGAAGAATGGAAGTTATTAGACATTCAAGTACTGGGAGTTGTCAGATTGAGCTTGTCAAAGAATGTTGCCCATTATGTGGCAAAAGATACAACTACAGCAAGATTGATCAAGACCTTGTCTGATATGTATGAACAGCCCACCGTCAACAACAAGATATATATCTACACTCAACTCGTGCATATGAAGATGGCTGATGATGAACCATAAGCAGATCATCTGAATAAATTCAACATTCTCATAAATCAGTTAATTGCTTCAGAGTTTCAAATGACTGATGATATGGTTGTTGTTTCATTCTTGACATCTTTACCTCATAGTTGGTTTACTATGAAAACCGCTATCGCTAATTCTCAGGGAAGAGGGAAGATTTGTTTTGCAAATATTAGAGATGTTGCTCTAGCAGAAGAAATTCGCTTGAAGAGTTCTGGCATGGCCTTTAACAACGGTACTGTTTTGTATACCGGTGGAGGAAAAGGCAATCAAAGTAACAACAATAAGGGTAAAGGTACATGGAACGAGGAGACTGAGTGTTACTATTGCCACAGGAAGGGTCACAAAAAATCAGACTGTAGAAAACTGAAAGAAGATCAGAAAGATAACAACAATAACTCAGAGGCTAATATGGTCACACATGCTCTTCGCTGTGTTGATGAGAGTTTTAATGTCGATGAGCCGATGACAGACTGAGTTGTGGATAGTGAAGGGATGATTTACTAAACTAGCGAAAATTTATTTAGTAAATTTATTAACATTTAATAACAGATCTATTAACATCATGCAATTTGTGATAAAAACATGTAGATTCATGCTTAATTTCAAAAACTAAAGGCCTTTTACTTACATTGAGTAATAAATGGAGAATCGATTGGAGGTTTTTTTACAGCATCAAATCCTCAGCAACTTGTTAGGAATGGTGTCCTAGAACTTGTAATTATTTAATAATAATAATTTATTAAGAATAAATTAAATAAATAAACATAAGTTCTTTATATTATCTAGATTGATTCAATTAATGATATTAGGAATATATGGAAATATATAAATATCAAACATTCAAATAGTAAACCCTAAGTTACTCTTATGAAATCACGACTTAGTATGTGAGTCATACGAGAGGATTAAAGTCGAGATGAGTAACTTAAAAGTGTCTACAATAAATGGATAACGTTTGGGAACCTTATCCTGGTAACACTGTTGATAGCTTCGCATTTTGTTTATAGACAAATGATCTAATCCTGATCATTCATGTGGGAGACATCAAATGGAAGTATCATATGCAATGTTGATTGTATAAGACAGGACCACGATGTTCGATCAAATTTCTCATTAGTACCGTTTACGAGAAATGATCGAATATCAAACTAAGTTTATCAACCGTGATAGATCTCAATCCTGAGTGAAATGCAGACTCCTATTTGTGGAGTTATGTTCTTTGATTCACATAGTTGAGAGCGATCTGTAAGAATGCTCAATACACTCCTGTTTTGGGAACATGACTAGATAAGTAGCTGGGAACTCATTTTCACGAGATGGAATTCATAACTTTCCTATAAATTAACGGTATCGGTGCGATACCTAAACATTTTAGGAACTTTAGGAAACTCCTTGATGTCATGATTCGAGACATGAACAAGTGGCGCCACGACTTCTATTGATCACGAAGTATATTATCTCTAGTTCGACTAAAGATAATGTTCATTGGAGAATCAGCGGGAACACAAGGATAAAGCGGTAATTACAGGGGCAAAACGGTAAATTTATCCTTTGTAATTATGAGGGTTCCACGTGAAGGATTATATCACGGATATAAATAATGATAAACTAAATGGACATAACTCATCATATAGTGAGGGGAGTTCAAGCTATGAATCTATAGTGGAATTATTCATAGTTAGATAATAAGTAATTAACTAATTATGTGTTAATCACTTAATTGACTAATTATTAAGCCCATGATCTATAGGTCCATCAGGTCCCTATGCTAGCCCAAATATCGTAGTCGCGAAATCAAGTAGAAGAAATAGAAATTTTAAGTAAAGTGAATTACTTAAAATAGGCAATATTAATTGTTTAAATATTGAGTATATTTAAACGGTAATTAATATAAACATTATTAATTGTTTAAATAATGAGTTTATTTAAACATGAAATTAATAATGAAATATTATTAATTATACATTATTAATTATTTAAATATTGAGTATATTTAAATGGTAATTAATAATTTGAAATTAATTAACAATTATTAATTGTTTAAATAATTAATTTTATTTGAACGGAAATTAATAATTAAAATTAATTAATTAATAATAAAATGTTATCAATAAAATTATTAATTAAATAATGAGTTTATTTAATGTAAATTAATAATTAAAATATTTATTATTAAATATTTAAATAATGAAAATTATTTAAATGGAAATTAATAATTAAATATAATTTGATAATATTTAGTCGGGAGAGAATATTAATATTATTAATTGTTTAAATAAAATATTTTATTTAAATGGTAATTAATAAATAAATTAATTAAGTTGGACTTATTAAATTAAGAGAGAGTTTCTAGCCCAATTGGATTAATGAACCCAATTGGAATTGGCCCAAAATAATTAATTAAATAAATTAGAATTATTTATTAATTAATGTATGCATTTCGGCTATATATGTATTTTTGGGAAGAGATAATTGCTTGAATTATATCCTAAAATAATTACATAGATTTATTTACCCAAGATAAATAAAAATAAAGAAAATAAAATAATCTCCTTGTGACGACCCGGCACTTTTAAATAAATTAAAATCAGAGAAAACAGCGGAAGTCTTTTAATTTACGAAAAATTGGCGTGGTTTTGTTTGAAAATTGGCATGCCGAAAACCTGTTTACATCCTAATTTTCACATCTAATAAAATCTCATGGACTTTAAGTCCAAATCAGGAGTTCAAATATATAATATCATAAAAACATCATCCAGAAGCTCTTATGAGCCAAAATATGATACAAAATAATCAAAGTCCTTAAAATTCACAAAATAAAACATAGACTTTACAAATCCAATAGTCCATCTCGAGGTCAGCATCCCTCGATCACTCAACACCACCTCCTCCTCCTCGACCTCTAGCCAAGGCATTACCTGAAATTGGTTGTAATATCATGAGCTAACAAACTAAGCCCAGTGAGAATAATAAGCATAAAAAGTAAAGATAGACCTCAAACTCGCATTTTCGATTTGTGTCCAATTCAACTAACACAATCTACTCCTAAAGTTCTCCAAACTCTAGGTAAACTCCTTTTATACTTTCTAAGGATAATATTGCTAAAATCATAGTCAATACTCATCCATCAACAATATTATGACATAAGTAATAGAAGTAAATAACTTTGCATCATATTAAACATCTCAATTCTCTCTTTCATTGATCATATGTATGAATGCATGAGAGCATCCCGTAGGATTCGCATACGCCCTTATGCATGAGGAGGTAACGTGGTCTATCCCATAGGATCCATCGTTCTCCCTCCTTTACTTTCTCACTTTCTTTTCTTTTTCTATGAAGGTGATGCGGACACTGCCCGTAGGCTCCAACATTCTTCCCCCTTCATTTTCTTTTTCACTTTCTTTTCTTTTTCTGAAGGTGATGCGGACATTCCCCGTAGGGTCCAACATTCTTCCCCCTTCATATCTTTCTCACTTTCTTTTCATGATGCGAGATGTTATGATGTACTATGATGTAATTGGAGTAAATAAATAAAATGCAAAATTAAAGTAGACGATACAGACATAAAGTAAAAAGGCATTAAGTAAGGATATAAGGTAAAAGATATAAAGTAATGGACACAAAGTAAATAAATGGAAACTCTGAACGAACGATAAATCAATCGAACTCCATTAATAAAGTAAAGAATCAAACATAACGATTAATCTAAACCTTCAATAATCCGAGGATCAATCAACCGTTCTTTAACAAAGTCTTGGATCCTTTAACTTCTATTGAACCATTCTAAACTCCGAAACTAATCTAACTTAGAATCTTCTAAGATTCGAGGTTTTCATCGAGAAATCCTAAGTTTCTCGCTTAAAGGATTAACTACAAATCCTAAGGCACTAACTCACTTCCTCTAATCTTAGTTTGGATTCTAATCTTAGTTCCCGATTCTACAAACCATTACACTCATTTGCTTTCTATAGTTACTTTACATACTAATCATTCTCACCTTAATAAAAGTGAAGACTTTGCTCCTAAACACCGGAAGAGCAATCAACCACGCGGTTCGAAAACACCTACAAACGAATTATATCGTAACAATCAATAACGAAACCAACTATCGTTCAAACAACTACTAAACATACAAAGCAACGAAAACCCAATAAAACCCACAAAGAGGCCCACGGCCCTATCATCAAAAACGAGTCTCGGGTTTGGTTTTTCGGCTTTTTGGCAATTCAAATACGTTTTGAGTTGGTTTTAATCAAATTCGATAATCCCGATTCCAATGGGTATCGATGAATAGTGTTTTTGAACATTAATCCCTTTCCCGAATTGAATTTAAACAAACATTCATTCATTAATTTCTAACCCATTTTCAATCCCAAAAGGGTAAATTTCAAACGGAAAGGGTTTATTTGAAACTCGGTTTTAGGGTTATGGAATAGTTTCCAAAAACACTTAAAACTACTCCCGAATTGACAAACACCGAGTTTCACGGCAAGAAATCGAAAGAAAACAAGCAAAACTCCATTAAAACACTATTTGGAGCTTAGGGTTTGAAGAGATTCTTACCGAGAACTCCTCGGATCTCGAGAGAAACGGACGATGGCTAGGTGGAAAATGATTCTTGACCTGAGGGCTTTCCAAAATATCCAAGCTCGAGTCGATCCGGCAAGAAACGAAGAAAATCAAATTTTCTCTCCTTCCTCTTTGTTGCTCACGGCTTGGGGAGGAAAAGAATGAGCAAATTTTGGTCAAATTTTAGTCAAAGCTTCATTTAAAGAAGAAGGCAAATAGTGTTTTGAGATATTTTGCAAATTGGGTAATTACAACTTTGCCCTTTTAAGACTTTTGGCTTAAAACGATTCCCGAACATCTCAAACTATCCCAATGGTGATTAATAATTATTAATTGGCCCGTTAATAATTATTAATACCATTTTAACGTATTTAAATAAATAAAGCCATTAAAAGGAATTAAAATGAAATAAATTACTAAATTCTAATTTAATAATAAATAAATGAATTTTAATTACTCAAATTAAAATAAAATAAATAAAAGTTTTTTTTTTATCACAAAATAACGGGACGTTACACTCCTATTTATCTATGGCATTTTCGAAATTGCAAGATAAAGGAAAGAGATAATCTTTATTCTTTTTGTATTTATCTCTATAGATTAATCCTAATGTGATTAGAATTCCTATTTTTCTATAAATAGAGGGTTGGGTCATTCATAAATCACACAATTTAATTCCATAGAAAGTTGGAACTCTCTCTTCCTCCTCTCCCTCCCTCATTGCCGATTTCCCTTAGCCATTGGGAAGAAAAATATTTTTTTCTTCTTCCCAATTTCTTCTTAAGTTCGATCCCACAATCGGATTTCGTTTGATCGATCGGGATATAGCGTAGAAGATCCGGTGTTGCTGAGGATTTGATGCTGTAAAGAAACCTCCAACCGATTCTCCATATTTTACTCAATGTAAGTAAAGGGTTTTTAATTTTCGAAAAACTAGCATGAATCTACATGTTTTTATCACAAATTGCATGATATTAATAGATCCTAAATTAAGTGTTAATTTGTGTTACTAAATAAATTCCGCTAATTTAGTAAATCATCCCTTCACACCGGATCTATTATGCTATATCCAAATCGAAAACAAAACTGACTTGTGGGAATCGAACCAGAAGAACAAAAGAAGAAGAAATTTCTTCTAAATTTTTCCCTAAAGAAAATCGGCAATTGGGCCAAAACTTGAGAGAGAATTTTCACTTTTCTAATTAAAGTGAGAAGTGTACAAAATATGAATCACAATGGTCATATTTATAAGAAAATATGGTATCCTAACCTAATTAGAATTCCTTATTTTCTAATTATTAAATTAATAGATTAGATAAGATAAATAATAAATAAAAATATAAAAAATCATGCTTTTGCACCTTGGCACACGCATGCACAGCCACACCTAAGGTAAAGTTGATTTTTTTTAAATTTTATTTATTTATTTACTTTTCTATATTTAATAAATTTATGTATTTAAAATTAGAAAAATTCAAATAATAATTTCAAATTAAACACATTTAGCCAAAAACTAATATAATCAATTACTATTGAATCTTATCCAATTAATTAATTATTTTGGGCCAAAACCAATTTGTTTCTTAAACCAATTGTATTTAATTCTCTCTAATATTTATTATTAAATTAAATAAACTCATTATTTTATTAATAATATTAATTATTAATTTCCATTTAAATAAAATTATTATTTAAATAATTAATAATATTAACATTAATTCCCGTTTAAATAATTTATTTATTTAAACAATTAATTTTGCCTTAAAATATTATAATTGATAATGTCATATTAATTTCCATTTAAATAAACTCTTTATTTAAAAAATTAATATTGTATCAATATTAATAATATTAATATTAATTTTCATTGAAATAATCTCATCATTCAAATAATTAATATTGACTAATTTTAAGTAAATACAATTACTTAAATTATGTGTTCTTCCTAAGTTAAATTAATAACTTAGTTTTGCTACAACGATATTTGGGCTAGCATAGAGACCCGATGGACCTATAGATCATGGGCTTAATAATTAGTCAATTAAGTGATTAACTCATAATAAGTTAATTACTTATTATTTAACTATGAATAATTCCACTATAAATTCATAGTTGAACTCCCCTCACTATAGATGAGTTATGTCCATTTAGTTTATCTTTTATTTATATTTGTGATATATCTTTCACGTGGAACCCTCATAATTACAGATGGATAAATTTACCGTTTTGCCCCTGTAATTACCGGTTTATCCTTGTGTTCCCGCTGATTCTCCAATGAACATTATCTTTAGTCGAACTAGAGATAATATACTTCTGTGATCAATAGAAGTCGTGGCGCCACTTGTTCATGTCTCGAATCAGTACATCAAGAGAGTTTCCTAAAGTTCCTAAAATGTTTAGGTATCGCACTGATACCGTTAATTTATAGGAAAGTTATGAATTCCATCTTGTGAAAATGAGTTCCCAGCTACTTATCTAGTCATGTTCCCAAAACAGAAGTGTATTGAGCGTTCTTACAGATTGCTCTCAACCATGTGAATCAAAGAACATAACTCCACAAATAGGAGTCCGCGTTTCACTCAGGATTGAGATCTATCACGGTTGATAAACTTAGTTTGATATTCGGTCATTTCTCGTAAACGGTACTAATGAGAAAATTGATTGAACATCGTGGTCCTGTCTTATACAATCAACATTGCATATGATACTTCCACTTCATGTCTCTCACATGAATGATCAGGATTAGATCATTTGTCTATAAACAAAATGCGAAGCTATCAACAGTGTTACCAGAATAAGGTTCCTAAACGTTATCCATTTACTGTAGACACTTTTAAGTTACTCATCTCAATTTTAATCCTCGCGTATGACTCACATACTAAGTCGTGATTTCATAAGAGTAACTTAGGGTTTACTATTTGAATGTTTGATATTAATATATTTCAATATATTCCTAATATCGTCAATTGAATCAATCTAGATAATAAAAAGAACTTATGTTTATTTATTTAATTTATTCAAAATAAATTATTATAATTAAATAATTACAAGTTCTAGGACACCATTCCTAACAGATAGTGCATCTTCTTTTCATATTACTTCAAACAAACAATTGTTCTCATCTTTTACTTCCGGTGATTTTGGCTTAGTGAAAATGGGGAACAGAAATATCTCTAAAGCAGCTGGCATTGGAGATGTAAGTTTGAAGACTGATAAAGGATGCAAGCTACTATTGAAGAATGTCAGGTATGTTCTTAATTACAAGTTGAATATTATTTCTGCTGGTTAACTTGATAATGCTGGTTATCGAAGTGAGTTTAGTATAGGGGTATGGAAACTCACTAAAGGATCTTTATTGGTGGCGAGAGGCTACAAACGTTCTACTCGGTATGTGACACGTTTGAATGTTGTCAAAATTAATGGTGCTACACGTAAAGTGCAAATTTGGAGAGCTGTTGATGTTCCTTCAAATGGGAGGGGTAAGCCAACAGCGCGGAAAGGACAGTTAGATCCTAATCCATCAGTTCATGTGGAAGTACAGTTGGGAGAATCTGGAAGGGCTCAGAAAATAGCCTCAACTGACAGGCAAGATAGCGAACAGGTGAAGTTTCCTAAGGGCAATAGGGCAGACTAGTTTCATAGTCAAAGAGGGTGTAAGCATCAGAGATGGAATCTCTAATCTGGCAATTTGCTTGAATTCTAATGTCAAGCATATTATGAAATATTTCTTTACCAATATTCATTGGAGGAGGATAGTTGGTAATGTGGTTGATCCGGCCACATAGATGGAGTGGGAGTGGCTAGAGTTTCTTTTCATGCCTGGGAGATAGCTGACAACAGTGGTCTTACATGGGCCAATTATGTTAGTGGATTCTAACAAGTATATGGTTTGGCAAATCAGTTTACAGTTTGCAGCTTGAAGCCTTGGTGTTCCAAGCACGTGATGAGCTGCTAATGCAGTGAGAGTTGAAGATATTTGATTTGTTCTAAGTGGGAAATTGTTAAGTATTTAGAACAAATCAAACGTTCATAGATATTTTGTTTTGACTTCATTTTTTGAAAGCCCATTAGCCATTTAACAGCCATTGTTAAGTTTTTTCTTTGGCTTTCACGTGAGTTCCTCACTTGATGGCGGTGGAATGGTTGGCACACAAATATTATATAATATATGTTGCAGTGTGCAGACCTAGTTAGAGAAGAAAAGGAATTACGTTGTTCCTATTTTATTTTCTTCGTGAAGCGGCAATAGGTGTTCTTTGGGCAAAAATCAAATTGGGTTTATTTGGGTTGTTCATTATTGAGAAAAAAATAGAGAGTTCGTGATCGATTGTTAAACCTCTATTATTCGTCTCAATTGTAATCTTCATCTTCATAGTGGAACCTGCAATATTTGCAGAAGACAGGACGTACCAATTGGAAACCTGTATAAATCTCTGGTGTCGTGTTATTTCTCTTCTTTATTATTTATTCTTGTGTTGCTATTTATCGTTCTTGGGATTAGGGAGTTTAGGGTTTAACAATCCCTTCAAATTCCCAACAGCCTAGGCCCAAAGTGGACAATATCATACCAATATGGAGTTGTGGTGGCCCGGTATCCTTTAACAAGTGGTATCAGAGCCATGCCCCGACCCTAATGATGTGGGTGGAATCCATAGGTACCAAACAAGATGAGGAGTCTCAAAAACCCGATCTGTGGTGGGTTCTATTGGACAGACGGTGAGCTCCGGAGAGAGAGTTGGCCTGGATAGAGTGTACATACTACAAAAAAAAAAGAGGTGGCGAAATTGAATTCGCCGCCCTAGAAGGAGAAATACCGACGAATTGGATAAATTCGCCGGCATTGGTCGTTAAGTATGGAAAGGGAATGCCAGCGAATTGTAAAATTCGCTGGCATTGATTTTGGAGGCAAAATAAGTTTTATTTTTTTTCACATGCCTTGGGCTAGGGCGGCGAATTTCGCCGGCCTAGCCCATATTAAATATTTTTTAATTTAAAAAAAAGCTAGCGAAATTCGCTGGCTTTGTTGGGCTGGCAAGCCCATGGGCTATGCCGGCGAAATTCGCCGGCATAGCCCGTATATTAATATTATTTTTTTCCAACAAAGCCAGTGCATTTCACTGGCTTTGTCACTCAGCCCATAGGCTATGTCGACGAAATTCGCCGGCATAGCCCCTGGGCTGTCAAAAAGGCCACCCGAGGGTGGTCTTCCTTATTTCTTCCCCACTTTCTTCCTTCCCTTTTCCTTTCTCCCCTCACTCCCTCCGGTGGCAGCCATCCATTCCGGCCATGAAGGTATCTTTTTTCTTTCATTTTCTTTCAAATCTTAGTTCTAAATGAGTATTTATTAGTTTAGATAAGTTTTTTTTTTTTAAGATTAAAGGACATGATACCATATTAGGGCTTCTCTCATTTGTCCCTCCTTATCCCTTCTTTCCCTAATTATTTTTAGGGCATTTATCAATTAGTAAGACACTTAAAAAAAAACTACTCTCTACCTCAACAGCCCCTGCTACCGACATCCTTGGCTGCTCAAAGAAAGAAAAAAATTGTTGTTTTCCTCTTTTATCTCCACCGTTGGCTGAAACTAAGGGAAATAAAGTTCTTCTTCAAGTTATAAAGAGGATTATCCTTTTTCTCTCCTTGATTTTTCCTTTAAGGTAATCTTTTATTTCTAATTATTGTTTTCTAATTCTTCAAGTTATAAAGAGGATTATCAGTGGATGGGCTTTTATCTAAATCAACAGTGGTTCCTGAATTTTAGTCTCATATCTTACTTATCCTCTTTCCTATTAGAATTTTCTATCACAAAAGAAAGAGAGAACAATTTAACCATGGCCTTAGATTTTCATATTTTGCCAAAAACAACCCCTAAACCCTTGTCCTCGTTTATTTATTTCCAGCCACCGTCCCTAAAACTACCATTGAAGCCATAGACCACCGTCCCCTGCCCTTTGATTTTCTTTACTGACATATATAGTCTTTTATCTAATAATGTAGCTTTTGTTTTATATAAAATCTTTAAATCAATAGTCTGAAGCTAATGTCTTCAATTTTATATATATATATATATATATATATATATATATTAAAAAAAAATCATTTAGGCGTTGGAAGTGGGAAGTCCACCTTTTTTTAATTTTTTTTAAAAAGATGCCACTTATATTTATATCTATTATATGAACACTCAATTTCAAAGTCTATAGATTTTGGTGATTTTGGGCTGTCACATTAATTGAGAGATGTATTTGTTGGTGGAGAGAAGTGACTTAAAATTTTAGGTTTGAAAAAGTTTGGGTTTTTCATATTTTTCATTGTTATGAGTTATTGGCAATTTTTGGATAAATGTTTAATTTTCAGTTATAAATTAGGTGTTTAAATTGACAATTTTTGTGCATTTTTTATAATTGTAATTGGTAGGAGAATTGAGAATTGAAATTTGGAAAACTAATTTATTGATTTTATTGATTTCCAATTGTCATTCACACTTCATTTTTGTTGGTTCTTTATTTCAAGTTTTGTATTACTTAGGTTTGTAAACTAATATATTTCATATGTTGAATTTGTAGGGACTATTTATTGAAGTCGTCATATATAAAGCTTGGAAAACACTAATAGGTATTTATACATTTCAATTTGTGAAATAAATCGTAATATAGTTTTGGGTGTGGCTATCCTGCAGTAAAGTTAGCCACACAATATAAATTATCATCTTATTTTTTTTGCCAATGCATGAATTCTTTGGGTGTGGCTCCTGCAGCAAAGTTAGCCACACAATATAAATTGTCATCTTATTTTTTGCCAGTTCATGCATTCTTTGGGTGTGGCTATCCTGCAGCAAAGTTAGCCACACAATATAAATTGTCATCTTATTTTTTGCCAATTCATTCATTCTTTGGGTGTGACTATCCTGCACAAAGTTAGCCACACAATATAAATTGTCATCTCATTTTTTGCCAATTCATGCATTCTTTGGGTGTGGCTATCTTGCAGCATAGTTAGCCACACATATTCACTAGCATACCTAATTTATATTATTTTTATGGATACTTTATAGGAGTTGGATAGCACTTAGGGATAGATTTTGCCCGGAGTATGTGAAGGGGGTAAAGTCCTTTTTAGAGGTAGTGAAAAGCATTGTCAATGAGAATGGGAGGGCACGTTGTCCCTGTATGAAATGTATGAACACGGTTGTTGGGAAGATTGATACTATAGAGAGACATTTGCATATTAATGGAATGTCTCCGACATATGCTCGGTGGGTTTTGCATGGTGAGCAAGCCGTTCTTAATAGGTTTACGAGCCATGTCGGTGATACATCACATGTAGAAGGGAATTTAGATGTTGTTACAAATGAGAGAGGGGTTGATGAAATGTTTAAGGTTATTCATGAGTTGCGAGAATTGTTAAATGATAATGTTGGTGGTCAAAATGTTGAGGATGATATAGCCTTAGATAATGACTTCTCCCAATTGTTGGATGAAGTTGGGAGAGAACTATACCCCTGCTGTATACGGTTTTCTGCTCTCAATTTCTTGGTTAAATTGATGCATATAAAAGTATTGAATAAGTGGAGTAATAAATCATTCGATATGCTACTCCAATTACTGAAAGAAGCATTACCAATTGAATCGGTATTACCGAAATCGTACTACTCTAGTAAGAAGTTGCTTAGTGGATTAGGTCTAGGGTATAAAACAAATACATGCGTGCAAGTTTGATTGTGTGTTATATAGAAAAGAGTTTGCTGCATGTGAGGAATGTCTGGTTTGTGGAGAACCCTGGTATAAAGTAGCCAATGGGAAGGGTAAGAAAACTCCTCAAAAAGTGTTGCGTCACTTCCCAATTAAGTGTAGATTGCAATGACTGTTTGCTTCAAAATACACAGCTGCTGATATGAGATGACACAAAGATAAAAGGATGGTAACTGATGGTGTTTTACGCCATCCATCAGATGCACAAGGATGGAAACATTTTTATGAAAAATATCCATGGTTTGCCTTAGATCCTAGAAACGTATGTTTAGGGTTAGCATCAGATGGTTTTAACCCTCATAGTATCATGAGTACATCTTATAGCATGTGACCTGTGATGTTGATACCGTATAACTTACCACCTTGGAAATGCATGAAGAAATCTACTTTTTTTATGTCATTGCTTATTCCCAGGCCAAAGTCACCAGGGCAAGATATCGATGTGTACTTGGAGCCTTTGATTGAGAAGTTGCACAAGTTATGGAGTGAAGGGATTAGAACATTCGATAGTTCAAAATCTGAGTTCTTTCAAATGCATGCTGCACTTTTATGGACAATTAATGATTTTCCAGCTTACGGTGATTTGTTCGAATTTTTGTGGACAAGAATGTGGATAGGGTTATAACAGAGTTTAGTAACTTCTTTCGTTGTCTTTATTCAAAGATTATCCAGGTTGAAGAGTTGGATGGGTTGGAATGAGACATTGTTATAATCTTATGCAAACTTGAAAGAATATTCCCTCCAGCATTTTTCGATGTCATGATTCACTTATCTGTGCATCTTCCATACGAGACTAAGATTGCTGGGCCAGTAACGTACAGTTGGATGTACCCAATAGAGAGAAGCCTATGAGCATTAAAACAATATTTTCAAAACAAGTCACGGCTAGATGGATCTATCGCTGAAACATATGTAATAAATGAGTCTATAGGCTTTTGTTCAATGTATTTGCGAGATATTGAGACAAGACATAACAGGATTGACCGCAATGATGAAAGGTCATCACTCAATTGTGTAATTAAAGATGTTTCAGTTTTTAGACTTCAATCACGACCTATAGGGAGATCCATAGTACGACAGCTAGCACGGGAGGACATGAACAAAGGACCACTCCCAGTACGAAGTCTAAGCCTTGCGCAGCTAGTTCGAGAAAATAAAGGACCACTCCCACTAGAAATTCCTGACAACTTATGTGTCTCAGTTTGTCAGTATGCTACTGTATTCATCAATGAAGTTGGGGTTTTTTGTCGAACATATAATCCAACCAGACATATAGTAAAGTGGAAGCTCATTACACCGGAGGAAAAGAACAATGTGATCCATAGGCTATTGGTGAGTGCTAACATTATTAATTTCTTCATAATTGTGAAATTTTATAATGATCACTACTATTTACCCTTTATACATTGACATATAGGATAGCTTCATTATTGACCCTAGTCGAGAGGCGGTCCAAGTTTACCTTCATAATAGAATGACCGACGCTTTGAATGAATTTCACGGGAAGTTGCATAGACATTATAAGAATATCAGGGACAAAGACGGTATTCAGGTAACCCGTGCATCAAAACACACACAAGTGGAGGACATTATGGGTATTCTTGTGCGACATGTGGGAGACACCGAAGTTTAAGGTAAACACTTAATTCGTGTGCGTTACTTTCTTGTTTCTCACTTCATAAGAAAAATTAACATTTTTTGTGTATAAACATTACGTAATGTAGGCCATCGTAGAGGTTAATGTTGAAAATCAGGGAAAAATGAAGTATAATTACAATACAGGCTCAAGGTCATATGTGCGAGTCATGACTGATCATGTAAGTATGTTGTGCTTAGTTAAATACAAATACATCTCATTCTATTAGATTTTTTATAATAAGTTTTGTTTGTTTTGTTCTTCTAGCAAGCGTTAGACGAGGATCAGAAGTTGCCTTCAACGAAATTGATCTATTCCGAGTCACGCACACGAATGATCAAGGTGTTTGGGTAAATGACGCAGCTAAAGAAGATTATGTAAGTATATTATTAGCTTCAGATATGTAATAATAATATTACGGTTTTAGGCATTTTCATGTTGTTATTATAATACATGCAAAATCTTATGTGTGATATGTTGATCAAACCCGATGAGGAAGTGGATAGAGTTGTTCAACCGCACCTAACCAAAGTTGATATCATAGAAAAAGTACGTGGATATCGATCTGGATATATTAAAGGACTAGGGGCGGGACCGGCACACAATAGGAAGACTGTTCACGTTCCAAATCGCTCACGCGCATCACAAGATCAGATTGTGACTCAGCTTGTGGAAGAAAACAAAGAACTAAAGGAAAAGTATAATGAGCTTTACGGTAAAGTCGCTAACATGAAGACTATGTTTATATCTTTTACGCAAACTCCTCCAAATCAATAGGATGTACTTTTTGAAACCAAAAACTTTGTATAACACAATTGTGATGTCTTATCGTCTTTTTTATATCATATAATGAATTTTATATCTAATCTTCAATTTTGATTTGATATATGAAGATTGGTTTGTATTTAGAATTTGTTTTATTGAACAGGAAAATCAGAAAATTTGAAATTTGTTAGGAAAGCATTAAAATGAAAATTAGTTGAAAAATTTCCAGAGGCTATGCTGGTGAAATTCGTCGGCATAGCCTTTGTAGTATAAAAATTGAAAAGGGACTATGCCGGCGAAATTCGCCGGAATAGTCTTTGTAGTGTAAAAATTGAAAAGGGGCTATGCCCGCAAAATTCACTGGCATAGCCCCTGATGGCAATTAATGCTGAAATAGCCTATGCCGGCGAATTTCGCCGGCTGTGCCTTTCTCAACGGTGTTTTTACAGCGAAATGTCCCGGCGAAAATTTTTCTCCGGGATAGGCTATGCCGGCGAAAAAAAGGGTAAAGGCGGCAAAAAATTTCGCCGCCTTTGCCCAATTTCCTTGTAGTACAGATGGAGGGGAGGCTTGGTGGATTTGTTTGAGGGGAGGATTGTTAGAGTGCGAACAAATTCCCACATCGGTTAGGGAATAGGATGATCATGGAAATATAAGGGGAATGACACATCTCCATTGTTAGGAATGGTGTCCTAGAACTTGTAATTATTTAATAATAATAATTTATTAAGAATAAATTAAATAAATAAACATAAGTTCTTTATATTATCTAGATTGATTCAATTAATGATATTAGGAATATATGGAAATATATAAATATCAAACATTCAAATAGTAAAACCCTAAGTCACTCTTATGAAATCACGACTTAGTATGTGAGTCATACGAGAGGATTAAAGTCGAGATGAGTAACTTAAACGTGTCTACAGTAAACGGATAACGTTTGGAAACCTTATCCTGGTAACACTGTTGATAGCTTCGCATTTTGTTTATAGACAAATGATTGAATCCTGATCATTCATGTGGGAGACATGAAATGGAAGTATCATATGCAATGTTGATTGTATAAGACAGGACCACGATGTTCGATCAAATTTCTCATTAGTATCGTTTACGAGAAATAATCGAATATCAAACTAAGTTTATCAACCGTGATAGATCTCAATCCTGAGTGAAATGTGAACTCCTATTTGTGGAGTTATGTTCTTTGATTCACATAGTTGAGAGCGATCTGTAAGAACGCTCAATACACTCCTGTTTTGGGAACATGACTAGATAAGTAGCTGGAAACTCATTTTCACGAGATGGAATTCATAACTTTCCTATAAATTAACGGTATCAGTGCGATACCTAAACATTTTAGGAACTTTAGGAAACTCCCTTGATGTACTGATTCGAGACATGAACAAGTAACGTCACGACTTCTATTGATTACAGAAGTATCTTATCTCTAGTTCGACTAAAGATAAAGTTCATTGGAGAATTAGCGGGAACACAAGGATAAAGCGGTAATTACAGGGGCAAAATGCTAAATTTATCCGCCTGTAATTATGAGGGTTCCACGTGAAGGATAATATCACAGATATAAATAATGATAAACTAAATGGACAATAACTCATCTATAGTGAGGGGAGTTCAGCTATGAATCTATAGTGGAATTATTCATAGTTAGATAATAAGTAATTAACTGATTATGTGTTAATCACTTAATTGACTAATTATTAAGCCCATGATCTATAGGTCCATCGGGTCCCTATGCTAGCCCAAATATCGTAGTCGCGAAATCAAGTAGAAGAAATGGAAATTTTAAGTAAAGTGAATTACTTAAAATAGGCAATATTAATTGTTTAAATATTGAGTATATTTAAACGGTAATTAATATAAACATTATTAATTGTTTAAATAATGAGTTTATTTAAACATGAAATTAATAATGATACATTATTAATTATACATTATTAATTATTTAAATATTGAGTATATTTAAATGGTAATTAATAATTTGAAATTAATTAACAATTATTAATTGTTTAAATAATTAATTATATTTAAACGGAAATTAATAATTAAAATTAATTAAATTAATAATAAAATATTGTCAATAAAATTATTAATTAAATAATTATAATATTTATTATTAATTATTTAAATAATGAAAATTATTTAAATGGAAATTAATAATTAAATATAAATTGGATAATATTTAGTCGGGAGAAAATATTAATATTATTAATTGTTTAAATAAAATATTTTATTTAAATGGTAATTAATAAATAAATTAATTAAGTTGGACTTATTAATTTAAGAGAGAATGTCAAGCCCAATTGGATTAATGAACCCAATTGGAATTGGCCCAAAATAATTAATTAAATAAATTGTATTTATTTATTATTTTATGATGATAAAATCGGTCATGACATGTATTTTGAGGAGATAATTGTTTGAATTATATCCTAAAATAATTACATAGATTTATTTACCCAAGATAAATAAAAATAAAGAAAATAAAATAATCTCCTATTTATCCATGGCATTTTCGAAATTGCTAGATAAAGGAAAGAGATAATCTTTTTTCTTTTTGTATTTATCTCTATAGATTAATCCTAATGTGATTAGGATTCCTATTTTTCTATAAATAGGAGGGTTGGGTCATTCATAAATCACACAATTTAATTCCATAGAAAGTTGGAACTCTCTCTTCCCTTCTTCCCCCCTAGCCGAAATTCCCTAGTCATTATTGGGAAGAAAATATTTTTCTTCTTCCCAATTTCTTCTTAAGTTCGATCCCACAATCGGATTTCGTTTGATCGATCGAGATATAGCGTAGAAGAGCCGGTGTTGCTGAGGATTTGATGCTGTAAAGAAACCTCCAACCAATTCTCCATATTTTACTCAATGTAAGTAAAGGGTTTTAATTTTCGAAAAACGAGCATGAATCTACATGTTTTTATCACAAATTGCCTGATATTAATAGATCCTAAATTAAGTGTTAATTTGTGTTACTAAATAAATTCCGCTAATTTAGTAAATCATCCCTTCATCCATAAGTATGAGGCATTTTGGGTGAAACCAAAAGCAAAGCCATGCGGGCCTAGGCCTAAAGTGGACAATATCATACCAATGTGGAGTTGTGGTGGCCGGTGTCCCTTAACAAGTGTTTGTTGGGCCTATTTTCCTCCTTGTGGGCCCAAGCCCATTAGGGCTGTAAGTGAATGGAAGAAAGAAAGTGATCAGCCGGAAGAAAAAGAGAGCAGCCGAGAGGGAGAGAAATTGAGTATTTTTGGAGAGTTTTTGTCAATCCGCCTCAGAGTTTTAGAAGCTGTTTCGGATTCGTTTACGGTTGGATCGGGATGAAATTTAGTCAGTGGGTTCTCGAGGAAAGGTACTTCAATCTGAACGGTGCAGATCGGGTTTCAAGTTCCTAACAGCAGATTATATTGAGTAGAAGTGTGCCACTTTTCTAAGTGAGGTTTCTCCAATTTCTCGTTTATTGTTTGTCATGATTACTCTTTATCTTGATGTTGATGTTGTATGCCTCTAGTATTATCTAGAGAGGACTTGTTGTACCCATTATTGATTTATAGTTGAAGTTTCTGACTTCGATCCGTGGTTTTTGCCTTTTCCGCATTGGAGGGTTTTCCACGTAAAATTCTTGATATCATTTTATTGCTTTGCGATTATTCATATTATTGTTTCCTATTAGATTCATACAAGAGAGAGATAATTTATCTTTGATTGAATCGGTATTTATCCCAAGAGAAAATTCGAATCCTCAACGATATAAGAAAATAGTATGCGTAATTAGTTGGCCTGTGTTCCACATAACTATTTAACATTTGATTAATATGAAAATGAATTAAAAGAATCAGAAGAATGTACATATAAAATTATAGAAAGGGTGGTGGGAAAATTAACTAAAAAGTGAGATTTTTAATAGAAAAAAAGTAGTAGAAATTAGAAAAAGGACCTGGAATATGGTGGCAGCAGCAGCTGGCACATAATGATGGGTCCATGTGCAGCCAGAGTAATGGTTGATAATTTGCATGTGCACTCCAAATTATAACACAGTATGGCCTCTGATTCTGACAACCCTTTTCTCTCTCAAGCAGATTCATCAATCTGATCCATAATGGAATTTTCTTATAGGACATCAAATTCCCATAAATCATATCCCTTCTTCAATCTCTTTTCTATTCTCATTTTCCTAGGTTTTTGGGATTTTTTATGGGCAAAAGAGAGAAGATTGATTATGTTATGTTGTGAATGGAATTGTTCAACTCATAGGATGTATCATGTGTTTGAACGATTTTGAGTTTTTTTCCTTTCTTTCTTTCTTTAATATTATATTAAAAGATAAATCGTAAATAAGATCTGGTTTTGATCAAATATATGAATAATTTCTATAGTTGAAAAATTGAAAAATAATACCTATATAGTTTTAAAATTATGCAATTTGATCATTTCCATTAACATTGTTAACTTTCTTTTAGCTGTAATCAAAATATAATTTATAAATTTTTGGGTTTGATTGCTCTAATTGAAATTTCGAGAATATAATTATAACAATGTATAAATTATTTTATGCAATGTTTCAAATTAATCACAAAATGGAAGAAGAGAAAAGTAATATATATGATAAGGGATCATATTCTCTTAGCCCCGTTTGGTTCGGAGTAATCTTAGATTCCCTTATAAAGGGTATCTAATTACATTGTTTGTTTGAGTGTTATTTGAACATATCATGGGTAATCTAAAATTCCTGGCATCTATATTTTCCCAAATATGAGGGCATTTGATTACCTTTGAATTCGGGTGTTTTCTATGATTCTCATGAGAAGGTAATATTCTTTTTTACAATTTTAACCTTATTTAATTTTAAAAAATTACTAAAAAAAAAAAAAGAAAAAAAAATCTATACTCATGTTTCCACTAATTTTTTTATAACTTTATGGTTTTTTCAGGTTCCTATCTGTACTATTAATTAATCATCTTTTTTTATATAATGGGTTTGATAAAGATCTCAATAATTAGATTTTTGTTGTTGATCATTTTACTAAATTTGATATAAAAAAATTATGTGTTTATAATATTTTGATTTTTTCTCCCTGTATTTGATAAACCTCAAATTTCACTTGAGCTAAACCATATTATTATTGAAATTGCACTTTTTTTTTTCATTTTGTTAAAGATTGAATTTATCTATATTTATAGATTGTGGATAAATATTGTAATATATTATATAAATGAATCATTGTGTAAAGTTGTGTCAAATCAAATTACCAAACATCCTCATATTATTATTAAATGAAACAAACACAGTAATCTAAGTTCCCCAGTAATCAAATACCCTGACATTAGATTCCCAGTGATTAGATTACTGGAGGTATCTTAGATTACAGCAAACCAAACGGAGGCTTAAGGGAATTTTCGATAGTTAACATTTTTTTAAGAGTAATTTCAAAACTAGCAAATGTTTTAAACTATTTCAAAACTGATATTTCTAAGTTTGAGATTACACTAATCATTATATGAGATTAGACCAATATCGATTTGAAGTTGGTAATCTCAATATGAGAAATACAATTTTTAAAAATTTAAATTTTTTCTGCTATGTTTAAAATGCTATTTTTAAAAAAACCTCTTTTTTAAATATTGGTAATTACATAAACAAAAGCAGCTCTTTTGAGAAGACTGGCACACCTTGTGATTGAGTTCTATTTTATAATTCCCAAACGCATCTCTTAAAACCATCCGATGATAAACAATTGCACATGTCCTCTAACAAAATTCCTTTGTTTTTCTGCCTCTCAACTTCAATTTCCAAAACCAAAAAAAAAAACCTTTTTTTTCGCTTGTTTCTTTTGTTCTTCATATGAATAAAACCCCCAAAATTCGTTACCTTTTATTCCTGTTGTATCACTACTATACTTAAAAGTTTTTTTCTTTATTAAGATATTGTAATTTTTTTTCGTCATATATTCTTAAAATATATCTCGTGAATTCAGTTATTACGTGAAGTCCTATATATAGATTGATGTTAATGGAAGAAGAGATAATAATGTAGAGAATTTGAACTCAAGAATTATTACTTTAATACCATATCAAATAACTAATAGACTAAATAAATTGAATGTTTGGATTATGGTAAATTTGAAATTATATATATATTGAATTTTAATTCTTACTTAAATTTGAGTGCTAAAGATTTTTTTAAACATGATTTAAGTTTCATCATTGGCTTTTCATAAATCATTAAACCGAAGTATGAATATACATATGAAACTACCGGATGCAACTTCAAACACTTGTCTATAAATTAAAAAAAGTGTTTGGATGCATTAGGTTTTAGGTATGTATTATTAGCAACTTTTCAGTAAAACAGCTCCATAATCGCCCGTTACATAATTTTTTATGAGTTTCTGCATACCAAAGCACGTGCCCACTCATAAACCCTAGAGCATTTGGCAGAGGAATTTTCTTGTGAAATTGCAATCACATTGTGAAGAGTTTAACAAAGAATAATTATATTTTATGGTGGCTCCATTCCCAAACACGTGCCCCACTCATAAACCCAATATATATATATCTTAAATTTATAAACCACTATGAACTATAGATATTATTGAGAATCTCATGTCGAAAAGATGAAGAGAACTCATAATGTTTATAAGATACATGAGTTACTTCTCTTATTACCAATTGATTTTGAGATAGAACCCGATGATATCAAGATGGTATCAGAGTCCAACAAGTTCAAACGGGTATTTGGTCCAAAAATGGGATTCGACCCAAAAACGGTGAGTCTAAAAAGATGCACCATCTTAAGGGGGCATGAAAAGAATCTTTTATCAGAAAGATGAAGGAAGCTCACAAGGTTTATAAGATATATACGCTACTCCTCTTATTATCAATTGGTTTTGAGTGTATTAGACCCATAAGATATTAATTTAACAAATTATTCCCTTTAAATTATCAATTTACTATTTTTTTAATGAAATCTCTATGAGAGCGAGTCTCGGAGGTCCCTCAACCCACACCAACCCAGTTCGTATCACTTGTCTCTACGATAATTTTTGAGAATTTAATTTAATAATTCAAGAAGGTAATTTATTAAGTTAAATTTTCATGGTTTCAATTTTAATAGTTTACAAAGTATAGGGGTTTAATTACTCAAATAAAAATGTTAAGGGTATAATCATTATAACTCCTATAGTTCATAAGTGGTTATAAAAATTTCTTTTTTCTCGATGTTATATCAAATTGAAAAAGGGGAGGTCGAACTTTCAACCATATAGGAGGAATATAGATGCCTAATCATTGAGTTTTATTTAATTTGTTTAAACATATTGAGATTAAGAGACAATCCCTCAACTAAAATCTAAGAATACAAGTGGGTAGGTTTTTATATATATTTAAAGGGTGTGTGGCCAAGAGGATCTTTAGGACATCACGTCATCTTATTGCTTCCTTGGAAGCAAACATGTCTGGGATAATGAGAAGTATTTTTCCTCAATTAATTAAATCTATATTAAATTATGGGACATTAATTTATGAATTTTGTGATAAAGTGCTCTCATAATGATTCATATTAATATATGGCAGAGAGATCAGGATACCCATCAAGATCTTTGATTCTTCAATTAAATAACTGGTATATTGATTTCAGTAGTTGCCACACCCTGGCATTTTAAGGGTATCCTATGATTTTCCCACTTGTATTTTTAATTATTAAGTTGTTTATGTACATCTGCATTAACTGTGTAAGTAATAGGTGATAATCTGGTACTTAATTAAATGATCTCATTCAATATCAGTTCAGTAAGTGTTTTCTTTTAGTAAAATTTGCTTTATTTTTTGTAGCGAAAAATTTTCACTTTTAATATTTTTATTGGCGAGTTAACTTGCCAACAAAGCCTTTATTATTAAAGATACTATACCTTCTCCTACGTGGTCCGATGCAAGACCTATTGTGACAGGCCAATTAGCTTCCGCATCCCATTTAGAGTTATCCCCTTGGATACACACCAATAAAAATAACATCACCTTATATAGAAAACAAAGTGTCGCACCTCATTTACAATTCACAACCCAAGTAGGTCAAATGACTATCACGCGGAAGGATTTGGCTTGCATAAGATTTTTGTTTTTACAGGCTCCAATAGATTTTGGGATTAAACGGACTTTTCCAATTAAATGGGTTTTAGTTTATTTGACTCCAAATCCTAAAAAATCTCCCACTTGAAGAAAAATCAAACATATTTAACTCCACTGCATTAACAACTCATCAATTGCTTGGAACACCAAGCACTACAAAAAAAAAGTCAAAATGCGACCAACCATTTGCGACCAAAAAAAAGTGGTAGTGTTTTGGTGACCATTTGGTCACTTTTTTTTAAGGTTGACTCAAAGTGACCATCTGGTCACTTTTTTTTGCGACCAGATTGCGACCAAAATCAGAAGCAGTCATAAAAAATGGCGCGAAATTATGGCACCAAAGAAGCGACCATTTGGTCACCTGAAAAAACGACCAAGTGGTCACATTTTTGTGACTTACAAAATGACTTGGTAGCGAAAAATGGCGTGAAATTATGGCGCGAAATAAGCGATCATTTGGTCACCTGAAAAAAAGACCATTTGGTCGCATTTTTGTGACTTAAAATATAGTTTGGTAGCAAAAAAAGGAGCGTAATTTTGGTGGGAAGAAAGCTACCAGTTGGTCGCCTTTGGAAGTGACCATCTGGTCGTATTTTTGTGACTTGAAATATAGTTTGGTAGCAAAAAAAGGCGCGTAATTTTGGTTGGAAGAAAGCTACCAGTTGGTCGCCTTTGGAAGTGACCATCTGGTCGCATTTTGGAGACTAGAAATATACGTTGGTAGCAAAAAAAGGTGCGCAAATTTGGCGGGAAGAAAGCTACCAAGTAGTTGCCTTTGGAAGTGACCATCTGGTCGTATTTTGAAGTGACCACTTGGTAGTAAAAAAAGCGGGAAATTTTGGCGGGAGAAATACGACCAGATGGTAGTAATTTTGCGACCATAGGGTCGCAATTAAGCAGAGGAATCCATTATAAAATCTCCTCCTCCCATTGTGGAGAAGATAAGAAAAAAGAAAAATGAGAGAGTGGATGTATATTCGTTTGATAGACGGGTATTTGAACGATGAGTTCGTGGCTGGGGTTAAACAGTTTGTTGAATTTTGCAAGACAACTGTCTATTACGCGAATTATGGTGAAAAAAAGCTACGATGTCCATGCAGAAAATGCGACAATAGAAGAATCATACTGGTTTCAGATGTGAAGGTTCATCTTTATAGTCGGGGATTTGTGGAGAATTATTATCACTGGGTGTATCATGGGGAGACGAGGGAAATGTTCGACGCTGCAGTACAGGAAGCGAGACGGTAGGAGGGTAGCAGCTCGAATGTGGACGTAGTCGTCGAAGAACCCAATGAAATACAACAGTATAGTCAGATGTAGCAAATGATACTTGATGGTGTGGGATATGGGGGCAGAAATGAAAGTTATCGCGAAAGTTTGAACATAGACTACGAAAGAGAAGGGGTTGTTGAAGAATAAATGAATCCGGAAGCACGTAAGATGCACGATCTGCTGAAGACAGCGAGCCGACCGTTGTACGAAGGATGTCAGGTTAGTCAACTTGCTGCTGATACAGAACTTTTAAATATAAAAGCGTAGTATAACTTACCTGCTAGATGATTTGATTTGGTTGCATCGTGGTTTCATCGATGCGCTCCACAAGAAAACCTGATGCCGCAAGGTTTGTACGACACGAAAAAGCTAGTGGAGGGACTCGGGTTACCCGTAGAAAAGATAGATTCGTGTTGAAACGGGTGCATGATCTACTGGGATGTGGATGCGGATCTGCATCACTGCAAATTCTGTTTTCTTCCAAGATATAAACAGGGGAAACGCGGGATGATTTCGTACGCCCGCATGTTCTATTTACCGCTTCGTCTGCAACGGTTGTATGCTTCGGATGTCACAGCTTCACACATGAGATGGCATCACGAGCATGCACATGATGAAGGTGTTATGCGACATCCCTCAGACGTTGCGGCTTGGAAGCATTTAAATAATTGTCATCCTGATTTTGCACAAGATCAGAGAAACGTGAGATTGGGCTTATGCACAGATGGCTTTAACCCATTCGGGGCATCTGGGGACCAATATTCAGTTTGGCCGGTGATGGTAACCCCGTATAACTTGCCACCCTCGATGTGTATGAGAGACCCGCTGATTTTTCTCACAGTGATCGTACCTAGCACGAAAAATCCAAAACAGAAACTGGATGTGTATTTACAACTACTTATCGTAGAGTTGAAAAGGTTGTGGACAGATGGTGTCATGACGTACGACATCTCGAAGAAAAAAAATTTCTTGTTGCCCGCGGCATTAATCTGGACGATCAGTGACTTCCCTGCGTATTCAATGTGGTCAGGTATGTTGCATTCACTTTCATTATTTCTTGAGTATGAGTTTTGTTATTGTTTTGCTTAGCGTTAATTAGTTAATAATTGTAAACATCGATCCCCATCCTCTATTAAAGGATGGAGTACGGCTGGTAAATACGCATGTCCACATTGCATGTTAGACATAGATGCGTTTTACCTCAGAAACGGTCGGACAACCTGTTGGTTTGATTGCCACTGTCGACTTCTGCAGTTGAATCACGCGTTCCGCTCAAACGGTACTGAGTGGAAGGAAGATTCTGCACGGTATAGATGCTATAGGGATGCGGAAGATTACAGTGGAAGGTGCAGAGCTTGCAAATAATGCGGTTGGAAAAAACACGGGTTGGAAGAAACGGAGTATTTTTTGGGATCTACCGTATTGGGAAGATCTACTTGTCAGACACAACCTGGATGTAATGCATAACGAGAAGAACTTCTTCGACAACATTTTCAATACGGTTTTGAACGTTCCTGGCAAAACAAAGGACAATCTGAAGGCACGTTACGATATACGAGTGATATGTAACCGTCTTGAGTTAGAGCCTGACGACAATGATAATTACGCAAAAGCAAAGTACATGTTGACGACGGATGAAAAGCAAACACTTTTTGAGTGGATCAAATCCATCAAATTCCCTGACGGATACGTTTCGAATCTGAGTCGGTGTATAGACAGTAAAAAACATGTCATGTTCGGGATGAAAAGCCACGACTGTCATGTATTCATGCAGCGATTGATGCCCATCGCGTTCAGACCGTTCCTAGGGAACAGACATTGGGAGTCGCTTGCCCAGTTGAGTGTTTTTTTCAGGGACTTGACGTGTACAGAGCTGACTGAAGCTACTGTCGCTTCAATGAGTTCGGAGATCGTTATTATTATCTGTAAGTTGGAGCGAATGTTCCCACCTGGCTTTTTTGACTCAATGGAGCATCTTCCAATGCATCTTCCATACGAGACATTCTTAGGGGTCCGGTCCATTATCGTTGGATGTACCCATTTGAAAGGTTAGCAAACTTACTTTGTATATAATTCAAGTTTTTTAATGTTAAACTTATCAGAGGTTTACTTAATTGTTTGTAACCCACAGGTACTTACGTCGGTTGAAAAAGACGGTCGGAAATAAAGCAAGAGTCGAAGATCTATCTGTAGTTCGTACCTAACGCAAGAGACTACCACGTTTTGTTTATACTACTTTGATCAACACATTGCTGAGCAGTTTCGTCCATCGACACGAAACGTTGTCGAAAATTTACTTAAAGGTGTTGATGTAAACGACCTACCCATATTTACTGAACCTGGCATGACAGTTGGAAGATCAGTGCGTAGGCCGTTGACCGATTCTGAGTATCACGTAATGCAGAGCTACGTGTTATGCATCTACCCAGAAGTCGAGCCTTACATCGAGTGAGTTCTCATAATGTTACATTATTCCATTAACTTAACAATCACAACTGTTTCAAATATTTTCTTACTATTTTCATAACAAACAGACTATTTTTGAACGTATACGTTCGAATGACACGAGTCGGTCTTACAGTCGCTGAGGAGGGGTCAATAATCGAGAAGAAGTTTCGTTCCTGGTTCAGTGCATACGTGAGTTATTTGAAATTGTCAAAAATATCATGTCAAGTCATTTGTTGAAAAATACTATATCCTTCTAATTATACTCTATGTGTGCTGAATGACAGGTGGACTCCCCTACGTTACCGGTAGATGATCCTCGCATGATTTCTTTGGCAAAGGGACCTGCACGGATTGCAAGGTCATACACTGGATACGTCGACAATGATTGATTTCAAACGAGGCGCATTCTGTTAACAGGGCAACAAACAACAATGGTGTTTGCATAAAAGGTCAAGTGTTCGGCACGGAAGACGATTACTTTGGAGTAATCGATGAGATTCTTAAGATTCAATACGCAAGTTCGATGCTAAAACGCATTGTACTGTTTAACTGCACTTGGTTCGAGATAACTAGATGGCGGAGACCATAAGATTTATCATTTACAAATCGTTGAGGTAAACAAGTACAAGCATATGCGCACCGCTGATAAGTTCGTCCTCGCTTCACAGGCGATTCAAGTTTATTACATGAACTATCCGAGTAATAGACGAGATATGACAGATTGGTTAGTTGTTTGTAAAGTTAAACCACGACAAGTAGAAGAAAACCTATCCGAGAAAGACGACCATGCAGATGAAGCCGGTGCTTTTCAAGAAGATCAGATAATATGTCGTGCAATAGACGATGGCCAGAATGCAGGTACCGCACGTCCTTTGAACGATGGAACTATAACATTGCATGATGACGATACAAATGCTTCCACTTCTCGCGAACGTGACATTGATGCTGAATTTATTCGAGATGATGAAGAAGAAGAAGAAGAAAAAGAAGAAGAAGAAGCAATGACTGAGGAAACTGAGGATGAAGAATAATACACTTTGTAAATTTATATGATTCACGGTATGTTTTATAATATCGTCATTGTTGTGTTTCATTAAATTAATATATATAAACATGTTTTAATCTCCATTAATTTATATATATTAAAAAAAATATAGAGGTATAATTACGACCATAGGGTCACATTTTGCTTCAAAAATACGACCATCTGGTCGTATTTTTAAGCAAAAATGCGACCATATGGTCGTAACTATGAAAATGTAGACTTAAGTTTTTTAAAAATTTGTATTACTTTACGACCAATTGGTCGTATTTTAGTGACTATCTGGTCGCTTTATTCAGCAGTAAATTTAAATTTTCATGAAATTTTTGGCGGTGAATTTGATAATTACGACCATTTGGTCGCAAAATATGGCGGTGAATTTGACAATTATGACCATTTGGTCGCAATTGTTGATGGGAAGTGTGATGTGACAGCTGGTTGTCATAATGACACGATTACGACCAGTTGGTCACATTCTTATTGAAATACGACCATTTGGTTGTATTTTTGAACCATAATGCGACCATCTGGTCGCAATTTTTAATTTAAACTCCCAGCCGATTCTTTCCTTCCCCCACCGATTCTCTTTTCCTTTCTTTTCTTTCCTTTTCTTCCTTTTCTCTCTTTCCCCGTTCCCGTTCCCCCGTTGCTTTTTGCCCGTTCCCCTAAACCCCGTTCTTTCTTACCTTTCCCGTTCCCCGTTTTTCACCCATTCTCGTTTCAAAAACCTCCAAAACCCGGTAGCGTATTCGAGGTTAGTTTTCGTTTTCGTTTTAATTAAGTTATTAAAAATTGTTTTAGTTTCATTAAATTTAGTTACATTTAATTGAATAGTTTAGTTTAACTTTAAATTAGTGTAATTAATTATGTTTAGTTAGTTACTTTAATTTGTTTAGTTAAATTTAGTTAATTAATTGAATTTAGTTTAATTACTTAATTAAATTTAGTTGCATTTAATTGAATAGTTTAGTTTAACTTTAAATTAGTGTAATTAATTACTTAATTAATTATGTTTAGTTAGTTACTTTAATTTGTTTAGTTAAACTTAGTTAAGTAATTAGTTAATTAATTTAATATAGTTAAATTACTTTTAGTTAAATTACTTAATTAAATTTAGTTTAATTACTTAATTAAATTTAGTTTAATTACTTAATTAAATTTAGTTTAACTACTTAATTATTTTAGTTTAGTCACATTATGAGTTTAGATTACTTTTTTTAAATTAATTTAATTTAATTAGGCTGATT
Organism: Gynostemma pentaphyllum; assembly: GCA_028015215.1. NCBI lineage: Eukaryota > Viridiplantae > Streptophyta > Magnoliopsida > Cucurbitales > Cucurbitaceae > Gynostemma > Gynostemma pentaphyllum. Next base: position 43,450,551 of record CM051354.1, on the reverse strand, counting down.
AATTAGTGTAGTTTACGTACTTTAATTAATTTAATTTACTTTAGTTTCATTAATTAATTAATTAATTTAATTTAGTAAATTAAATATATTAGATTACTTTAATTACTTACTTAACTATTTTTCTTCAATTTAATTAATTAATTTAGTTAAATAATTAGTGTAATTTCCTTACTTTAATTTAATTTAATTTACTTTAGTTTAGTTTAGTTTATTTAATTAATTATTTTAATTTAATTTAGTTTAATATACTTAATTAATAAATTTACATTAATTAAATAAATTTAATTAGTTTGATTAGGAAAATGGCACGCCAACGTCGTCCTCTGATGTCCGGCGATGCGCAGGACCGCACTGATCCGCCGCCGGAGGATGACGTACCGAAGTTGGACAGTTCTCCAGAGGCAGGGGATTGGACGCATGCTGACCTGGACGAGATATTACGGTTTGACGACAATCCTGACCCGACATATCCCTCCGCAGTACCCGAGTAGCAGATTGCGACACCGCGTTTGGGGAGGACTCACCGGCTCCAGCCACTACTGTCGCAGGACCCTTCACTTCTAGCACCGCGCCCGATCCAGCGGGAGCTGGAGCTTCTGGCACTGGCCGTCCTCGGGCCACTGCCAACCCGACCCTTCGGATAGAAGGGGATATGTAAGTAGACAAGTAATTTTTTTAATTAAATATTCATGTTATTTATAACTTAAAAAATATTAATTTACTTTTTTTTTTTTTTGCAGAATACAGCCGCATCAAACCGCTTCAAAGCGGTTTCGACAGGTCCTCTAGAGCATGCCTCTGCCCAGCGAGCTACGCTGGACAAAGATTTCGACGACGGAGAAGCGTCGGATGTACGACAACTGGAAGGTAAATAACTTCACTTTTTTTTATAATTAATTAATTTATAAATTTGTAACAATCAATTTATTACTTTAACGTTTTCTTATTTCAAATTTTTTCAGGGCAAGTTTCCTATGATCGATCCCGATGTCACGGACGGTCGGATGTTCCCCCTATGGGACAGGCACGTGCAGGATCGATTCAAGAACCTCATGTACCGGGCGAGGCAGAAGCAAGCTGAACACCGGCCTGTGTGGATGAGCGAGGAGGAACATGCCCGACTCCTCCCGAGCTTGCAGTCTCAAGAGGGCAAAAAAGTGTCCACAAAGAATAAGGCCAACCGGGTCAAGAACCCGAGGAAGCACACCGGTGGCGCGAAGCCTCACGACGAGCACCATCGTATATTGGTAAGTAATTGTCATTTTTCTTTCACGTCATTTTTTTGTTTTTTGTTTCAATTATTTATTAATTTAATTTCTGTCTCTTTTTATAATATGTTTTGGAAGAAAAGTACGGTCGTCCTGTTCCGCCTGATGAGCTGCACCTAGTCCTTCACACGAAGAAGGACAGGACAATTGTCGACGACAATGCGCAACAAACTCAGGTATTTAATATGTTTTTTCAATTATTACTTAGAATTTGTTCATAATTTTCTAACTTTTACATATTTTCTGAATTTTAAATATTTAGGACCGTTTCAAGGAGTCTTTGAGTCAGAGGTTGCCCACACCCGACTCGCAACCGACTTAGGAAGACCGTCGAAAGGCATTCTTGGAGGTTGCTGGAGGCGTTTGTCCAGATGGATCCGTTGCTGGTCTCGGCTCGTACGAGAGACGCCTTTACTCGGATGTGCCTCGGCCCCAGCGGAGCGGAGCAAGCACTAGCTCTGGCCCTTCTCCGGTTGAGCAGCAGTTGCGTGAGGAGGTTCAGCAGCTTCACACCAACATGGACGCTATGCGCGACGACTTCGTTTCTCTAGTCGCTGCGATTGAGGCGAATATGCAGGCACGGGTCGATGCCCAGGTCGCAGCATCTTTGGCCGCGTACTTCAGATCCCGAGACGGTGGGCCTTCATCATCGACGCCGCCTCCGCCACCCCCCGCCCCTCCGCAGTAGATCTAGGATGATTTCTTTTGTATAGAACATTTTTTGAATATTTGATTTATATATATTTTATTTTAATTCCAATTTTTTATTATTAAATTTTAATATTAATTAATTAATATTAATTAAATAAATGAATGCTAATTTTAATATTAATTAAATAAATAAACAATAATTAAATTAAAAAAATTTATTAAATACGACCATGGTCGTATTTACCCTGGAAACTAAACGACCAGATGGTCGTATTTTATCCCTAAAAAAACGACCATCTGGTCGCATTTTGCCTGAGTCCAAAAGTGACCATTTGGTTGATTATAAAAACGACCATGTAGTCACTGTTTCATGTGACCAACTGGTCACTTGTCTTCAACTTAAATTACGACCAGATGGTCACTTTTTTAAGCGACCATCTGGTCGTTTTTTCAAAATGTTGACTTTTTTGCGACCTAACTTTCTTGGTCGTATTTTTGTGACTATCCAGTCGCATAAAATTCCAGAACGACCAGCTTTTTTGCCACCACCATCTTGGTCGCTATTTTGGTTGTATTATACAATAAAAACGACCTTTTGGTCGCAAATGCTGGTCGCAAATTGACTTTTTTTTTTGTTGTGAAGGTTTCAATCTGCATAAACTAAACCAATTTACAAAAAAAAACATGTTAGAATCCACTAAGATGGTCCCTGCGAGGCCTCACCGCTGTGAGCAATCTCTCATGCTTGAAAAGAATACTTCAGCTACATGGTGAGATCTACCACCTGACCCATTATCTGCCTACAACGAATCTTGACAAAGGAATTTTCACCAATGGCTTGACATGAGTGCATTTAAGCCTTTTGTGTCAAAATTTAGACTACATCTCCAATGTCTACACCCTCATTGACTCTAAATCTAGTCAAAAGTACCTTATTGCCCTCAAACCATTTCACCAGTTCACTATTTTGCCTGACAGTTGAGGCTATTTTCTGAGCGATTTCAGATTCTCCCAAATATTCCTCCACTTGAACTAACTAATAGATTAGGAGCTACCTGTCCTTTCTGCATTGATGGCTCACCCCTCGATCTAAGGAAGATCAACAACTCTCCGATTTTTCACTTTACGTGTTGAACTCACATAATTGAAAAAATTAATAGATAAAGTCAACGATATTATCTGTTTATTCCAATCTTCAGGCTTTATATCATCTAGCTTCTCTCCCAACGATAGAAGATACAATTTCTTACAAAAGTAATCCTCAATCTGTATCAACTCGAATGAGAAATCTGAACCATCAATTTTTTCGAATCCTAATATTCTTTTTATAATTCATCGATCTTTTCCACAAGTCCCATAAACCTAAAGCTTTGATACCCGTTGTTGGGAATTTGAAAGGTTGTTAAATCCATAAACTCCCTAATCCCAAGAACGATGAATAATATGCAAGAAAGAATAAATAATAAGGCAAGAGAAAACGACACTAGAAATTTATACAGGTTCCACTATAAACTTGAAGATTATATCAATGAGACGAATAATAAAGAGTGTACAATTGTTCACAATTGTACATAACCTTCGAGAATCACCCAAACGGTTGCCCCCTCTTTATTTTCTCTCAATATGACAAACCCTCGAACAAACCATAATTACCTTTCACTCATGGTGAGAGGCCAATTAGCCGCCGCCTCACATTTAGAGTTATCCGCCCGGCTACACACCAATAAAAATAACATCACCTTATATAGAAAATAAAGTGTCGCACCTTATTTTCAATTCACAACCCAAGGTCAAATAATTACCTTTCACTCATGGTGAGAGGCCAATTGGCTAGCATCAAGATTTTGTCTTCACAGGTTCCAATAGGTTTTGGACTTAAAAAGACTTTCCCAATTAAATGGGTTTTAGTTTATTTGACTCCAAATCCTAACATCTCACTCATTTCCTTTCCAACTTGACTTTTGCCAATACCTACAATGGAGAAGATGTTGTTGCTGCATGTAACGACTTAACTATTTCAATTACTAATTTAGGTGGTGGTATTCTTCCAACACCGTCTCATGTCTTCATTTTTCAACATTTTTTCATTCTCTAAATTTGTCCTCCAATATTTATCTGTTCATTTGTGTTGTCAGGACAATAGTTGTATCCTCATATTTGATGTTGATTTTTTTCAGGACAAGGCCTTGGGACAAATTTTGTTCTAGGGCAAGAGTGGAAATGGTCTTTATACCATTCCAAGCACTTTCACTACTTTTAAGCAAGCTTCAAATTTCAAGCCTTCTGTGTCTTTTTACAAATAAGAACATTCTTTAGCACAATCGGTTAGGTCACCCATCATCTAATGTTCTAATTGAGCTTTTTCTCACACTAATTTCAAAGGTTATCGCTCTTTAAGTTTTTTTAAATCGTTGTCTTCAATAAAAATGTCCAAATTACCTTTTACTTTATTATCTCAATATATGTCTTTAACTCCACTTGCATTAATACACAGTGATGTTCGGGGTCCTTCTTGTTGGGAATGTGACCTCTAAAAGAGATTTTAGTAGCAGAAGCCCCAAGTATCATTCATTGCAGTATAATATATTTCTAAACTAAGAAAGCATAGACGCTTAACCTTGAAGAGCAGTGTCCGCTCGTTCTTCCTTGGTTACGATCCTCGGACAACCTAATAAGTCTTCCTCACTAAGCACTAACGAGAACAGTTGATATGTCATAATATTAGTACATAAACATGAGTTTATGTTAATATTTTGATGATAAAAGTACCTAAGAATTATTTAAAAGTTTATGTGCTAGGATGAAGAATTGAGCATAAAAAGGGCTAAAAGTGAACTATTAAGCTTTCTTGATGCTTCGATGTTGTAGCCCCAGTCTGTAATGGTCGCGGGCGCTTGAGAAAAGTATAAATCCAAGTAAACTTTCCAAAGAATTATGTGCCGAAGCACTGGGAACTTAAGGCCATGGCAACGACACATGATAGCTTTACAATAGTTCGATTTTTGGTTATTTAAAGGTTGTTTTGAACCCTAATTAAAGGGCTATTCTTCCCCTATTTTTATTTAGTCTTTTAGATGATTTTCTTTACATTTTATTGCTACTTTTCTCATTCCAACTAGAAGTTGATCAGGTTGGTTTGTTCAATTTGCTCTTAATTTCAATATTCCTTTGTTATCGCTATTCATATTTTCTATTTGCCTATTTTTTTTGTTGATTAATTATTGTGCAAACTAGCCATATGTTCATTGGTTAAATTAACAATAAAATAGTTGTATTTGTAGAAGTTTTCTATTTATGTTATTGGAATGTATAATCTAACTTTAACGAATATAGAACGTTCCATATTGGTTGTTTTCAATTAGGTTCTTCTATTCTTAATTGTTTTAGTAGATTAAATCCTATTATTATATTCTAGGATTGTCTATTGATTAGAGAACTAACCAAGGATCATATATTGGCTACCAAATAATTAAGGAAGAATTTGCTATTAGGGCTTGATTGATAACTATAACCAATTTAGAGAAGAAGTTAGGATTTTAAGCATGTATTAATAATCAAGTTAATGAACAATAACTGAGATTAAACATTTAGCTGGAAGCCTTTCCTCATTGTATTTTTTACTTTTTAATTTCTTGTTTTAAAAGGCAAACATCACCCCTATGTTATTTACTTTAATTTAACTAACCATTCCCCGTGGATTCAACCTTATTCATTACTTCTATAATTCTTAAGATCCAAGAATAAGTATTTTTATGTGGTTTCAACATCTATCAACAGTGTGTGGGTACGATCCTTCTTGGAAAAGCTGAAAACAAAAAGATTTTTTTCTGAAAAAAATTTCAACTTATGAATTTTCTTTTGGGTTTCTAAAACACTTTCCTATTTATAGGAAAATAATGAGATCTTATAAATTATTCAAATTCGAAATAAAATATAAATTAATTATAAAAATTATTAATTTAATAAAGATTTGCAAATCCTTTCAAAATATGATATGATATTATATCTTAATCAATCTAACTAATTATTTTAGATATGTTGTCAACCATGATACAATTTGTTGGGCGAAACTAATTTACGATATGTTGATCGAAATAATATGAAAAAAAACTTGTTGTCTCGTGTATCAAGTACACATTACAAGTTGATCCTTCCACTCTAGCCTTATTTCACACAACTTTCTTCAACCGATGCAAGTATCTGAGAATTATGCATGTCGAGTAAATATATTGATCTAATTATATATTCAAATATAATTAAGAAGAGCCTCTACAATATGTGTTACGTTTCAAACGAATACATCCATCTGTATTGAATTGGACCGCCTAGTAATGTTTTATAAGGTAGATGTACTAGAAGATGCTTCATTTAATCAAAAAGGCTGATGGAAACATTCGTTCTAATTTGCATTTGATAGCTAGAATCTCCAGATTTAATGACTTGACTGTGTCTCGATTTAAGTCTGCGCAAGTCAATTCCCTGAAAAACACACTCAACTGCGCCAACGGTTCCCAATGTTTCTAAAGAAACGGTCTGAATGCAACAGAAGTCAATCGTTGCATGAAAAAGTGACAATTATGACTCTTCATTCCGAAAACAATATGACTCTGTACGTTGATGCACCTAGAGAGATTAGACACATAATCATCAGGGAATTTAATCGATTGAATCCATCTTCTCTTCTATATCTAACATGTATTTCCCCTTGACGTATTGCTCACTTTTATTCGACACTAAATCTGGGCGACGACATATTTCCTTGATATCATATCATGCCTTCAGGTTGTCTTTCATCTTATTCGCCATATTTAAAAGTGTATTGAAGACATTATCAGACATGTTCTTTTCAATATGCATGGCATCCAAGTTGTGTCTGATTAGTAAATCTCCCCGGTATGGTAAATCCCAAAAAATACTTGTTTGTAACCTCAGCACTAATCTCAGTGACTTTCTGCATGCCCATAGAATCTAACCCATGTAGGATTTGGATTCCGGTGAAAACTTGAGGAGGGGCTTGGCTGTGTGCACTTCAACCTTTATACCAATCTGACATGTTTGTTCGAAACGAATGGTTGTTAGGTAAGAATCTTTTATGACAATCAAACAAATAAGTTTTTCGGCAATGTTTAAATGAGAGGGCACCAGTGTCAAGCATGCAATGAGGATATGAAAACTTCCCTGATGTGCTCTAACTTGACAAATTGCAAAAATTAATGTTCGATTCATACTCCTATATATTTAGTAAAAAAAATGAATAAAAATTTTCTTATCGGATAACATTGAATATGTCGGGAAGTCAATGATCATCCAAATTACAGCGGTTCTCATCAAGAAATTTTGTTTTCTTGATACATCGTAAGTCAATGCTCCATTATTCCATAAATTAAGCAACTGGACAATAAGGGTATCTAACCTTTGTTTCGGCCTCATAGGACCCGTACGATAGCTGTTAAGAAAATAATAGGATCTTTCATACATATCGATGGAGGTAAGTTATAAGGGGTCAACATAACAGGCCACAAGGAGTATAATAGTAACAACCCGAATTTTCACTCTAGGGCATTTTAGCCATTTCATCAATTTTGATCCATTCAACGTCATTTTTAGATCATAATAATCGTCACGTCGGTACGAATTCAACGTAATTCTAAGTTCCGAGTAAAAGTTATGACATGAATGTCGTTTATATTCTTTTAGTTATTTTTCTTTTAAGGGTAATTTAGTCTTTTTCCAGACAACCTAATATATATATTATCACAAAAACCTAGGTCAACTTATTTTAAATTTCATTCTCTCCTTCTCTCTCAGCCCGCCGCCGCTATCACCTTGTCGGAAACTGCTTAGAAAATATCCATCCAATCTTATCATTTTCTTAGGTTTTATTCGTGAATTTCATTTTGTTTTTATTTCTTTGTAGTTTTCTAGTAGATCCCAAGCTAATTTGTCATTGTTTTCTTCGTGTATTGTCGGTAAAGAAGCTCGCCGAAATCTGCATTTCACCTCGCTTGAATCTGGGTTTGAGTTTGCTTCGGTTTGCTCGAGTTTGAGTTGTTATTTTTCGTTGAGTTCATTGCTACATGTGATCCGAGATGAGGGTGGATGATTCCTTTGAGTTTTGGGTAAGCTGCTTTGTTGTTTTAAAAAAAAAACATTTAAACGCAGATTTACGTTTTCTGGACACTTTGTCCATTTATTGAAGAAGTGGCCCAATTGGACCATCTTGACTGGTTCAATTAAACCGGTCCAGTTGGCCCAATTCGGTTCAAGGTCAATTTTGGCTCAATTTGATCGGTTTTCATCCCATTAGCTTGGTTCTCACCCAATTAACTTTAAATTAATACTTATTCAGGTTTTGGGCATCGTTAGGAGCTTTTTTGGATTTATTTCGTGGTCGATTACTTGTTCTATTTGCGATTAAGGTATGTTAATTCCTACTTAGAAGTTAAATTAAATTCATTGTGCTTTACTTGTTTGATGTATGATTATAAGGATGTCATGGGAGATAATTTATTAATTTTAAACGTCATTATGTGCTTGTTTTTATTTGTGAATATTGTTCATATTTTGTTCATGATCATTAATTAGATTTAATTATAATTAGAGTCTATACAGTATTTAACTTCAATAAACCCATATTAAATTTGATATTTTTCTATGATTGGTTTAATGATTAATTTATTGTATTATTATTATTATTTGGTTAATTTGATGTTATCAATAAAATTAAACTTATAAACATTAAATATTATAAACTGATGCTTGAATGTTTATTAATAAAATTTGACGTTTTAATTAATTAATACTAATAATCAGTTTTAAATGATTTATTAATTTCTTAGGATAATTTTTAGAGCCGATTATGACATGATAACATAGTTAATTTATAAAATTAAATAATAACTCAATGATTTTCTTGTTGTGAATTGAGTGTGTAAATTTCTTCCCTTTTTGCTATTTGTGTTATTATTGTTGTGTTGTAAATATTTCTTCTCTGTTTCTATTTTGTGCATTAAGATGTGAGAATTATTTTATGATAAATTGTTTGTTATATTCGTTTTCCCATATTATTTTATTTGAGACTTTGGATATGAATTGTTTGAATGATTTTACTCAGATATATAATAATCACGCTGGATAGTGTTATGATACTATTCTATAGAGCCGGACATTGTGATTATGATATATCTAAGTAGTTGAGATGAGTTTGATAAGTGATTACCACGATGGATAGTGTGGCACGTATCATAGTGGCCACTATGATACTATTCTATAGAGCTGAACACTGTGGTTATAATCTTTGTAGGCTAAGTACCTACTAGTTGTTGATGAATGGTGGAAATGGACTAGTATCCATAAGTTATTATATATGAGATGTATTTAATTTAATTTACTTATTTGAGTATGGATTTAATCTACTGAGCTAAAAAATCATGGTATTCGAATGTCCTACAAACTTTTATTTTGCAGGTAACACTGATAATAATGGAAACCATGGCGATTGACGAGGATGGCGCTACACTGAGAGACCCTTTCATTTTTATTTATTTTATTTTATTTTATTGACTATTTTGTTAGTTGTTTTATGGATTTTCATTTTCATTTATTTCATTTGTTTTTAATTATTTAAATTGGCGCCAAAGTAAATGTTTTATTTTAAATATCTTTTGGTAATTAAATAAACGCTTTTGCAATTATTTAGTTTTACTCTTATTTAAATTTAAATTTCAAATAAGTAATATATTTACTTATTTATCTGGCTATTTTGGGTTGGGTCATTACAATTATGCCTTAGAAGGTTCCAACGGATTAAACTCGTCAGTATCTGATATTTTTACTCTCGCTCGTAAAATCTGGATGGCAATGATTCAAGTGCTTCCACGCGTTAGCATCATATGGATGCTTCATAAGACCATCCTCTTGTGAGTGCTCGTGATGCCATCTCATGTGAGTAGCCGTTACTTCAGATGCATACAACCATTGGAGAGGAGGAGTGATCGACAAATAAAACATTCAAGTATGTGGTATTATAGTGTGTTTACCTTGTTTATATCTGGGATGAAAATAGATTTTACAATTATGATGACATGAATCTTCGTCCCCCAGAATATCATGCATCCGTTCGGGCAATCAATCTTCTGAATAGGTAATCTGAGACCCTTAACAAGTTTTTTCGTGTCGTATAAACTTTGAGGCATCGTGTTGTTTGTAAGGGTGCAACGATGAAACCATTGCGACATCGTGTTGAAGCTTCTCTGTGGGATATGATATGACGGTTTTATATTGAGAAGCTCCGTAGCTGCTGCAAGCTGACTAACATCACATCCAGGGTATAATGACATACTTGCTAATTATGTCCCTGATTTAAAAGTCAAAACATAATATATTTGACTCATCAACGATAAAATTTGTCACGAAATCTTTTTTTTAACTAATTCATAATATATTAAAACAAAAAAAGCAATTTATAAAATCAAAATTTTCATTGATATTAATATTAACAAAAAAAACCACAAAAATGCATGGAAAAAAAATCCTATAAAACTAGCTAGCTAGTATGCTCTGAATTGTGGTGCTGAAAAGTAGATCCGGAGCTGTAGTCCTTATGGAGTTTAATCCATCCCAAAACCTGAGCTTTTAGAATATCATGCTGGGACTGAAGATCGTCCTTGAAAGCTTGAGTACTGAGCTTGATCTCTTCCACCTCTTGACGCAATGAGGTATTGTCCTGCCTCAAATACTCAGTCTCAGCACGAGCAGAAGTAGATGAACAGGGCAAGTCTACATAAAAGGTTCTTCACTATAAGCACCGACACCCAGGTCAAATCCATTGGGAAGAACACCACCAACTTCCTGAATGTATACATCTAGATGATTCTCCTGAGTAGGCTGAGATTTAAGAGTTGACAATAGCGCCTCGAGCGTCTCTTAACACTTTGCCTACAAGAGTTAGAAAATATTTGTATTAGTTACAAAATTTAAAATATAAGTAATACACTTGAAATTGTGAAAATAAACTAATGGAGAGGTACTAGATTCATCTCTTGAAAATCAAATTAAAAATCTCACTTCTCTTATTTAACAATGGGTAGCACGAAACATCCAACAAGTGAAGACATGTGGTCACTACACCAAATCATCCAACTGATATGTGCCCTACACTTCAAGAGGAATCGCATGAATACGCCAATGTTGTAGGCGGTTTTCAAGGAGCACCTCAAAGAAAATATGAACCAAATCATTCTAATTCTTACAATCCAGGTTGTCGGGTTCACTCTAATTCAAATGATACGCCGAGAGCTCCTGAATATCAACCACCCACTACCAAATCAGGAACGCCTTTGGAAGATCTTATTCAAAGTATTGCTAATAACACTCAACAGTTTCAGCAAATCAATCAACAGTTTCAGCAGACCACTCAAGTAAATTTTCAAAAGATGGAAACAAGAATTGAAAATTTGGAAGTTCAAATACGTTATCTAGCATCTTCTTTGAGCAGGATAGAATCTCAAGGTAAATTACCTTTGTAAACTGTGGTTAACCGAATTGAGAATGCCAGTGCTATCATGTTAAGAAGTGGAACAACTTTGGGAGAGCGTATAATGAAAAAGATCATTCACGCTCCAAAAGTCAAACTTGAAAAGGAAGTTGTCTCACCTAGGATGTATTGTTGACTTCTCCCCCTTTTCCATCTCGTTTAACTAACTCAAGAAAAATTGAATAGGAGGCGAAAGAGAAAGAGTTTATTGAGACGTACCAAAAAGTCGAGGTAAATATTCCTTTGATTGATGCTATTAGACAAGTACCTTGATATGTTAAGTTTCTTAAGGATTTGTGCACAAATAAGAAGAAGTTGAAAGGTAATGAAAGAGTGAATATGGGAGAGAGCGTTTCTGCTGTTCTCCAAAAGAAGTTGCCTCCTAAAGGTGGAGACTTAGGTATGTTTGGAATTCCTTTTCAATTAGGAGATATTAAATTTAAAAAGGTCATGCTAGATCTAGGTGCCTTAATTAATGTTATGCATCTTTCTTTTTATAAATCTTTAAACATGGATGAATTGAAAGAAACTGGTGTGATACTTCAATTAGCTGATAGATCTAACGTTTATTCTGATTGTCTTTTAGAGGATGTTTTAGTTTAAGTAAACAGTTTGGTCTTTCCTGCTGATTTTTATGTTGTTGACATAGGTGAAGATGTTCTTACTCCCCCTTTAATATTGTTAGGAAAACCATTTATGTATACTTTTAAAACTATAATCAATATGCATGAGGGAACAATTACCATGGAGTTTGATAGTGAGATCATTAAATTCAGTATTCATAACTCCATGGAACATTCTAGTGTCAATTCCTCAATTTATGATTTAACTGATTTTGTTGAACCTTTTAGCTACTAATATTTTTAAATGTTTTGAAAAGGATGAACAACAGGTTGCTTCTACTCCTAAACCCAAAATTGCAGGAATTAAAGCTGCAATTAAGAAATATGTCAAATCAATTTGGGATGCTCATTAAAGAAGAAGCAACACCGTCTAGCCATAGACGTTAAATAGAAGGCGCTTTTTGGGAAGCAACCAAAATGTCTTTACTTTTTGTTTATTTTCCTTTATTTAATTTGATTTTTTAGTTTTTAGTTTTTAGTTTTACTTGTTTTCTTTATTTGTTTTTATTATTTTTTAAGAAAAATAAATTAGGATCAAAGAAGGGATATACATGCTGAAGCATGAAGTTTTCGCCGAATTTTCTCACATTCCTAAGAAGATAGCTATTCGACTGCTGAGGATTACTTATTCAAGGAACTTTCTACTACCAAATTGTTTTTAATTTACATCATTGAGGACAATGTTTAGTTTAAGTTTGACGGTAGAATATCATATTTTTACGATTTATTGTTTTCTTAAAATTCTAGAAGTTGTATAATGGTTAGGCTTGTTTACTTTTGATTCTTTCACAAACTTTGTTTCATGCTTGATCCCAAACTTCTTGTGCACTATTAATCGCGCTTTTTGCTATTAAGCATGCTTTCTTTTTCACTTGCCATATCTCGAGTATTGATCTTGCTTTCTAATTGATTGAGAAGTGTATTAGAATGGATACATTTAGCCTCTTTTTGTGAGTTTTTGAGCCTTTTGACCAATTATCATAACATATGCTCCTTTATTCTTTGCTGAGAGAGTGTCATTCATGGTTGTTTATTTCTAGAACTTGCTCTTTTATGCATGTTAAGACTGTTTTTGTTTGAATTTGAATGCTTGAAATCTATAAGGGCAAATTAGGGGAACCAATTCTAGATTTCTAAAGGCCTACCCGAATTTAATTCATTAGATACCAATTTGAAAGCCTTAGCCTTTTCTTTGATATTTAGCCACATAATAAATAACACTTACCCATTCGTTTTGTCTTCTTTTTCACCCAAATTGAGAGGTTACTATGATTTAGAAAGATTTATGTCTCATATAAAAAGTCGATAAAAGTGATGAAATTGTGTTTTGAGTTGATTGAAAAAAAATGTGGAAAAAGAAAAGTGCAAGAAAAAGTTTGTTGTTGAAAATTCAAAAAAGAAAGTAGAAAGAAAATGAAAAGAAAGTGTGAAAATTGTGCTTTAAGTTGAATTTGAGTTGAGTTTGATATTATTGAAAATTCTCATAGTTATCTCTCACTTTTTAGCCTAAATGTCTTCTGCCTACCCGTTTCCTTAGCCCATTACAACTTTTAAAAACCCTTAGATTCATGTATTTCGATTTCTTGCATTTACAGTTTTGATTTGATATGTTTGCGAGTTTATGGTAAATTTCTTCCATGTATTTGACTTGAGTGATAATCTTTGACTCCCTTAAACACTTTGAGCGATTTGAGTGAATATCTCGTGAGGGTATCTCTTCCTGTGTGCTTTGATTTTGAGAAGTTTATAAGGTTCTTATTCTTGATATGACTTGTGAAATTGAGATTACATGTGATGTTATTCCTGGTTTTATTTGAAAAATTGCATATTGAACGAGATTGATCACACACACTTGGGGTTTTGTATGAAACTTTGATTGTTTAGGTATTAATTATGTACAAGCTTGATGGTTGCATAACTTCAAAGATTTTTATGATTGAGTGATAATTGTGCTTAATGCTAGAATTACTAAGGGACTAGCAATTGTCTTAGTTTGGGGGTATTAAAATTTAATGGGTGTCGAAACCACAAAAAATAATAACTTGCTCTTGGAATTTATAAATTTGTAGTAGTGACGAGTTAGGTCGATCTCCACATAGAATTGAGAATTAAATTAAAGTAAATAAAGGGGGGGGGGGTTTGAGTTTTGAAAATAAAAAGAAAACAAAATTAAAAAGAATAATAATCAATAGAGAAAAGCTTCCAACAAAAAGTTTAATCCCAGCAATGGTTTACTCATTTGATCATCGATTACTAAACATGCATTCCTAAATTCTTCTCTAAATTGGTTGTAAGTGCCAAAACAACAAGTGTTCTTCCTTAGTTTTTTGATAGGCAAGATACAATCTAATGACTACTTCCCTAATTAAAAGATAACCTTAGAATACGATAATAAGATTTAACCCATTAACAACATTAAGAAGAGAAGAACCCAATTCTGACTAACAAACACAGTACGACAAACTCATTTAAGTTAGATCATAAATTCCCATAACATGATCAAAGAAATATTCCCAATCAATTTACGTTATTACGCTACTTGTATTAGAACAATTAAACAATTACAGATTCAACGTTCTAACTAGCGATATGCAAATTAATCAATGAACAAAGGGCTTTTTTGCACAACAATTAATTCAACAATAAAATATGCAAAGAGAAAATATGAATAAAGATAAAATAAGAATACACTTAAGAACAAAACATCACAAAATCATGAACCAAACCTTGATAATCCTTTAGTTGGAATAAAGAAATTAGCTAGAAAACATAATAAAATCTATCTAAAAGTCCTAAGAAAAATTGGGGGAGAAGGTATTCTGAATTAGGGTTCAAATAAGGATTTAAATAGGTAAAATAAGCTAAAAATCGTGCAAATCTAATCCCTTTATCTGTTGAAGCCGTATAAGCCAAGCCGCATGCGCCAGCCAGCCGTTGCCACCACCTTGTTCTTGCCAGAGAAGCCGCACACGAGCCGAATATCTGAGCTGAGACGCATCGTCTGAAGCTGGAGCGCTTCTTCCCTGTCCTCGTTGAGCGACATGTCGCTCAAAGAGGAACTACACGTCGCTTCTTCCTTGTGTTGTGAGCACTGCACGCACAATTCCTTCTTCGTGCTGTCGTCATCACCATAATTTATTATTATTTTTTTAATTTTTCTTGTCGCCGCGGTGACGGGTCTCATCGCTGCTACAACCACTCTTGGGTTTTTCGCCCTAAATTAAATTTTTTGCAAGTCGCGGCCACGGGATCCTGTCGCCGTGGCGACAGGTCGCTTTGATCACTGAAATGGGCATAAATTCTCCATTTTAAGTCTGTTCTAAGCGCCGTTTTCACCTATGTTCATGGAATTAAAAGATTAACTGTATTATGGACGTTTAAATCAGTAAACATTCATATTTTAATTATTTTGGAGATATTACCACTAATAAATACGCGTAATTATGAGTTATCAGCCTCTTTTAGCGACCAATTTGGTCACTAACACTATGTTTTTTAGTGACAAAATGGTAACGATGGAACCATTTATGATGTTACTTAGTGACGAATTTTATCGCTAAGAAACAAACTTCGAAACGACAAAAAAGTAGCAGTGTAATTGATTAGAACGCTAGGTAGCGACAAAATTGGTCGTTAAAAGTCAACACACGTTCTAGCGACCCATTTCGTTGCTAATTAGCGTCATAAAATATTTGGTTTCTATTTTTTCATCGCTAATAACAGTTTTCTTATAAACTAATGAGATATCGTGATATTTAATTATAGTTTTGAGTTATGAATAAAGTACTTATTTCCGTTTTTACTCTAATATTTAATTATATTTTCAAATTTTCCTTTATTATTATTTATTTTAAGTTATTTTAAAAAGTCATGTCGTTACAAAAATCTCCTTCAACACCAGAAAAACACATTGTGATGGCCTAACAGCCCACAAACTGGACCCTAGAATGAATTTTAATTTATGTTATTTTTCACTCAAATATTTTTTATTTTTTTTTTTGGAAATTAACAATGACGAATAAAATTAATTAATTGAAAATTAATTATTAAAAGAAATTACAACTCAACAAATGAAAAATAATTTAATCATAAATAAATTAATAATTAAATAAAATTAAAACTTATCTTGAATAAAGTGACCAGAAAATAGAAGAGAGAGTAGCCATTAAGATGTTATTCAAAGAAGCTAGAATAATGTGTTTCCCACTTACAAAGTAACCAACACATTGTTAGAGTCTCGTTGAATAATTTCTCCTAGTAATATAATTTTAGGGTGGGTCCAACATGTGTAGGTGAGAGAGGCATATGAAAATATAATCAAGAAGAGAGTGACTGTAAATAATTTAAAAAATAGATGTAGATCCACGTAATGAAAAAAAGAAAGATTAGATTGATTAATTTTTTTTAACGCAACCAATTCCCAGTTTCAAGGTTTCTCCCAAACGCTGATAATTCTATTATTTTGTAAATAATATTAAAGAAAGGGGGAAAAGACCCATGCTTTAAAGGAGCTGCAGATTCAATTATTAATGTTTAATAAATCATTTTCTAGTAAGTAAACAGGGCTAACGTACTAATAATAATTAGTTTTGGTTTTAAATTTTAAAAAATTAAACTACTTTATTAATAGTTTTTTTTAACTAGAATTATTTATATATTTTTAAAAAATTTAGTTTGATTTTAAAATATAAAAGAAATAGTTTTTTTTTTTATTTTAACTTGTTGGTGAATAACTTTAATTTTAAAAAACAGGAAGATTGAAAAAAAAATTATTTAGCCGAGAACTTAAATTAAAGGATGAATATGGTCTATACAAATACATGATTATAAAT